>JAPQNM010000005.1:20836501-20854001 GCA_029783475.1 Metacarcinus magister | reverse complement strand
AAAAAGGTGAAGAAAGACAAGAAGGATGAGGAGGAGGAAGAGAGGAAGAGAGAAAGAGAAAGGAGGAGGAGGAGGAGGAAGCAGAGGAGGAGGAGGAGGAGGAGGAGGAGGAGGAGGAGGAGGAGGAGGAGGAGGAGGAGGAGGGGCGGAGGAGGAGGAGGAGGAGGAGGCGGAGGAGGAGGAGGAGGAGGAGGAGGAGGAGGAGGAGGAGGAGGAGGAGGAGTGAGAGAAAGGGTATAAGATATGGCGAAGAGAAGTGAGAAAATATATAAGAGAAGCGATACGGTTTGGAATACGAAAAAGAAGAAAAGAGGAAGAAGAAGAGGAAGAAGAATCCATTTCAACTCGCAACCCAACTTTCCAAAACAACGAAACCCTTCCCGCCAAAAACTATAAATAAATAAATAAATGAATAAACAATATAAATCCGAAGAAGTTAAAACAAACATACACTAAAAAAAATAAAAAAAACGAAGTATATCACTAAATAAACAAACACATAATAAACAAAAACGAACACACACACACACACACACACACACACACACACACACACACACACACACACACACATAAATATAACAAAACACAAGGAAAATGGAACGAGGGAGGGAGGAAAAATGTGCAAAAATAACATTGAAAATTTTAAGCGACTGAACACAACGACTTGCAACTCAAAGGACTTTACAGGCGAAGGAAAAAGGACGCGAAGGAGAAGGAAAAGGAAAAGGAAAGGAGGAGGAGGAGGAGGATGGGGAGGAGGGAGGAGGAGGAGAGATGAAGGAGGGTGAGAATGAATACACAGGAAGAGGGAGGTAAGGAAGGCCCAGGATTTATGGGGTGTGGGAGGTAAGCGATGGGAATAATGTATGCAAATGAGAGAAAGAGAAAGAGAGAGAGAGAGAGAGAGAGAGAGAGAGAGAGAGAGAGAGAGAGAGAGAGAGAGAGAGAGAGAGAGACATAATAAGGGAGTTCCCCAATCTAGGGGGGGCGGGGAACCAGCTAGAGATGGAAGCAGAGAGGAGAGAGTGAGGAAGGGAGAATGATAAAAAGGACCCCCAAAAAATAATAAAATACAAAAAATATATATATAAAAAAAAAAGAATGAAGTGAAAATGAAGAGGGGAATAAAGGCAAGCGAACGAACGCCAAAAAAATAGACAAAGAGAATAAACCACGGAAAGGAAAGAGGGGATAGGGGAAAAAAGACAGGGGAAAAAACGGTTAGCGGAAGGGAAAAATGGAGCAGGAAGAAAAGCAAGCGAAAATATGGATAAAAACACAGAGAGAGAGAGAGAGAGAGAGAGAGATGAGAGAGAGAGAGAGAGAGAGAGAGAGAGAGAGAGAGAGAGAGAGAGAGAGAGAGAGAGAGAGAGAGAGAGAGTATCGTTAGCAAGGGACACGCAGGACTAGAGTGAACGAGGAGGAGGAGGAGGAGGAGGAGGAGGAGGAGGAGGAGGAGGAGTAAGCAGGTATTGGCCCTTCACACTCTCCTTTTCACCACCAGCAGGAGAATTTTCTTATCTCTTATCATTTCTCTCTTTTTCATAAGGATGCTTGCTCTCTCTCTCTCTCTCTCTCTCTCTCTCTCTCTCTCTCTCTCTCTCTCTCTCTCTCTCTCTCTCTCTCTCTCTCGGGTGATAGGAAAGGAAAGCAAATGAAGGAACTGAGAAAATGTGAAACCAAAGAGGAGGAGAAGGAAGAGAAAAAAAAGATATGTGGGAGGAGGAAGAAGTTATCTGAGAGTTTAAGCGAAGTGAACTGACAAGAATGGTGACATAGCTAAAGAGGAGGAGGAGGAGGAGGAGGAGGAGGAGGAGGAGGAGGAGGAGGAGGAGGAGGAGGAGGAGGAGGAGGAGGAAGAGGAGGAGGAGGAGGAGGAAACTGAACTACACAAAACAAAACAAAAAAACAACATAAACATTAAATCAAAATTCACAGACAAATACAAACTTTTTTAATGAAAGGAGAAGAAGAAATATTACGAAATCTACATAAAAAAACGAAAATAAATAAATAAAATAAAAAAAAGGCGGAAAAGAGGAAAATGAGAAGGAGGAATGAAGAGGAAAATAAAGTGAACAGTAGAAAAGACAACATAAAGAGTAAAACTGGAAAGGGGAGAGAGAGAGAGGGTGATGTAAGTGGGAGTAGAAGAGGTAAAGGGAGAGATAGAGGGGAGAGGGAAGGGGAGAGGGAAGGGGAGGGGAGAGGGAAGGGGAGGGGAGAAGGAAGGGGAAGGGGAAGGGGAGAGGGAAGGGGGAGGGGAAGGGGAAGGGAGGGGAATAATCTTCAGGAATAATAGAGAGGAGGCACGGAACAGATGGAGGCTGGAACTAGCGATAAGGGAGGAGGAGGAGGAGGAGGAGGAGGAGGAGGAGGAGGAGGAGGAGGAGGAGGAGGAGGAGGAGGAGGAATGGCACCAATAAGCCGATAAATTTTAGGGAAATAAAGAAATGGAAATGTAGATACAACACAATCACTATCTTCCCAGCTTGAAAACACTAACATTCTCTCTCTTCTCTCTTCTCTCTTCTCTCTCTCTCTCTCTCTCTCTCTCTCTCTCTCTCTCTCTCTCTCTCGTAACAATATCAACAGCACCATTCCAGTCAACACTCCCTCCTCCTTTCCCACCCTCCCTCCTTCCTCACCCTCCCTCCTTTCTCACCCTCCCTCCTTCCCACCCTTCCGCCTTCCTCACCCTCCCTCCTTCCCACACTCCCTCCTTCCCGCTTCTCCCAGACGGTATATAGCTTATTGACGGCTTCAGACTCACTACCCGAAAGGCACATCACCATTCACGACGCCGTAACTCAGCCAGCAGACACCGTATGCTCAGCGCCGCAGACAAGCACGCACACAAACAGCTGCAGATAGACAAGCATGCAGGCAGATAGAAAGGGTTGCCGCACGCGAACACACGGTAGATTATAGGAAGTGATAGACAGGCATGCAGGCAGGCAGGCAGGTAAGCAGGCAGGCGAGTTGATGTATATACAGGTAGAGAACAAAGGTTTAGATAAATTGATCGGTAGAAAGGCACATCCAAAAAATTATATAAAGAAATTTAGAAAAAATCCACGGAGTAATAAAATTGAGAACAGAGAGAGAGAGAGAGAGAGAGAGAGAGAGAGAGAGAGAGAGAGAGAGAGAGAGAGAGAGAGAGAGAGAGAGAGAGAGAGAGAGAGAGAGAGAGAGAATGCAAATGAAACGAAAATGCATAAATAGAAGAACACAGAACTTTGAAGAAAAAAGATAAAAAAAAAAAAAACAGACATGGCATTGAATACACAGAGATAAGAGCGAGCGAGAGAGAGAGAGAGAGAGAGAGAGAGAGAGAGAGAGAGAGAGAGAGAGAGAGAGAGAGAGAGAGAGAGAGAGAGAGAGAGAGAGAGAGAGAGAGAGAGAGAGAGAGAGAGAGAGAGAGAAGCTAGAATGGAGGAAAATCATGAAATAAAATATGAACCCAAGGAAAGACAAAAATGAAAGAAAAAAAACTCGACTATGAATGTAACAATAAAATGAAAACAATATAAAAAAACGAATAAATAAATAAGACAAATGATAATATGAAAAACGTAAATAATATAATTTGGCTTCTCCTTCCTCTGCTATCGTACTTCATAGATAGAATAAAATAGAATAAAATAGAAGAGAATAAAATAGAGAAATAGATAAATACTAAAGACACTGATTAATGAGGACACAAAGAAACAGACAAACGAACAGGCAAAAAGACAGACAGACAGACAGACAGATAGACAGACAGACAGACAGACAGACAGATACACAGACAATGGAATAAGCAACGTACGTAATAACTCCCATAGAACAAAAGTATTCTCTCTCTCTCTCTCTCTCTCTCTCTCTCTCTCTCTCTCTCTCTCTCTCTCTCTCTCTCTCTCTCTCTCTCTCTCTCTCTCTCTCATCATTCACTTGCTCTCTTGCCCTACGCCATCCTATTTCATGCCTTTTTTCATCCTCTAGGACGCCCGTTATGAGAAGACAAACATGCTCGCAGTCAAAGAGGAGGAGGAGGAGGAGGAGGAGGAGGAGGAGGAGGAGGAGGAGGAGGAGGAGGAGGAGGAGGAGGAAGTTTCCCATTCGTCTCCTTTAACTAAATACTTATTAGTGTCACAAAATCATCCTCTCAGGAGGAAGATTTATAAAGATCATGACTTGATTTTATTCTCTCTCTCTCTCTCTCTCTCTCTCTCTCTCTCTCTCTCTCTCTCTCTCTCTCTCTCTCTCTCTCTCTCTCTCTCTCTCGTTAATTAAAGATACAAAGATGGTTATTGAGAGCAAAGTTGCAGACCTCGATGAGTGGTTTTGTCACTAGAAGGAAAGTAAAATAGTTTGTCCCCTGTGTGAGGTGAGTTGAAATTGTCTAACAGTTATAGAGGGAAACCAAATTATTGTACTCCATTGCATTGTGTGGAGTAAAGAAGTGAAGTAGGTTTGATAATATAGTATGAGTAAAAAAGAGTCCAGTATTATATTCACCATGCTCGAAAAACACTGTGAACCAATTGTCATGAAATTCGGAGGTGTCAAAATGTTCACGAAATTTTCAAGATTGTTAGGTTATGTTAGAATAAGTTGAGTTTGGTTTTCTGACAGAAATCACATTGTTTTTAAATAAATAAAAAAGTATGAGGTTTACGTAAAAGAGGTATAAAATAGTAGGGTAAGAACAGGAGACTCGTTCTTTTGAGCTAAAGTGAAATGGAATTGGAATGGAAATATAGATGTAAGAGTGGAGAAAACTACATATTTGTTTTTTAACAAAACATATACTACATTTTCTCTAAAAGTATGGGAGTTCTTGGAAAAGTGATAACTGCATCGGACAGACGCTTACAAGCTTCATAACTTTGTTTCTGAGTATGTTTGATGTAGGAGTAATAATTCCGTAGTGAAGTGGTAAAAACCTGTTCCACCTCAATTCTGGTGGAAATTTTTGTCCCACAAAATCGAAAATCTATTTCCGTCACAGATACGTGTAAATAGATTGGAATAAAGTGTGTACATCTTAATTCACAATAAGATTTGTTGAATAAATTGTCCTGTATGTGAAAGAGTCGTCAAAAAACATTAGACAGCCTTTTTTTCCCCAGAGTAACGATTCAGGATATGGAAACTAGATGAAGCTCATCTATTTCACATATCAAACAAACACTGAACCTTTTTTTTATTCATTTCTTCCTTCTTTTTTTATCCTTTTCAGTTGAATTTAATGAACATTTTTCCCTCATTCATTTCCTTTCACAGCCTTACAATTTTAATCCTAGTTACATTTCAATATTTAACGATTTTATTTACAATCTTCCTTTTCTATAACTTTACTAAATATATAATGAATCTTATTTTTCTTATTTTTTCCAAAGATAAAAAAAAAAAATTAACATGAAAAAAATAATAAACTAGTCAAGTAGGCCATGAAATCACGCGTAGAAATTATTAATAAATGAATGAATGAAGCATCCTGATCAAGCTTCTCCTCTAGGTGGGTTTATTGACCAAGCGGCTCCGGGTCAACGCAAACAATGACCTGCTTCGTTCCGATTGGCTGGTGGCCTTGTTTGCGTGCCTGTGTTTCGTCCAATCAACGGTGCCCCTTCGCCCTACCAATGCGGAGTCCCGGAAATTGCCTACCTCTCGTTTTCTGTTCCTTCATGGGTTACCAAAAGAAAAAAATGAAAGAAGAAAAAAGACAAAGAATAGACGAGGGAAAGAAAATGAAAAGAAAAGGAAAGGAAAATGGTAAGATAAGGAGAGAAGAGATAAACTACATAGCGTAAGAAAACAACGAAGATAGTGAAGAGTAAAAGTTTTAAAGTAAGAATGCGAGACAAGAGGAGAGGGAGGGAGAGTGAGAGTGAGAATGGAGAGTAAGAGAGGTGATGATAAGAAAATCTCTCTCTCTCTCTCTCTCTCTCTCTCTCTCTCCTCTCTCTCTCTCTCTCTCTCTCTCTCTCTCTCTCTCTCTCTCTCTCTCTCACACACTTTAACCAGACAAAGTGTTGCCAATCCCCACAACACTACCACCATCCCTGAGACAAATGGCAACACTGATTCTCTCCTCCAAAGGGAAAACAGTAAGAGAGTCACACCAGGAGGAGGAGGAGGAGGAGGAGGAGGAGGAGGAGGAGGAGGAGGAGGAGGAGGAGGAGGAGGAGGAAGAGGAGGAGGTCAAGGAGGGAGAGTAGAGCAAGTGAGAGAAGGGCGAGATATAACAAAGGAAGGGAGAGAGAGGGAGGGAATAAATGAAAGTGAGGTGGAGGAGAAATAGAAATAGCAAAGGTGTGAAAGGAGATGAGAGGGAGAGAGGGAAAGAACAGGTGAAGGGAAGAAATCTTAAAAAAGGTGAGAGAGGAAAGCAGGTGAAGGAAAGTGGGAAAGAAGTGTGAAGGAGGAGGAGGAGGAGGAAGAGGAAGAGGAAGAGGAAGAGGAGGAGGAGGAGAGGAGAAGGAGGAGGAGGAGAGAGAATGAAGGCGAGGTGGGGAAAATAGTAAGAAAAGGAGGAAGAAAACAGAATGGATATCGAAAGAGAAGAGAAGAGAAGAGAAGAAGAGAAGAAAAAAAGAACAGAAAAAAAGAAAAGCGAATGAAAGGATAAAACTGTGTGTGTGTGTGTGTGTGTGTGTGTGTGTGTGTGTGTGTGTGTGTGTGTGTGTGTGTGTGTGTGTGTGTGTGTGTGTGTCAACCACCAGAGATAAGAAGCTTTTCGACAACTATGTAATAAGAGGAAGGCGCAAAAATCCTTTACAACTCCTTCAATAACTCAGAATTCTCTCTCTCTCTCTCTCTCTCTCTCTCTCTCTCTCTCTCTCTCTCTCTCTCTCTCTCTCTCTCTCTCTCTCTCTCTCTCTCCAATCGTCTTAAGGGGGTAAAGATCCCTCTATCAACTGACCAAAGACCCGAGGAGGCTTATTGCACGCTAAGGCCAAGGGGAGGTGAGGGGAAGAGGGGAGGAGGAGGAGGAGGAAGAGGGGGAAGAAGAGGAGGGGAAGAGGAGGCAAAATGAGGACGAAGGGTTTACCGAGAGGGAGCCAAAAGAAGAGGATGGGGAAACGAAGCTGAATTGCTACGAAGTAAGAGGAAAAGAGAGGAAGAGAGAGTGAAAGGAGAACGACGACAAGGAAAGTGGAAGGAAAGTGAAGGAAACAGAAAAATAATAGGAAATTGAAGGATGTATTTCATGATAAAAGAAAGTGAAGGAGGGAGAGAGAGGAAGGGAGGGAGGGAGGGAGGGAGGGAAAAAAAAAGAGTAACCGCAGTGAGGAAGAAAAGTGAGGGGAAAGAGGAGGGGAGAAAAGCGAGGGAGAGAAGAGAGGAAAGACCAACAGGATAGAAGAGAATTATGAAAAATGTGATAAGAATGTGGAAAGGAGGAAACAAAAGAGGAAAAAAAGGGGGAAAGGAAAGACGATAATGTAAAAAGGGGAGGAAAGGAGAGAGAGAGAGAGAGAGAGAGAGAGAGAGAGAGAGAGAGAGAGAGAGAGAGAGAGAGAGAGAGAGAGAGAGAGAGAGAGAGAGAGAGAGAGAGAGAGAGAGAGAGAATATTAATTGGCTCAATATCACGAAGAGGCTGACTCAAAGGAGAGAAAGAATTATGCAAAGTCCAATTACAAAGGAATCGAAAAACAAAGCAAAGCGAAAGTAACAAAAAAGAAAGAAAGAAAGAAAGAAAGAAAGAAAGAGTGAGAGAATAAAAAAAAAGAATAGCCTTGCGATAAAAAAATAATGGTAATGATTTTTTTCTTTCTCCTTTTTCTTTCTCTTTTTTTTTCTGAAAGACACATTTCCATAGGGTGTGCGTTGACTAATTTATGAAGGGGTCTCTCTCTCTCTCTCTCTCTCTCTCTCTCTCTCTCTCTCTCTCCTCTCTCTCTCTCTCTCTCTCTCTCTCTCTCTCTCTCTCTCTCTCTCTCTCTCTCTCTCTCTCTTTAAACTCTCAAACCCCAAATGTTTCCATCACCCCTTTTATCTCCACTCTCTTTCTTTCTCTCTTTCTTTCTTTCTTCCTCTCTCACTCACTCTCTTTTTCCTCCACAACTTCTTTAAGTCTCCCCTCTCTTCTCCTCCCTCCCTTATCTCTTTCTCCCTGTCCTCCGTAACGACCTCCTCCTTCCTCTCCTCCTTAGCACTAATCACGAAAAGTAATTGAACAGCAAACTCATGAATCCGCGACTCTGAAGAAAACGGAACGAGGATGAAAAAGAAAACGGTTATTATTATTATTATTGCTATTATTATTATTATTATTATTACTATTATTATCATTATTATTATTATTATAGTTGTTGTATTTAGTGTCATGAAAGGAAATGACAAATTGAATGTATGGAAAAGATAAGAAAGATAAATTCGTGTATTAAAAAAAAAGGGAAATAAAGGGAAAGAATACAAGTGAAAGAATAAATAAGAATGGAAGGGAAAGTAGTGACATGGAAGTGAATAAGGAATAATATAATAGAGTTCAAGAGAAAGGTTCAACGCAAAGAATGAACCTCAAGAGAAATAAATTAAGTGAAGACGTTATTCTTTTGAGCTTAATGTCATCAAAGTTAACTCTGGGAGGAGGAGGAGAAGGAGGAGGAGGAGGAGAAGGAGGAGGAGGAGGAGGAGGAGGAGGAGGAGGAGGAGGAGGAGGAGGAGGTACAATAATAATAATAATAATAATAATAATAATAATAATAATAATAATAGTAGTAGTAACAATAATAATAATGAAATATACAAAATTCTGGAACACAAATAAACAAATCTACAAAAGAATAAATGAAACCAACGAATGCAAGAGAAGAAAAAAAAATGAAAGAAAGAAAGAAAGAAAGAAAGAAAGAAAGAAAGAAAGAAAGAAAAAAAAAGAAAGAAAGAAAGAAAAAGAGGAAAAACAACCCCAAAACAAGACTTCCAGCATCTTCCTCCAGTTCCCTATTCTCACGTTTTTCCTTCCTTCCTCCCTTCCTCCCTTCCCCCCTTCCCCTCCTTCTTCTTCCTCCTCCTTGCCTCTCTTCTCTTCCTCTCGTATTCCTCGCCCTAGGCCTCCAACCACCACCATTACAACCATTACCAAACACTCAAGCCACAGCTATCCTCCTCCCCTTCCCCCTTCACCTCTTCACCCCTTCCTCTCCTCCCCTTTACCCCTTCCCCTCCTCCCCTTCACCCCTTCCCTTCTTTTCCCTTCACCTTTTCCCCTGCCATCCCTTTATACACACTTGTCCTCCTCCCACTAACCACCACCATTTACACTTCACCACCACTATCCTGCATCACCATCACCATCACCTTCACCATCACCATCACCACCACCACCACCACCACACTCAATTATACATATTTTTTTCTCTCTCACTACTTTTTTAATTTTTTTTAAGCAATGTAAAGTGAGATTCATAAAGACCAAAATAAAGAAGAAGAGAAAGAAAGAAAGAAAGAGAGAAAGAGAAAAAAAGTGCATATGTTAAAAAGAAGAAAACGTAAAATTTATAAAAAAAAGCAAATTCCCCGAAATATAACTTTTTTTTCTTTTCTACACTTGTACGAGAGAGAGAGAGAGAGAGAAGAGAGAGAGAGAGAGAGGAGAGAGAGAGAGAGGAGAGAGAGAGAGAGAGAGAGAGAGAGAGAGAGAGAGAGAGAGAGAGAGAGAGAGAGAGAGAAAAAGAAAGAGAAAGAGAAAGAGAAAAAGAGAGAGAGAGAGAGTCCATTACACGCCCACGAGAGTTCTATATCACACAAGCCCATAATAACAGCAGCTGGCCTCATTCTCGGCTTCGTCAGTAGAAAGGTGTGTAATGGCAGCAGTTTCCGCCAGCCTCAGGGAAGGAGTCTGGGCCAGAATGAGGGGGAAGGCCGGATGGGGAAGGAGTAAGTGTAGAGAAGACAAGCGGTGTGTGTGTGGGTGTGAGTGTGAGGGAAGGAAGGAAAGAGAGCAAGAAGATGATAAAGATTGGAGTTAGGGAATACAGGTGGAGTGAAGGGGTGAGCACAGGTGTTGGGGAGGACAGGTATGATTGTGTATGAGGGGGAAATGCAGGTGTTGGGTGGAAATGCAGGTGATGTGGGAAAAGGTACGGTTAGGTTAGTGGTGTGGTGTGGGGTGAGGGGAGGGGAGGGGGAACAGAGGTGGGATATGCAAGGTGAGGGAGGTGTGTTAAGGGTGTGAAAAGAAAGGTCTGTAAGAAAATGTGCAAGGAAAAGGTAGGTAAAGGTAGGAGGTGATAGTGCTGACCTTACGAATATGTAGAATTAAAGAAATTGGAATAAAAAGGTGAATGAGAGGAGAGAGGAAAAAAATGGCAGGTAAAAATTTGGTTGGTTATTCACGAACAAAAATGTATGTAGCACAGGTGTGTGTGTGTGTGTGTGTGTGTGTGTGTGTGTGTGTGTGTGTGTGTGTGTGTGTGTGTGTGTGGTGTGTGTGTGTGTGTGTGTGCACCTAGGGCAGACCTACTCACTGCAACCTGGAGTTAATGACTGTCCTCGCCTCAGGTACGTTGCACACTTTTACCTGTCTGCAAGTCTATTAGTATGTCAGTCAAGACCTCACCTACTTCTCGTTTTTTCTATTTTTTTTTTGCATACAAGCACAGAGAGAGAGAGAGAGAGAGAGAGAGAGAGAGAGAGAGAGAGAGAGAGAGAGAGAGAGAGAGAGACGAGAGAGAGAGAGAGAGAGAGAGAGAGAGAGATATTACCCTTCTCTACTTTCCTGCATTTCCCCTCCCCCTCCTCCTCCTCCTCCTCCTCCTCCTCCTCCTGGGAATTTGTTATTTAAGAACTATTATTTTTCTTTTCCTCTCTCTATTTTTGTTCTTTTCCATTTCTTCCTTTTCGCTATTTTTACTTTGTGGCGACCATGGAACAAGGAGGAGGAGGAGGAGGAGGAGGAGGAGGAGGAGGAGGAGGAGGAGGAGGAGGAGGAGGAGGAGGAGGAGGAAGAAGAAGAGGAGGAGAGAGGATTACTTGAGGCCAAATGCTGTCAGTCATTACCTGCACATTATCACACAACCATTTCCAAGACTTTTACAGAAACAGTACAAAAGTGTTACCATTCTCTCTCTCTCTCTCTCTCTCTCTCTCTCTCTCTCTCTCTCTCTCTCTCTCTCTCTCTCTCTCTCTCTCTCTCTCTCTCTCTCTCTCTCACATAGGCTTACCCTACTAGGCATTCACCTCAGCGGCTCCATAACTTGACCCGGATCCCTTACACCACGAAAACAAAACAGATACCATTTCCTTCCACCATCTTGATTCGCCCATAAACAAAGCTATATTTCTCCCTATCACCCAAATCTTCCCTTCCCTATTTCCTTTATTCCCAGACAACACACCCTCTCCCACACCCACCACCCCCCACACCACAACACACCGCTCCACTCCTTCATTCCTACTCCTACTTCTACTTTTACTCCTCGTTCTCTCTCGTCTCTTCTCTCTCTCTCTCTCTCTCTCTCTCTCTCTCTCTCTCTCTCTCTCTCTCTCTCTCTCTCTCTCTCTCTCTCTCTCATTCCTGCGTTTTTCAGGTCTTTTCAAACCAGAGTAATAGTGTGTAGTACTATCGATACATAAAGATGTTATATAGCCTAGTGTGTTTTAGTGGTAGCTGTAGTCAGTGGAGTGTGTTAAAGAGTGTGTGTGTGTAGCGTGTAAATAACTCAGCATGTAGTGTGTTAAACTGTATTATGTAGGTTGCTATAGGTAGTAGAGCTAATTGGAGCAACTTAACAAGAATCCCATAACACTTAAATACTGCGATAGAAAAAAAAATGAAAGATTAACATTTAACAACGAAGGGAAGAAAAAAAAGTGTCTAAGATTTCTAAGTATACACAACAAAACCCATGACTTTCTCTGTACCATCGGCCGTGAGAGTGAGTGACCCTTTCCCTTTGACCGTCAGCGAGACACTGAGTGAGGTGAGACACGGTGAGAGGGACAGAGGGTCGTAGGATGAGTGACGGCAGCTCAATCGCCTTCCATCACCTCCACCACCACCACCACCACCACCACCACCACCACCACCACCACCACCACCACCACCACCACCACCACCACCACCACCACCACCACCACCACTACAACCAGCTGACCCTCGCAACATTCACCACCCCCACCTTTCCATCTCTTCCCCTTTGCATGATTAATTCCCCTCATTTACCTGCATGTATACGTAGCTATGATGATAAATTTACTAAATGAACTAATGTAACTACTATACATCTCCTATGCAAATAAATAAATAAATAAATAAATGAATAAATAAACATCAAATGGCAAAGATAAAGATTAAACAAGTGGAGCAAAGTAATAATAATAATAACAAAATCATAATGACTGGAAATACCTGTGTGCATGTGCGTGTGCGTGTGCGTGTGTGTGTGTGTGTGTGTGCGTGTGCGTGTGTGTGTGTGTGTCTGTACTGCCGTGGCCTTGCAGTGTTTAAGGCTAATGGTGGGGCAGTATTTGCACACCTGGACAAGACGAACGATTCTGATGGTTAGCAAACACTAGGTGACTTTCAATTTAATGGCAAGGTGGACGCGAGAAATATTAGATAACATTCCAATACTAATAGTCTCTCTCTCTCTCTCTCTCTCTCTCTCTCTCTCTCTCTCTCTCTCTCTCTCTCTCTCTCTCTCTCTCTCTCTCTCTCTCTCTCTCTCACCACCTTCTTCCAGCTTCCTCCCACGCCTCCCCGCTGCCCTGCGTGTGTATGCGTCGGGGTGGAGGTGAGAAGTGAGGGGAAGAAGAGGCGTGTTTCTGACGACCCTCGGTTATGGCGGCAAAGTGGTTGAGGGGAGAGGAAGGGAAGGGAAAGGAAAGGCGAGAGGGGAAGTGGTGGAAATTCTATATTACGTAGGATCTTGAAGGGGGCGAGAGAGAGAGAGAGAGAGAGAGAGAGAGAGAGAGAGAGAGAGAGAGAGAGAGAGAGAGAGAGAGAGAGAGAGAGAGAGAGAGAGAGAGAGAGAGAGAGAGAGAGAGAGATTGCAGCAGTGGTGATTATAGAAACCACCTCATTTTACACCTTCTTTTCCTCCTCCTCCTCTTACCATTCCTTCACATCTTCCTTCTCTTCCTTCTCCTCTTCCTCCTTTATTCTTTTCCACCCACTTTCACTGATTAGAGAGGGAGGGAGGGTGAGCAAGACAAGATAGGAAGGCGTGAGGGGAGATGAAAACTGTGTTACCGGGTTAAGGGAGGAAAATATGAGGGTGAGGGAGGCAAATGGAGGAAAGATGGAGGGAGGAAAGTGAGATTGAAGGCACGTGGGGGAGAATAACAGTAAGAAAGAGAGGAAGAATGAAAAAAATAATAAGTGAAGGCAAGGGAGGATAATGTAGAAATTTTATAAAAGAAAGGAGAAAGGTTAAGAAAAAGAAAAAAGTAAATGAAGGTTGGAGAAATATGTACTTCTCTCTCTCTCTCTCTCTCTCTCTCTCTCTCTCTCTCTCTCTCTCTCTCTCTCTCTCTCTCTCTCTCTCTCTCTCTCTCTCTCTCATTCCCCGACCCACACAAACCCTTCCTTAAACCACAAGATTAAAAAGACAAAAATTATTAAGGAAAGTGAAGGCGGCAGCGAATTCCTCGATTAAATTAATAATATCTATATATATTTTTCTTTATCTATATATCCCGTTCAGTATATCCAAACTAAACCCCGCCAGCTTGTAGTGAGTCTCATAATGTTCAAAAAGAAAGAAAGAAAGAGAACGATGAAAAAAAAAATATGTGTTTAAAAGGATAAAGAACTGTGTTGTATTTTTGTTTAATGTATTAATGATATTAAGTCATGTGGGTATATTTATTTATTTTATTTTTTATTTTATTTTCTTAGTTATTCAATGTATGATACTTTATTTTCTTTTTATTATCGAAAAGTGTATGCATCACGTTACAATTCGGACTCTCTCTCTCTCTCTCTCTCTCTCTCTCTCTCTCTCTCTCTCTCTCTCTCTCTCTCTCTCTCTCTCTCTCTCTCTCTCTCTCTCTCTCTCTCTCTCTCTCTCTCTCTCACACACACACACATACTGAAGACCATAATTACAATTGCAATGAGAAATGCCAAGTGCCAGTCTCTCCCCTCCACCCCGCACTGAGGCCATTCATCAACTTAGACGTACCCTAAGTATTGCTGTTATTGTTGTTGTCTAGAGAAACACCTAAGATGGGTTCGTGCAATTTATTTATTACAGGTGCAAGTTACAGAGTACAGTAAGTAATGTAACCAGGATGGCGACCAAGGTTAGACTGGCTTCCCAAGCACGTAGTGGTGGCTCACGACGACTCTGGTTCGAACCACTTTAACGATGCTAAACTACCGCTCCCTTGTTTGGGTATTCAGGTTGTTATGGTTGGTTTTCATGTTGTTATTATTATCATAGTTTTCATTATCATTATAGTTGTTATTAATATCATTATCATTATTATTATTATCATCATCATTATTATTATTATTATTATTATCATTATCACCATTACTGTTATTGTTATTGTTGTTATTTGTAATGGTGGTGATTAAAGGGTGAGAGATAAAGATAGAGAGAGAAAGAGATTTTTTTTTTAAGCCATATGAGTATAATTTCCAAACTTTATGTAAAAACAGAATCTCTCTCTCTCTCTCTCTCTCTCTCTCTCTCTCTCTCTCTCTCTCTCTCTCTCTCTCTCTCTCTCTCTCTCTCTCTCTCTCTCTCTCTCTCTCACCGTGTTTCCCGAGGCTAAAACAGCACCAGAATTATTATCTCCGTCGCCCATAACAAGCAGCAGGAGAAGGCATTCCCTTGAGGGGCAGCAACAAGCCTCGCAGCCATCCACACCCGGATTTAGAGGACCAATAAAAGTGTCGATGGAGCGGAGGAAATACGACCAGCAGGAGGAGGAGGAGAAGGAGGAGGAGGAGGAGTGTGTGTGAAAGAAGGGTAGAGGGTAAAGTACGGTGCCTACTTCTGTGTTTTCAAAGAATCGACTGACTTCTTGTGCACAGCAATCGACCTCAAAAATGTCTTCACTGAATCAGGTTTCCAGGACGAAGCTTGTTCCAGTAGCTAAAAGAGACCGAGGAGAGCTGTACTTCAGGGGTACAAAGAGAGCAGAGGCTACTTAAAGAGGACAAAGAGTGCAGTACCAAAGGAAAAAGTACATATGAAGAGAGGAAAAGCGATGGAAGACAATAGATAGCAGTACTGAAGGATGAAAACGAGAGAAGTATTGAAAGAGGAGTAAAAAGAAAGCAGAACTGAAGGAAAGAGGAAGAGAGCATCGCCTGGAGAGCAGTAGTATTTATAGAAAACCAAGTAAAGTGGTTCCATTTCTGTACTTCCATTCAATTAATCGTCCAATTAAATACGAGAGAAAAAGAGGAAGGTCTGAGAGAGAGAGAGAGAGAGAGAGAGAGAGAGAGAGAGAGAGAGAGAGAGAGAGAGAGAGAGAGAGAGAGAGAGAGAGAGAGAGAGAGAATGTTGGGAAAGAGGAGAAAATGAAAAAAAAAAAGCACAGAACGAGCACAAATACTGGTGTTCAAAAGGCTGCCGGAACGAAGGAAGGTCTGTCGGTACGTCCTTCTTGACAAACGTTTTCCGGAACATTTTCATTGATGTTTTAAGGACCTTTTAGCCTCCGAAGCATCTTAAAGGAAACACCCTTTTTTTTTCCCTCTTTCTCTTTCCCCAAAATCTTCACGAAAAAAAAACTTGTCATGGAAATGGTAAAACCCAATTTATAACCCAAAACAACATAATACGACTCTATATTTTCGATTATTTTTCTTACATTCTATACAAACAATACTCTTTACTTTAATCCACTCCTTTTCTGTTCTTCTCACCCCCTTCCGTTTTCTTTCCATCCTCCAGAAAGGCTTGGCAGTACACACTGTTTGGCTGGACACACAAGAAGTGACCGGAGGAAGAAGACGTGAGCCAGCCAAGCCAATCAGACGCCTTCCCGCCACTCTATGGACCAATGGGCGGAGGCTAATGTTCTCGTAAGTAAGTGGCGGCAGGCCCAGGAGAGGCGGAGGTCGTGGCCTTGTCCCCTTGAGGCCGATAACACAACTTAATTATTGCCTCGCCATGAATACCTGGAAGGAGCTACTCTCTCTCCCTCTCCCTCTCAGTCCTTCCCCTTTACCCTCCCTGTCCCCTTTACTGTCTCCCTCTCCTTGCCCTTTCCCCTCCCTCTCTTTCTCTCTCTCTCACGTCCACCCATCCTTCCTCTAACACACAATTGGAAAAAATAAAGGGTTGGGGAAAAGAAAACACAGAGAGAGGAGAGAGGGGTCGGGGGTAAGGAGATAAACGAGGTATTATTGGTAAGGGGAGGGAGTAAGGGAGGAGTAGCCTTTAGGGGGGGGGTAGGGGGGGCATGGAGGGGGTCAAAATGGAGTGCCATTCACCAAGAGTTACCGCCACCAGCCAATCCAATAACACCCAATCATCTCGCCCACCAATAGATGAAGAGTCTCATTGTGCACGAGGTAACGCCGACCAATCAGCAGCCACCGTGACCTTCCCTCCACCAATAAGAGCCCCGTGTTGTCCCCAGAGGCGGCAGGGGCTGAGTCATGACCCCAGGGAGCGTCCACCGGTAATTAACGGGGCCCAGGTAAGTGTGTGTGTGTGTGTGTGTGTGTGTGTGTGTGTGTGTGTGTGTGTGTGTGTGTGTGTGTGTGTGTTTAACCTATCACGCTGAACGGTTGTATTTCCTCTCCCCTTACTCCCATTCCCCCTTTCCTTTCCTCCCCCATCAGTTGCTATGTTTGGCTCCACCCTCCTCCTCCTCCTCCTCTTGCCCCCCTCTCCTCCCTCCCTCCCTTCCCTTAAGTGTTTCCTCCTAGCGGGTCACGTAAGGGGTTAAAGGGGTAGGTCAAGGTGTCACAGGTCAAGGAGTGCAATGTTATTTGACCGTATATTGTTAAGGGGAAAAGGGAAAGGGGAAAAAAAGGGGAGAAGTAATATAGGAAAGGAAGGCTGAAATGTCTCTTCCCTTTTCCATACCATTCTCTTTTCTTTTTTTCCTGACATATATATTTCTCCGTTTCCCTTCTCCCTTGTTTCCCCTCCCTTGTTTCTCCTCTATTTCCTTTCATCTCTTCCGGCTCTCCACACCTAAGCTCTATTATTCCTTCGACCCTTACTCTCCTCTCCTCTCCTCTCCTCTCCTCTCCTCTCCTCTCCTCTCCTCTCCTCTCCTCTCCTCTCCTCTCCTCTCCTCTCTTCTATTCCCACGTCCTCACATTCACTCTATCTTCTCTTCCACTTTTATTGGTTTTCCTTCCATACTATCATATACATACACGCACACGCACCTGCAGACACACACACACATACACACACAGTCAAGAATACACTTTTCCTCGCATATTGCTTTTTATCATACTCTCCTTCATTTATTTCCTTCCTTCCTTCCTTCCTTCCTTTCTTTCCTTCCTTCCTTCCCTCCTTTCGTACAAAATAAGCTCTTATCTACACTCATTCATCAGCCTTTCTGTCTGTCATTC
>JAPQNM010000005.1:20829001-20831501 GCA_029783475.1 Metacarcinus magister | reverse complement strand
AGGTGGTAATGCAAGAGGAAAAGGGTGAAGGAATGGGAGGAAAAGGAGATGGATTAGGATTACTTACACATGTTTAAAGGGGGAAAGTAAGGTGTTTATGGTAGAGGAAGAAGAGATAGAGGAAGGTGAGAAAAGAGTATTGTACATAAAGAGTGTAGAGTGAATAGGAAGGGACAGATGGAAACGTTGAGAGAAAGGGAAGCAAGGAGGGGAAAAAAGGAATTGATAAGTAAAGGGAATGAAGGAAGGAAGGAGAGGATGAAGAGTCAAAGCAGGCGATGGGAATAAATTTTGTGTTCAAGTGAGTGTGAGCAAAAAAATGGGTAAGAAGTAAAGACAAGATGAGAGAGAGAGAGAGAGAGAGAGAGAGAGAGAGAGAGAGAGAGAGAGAGAGAGAGAGAGAGAGAGAGAGAGAGAGAGAGAGAGAGAGAGAGAGGTAAAAATCTTGATTAATGACAGCATGAAACTCCCCAGAATTAATGCATGCACACTTACACACACTGATGCCAATGAAAAGTGTGTGTGTGTGTGTGTGTGTGTGTGTGTGTGTGGTGTGTGTGTGTGTGTGTGTGTGTGTGTGTGTTAGAATCTTTACTAAATTGTTCACTCGTTCTCCTCGTTATCGTCCACCCCCCCTCCTCCCGTCCCCCCTTACCCCCCCCACCTATCTCCACCACCAACACAAACAAACACAAACTTAACACAAACAAACAAACACTTTAATCTCCCCAATACTGTTTTTATGAAGGTACAATTAATACAAAAAAATAATAAAAAGCAAACAAAAAGAAAAAAAAAAAATGAATACTTCAAAAAATAAACAATCTTAATAAAAAAAAAGGCAAGAAAAAAAAGTGTATAAATGACAGACATGCTACATTATCATTTTTTTTGTATATATACGCTCCTTTCCTTTCCTCCTGCCACTCTTCCTCTTCCTTTCCCCTACCTCCCTTACTTCCCTTCCAGCATCCACTCCCCTCTTCCTCCTCCACCCAACCACCCTCCTCCCCTCCCCTCCCTTCCCTTCCCCTTACCCTTCCCTCCCCACCGCATTATTCACCGGACACTGAAGTTATGCAGATTTGACTTAAATATTCTGTTCCATGATGTGCCGAGCATGTCCACCCAAATATTAATGGCGAGATGGTCACATTTACTCATGCTGTCCCTCTACTGTCCATTACATTGTCCCTGCTCTGTGTGTGTGTGTGTGTGTGTGTGTGTGTGTGTGTGTGTGTGTGTGTGTGTGTGTGTGTGTGTGTTGTACTTACTTATGTGTATGCATGTATGTTTATGTACACTGGTTAACCCCGTCGCCTCGTTTTATCTATAGATGGAAGGTGTGAATCAAATAATTATATAATACAAAACACATAGAGAGAGAGAGAGAGAGAGAGAGGTAGAGATAGAAAGAGTAAATAGACATAATTAAATGCATCCATACACTCACTCACCCATCTATCCATCCATATACGCACTCATCCATCCACCTATCTATCCCTCCACTCACTCAACCACCTACCCATTCATCCACTTATCCATCCACCCATGTATCAGTTAATCCATCCATCCATCCATCTATTCATCCCTAGAGATCGATCTACTTGAAGCTGTCCGCATTGAATAATTACCAGATGAAGAATCACTCATGCATCACCTCACCTCACCTCCAACACCCCTTCATTAGAGGAAAGAATAAGGGGGAACCTCATTAAACACACCCTAAGGCAACACGGTGTTTAAACCTGATGGTGAATTAGAATAAACCTTTTTTTATCTACTACTACTACTACTAATCCTAATCTCTTCCTCTTTCTCTTTTTTTTTCTCTCCCTCTCTCTCTCAAAAATCCTTCCTCCATTACTATCTCCTCACCACACAATTATCCTTCTTCCACTCCATTCCTTCTACACATACATCAACAAACTTTATTTTTTTTCCCCCTCTCCTCTTTCCTTCCTCATACCCTCACTCACTCACTCACCCGTCCTCCCTCCCTCTCTCCCCTCCCTAACCCCCACACCTCATCATCACCACCACCACCACCACCACCACCACCACCACTCACTCCCTCCAGCATCCCAAGTTACATTTAGTCGCTTAGACGAAATGGCTCTCGTGTAAATCCGAATATAATGGAACTCCTCCCGTAGGCTATATATTACACACTAACTCCCTCTAGCTGTGATATCCGAATTTAAGTGGAGTGGAGCCCTACCCTACCTTACCTTACCTCCCCTTACCCCTTACCCCTTTCCCCTTTACCCTACTGCTTCGCCTATGCCTCCTGTAAAATTATGTAAATGACGCTCCCTCGGGCCTCCTTTCTATTTCTTATCTTGTTCCTTCCTCCGAGGGTGAGAGGCGCTCCATTACTCCGTCTGTCGGCAGCATCTTCGTCCCGTCCAGGCGGGTTAACATATTTCACTTTCACCTTCCTATGTCAGACTGAGTTGAGTTGGTTTCCTTACGAGTATTTTTTGTTTTCTTATTTTTT
>JAPQNM010000005.1:20814001-20819001 GCA_029783475.1 Metacarcinus magister | reverse complement strand
CTCTCTCTCTCTCTCTCTCTCTCATCTCCATTCCTTGTTCCATCAAACATTTGCTCTTCCCTCCTTAATTATATTTCCTTTTTCGTCCCCTAAATCCTATCTCATTCCTCTTATTTGCCTTCTACACTCACATTCTTCCCTCCACACATCTTGTCCACACTTCCTTACATCTCTATTATCTCTCTCTCCCTCTCGCTCTCTCGCTCTCTCTCTCTCTATCTCTCTCTCTCTCTCTCTCTCTCTCTCTCTCTCTCTCTCTCTCTCTCTCTCTCTCACACAAGGGTCGTACACAACTACCGTGATTGCCAAAACAATTCGAGGATGTGCCTTGTGAATGGCCCTTTGACGGAGTGTCGCACCAAGACTGATTTATGCAAATGGTCTCCGGGCACGATATGTCTCGAAATATCTGGCACGAATTATAAGGGAGAGGAGCTTCCATTCACTGGGGCCAGATTAATGGTATATCTTTTTTCTCCATTGTAAGTGGCGAGGCGAGAGGCTGAATCGATGAAAAACAAAGCTATTCATTCCTACTTCTCCTTCAGCTCCTCCTTCTCCTCCGTTGTCGCCGTCGCTGTCTTCTTCTGTTCCTCCTCTTCCTCCTCCTCCTTCTCTTTTTCCATATTACCTCACTTTTACTCCTCCACCTCCTCCTCCTCCTACTACTACTCTTTTTCGTCCTGCTCTTCGTCTTCTCCTTTTCTCTCTTCCTGGTCTTAATGTTTCTCCACCTCCTCTAAATCTTGGTGCTCGTCATCTCCCACTTACTTTTTTGTATTGATTTTTTTTTTCTTTCTGTTCGGTGCTCCTCTTCATCATCTAGACGACATCACACACACACACACACACACACACACACACACACACACACACACACACACACACACACACACACACACACACACACATACACACACACACCTTTATCACCTCTCTCGCTGACACTTGAGACTGAATTACCTGCGGCTATCTAATTTCCCAAGCAACACCTGTCTCAATGAAGGGATGTCGTTACCATTATCATCATCACCCACACACGAAGCCTCTTATTAAGAATTCCTTGCTGCTGCTGCTTCTTCTTCTTCTTCTTCGTTTTAATCCTTTATTGGAGTCCTTTGTTTGTATTGATTCAGAGGAGTTTCTATACTACGTTTTATATTCGTTTTGGAGTGCGTATAGTTTTCTTTTTTTTCTTTTTGTATTTTATTGTTTGTGTTGATGTGTTGTCTTCATTTTTAGTTTCTCTCTCTTTTCATGGTTATTTATCTATTGTCCATTTGTATTTTCGTGTACATTGTTAATATTAAGTTTATATTTATAAATCAGGTTCTTTCTTTCCTGCAGCGGTGTGTGTGTGTGTGTGTGTGTCTGTGTCTGTGTCTGTGTCTGTGTCTGTGTCTCTGTCTGTGTCTCTGTCTCTGTCTGTGTCTGTGTTTGTGTCTGTGTGTATGTGTGTGTGTGTGTCTGTTCGTTCAGTCGTTTATTCTACTTTGCTTACGTCCACATTATCAGTTTCCTTACGACTTTACTATACTATTTTTCTCTCCCCTTTGATGACCACACGTAATGACACACACACGTAAATTGACATCATTCTTCATAACCTCACACTTCCGATCATCACATCCTTCCCTTTGTCCTCCTTCTATACCTTACACAGCTTTATCCTTACACCTCCTCTTCTCATCTGGTCCTCACACCCTCTGACCACCTTCTCAAGTCCTTCCACCCTCTCCTCTCCCTTTCGCTGCGCCTCAAAAAAAACTCCTTCGAAAATTGCAAACTTGGTGGTAAGCGCGAGAAGGCGAGGCGAGGCGGCAGCATGTCCCTCAAGGTGGCAGTAGAGCGGACAATGGCACACCTCCCTCACGCACGGTGGCACTCCTTCTTCTTGTTCTTGTTCTTCTTGTAGTTGTTGTTCTTCTACCCTGTAACAATCTTCTTCCTCTCCCTCTCCCTCTCTCCCTCTCTCTCTCTCTCTCTCTCTCTCTCTCTCTCTCTCTCTCTCTCTCTCTCCAAACCAAGGTCTTCTTTCTTTCCTCTTCCTTTTCCACTTTACAACAGTTTTCTTCCTTCACTAACTCTTTACTCCCTCCCTCCCTCCTTTCTCTCTTTCCCTCTCCCTTTTATGGGTCCACTCGTGTGTGTGTGTGTGTGTGTGTGTGTGTGTGTGTGTGTGTGTGTGTGTGTGTGTGTGTGTGTGTGTGTGTGTGTGTGTGTGTGTGTGTGTGTGTGTGTATGTAAAACGAAACCATTTAACACAACATTAAAACAGTTATGAATGTGTATATTTTATGGAGACATGAATCTGATACGCATTCAAAAACGTATACACACACACACACACACACACCCACACACACACACACACACACTATTTGAGAACATAAATATAGCAAGACATACACGTACGAATATGCAAAGTAACGGCACCATAATGTACGATGGACACTGCAGGGGGAAGAGAACGTGCATGAAATATATGTACCAATCCCTTGTCGGGGACCCAGAGACTTCCGAGGCTTTACTGCAGCGCTGACACAAAGGATCCAACACCATATATACTATAAACACACATACATACTATACACATACATATACCTCAAGAAAAATATATGCACTAGTTATGTACATGTGAGCATCTACACCATGTACACCCTTGCCCTCTCAAACATACATATACACACATACATACAGTTAAGAGGGACGAGTTATGTGTCGCCTTGTTTGATCCATCGTGTTTGTTTGAACTTTGTGCTGTTTAAGCTGAACAAACCTTACTCGGTCAAGCGAACGTCTTAGTCATTTCAACTTTCTTTTCCTTCTTTGCTTATGGCTTTCTCTTCCTTGTTCTGGTGTTTACTTTTCTTCTACCTTAATCGTTTATACCTTCCATTAACGCCCTTTCTTTTTATTTAATTTTTATCATTTATACATTACATTAACTATTTTTTTATTATTTCTTTATAATTTTTACCTTCCTTCAACTTCTCTTTCTCCCATCAGCAAGTCAATAGTCTATTTATCATTTTTTATTCAATATATATATAAATCAGGCGCTATGTGGTTTATCACCTAATCTTTCCTTACTAACACACGAGTCATCCTAGTTAAGTCACTCTCATCGCTGAACCCCAAACATGTCCAGCCCCACCTGCCACTCAACTCAGTCAACCACTCACCCTGTCACCTTAATTAATCCTGCCTGTCACCTCACCTTACACCTGCCCATCAAAGAAAACCACCCGATTTACACTCACTCACCTCACCCACCCACAAAAGGAAAAGGAAAAAATCACGGTCAAAATTCTTGTTGAAATGGATGATCTAAATAATTCAAAGCTCCCTTCAGCCTTTATATCCTCTTTTTGTCTACCTTCTTTCTCCTTTTTTATCTTTCCTCCTCCTCCTCCTCCTCCTCCTCCTCCTCCTCCTCCTCCTCCTCCTCCTCCTCCTCCTCCTCCTCCTCCTCCATGCATCGCCAGTCAGCCACGACCCAGCTGGACACGCGTTAAAAAGGCTTGGTATGCATATTTACGGTCCACGTGGCAGTAAAATGTTCTACACTAGGCCATGATCTGTCTTTATTACCACCGTTTTATTAGTGGCTCTCTCTCTCTCTCTCTCTCTCTCTCTCTCTCTCTCTCTCTCTCTCTCTCTCTCTCTCTCTCTCTCTCTCTCTCTCTCTCTCTCTCTCTCTCTCTCTCTCTCTCTCTCTCATTAAAAACATAACACAATGATATTTTTTTAAGGAGTGACTGAAAGAAAGTAAATTAAAGTAATATTTTGACTTTGAAGAATTTTAAGTGATGATTAAGCAAAGGAATACCAAGGAAAGAGTAGGAGGTTAAATAGAAATCAAAGTGAGAGAGAGAGAGAGAGAGAGAGAGAGAGAGAGAGAGAGAGAGAGAGAGAGAGAGAGAGAGAGCTTCCTTTGTGCTCTCTCTCTCTCTCTCTCTCTCTCTCTCTCTCTCTCTCTCTCTCTCTCTCTCTCTCTCTCTCTCTCTCTCTCTCTCTCTCTCTCTCTCTCTCTCCTCTGATGACACGGTGATCTAAGAGTTATTTGCCTCCACTCTGATCTGACCTGACTACCTTGTGTTGACTTACCAGCGGCCGCTCACCCCGATCCGACCCGCCCCGCCTAGCCCCCAACACTCCACCTCAGCCCCCGCCACCCTCACTTCTCCCCTTCCTCCTACTTCTCGCACATCAAACATTGGGCCTCCTCTTCCCCCTCTCCTCCATCTGTGCAGTCGGAGAAGTGAGGAGAGGAGAGGAGAGGAGAGGAGATTAGAGGAGAGGAGGAGAGGAGTAATAACAGTAGTAATGATAATATTTTTTCTAAATATTTTTTTTATATATATACCACGTTTATTTTATTACTACTATAGGGTGTGGCGTTGACAATCGCTGGTCTCTTAGAGGAAGCCCCCGACACACACACACACACACACACACACACACACACACACACACACACACACACACACACACACACACACACACACACACACTGTATTTGCTTTGTCAGGTGAGCCTTACGGATAGTGGTGCCGGTGTCCAGGTAAAGCCAGGTGATCATGGTCCCTCAGAGCCTACCAACGCACCAAGTCCTACCTGAGGAAAGTGTCCCCGTCCAGGTGTACTAATTACCCAATCACCAATCCTCCAACAAGGATATATGACCCAGCTTACCTGCCGCCTGCTCGACTATGTTTGCTTTTGATTGTGTTTGCTTTTGCCTGTTTTATTTAAGTTAACGCTGCTTTTTTTTGGGGGCCACACCTAAATATGTGATTCAGTTCTGGTCATCGAACTAAAATAAGAACAAGAACTTACTGGAAAGAATACAGAGACGAGCGAAAAAACACATCCAACTTTGCGTAATTAATTGTACGATGAATGATTAAAGTTGCTATAAAAAAAAATAAAAAAATAGGCAAGTTTCCTTTCCACAGGCGAGGGATTACAGAGACCTCATTGAGTTCTTTCAAATT
>JAPQNM010000005.1:20796501-20809001 GCA_029783475.1 Metacarcinus magister | reverse complement strand
AAGATTTGTGTGGACTTAAGCAAGAAACGGACGGAAAATGAGATTATAACAAGATAGCAAAGACGTAACACATTAATTTGACCCAGTTTGTCCTGTTTCCCCGACGACAAGATGCGATGAGGTCAAGGAGAGAGACAGAGGGGGAGAGAGACTTTCCTTTCCTTTTCTTTTCTCTCTTTCCTTGGCTTGAACTTTTCCCTTCGTTCCAATTCATCTTACGGAGAGCTTTTCTTTCAACATCCTAACCTAACCTAACCTAACCTAACCTAACCTAACCTAAACTAACCTAACCTAACCTAACCTAACCTAACCTAACCTAACCTAACCTAACCTAACCTAAACCTAACCTAACCTACCTTCCTATCCCTTTCCTTTCCTTCACTTGCATTCTTCCTTCCTTCCTTCCAACTCATCTTACCTAATCCTTACCTCTTCTTTATTAAAACATTCTGCACCACTAAGAGGGTTACGGGTTGGAAAGGAGATGAAATTACACACGACGCTCACTGACCCAGGAGACCGCGAAAAGACCTGACTCCTCCTCCTCCTCCTCATCCCCTCCTCCTCCTCCTCCCTCCCCTCCTCCTCCTCCTCCTCCTCCTCCTAGCTAAATCATGTCTGCCAAAACCGAGGTCTGTTAGCCGATCACCACAAGCGGAGCGGCAACTCAGAAGGTCACGCCCGGCACCGCTGTGTGTGTGTGTGTGTGTGTGTGTGTGTGTGTGTGTGTGTGTGTGTGTGTGTGTGTGTGTGTGTGTGTGTGTGTGTGAGATTACTAGACCACCGAAAGGATCAGTTTTGGGGTTCAATTCCATTTGTATTTATTTTGTAGTATTAATGTGATGACCAAGAGCTGAGAGAGAGAGAGAGAGAGAGAGAGAGAGAGAGAGAGAGAGAGAGAGAGAGAGAGAGAGAGAGAGAGAGAGAGAGAGAGAGAGAGAGAGAGAGAGAGAGACGAAACACCACCCTGCTGCAACTCGAGATGAGCTTCAGTTGGGTTTTAATGTTCAGTAATAGTAATACTTTTATACCTTGTCATGGGGTACGCTTGAAAAACTTTGTGCTCGGGAGATAACTTAAAAGAAATGAATGTCCTCTTAACCCATTCACCGTGATAATGAAAAAAGTTTCTTGTATCGCCTGTGATCTAATAATTTATGATTTTTCAATCTATACATTGAATAATATGCTTAGGATAGTAAATTTCTCCTGGTTTATCCAATTTGAATCGTAGCATCAACACATCGTTTAGTCTTAAGTTACATAAGTTATACTGCACTGAAGTTGAATACAAAACGATTTCAAAGCCATGATACGAGGGAAGCGCGTTGCCAGACGTATGACACACCACCCACCTCACCATATATATATATATATATATATATATATATATATATATATATATATATTATATATATATATATATATATATATATATAGAGAGAGAGAGAGAGAGAGAGAGAGAGAGAGAGAGGGAAAGAGAGAAAATGAGGAGGAAAGTCATGTTTTTATATAAATATTAAGTTTCATTTCACTGCGTAATTAATAGTCATAGAACAAATATTCATAATGACAGTTGTACAGTTTAATTAGGTGTATCAGATGCTGCAATGATATTTCCAATATTTCTAATAGCTTTCGGGAAAATTAGGAGGAAAGTCATGTTTTTATATAAATATTAAGTTTCATTTTACTGCGTGATTATTAGTCATAGAAAAAATATTCATAATGTCAGTTTTACAGTTTAATTAGGTCTATCAGATGCTGCAATGATATTTCCAATATCTCTAATAGCTTTCGAGAAAATGAGGAGGAAATTCATGTTTTTATATAAATATTAAGTTTCATTTTACTGCGTAATTATTAGTCATAGAACAAATATTCATAATGACAGTTGTACAGTTTAATTAGGTCTATCAGATACTGCAATGATATTTCCAATATCTCTAATAGCTTTCGAGGAAATTGAGGAGAAAAGTTATGTTTTTAAATAAATATTAAGTTTAATTTTACTGCGTAATTGTTAGTCATAGAACAAATATGCATAATGACAGTTTGTACAGTTTAATTTGGTGCATCAGATGCTGTAATGATATTTCCAATATTTCTAATAGCTTTCGAGAAAATGAGGAGGAAAGTCATGTTTTTAAATAAATATTAAGTTTCATTTTACTGCGTAATTATTAGTCATAGAACAAATATTCATAATGACAGTTGTACAGTTTAATTAGGTGTATCAGATGCTGCAATGATATTTCCAATATCTCTAATAGCTTTCGAGAAAATGAGAAAATTCATGTTTATTATATAAAAATACGGTTTCATTTTACTGCGTAATTATTAGTCATAGAACAAATATTCATAATACCAGTTGTACAGTTTGAATTAGGTGTATCAGATGATGCAATGATATTTCCAATATCTCTAATAGCTTTCGAGAAAACGAGGAAGAAAAGTAATTTTTAAAAAAAAGTAAAATTTCAGTAATTTATTAGTACTAGTGAAAATATTCATAATGACAGTAGTAGATTTTAATTAGGTCTATCAGATGCTGCAATGATATTTCCAATATCTCTAATCGCTTTCGAGAAAATGAGGAGGAAAATCATGTTTTTATATAAATATTAAGTTTCATTTTACTGCGTAATTATTAGTCATACAACAAATATTCATAATGAGAGTTGTACATTTTAATTAGGTGTATCAGATGCTGCAATGATATTTCCAATATCTCTAATAGCTTTCGGGAAAATGAGGAGGAAAGTCATGTTTTTATATAAATATTAAGTTTCATTTTACTGCGTAATTATTAGTCATAGAACAAATATTCATAATTACAGTTGTACAGTTTAATTAGGTGTATCAGATGCTGCAATGATATTTCCAATATCTCTAATAGCTTTCGGAAAATGAGGAGGAAAGTCATGTTTTTATATAAATATTAAGTTTCATTTTACTGCGTAATTATTAGTCATAGAACAAATATTCATAATTTCAGTTTTACAGTTTAATTAGGTTTATCAGATGCTGCAATGATATTTCCAATATCTCTAATAGCTTTCGAGAAAATGAGGAGGAAATTCATGTTTTTATATAAATATTAAGTTTCATTTTACTGCGTAATTATTAGTCATAGAACAAATATTAATAATGACAGTTGTACAGTTTAATTAGGTGTATCAGATGCTGCAATGATATTTCCAATATCTCTAATAGCTTTCGAGGAAAATGAGGAGAAAAGTTATGTTTTATATAAAATATTAAGTTTCATTTTACTGAGTAATTATTAGTCATAGAACAAATATTCATAATGACAGTTGTACAGTTTAATTAGGTGTATCAGATGCTGCAATGATATTTCCAATATCTCTAATAGCTTTCGAGAAAATGAGGAGGAAAGTCATGTTTTTATATAAATATTAAGTTTAATTTTACTGCGTAATTATTAGTCATAGAACAAATATTCATAATATCAGTTGTACAGTTTAATTAGGTCTATCAGATGCTGCAATGATATTTCCAATATCTCTAATAGCTTTCGAGAAAATGACGAGGAAAGTCATGTTTTTATATAAAAATTACGTTTCATTTTACTGCGTAATTATTAGTCATAGAACAAATATTCATAATGACAGTTGTACAGTTTAATTAGGTGTATCAGATGCTGCAATGATATTTCCAATATCTCTAATAGCTTTCGAGAAAATGAGGAGGAAAGTCATGTTTTTATATAAATATTAAGTTTCATTTTACTGCGTAATTATTAGCCATAGAACAAATATTCATAATATCAGTTGTACAGTTTAATTAGGTGTATCAGATGCTGCAATGATATTTCCAATATCTCTAATAGCTTTCGAGAAAATGAGGAGGAAAGTCATGTTTTTAAATAAATATTAAGTTTAATTTTACTGCGTAATTATTAGTCATAGAACAAATATTCATAATATCAGTTTGTACAGTTTAATTAGGTGTATCAGATGCTGCAATGATATTTCCAATATCTCTAATAGCTTTCGGGAAAATGAGGAGGAAAGTCATGTTTTATAATAAATATTAAGTTTCATTTTACTGCGTAATTATTAGTCATAGAACAAATATTCATAATGACAGTTGTACAATTTAATTAGGTGTATCAGATGCTGCAATGATATTTCATATATCTCTGATAGCTTTCGGGAAAATGAGGAGGAAAATCCTGTTTTTATATAAATATTAAGTTCAATTTTACTGCGTAATTATTAGTCATAAAACAAATATTCATAATGACAGTTGTACAGTTTAATTAGGTGTATCAGATGCTGCAATGATATTTCCAATATTTCTAATAGCTTTCGGGAAAAATTAGGAGGAAAGTCATGTTTTTATATAAATATAAGTTTCATTTTACTGCGTAATTATTAGTCATAGAACAAATATTCATAATATCAGTTGTACAGTTTAATTAGGTCTATCAGATGCTGCAATGATATTTCCAATATCTCTAATAGCTTTCGAGAAAATGAGGAGGAAATTCATGTTTTTATATAAATATTAAGTTTCATTTTACTGCGTAATTATTAGTCATAGAACAAATATTCATAATGACAGTTGTACAGTTTAATTTAGGTATATCAGATCTGCAATGATATTTCCAATATCTCTAATAGCTTTCGGGAAAATGAGGAGGAAAGTCATGTTTTTATATAAATATTAAGTTTCATTTTACTGCGTAATTATTAGTCATAGAACAAAATATTCATAATGACAGTTGTACAGTTTAATTAGGTCTATCAGATGCTGCAATGATATTTCCAATATCTCTAATAGCTTTCGAGAAAATGAGGAGGAAAGTCATGTTTTTATATAAATATTAAGTTTCATTTTACTGCGTAATTATTAGTCATAGAAACAAATATTCATAATGACAGTTGTACAGTTTAATTAGGTGTATCAGATGCTGCAATGATATTTCCAATATCTCTAATAGCTTTCGAGGAAATGAGGAGGAAAATTCATGTTTATATAAAAATATTAAGTTACATTTTACTGCGTAATTATTAGTCATAGAACAAATATTCATAATGACAGTTGTACAGTTTAATTAGGTGTATCAGATGCTGCAATGATATTTTCAATATCTCTAATAGCTTTCGAGAAATGAGAAGGAAAGTCATGTTTTTATATAAATATAAAGTTTAATTTTACTGCGTAATTATTAGTTATAGAACAAATATTCATAATTTCAGTTTTACAGTTTAATTAGGTGTATCAGATGCTGCAATGATATTTCATATATCTCTGATAGCTTTCGGGAAAATGAGGAGGAAAATCATGTTTTTATATAAATATTAAGTTCCATTTTACTGCGTAATTATTAGTCATAAAACAAATATTCATAATGACAGTTGTACAGTTTAATTAGGTGTATCAGATGCTGCAATGATATTTCCAATATCTCTAATAGCTTTCGGGAAAATGAGGAGGAAAGTCATGTTTTTATATAAATATAAGTTTCATTTTACTGCGTTATTATTAGTCATAGAACAAATATTCATAATATCAGTTGTACAGTTTAATTAGGTGTATCAGATGCTGCAATGATATTTCCAATATCTTTAATAGCTTTCGAGAAAATGAGGAGGAAAGTCATGTTTTTAAATAAATATTAAGTTTCATTTTACTGCGTAATTATTAGTCATAGAACAAATATTCATAATGACAGTTGTACAGTTTATTTAGGTATATCAACATCTGCAATGATATTTCCAATATCTCTAATAGCTTTCGGGAAAATGAGGAGGAAAGTCATGTTTTTATATAAATATTAAGTTTCATTTTACTGCGTAATTATTAGTCATAGAACAAATATTCATAATGACAGTTGTACAGTTTAATTAGGTCTATCAGATACTGCAATGATATTTCCAATATCTCTAATAGCTTTCTAGAAAATGAGGAGGAAATTCATGTTTTTATATAAATATTAAGTTTCATTTTACTGCGTAATTATTAGTCATAAAACAAATATTAATAATGACAGTTGTACAGTTTAATTAGGTGTATCAGATGCAGCAATGATATTTCCAATATCTCTAATAGCTTTCGAGGAAATGAGGAGAAAATTTATGTTTATATAAAAATATTAAGTTACATTTTACTGAGTTATTATTAGTCATAGAACAAATATTCATAATGACAGTTGTACAGTTTAATTAGGTGTATCAGATACTGTAATGATATTTTCAATATCTCTAATAGCTTTCGAGAAATTTAGAAGGAAAGTCATGTTTTTATATAAATATAAAGTTTAATTTTACTGCGTAATTATTAGTCATAGAACAAATATTCATAATTTCAGTTTTACAGTTTAATTAGGTCTATCAGATGCTGCAGTGATATTTCCAATATCTCTAATTGCTTTCGAGAAAATAAGGAGGAAATTCATGTTTTCATATAAATATTAAGTTTCATTTTACTACGTAATTATTAGTCATAGAACAAATATTCATAATGACAGTTGTACAGTTTATTTAGGTATATCAGAATCTGCAATGATATTTCCAATATCTCTAATAGTTTTCGGGAAAATGAGGAGGAAAGTCATGTTTTTATATAAATATTAAGTTTCATTTTACTGCGTAATTATTAGTCATAGAACAAATATTCATAATGACAGTTGTACAGTTTAATTAGGTGTATCAGATGCTGCAATGATATTTCCAATATCTCTAATAGCTTTCGAGAAAATGAGGAGGAAAGTCATGTTTTTATAAAAATATAAGTTTCATTTTACTGCGTAATTATTAGTCATAGAACAAATATTCATAATGTCAGTTGTACAGTTTAATTAGGTCTATCAGATGCTGCAATGATATTTCCAATATCTCTAATAGCTTTCGAGAAAATGAGGAGGAAATCATGTTTTTATATAAATATTAAGTTTCATTTTACTGCGTAATTATTAGTCATAGAAACAAATATTCATAATGACAGTTGTACAGTTTAATTAGGTGTATCAGATGCTGCAATGATATTTCCAATATCTCTAATAGCTTTCGAGAAAATGACGAGGAAAGTCATGTTTTTATATAAAAATACGGTTTTATTTTACTGCGTAATTATTAGTCATAGAACAAATATTCATAATATCAGTTTGTACAGTTGAATTAGGTGTATCAGATGATGCAATGATATTTCCAATATCTCTAATAGCTTTCGAGAAAACGAGGAAGAAAGTAATTTTAAAAAAAGTAAAATTCAGTATTTATTAGTACTAGTGAAAATATTCATAATGACAGTAGTAGATTTTAATTAGGTCTATCAGATGCTGCAATGATATTTCCAATATCTCTAATAGCTTTCGAGAAAATGAGGAGGAAAGTCATGTTTTTATATAAATATTAAGTTTCATTTTACTGCGTAATTATTAGTCATAGAACAAATATTCATAATGTCAGTTGTACAGTTTAATTAGGTCTATCAGATGCTGCAGTGATATTTTCCAATATCTCTAATAGCTTTCGAGAAAATGAGGAGGAAAAGTCATGTTTTTATATAAATATTAAGTTTCATTTTACTGCGTAATTATTAGTCATAGAACAAATATTCATAATGACAGTTGTACAGTTTAATTAGGTGTATCAGATGCTGCAATGATATTTCCAATATCTCTAATAGCTTTCGAGAAAATGAGGAGGAAAGTCATGTTTTTATATAAATATTAAGTTTCATTTTACTGCGTAATTATTAGTCATAGAACAAATATTCATAATGATCAGTTGTACAGTTTAATTAGGTGTATCAGATGCTGCAATGATATTTCCAATATCTCTAATAGCTTTCGAGAAAATGAGGAGGAAAGTCATGTTTTTATATAAATATTAAGTTTCATTTTACTGCGTAATTATTAGTCATAGAACAAATATTCATAATGACAGTTGTACAGTTTAATTAGGTGTATCAGATGCTGCAATGATATTTCCAATATCTCTAATAGCTTTCGAGAAAATGAGGAGGAAAGTCATGTTTTTAAATAAATATTAAGTTTAATTTTACTGCGTAATTATTAGTCATAGAACAAATATTCATAATATCAGTTGTACAGTTTAATTAGGTGTATCAGATGCTGCAATGATATTTCCAATATCTCTAATAGCTTTCGAGAAAATGAGGAGGAAAGTCATGTTTTTATATAAAATTAAGTTTTATTTTACTGCGTAATTATTAGTCATAGAACAAATATTCATAATGACAGTTGTACAGTTTAATTAGGTGTATCAGATGCTGCAATGATATTTCCAATATCTCTAATAGCTTTCGAGAAAATGAGGAGGAAAGTCATGTTTTTATATAAATATTAAGTTTCATTTTACTGCGTAATTATTAGTCATAGAACAAATATTCATAATATCAGTTGTACAGTTTAATTAGGTGTATCAGATGCTGCAATGATATTTCCAATATCTCTAATAGCTTTCGAGAAAATGAGGAGGAAAGTCATGTTTTTATATAAATATTAAGTTTCATTTTACTGCGTAATTATTAGTCATAGAACAAATATTCATAATATCAGTTTGTACAGTTTAATTAGGTGTATCAGATGCTGCAATGATATTTCCAATATCTCTAATAGCTTTCGAGAAAATGAGGAGGAAAGTCATGTTTTATATAAATATTAAGTTTCATTTTACTGCGTAATTATTAGTCATAGAACAAATATTCATAATGACAGTTGTACAGTTTAATTAGGTGTATCAGATGCTGCAATGATATTTCCAATATCTCTAATAGCTTTCGAGAAAATGAGGAGGAAAGTCATGTTTTTATATAAATATTAAGTTTCATTTTACTGCGTAATTATTAGTCATAGAACAAATATTCATAATGACAGTTGTACAGTTTAATTAGGTGTATCAGATGCTGCAATGATATTTCCAATATCTCTAATAGCTTTCGAGAAAATGAGAGGAAAGTCATGTTTTTATATAAATATTAAGTTTCATTTTACTGCGTAATTATTAGTCATAGAACAAATATTCATAATATCAGTTGTACAGTTTAATTAGGTGTATCAGATGCTGCAATGATATTTCCAATATCTCTAATAGCTTTCGAGAAAATGAGGAGGAAAAGTTATGTTTTTATAAAAATATTAAGTTTCATTTTACTGCGTAATTATTAGTCATAGAACAAATATTCATAATGACAGTTGTACAGTTTAATTAGGTGTATCAGATGCTGCAATGATATTTCCAATATCTCTAATAGCTTTCGAGAAAATGAGGAGGAAAGTCATGTTTTTATATAAATATTAAGTTTCATTTTACTGCGTAATTATTAGTCATAGAACAAATATTCATAATGACAGTTGTACAGTTTAATTAGGTCTATCAGATACTGCAATGATATTTCCAATATCTCTAATAGCTTTCGAGAAAAATGAGGAGGAAATTCATGTTTTTATATAAATATTAAGTTTCATTTTACTGCGTAATTATTAGTCATAGAACAAATATTCATAATGACAGTTGTACAGTTTAATTAGGTGTATCAGATGCTGCAATGATATTTCCAATATCTCTAATAGCTTTCGAGAAAATGAGGAGGAAAGTCATGTTTTTATATAAATATTAAGTTTCATTTTACTGAGTAATTATTAGTCATAGAACAAATATTCATAATGACAGTTGTACAGTTTAATTAGGTGTATCAGATGCTGCAATGATATTTTCCAATATCTCTAATAGCTTTCGAGAAAATGAGGAGGAAAGTCATGTTTTTATATAAATATTAAGTTTAATTTTACTGCGTAATTATTAGTCATAGAACAAATATTCATAATATCAGTTGTACAGTTTAATTAGGTCTATCAGATGCTGCAATGATATTTCCAATATCTCTAATAGCTTTCGAGAAAATGAGGAGGAAAGTCATGTTTTTATATAAATATTAAGTTTCATTTTACTGCGTAATTATTAGTCATAGAACAAATATTCATAATGACAGTTGTACAGTTTAATTAGGTGTATCAGATGCTGCAATGATATTTCCAATATCTCTAATAGCTTTCGGGAAAATGAGGAGGAAATTCATGTTTTTATATAAATATTAAGTTTCATTTTACTGCGTAATTATTAGTCATAGAACAAATATTCATAATATCAGTTGTACAGTTTAATTAGGTGTATCAGATGCTGCAATGATATTTCCAATATCTCTAATAGCTTTCGAGAAAATGAGGAGGAAAGTCATGTTTTTATATAAATATTAAGTTTCATTTTACTGCGTAATTATTAGTCATAGAACAAATATTCATAATATCAGTTGTACAGTTTAATTAGGTCTATCAGATGCTGCAATTATATTTCCAATATCTCTAATAGCTTTCGAGAAAATGACGAGGAAAGTCATGTTTTTATATAAAAATACGGTTTTATTTTACTGCGTAATTATTAGTCATAGAACAAATATTCATAATATCAGTTGTACAGTTGAATTAGGTGTATCAGATGATGCAATGATATTTCCAATATCTCTAATAGCTTTCGAGAAAACGAGGAAGAAAGTAATTTTCAAAAAAGTAAAATTCAGTATTTATTAGTACTAGTGAAAATATTCATAATGACAGTAGTAGATTTTAATCAGGTCTATCAGATGCTGCAATGATATTTCCAATATCTCTAATAGCTTTCGAGAAAATGAGGAGGAATGTCATGTTTTTATATAAATATATAGTTTCATTTTACTGCGTAATTATTAGTCATAGAACAAATATTCATAATGTCAGTTTGTACAGTTTAATTAGGTCTATCAGATGCTGCAGTGATATTTTCCAATATCTCTAATAGCTTTCGAGAAAATGAGGAGGAAAATCATGTTTTTATATAAATATTAAGTTTCATTTTACTGCGTAATTATTAGTCATAGAACAAATATTCATAATGAGAGTTGTACAGTTTAATTAGGTTTATCAGATGCTGCAATGATATTTCCAATATCTCTAATAGCTTTCGAGAAAATGAGGAGGAAATTCATGTTTTTATATAAATATTAAGTTTCATTTTACTGCGTAATTATTAGCCATAGAACAAATATTCATAATATCAGTTGTACAGTTTAATTAGGTGTATCAGATGCTGCAATGATATTTCCAATATTTCTAATAGCTTTCGAGAAAATGAGGAGGAAAGTCATGTTTTTAAATAAATATTAAGTTTAATTTTACTGCGTAATTATTAGTCATAGAACAAATATTAATAATATCAGTTGTACAGTTTAATTAGGTGTATCAGATGCTGCAATGATATTTCCAATATCTCTAATAGCTTTCGGGAAAATGAGGAGGAATGTCATGTTTATATATAAATATTAAGTTTCATTTTACTGCGTAATTATTAGTCATAAAACAAATATTCAGAATGACAGTTGTACAGTTTAATTAGGTGTATCAGATGCTGCAATGATATTTCCAATATCTCTAATAGCTTTCGGGAAAATGAGGAGGAATGTCATGTTTATATATAAATATTAAGTTTCATTTTACTGCGTAATTATTAGTCATAAAACAAATATTCAGAATGACAGTTGTACAGTTTAATTAGGTGTATCAGATGCTGCAATGATATTTCTAATATTTCCAATATTTTCAATATCCAATATCTAATGCTAGCTAGAAGAGCCCGTCGCTGACGGCCGACGGAGCGACGGTTATATATTGCTGCCGGCGGTGTTGCCAAACCGCAGTTATCGTACCGTAAAATTATCTATTGAATATCACATAAATACTCATAAGAACGGTAATTCTGATACATAAGACAATAGAAATTTGTAAATAATGATAAAAGTTGTTACACTGGCCTATACTTATTGTCATCATACGTTTGGTATATGCATGGGAATGATATAAAGATCTTGGCATAGACGTCGTGCCGCAAACACAGGAGAGGGAGACGCTGCTGGCACATACGGTGTGCCGCAAGAACTGAATGGGTTAAAGGGGGAAAGTTATATAAAAAATTATTTAAATTATAACACTAATCGGTTTAAATCAACGTAAGTATTGAATAACTGTTAAAAAAAAAAAATCGAACATTACTTAATTTATACAAGCGTGGAACATGAGCTTCAATACATTTTCTAGACATACAAACACGAAATTAAGCTAAAAAAAACCACCAAAATAACTACTAATATAACTGGTGCTTTGTATATTTAAGTTGCACAGTTACAAAAAAAAGAAGTTCGAGAAAGTGGTGAATTGTAAATATCTGTGACGTGTTACAAAACCAAATGTCGAACGCGATGTGCAATTCTGAATCAATTTACCGCAAATCAATGTATGTGCATAAAGAATGAGGTGATTGCGATGAGGTGCTGCGGCGGCGGTGAGTGAGTGAGTGAAGGAGTGAAGTTATTCCAGGACGAGGAGTTGGGACGTGGAGTTAGGACGTGGAGTTAGGACGAGGCAGAACAGAATAACATCACCGCTACTATATACTTGCGTTAGGAAATATAAGTTC
>JAPQNM010000005.1:20781501-20789001 GCA_029783475.1 Metacarcinus magister | reverse complement strand
GGAACAAGTGTTGACAGCGCCAGGCTTCTCCAGAACACTTTATTCTCCTCCTCCCAGGCGTTGTAGTTAATGTTTCACACAGACACGTTTCTTTTCGTATCATTTATACATGCGACAAGGACTGTATGTAATGCCTGCAGGATGTGTCTTCGGTGTTATTAGGATGCAGGGTTTTCTTTACCCTTGAGAGGAGAGGAACAAACAAGGCAAGGAAAGTTAAGTTAGTGTCCATGTGGTGGCTCGGAAGGAAAATAAAAAAGAAAAAAAAAAATGTTTAAAAATTCCGAAAAAATGTTGTCTATAAAAATGTTGCCTTAAAATTTGACTTAATTATTTTTTACATACCAAGTCTTAATATTCTACAAAACTAACAAGGCAAGAAAGAAAGAAAGAAAATGAAAAGAGAAAAGAGAAACACAGCACTAGAAAAAGTACGGTGTTACCTGCAAACAAGTGGACAGCGGCACACACAGGTGTTCCACAGGTGTTCATTATACAGGTGAGATAAGTGGAAATATAACACCTGAGGTTGCAGCGTTATTTGAATTTCCACCTGCACTCCACCACTCACTGACCCGTCCCCCAACACCCCCCCTCTTCCTCCTCCTCCCCCTCCCCCTCCCCCTCCTCCTCCTCCTCCTCCTCCTCCTCCTCCTCTACATACGTTTATCCCTATTCATCTATCTCTCTCATCTTCCACCTATTATTTTCTCTTTTACTTTTCATCAACCCCTCTTCCTCTCTTTCCTCTTCTTCCCCTTCCTCTATATACGTTTATCACCATTCCTCTATGTCTCATCTTCCATCCTCTATTTTCTCTCTCTTTTTTTATTGCTTTATCAATTTCTTTACTTTACGTTTTTTTATCTTTTTTTTATCTACTGTTTTATTATTATTTCCTATCCCTTTAATGTTAACTTTTTTTTTCCCTCTACCGTTCACCATCATTCTTTTCAACTCATCATCATCATCATAATCATCATCATCATCATCATCATCATCATCATCATCATCATCATCATTATCTTCTACCTTCCATCCCTCACCATCTCTTTCCCCATTTCACATAATTTCCTCCATTTATTCCCATCACTACTACCTCCCTCTTTCCACTCCATTTCCTAGCGTGTCCCTTTTCCTATCACCTCTTCCATATCCTCCCTGCGTCCCTCCCTCCCTCTCCCCCCCTACCACCACCCCCCCAAAAGGCGTCATTATCCCTCTCATTACCGCGTATGGCCCGACAGAACCCTAAAAATTGGCGCCATTAAGTGTTCAATCATTGCGCCATGTGGGGGTAATTACATCAATGCAAACTGTAATTATAGTGAACGCAATCAATCTCCCAGCACGGTGTCAATAAAAGTGTTCCTCTGCTCTCACCTATACTTCCTCTCTATACCTGTTCTATCCCTTTTTTTTTCTCTCTTCTCTTCTCTATCTCCTGTTGCATCATCATCATTATTATTATTATTATTATTATTATCATCATCATCTTTGTTTTTGTTGTGTCGCCTTCTTCTTCTTCTTCTTCTCGTTTCATTATTATTATTTTTTTCTCCCTCCTCATATTACTTCCTTTCTTTCTTTTCTTTCTTCTACGTGCTTATACAACATATATCTATATTCTCTTCTTCTCCAAATCTATCACTAAATTCCACTGTATCCTATCACCTCTTCTTTTTTTTTAATCTTATTCAATCACTATAATCTTCTTCCTCTCCTCCTCATTCTCTCCCTTTCCTCTTTCCATGTATCTTATATTCCTCATCCTTATCCTTCTCTTCCTCTAACACTAAAACCATCTATCCTATCCTCTTCTCGTCTCACTGCTCCTCTATCCCACTTTCCTCGTGTCTCCTCTCCCTTCCTCTCCCCCCTTCAGAGACCAAGGCAGGTGATTGTAACAGATGTGTGGCTGCAGCAGGTGTTCATTTCCTATTAATTACACCCACCTCACCTGTGGATGCAGCGGCGGCGGGAGGGGGAAGGGAAGGAAAGGGAAAGGGTGAGGGTGAGGATGAGGGTGAGAAACATAAATACGAGGAAAATATAGATTAATTTGAGAGATGATTATATATAGAAGTGAAGAGTTACAGAGTGAAGGAAAGTAGAAATGCATGTGGGGTGATAAATGATGGTTAAGTAGAATTATTAAAGTAGGGAGTAATATAAAGTGTGGGAGTTGATTAAAGAGAGAGAGAGAGAGAGAGAGAGAGAGAGAGGAGAGAGAGAGAGAGAGAGAGAGAGAGAGAGAGAGAGAGAGAGAGAGAGAGAAAAATAATTAGTGATTCATGCAGTGAGAAACTGAACTGAAGGAAAAAAAGTTAATAAATAAAAATGAGATGATAATTATATGAAAGCAAAGATTATTTATACAAAACTTGAAATTAATGTAGAAGAGAAAAAAAAATGCAAACATACATATTAAAATGGAGTTACATAAATAAAAAAAATTAATAAAAAAACGAATAAAATAATCAAGAACATAAAATAACACACACACACACACACACACACACACACACACACACCTGCCCATCTTCACTAATAATTTGCTTAATCTTGCCAAGTATTGAACGAAGAAAAATTAACCTCCTTTCTTTTCCTCCTTCCCCTTCCTCCTTCCCTTAGTCTTTCCCCTTCCTCCTCCCTTTTATTCCTCCCCCTTCCTCTTCCCCTTTACTCATTAACCTTACTCATTAACCTCATCCTGATACCATAGTTAAAAAATTTTCCCAAGGCCTCTTCCCCCTAATTGAAGGCTTCCTGTTATTGGCTGGGTGGGCGGGCAGGTGGGCAGGGCTAGGAGACGTTAAGCACAAATAAACCAATCAGCAAGAGTTACTCCTTCTGATTGGACATTCCTTTAGGGGGTCAAAGGGCGTGGCTGTGAGACGCGTGGGAATGATAGGCGAGGTAGTACTAATCAGAGGAACAGGTCATCAGTACACCGTGGTCTTTGAAGGGAGACACACGCACGCCATTTTTCTCTCCTCCTCCTCGTCTTCTTCTTCTTCTTTGTCTTTTTTTTATTATTATTTTTCTTTCTCTTCCTTTTTTTTTTGGTATGTGGAAGACAGACGCGTAAATGTTTGTGGAATATTACGAGTATTATGTTTTGATGAGCTTATCTGTCTATCTGTGTTTGTGTCTGTCTGTCTGTCTGTCTGTCTGTCTGTCCAAGTACTTAATTAAACACATACATCATTAAATAAATAACAAAGATTTACAAACCACTGAAAATTATTAAGTAAGTAAACAAACTAACAAATTAATCATTCAATTCATATTTACACAACAATTAAAAGTAAAGCAAATAGAATACAGGAGTAAAAAATAAAACTAAACAAAACAAAATCAATTAAAAAAGTAAATAAATAAAATACAACAGAACAAAATAAAAAAAATAAAAAACACACCAAACATACACAGAGAGACTCGTTCTTTTTTTATCCCTTCCAAACAATACCTTTATCCTTCCTCCCATGTGCTCCTCCCCTTCCTTGTCCTTACCTTACACCCTTACCTGCTAAGCCTTACAACAGGTACAAGCAAGGTGAGGGAAGGGGAAGAGAGGGGAGGGGAGGACCTACCAGTTACCGCCCCTTCCCCTCCCCTTCCCTTCCTTTCCTCTTCCTTTTCATCGCCCTTCAATTCCCTTCTCTTCCTTTTTATTGCCCTTCCCCTCTTCTTCTCTTCCCTCCCCTCTCCCCTTCCTTTTAATCCTCTTTCACTTTCCTTTCCCTTCCTTCCCTCCTGCCTTCCTTCCTCTCTCTTCCCCCTCTTTCTCTTCCCTTTCAATTCCCCTTCCCCTCCCCTCCTCTCCTTTCCCTTCCCTCCCCTTCCTATTATTTGTGTGTTATAGACATACCACACAAACAATAGGAATGGAAACGAAAACTGACACACACACACACACACACACACACACAAATCAACACCACTGAACACTATCTCTCAACGCCCTTCCCCCCTTTTCCCCAACACCCACACCCACACCCACACACCCCCAACACCCTCCCCCTTTACCCCCCAACCCCCCTCACACCCTCCCCCCCCCTTGCAGGTTGAGTCGAAAGGTGTAACGTGGGTGTGAAATCGGTCCCACCAATGGCTATAAATATGTCAAGGGAATAAAAGAGACTTGTTAGTGTGGGACAATGGCAGGAGACGTTTGGCTAATGTCTCGCTTGAAGGGAGGGTAGGGAGGGGAGGGTAGGGTAGGGTAGGGAGGGAGGGAGGGAGGGAGGGAGGAAGAGGAGGGAAGGAAGAAGAGGAGGGGGAGAAGGTGTACGAAAGGTAGGTAAAGACATAAGAAAACAGAAGGAAACAGGTGATAGATAAAAAAAAAGGAGAAGGTAAAGAATGATTAGCAGTAGGTGAGTTAGCAAGGGAAAAAGAAACAGAAAATACAAAAAATGGAGAGACAAGGACGTAGGGAGGAAGGCTGGTGAGGGAGGGCTGTAGGAAGACAAAGAGGAGGAGGAGGAGGAGGAGGAGGAGGAGGAGGAGGAGGAGGAGGAGGAGGAGGAGGAGGAGGAGGAGGAGGAGGAGGAGGGAGGGAGGAACGTTCTCAAAAATACCACAACTTGAAGATTCTTGAGCTTGATAAAGAGAGAAATGGAGGAGGACATGAAGGGAGAAAAGAAGGATAAATTAAGAAAGGAGGAGGAGGAGGAGGAGGAGGAGGAGGAGGAGGAGGAGGAGGAGGAGGAGGAGGAGGAGGAGGAGGAGGAGGAGGAGGAAAAGAAGAGAAGGAAGAGAGCCAAGAGGAAAAGGAAGGCATCAAATAACTTCAATAGCTATGGCAGAGTCCAAAAGGAGAAATATGGGAGGAGGAAGAGGAGGAGGAGGAGGAGGAGGAGGAGGAGGAGGAGGAGGAGGAGGAGGAGGAGGAGGAGGAGGAGGAGGAGGTAGATGATGATGATGATGATGAAGAAAAGGTGCAAATTGGGTGCTTTCTTGGATAAGAAAAATGACTATGAAGAATAAGAAACTATAAACATTTCTCATCTCTCTCTCTCTCTCTCTCTCTCTCTCTCTCTCTCTCTCTCTCTCTCTCTCTCTCTCTCTCTCTCTCTCTCTCTCTCTCTCATTCGTTAATTGTTATTTTTCTATCTTAATTAACTTTCTTTGTATCTCATTTGAAGACAAAGTTACTGCATTATCCATCTGTCTCTCCCTTATCCCCTATAGTTTCATTTCCTCTCGAGTCTACCTCATCAGAATTTCCTTCCTTTCATTTATATTCTTCAGTCTTTGAAATTTTACTCTACACTATCGTTCGCTTTTTTTTTTTTTTCCTATTATTATTGTTTTTTTTGCTGAATAATTGTGTTCTTTCTAACTATTTATCTTTGTCTTTCTTTGTTTATTTTTTTCGTTTTTTTTACTTTTGTTCATAATCATTTACAAAGTTTCCCTTATTATTTTTCGTTTTAGTCACTCCTCATCCACATCTTTTACTCTTTACAATTTAGTTTTTTTCCCCTTGTTTCCCCCTTTCCTTACACCGTCCTTTACAATCTCAAAGTTTCCCCTCATTCACTGCCCCTTAATGGCCTACACGATTCATCCTCCTTATTCACTGCCTCTTATGATCTACAAGTCTCCTCTTCTTCTTCTTCTTCTTCTTCTTCTTCTTCTTCTTCTTCCTTGCACTGTTTCTTTACCTACAAGTTTTCTCCTTCACAACGCTTAATATTCTACAAACTTTACCTTCTACATTTCACTGTTTGATCCCATTTTTTTCTATTAGTTACAAGTCCTTCCCGTTACTCTAATGAAGTTAAGAGTCTCATTTATTCTCATTAATTACCTACAGTTTATCCCTTAATTGCTTTTATTTCATTACCTACAAGATCTACAAACTTCACTCTTTACATTTCTCTCACTTTTTTTTTATTAGTTACAAGTCCTTTTCATTATTCCTATTAAGTTAAAAGTCTTATTCAGTCTCATTAATTACCTATAGTTAACCGTTAATTACTATAGTTTGATTACCTGGAATATCTCTCCTTCCTTCTAAGTAATCTATAATTCCCTTTCCTTCCCTGTGACCTCTGCCGCCCCTCCCACGCACGCCCCCGCCCCCCCACGCCCCTTTCACAGACGCCCCCAACCAGCCGTCTTGCAGCCATTAATTTGTTGCATCAATTAAGGACAGGTCGCGTCCAGCTGGCGATTCGAACCCAGGTGTAATATAACGTGGGGCGACCAGGGCCAGTACGCCGTCGCCATCGCCATCACCACCACCACCACCACCACCACCACCACCACCACCACCACCACCACCAACACCACCAACACCAACACGAAGACGACCATCATCACGACCAGTCATCAGTGTTGGTGTGTGTTGTGTTTGTGTTGTGTTGTGTTGTGTTGTGTGTGTGTGTGTGTGTGTGTGTGTGTGTGTGTGTGTGTGTGTGTGTGTGTGTGTGTGTGTGTGTTTTAATAGAAGTAATTGTGTTGCTGTTATTATTGTTGTGATTGTAGTAGTGGTGGTGTTTCTCATCCTCTTATATTTCTTTCTTTTTTTTCTTCTTCTTCTTCTTCTTCCTCTTCCATATTCTCCTCCTCCTCCTCCTCCTCCTCCTCATACATCTTCACTATGTATGTGTTTCATCTATTACCTAAATATCTATCCACGGGCTCCCTTAACATTCTCTCTCTCTCTCTCTCTCTCTCTCTCTCTCTCTCTCTCTCTCTCTCTCTCTCTCTCTCTCTCTCTCTCTCTCTCTCTCTCTCTCTCTCTCTCTCTCTCTCTCTCTCCAATCCTCGTGTCTCCTTTCATTGCCAATCACTTTCCTCTCTTCCCAAAGTGCATTTACTCACTCCCCACTCCCTCCTCCTCCTCCTCCTCCTCCTCCAATTCCTCAGCACGAGAGGACAGCTTCCCTGGACACAAGTAATCCCCTTCTGAACACTTTCCTGATCCCCTTCCCCCCCTCCCTTCCTTCCTCCCTCCAATCCCCGCCCTTTCCTCTCGACACAAATCCCCTCCTCCTTCCCCTCTCCTCCTCCTCGCCGCTCCATCCCCTTGCACTCTGCTAATGATCTCAACAACCTGTGTGTGTGTGTGTGTGTGTGTGTGTGTGTGTGTGTGTGTGTGTGTGTGTGTGTGTGTGTGTGTGTGTGTGTGTGTGTGTGTGTGTTGTCTCCATTTTCCCCTCCCTTTATTCCAGTAAGTTTCCCTCTCCTAGCTCTTCTTCCTCCTCTTCCTCCTCTTCCTCCTCCTCCTCCTCCAACTCATCCCTTCCTTCATCTGATTTATTTTTACTCTCCCTCTCTACCAACTTTTACGCTTTTTCTTTTCCCTTCCTTCCCTTCTTTCTTTCTTTTTCCTTTTTTCTTTTTTTCCTTTTTCCTTTCCTTCCTCATCTGGTCACCACCACGAGGGGTACTAATCTATTCTGCCACGGCTTACTTTCCCCCTCACTACACTACGACCTCGCTGCTTCAACTTCACTGCTTCAAAACGATTCGCGTGTGCAT
>JAPQNM010000005.1:20771501-20774001 GCA_029783475.1 Metacarcinus magister | reverse complement strand
GGAGGAGGAGGAGGAGGAGGAGGAGGAGGAGGAGGAGGAGGGGAAGGAGGAGGAAGAGGAGGAATATCAGTAAATCTGCTAACTGAAACATTGGCTTACATAATCTCTCTCTCTCTCTCTCTCTCTCTCTCTCTCTCTCTCTCTCTCTCTCTCTCTCTCTCTCTCTCTCTCTCTCTCTCTCTCTCTCTCTCTCTCTCTCTCTCTCTCTCTCTCTCTCTCTCTTCATTTCCTCTCTCCTATTTGTCTTACTTTCCTTATCAATCTCCAATGACTTGTATTATCCTCTTATTCTTGCTTCGTCTCCTCCACTTCCCCTTTCCTTCCTGCTCTGTCCAAACACATCTTTATTACCTTATTTATTTGTTATTTTGTCGTTTCATCAAGTTTTATTACATATTTTCATTACTTGTATATTTTGTCATCATAATTATCCTATGTGTGTGTGTGTGTGTGTGTGTGTGTGTGTGTGTGTGTGTGTGTGTGTGTGTGTGTGTGTGTGTGTGTGTGTGTGTGTGTGTGTCAACCAGAGTACTTTACCTCCCCTTTCACAATCCCTTTTCACCATACCATACAAAATCCCAACTCACATATTTCCTTCCTCACTCACGGAGCCAAAGAAAGAGAACGAGTATACCTTGAAAATGTCTCCTCCTCCTCCTCCTCCTCCTCCTCCCTCACCTTGCTCCTTCCCCCTCATACCCCATCCCCTACCCATCCCTACTAGTGTCACCCTACAGGAACACAAAGGCAGGTGGTGGTGGTGGTGGTGGTGGTGGTGGTGGTGGTGGTGGTGGTGGTGGTGGTGGTGGTGGTGGTGGTGGTGGTGGTGGTGGCGGGTCCTCACAGCTGAGAATATCCTGAAGGTGTTAATTTTGCCGAGCACAAAGGCAGGGAGCAAGGGTGAGGCGGAGTGCGTGAGGTGCCGTCTGTGGCTCGCCCTACGTGTGTGTGTGTGTGTGTGTGTGTGTGTGTGTGTGTGGTGTGTGTGTGTGTGTGTGTGTGTGTGTGTGTGTGTGTGTTCAGCCCCTTCTTGCTTCATGCACGGCCAGCCCTTATCTTTCTTTCTTTCTTTTTTACTTTTTCGTTTTCTTTCCCCCTTTATACCTGTGTTGTTGCTTCTCTTTTTCACTTTCTCGATTTTGTTTTCTCTCTCTCTCTCTCTCTCTCTCTCTCTCTCTCTCTCTCTCTCTCTCTCTCTCTCTCTCTCCTCTCTCTCTCTCTCTCTCTCTCTCTAACACATATTAACTAATCTAGATGCTTTATTATTCGTTCTTCTTCTTCTTCTTCTTCTCCTCCAGCTGTCTATCCTCGAGACATGAGAGGCAAAGGAAAACCGACAGATGAGGAGGGAGGGAGAACATGAAATCAACGGATAAATTCAAGGAAGAAGAAGAAGAAAAAAAAACAAAGGAGGAAAGGGACGCTGAAGAGAAAGGTAATTACAGAGGGAAGTGGAGTGAGTGATGTTGCGCCGTGACTATACAGGTAAACTAACTGAAACATCGCCCGCCTGCCGCGTCGCCGTCAGGAGGAAGAAAGAGAACACCTGGATAGAAGAAGGTGTTGAGTTACTACTGCGCATGGGTTTGTGAGGCAAGACTTGAGACGAGGATGACGTGAGTGAGAGTTAGAAATAGATAGATAGATAGAAAGAGAAAGACAGACAGACAGACATAGACAGTGTGACAAGAAAATAAATAAAATAAAAAAACAAAATAAAAAAGGGGTGGAAGCGTTGTGTGGGGTTATGTTCCCCTGCAACACCTTGTTCCCCCAGTGGCAGGGAGGCGCCGTTTGAGGGGATTAAGGGGAGTAGTGCCACTTGGAAGGACCTAAAGGATGACCTCACAGACACGCAGTTCAGTGTGTGTGTGTGTGTGTGTGTGTGTGTGTGTGTGTGTGTGGTGTGTGTGTGTGTGTGTGTGTGTTATCAAGAGCCAGTCAGCATATAAACCCATACTATGCCTTTCTTTCTTTCTTTTATCTCTCTCTTTCTCTTTCTCTCTTTCTTCCTGTCCACCTCGTTCCCTTCTCCTAACTACCTCATTCCCCGGCCGTCACTCACACCTCATCTGCCTTAACTACCGTCTGTCTGTCCGTCTGTCTGTCTGTCTCACTCTTGATACTATGCCCAACAAATAGCCTAATATATGTTTTTTTTTTAATGTTCTTTCTTCTTTTTCTTCTTCTCATTCCTTCCACCTGTTCTGCGCCTGTCTGCGTCAACTCCGTCTTCTTCGTCGACGTTCTTTTGTTATCATCGTCAATAACCTGATTTATGAATTCTTCCTCTTCCTCCTCTTCCTTCTCCTCCTCCTCCTCCTCAACAATAACTACAGATAAAGTAAAAAGAAAGATACAACCCCCCAAAAAAATAACTTTCTTCAAGGTTAAAAATAAAAGAGAAGAAGAAAGAAGTAATAACGCGCCAAGGTTGTATTTGACGGCGGCGTGGAAGAGAAACGTCATGACGCCGAACCTTCGCTCACCCCGACAGAAA
>JAPQNM010000005.1:20761501-20766501 GCA_029783475.1 Metacarcinus magister | reverse complement strand
CCCACAACAACCACTATTTTCTGTTCTTCCTCCTCTCATTATCTTCCTCTATATCTTAAATCCTATATCACTTCTTCTTTTTCTCCTCCTTCCTCCTCCTCGTCTTTCTTTCTTTCTCTTCCTCCTCCGTTCTACTAAATACTTAAAAAAACTTCTTTCCCTATATCCTTCCTCCTTCTCTCTCTTTCCCTTACTTCCTTCTTTATCTCTTTCTCTCTGCATCTTCCTCTCGTTTCTTCCCCTTCTTTATATTTCCCTCCCTCCTTCCATTCCTTTCCTCCTTCTCGCCTGCTATGCACCTTAAACGTCTCCCATTTGCACTTTATATTCCAAAAGGAGAAGGGAAAAAAAGGAAAAAAAGGGGAAAAAAAAGAAAATGAAAAGCATATGGACAGGAAAAAAGTTAAAGAGAGAGAGAGAGAGAGAGAGAGAGAGAAGAGAGAGAGAGAGAGAGAGAGAGAGAGAGAGAGAGAGAGAGGAGAAGAGGAAATAAAAAAGAATGAAAGGAAAAGCAAAGGGAGACAGTGAGAGGGACGCAAGGTGAGGAAAGAACGGAAGGAGGTGAGGAAGAGAGAAGGATAAAGGAAGGGAAGAAGGGATGGAAGAGAGGAAGGGGAGAGAGGAATTCAGATATTCAAGAGCCAAAGGAAAGCAATTCAAAGCCTTTAAAGGACGAAAGAGAGAGAGAGAGAGAGAGAGAGAGAGAGAGAGAGAGAGAGAGAGAGAGAGAGAGAGTGAGAGAGAGAGAGAGAGAGAGAGAGAGAGAGGAGAGAGAGAAGCAGAAGAGAAATGATTTAAGAAACATTACAGGAAAACACACACACACACACACAAAAAAAAAAAAAGGAAGAGAAAAAAGTTTAGGATGAAGGAAGACAGGAAGGGCGAAAAGGGGGTAAGGGGGAGGAATAGGAAGGAAGAGAAGGAGGGGAAGGAAGGAGGGGAAGGAGGGGAAGGAGGAGGGGCTTGGCAGGGACCAGATATATTCCTCCCCGTCAGTGTAACCTTCAGAGCCAATGACTGGACAAGCGCACACACACACACACACACACACACACACACACACACACACACACACACACACACACACTCAAGAGGAAGATGCACAATGAAGGATGTCGGAAAATAATAAAATAAATAAATAAAAAAAAGTGTGAGAGAAAAAGAAAAAAAAAGATAGAAAAGAAAAAAGGGAAACAAACAGAAGTATTTATCTGGCGTTAATGAGGTGGAAATGAGGTCGTGGGAAAAAATAAAAACCTTTTTCATCTGAGCAAGGAACTGGCGACCCATTTTCATCCGAGAGAGAGAGAGAGAGAGAGAGAGAGAGAGAGAGAGAGAGAGAGAGAGAGAGAGAGAGAGAGAGAGAGAGAGAGAGAGATGGGTCCTTCAATTAGTCATGACGTAAAACAACACGCAACCACCACACTATCCTCCTCCTCCTCCTCCTCCCCCCTCCTTCCCCTACTCTCCTCATCCTCCTTAATATCCTCCTTAATCCTTTATCCCTATATCATACCCCTCCCTCCTCCTCAGCCAAAACTATCCTGTATTCCTCCACACTATCCTCCGACCTTAAGACTAATCCTCCTCCTCCTCCTCTCCCCTCCTCTACTCCTCCTCCTCCTCTCCCTCCTCTCCTCCCTGCCAATCATCCTTCCCTCCCTCCTCCTCCTCCTCCTCCTCCTCCCTCCTCCTCCTTTCCTCCTTCACCTCCTCCTCCCCTCCCATCCCCTCCCTCCCCTACTCCTCCTCCTTCCCCACCTACTCCTCCTCCTCCTCCCTCCTCCTTCACCTCCTCCTTCTCCTCCACCTCCTAACTTCCTCCCTACCCTACTCCCTCCTCCCTACCCCTCCTCACTCCCTCCCTCTCCTCATTCCTCCTCCACTCCTCCCCTCCTCCTCCTCTCCTCCCTCCCCCCTCGCTCCGTCTCCTCCTCCTCCCCCTCCTATTCCTCTCCTCCTCCTTTCCTCCATTTCCTCCTCCTCCTCTCCCTCCTCCCTTCCTCCTACGCCCTCCTCCTCCCTCCCTCCTCCTCCATCCTCCTCCCTCCTCTCCATCCTCCTCCTCCTCCTCCTCCTCCTCCTCCTTCCTCTACTCCTGCTCCTCTCTCTCTACTCCTTCCTCCTTTCCTCCCTCCTTCCCCTCACTCCTCCTCCCTCTCCTCCTCCTCCTGCTTCCTCTCCTCCCCCCTTCCCTCCTCCATCCTCCTCCTCCCCTCCACCTCGCTCCTCCTCCTTCTCCTCCTTCCCTCCTTCCTCTCCCCTCCTCCACTCCTGCCTCCACCTCCTACTCCTCCTACCCTCCTTATCCTTCCTCCTCCTCCTCCTTCCCCCTCCCCTCCTCCTTCCTTCCTTCCCCTCTCCTCCTCCTCCCTCCTCCTCCTCCTAACTCCCTCCTTCCTCTCCTCCTCCTCCTCTCCCCTCCTCCCCCTACTCACTCCTTCCCTCCTACACTCTCCTCTCCTCCTCCTGTACTCCTCCTTCCTCCTACCTCCTCCTCACTCCTTACTCTCCTCTCCTACCTCCTCCTCCTTCTCCTCCTCCTTCCTTCCCTTCCCTTCCTCTATCCCCTCCTCCTTCCCTCCCTCTTCCCTCCCTACCTCCCTCCTCCTCCTCCTTCCTCCTCCTCCTCCTACTTCCTCTCCTTACCTCCCCTCCTCCTCCTCTCTCTCCTCCTCCTCCTCCCCTCCTTCCTCCCCCTCCTCTCCTCCTTTCCATACGACCAAACAGGACAATGAGACACCTATACTTGAGTGGACAATAAAGTACACATAATGTAAAACTCGCCGCCTCTGATCTCACATGTGAAAGAAGTTCAACCAGTGTTCTTAAAGAGGAAAAAAAAAAAAAAAAAAGGAGGAGGAGGAGGAGGAGGAGGAGGTTAGCTAGGAAAACATGTGTTGAACACTTATAAATTCATATCCCTTTTATCTACCTTTTCTTCTCTCTCCTATCTCTCTCTCTCTCTCTCATCTCTCTCTCTCCGTCTCTCTCTCCTTCTCTCTCTCTCCTCTCTCCTCCCTCCTCCTCCTCCGTAATTCATCATCCTCCCCTCTCTCATCCCCTCATCATCTCGCTCTCTTCCTACTCTCTCGGCTCTCTCTTCTCTCATCTCCGCTCTCCTCTCTATCTCTCCTCTCTCCTCCCTCTCCTATCTCTCTTCCTCTCTCTCTCTCTCTCGTCTCTCTCCTTCCTCTCCTCTCTCTCTCTCTCCTCCTCGCTCCATCTCTTCTCTCCTCTCTCGGTCTCTCTCTCTTCTCCTCTCCTCTCTCTCACTCTCTCACATCAGTCATCTCATCTCTCTCCTCTCTCTCGTCTCTCTCTCCTCTCCTCTCCTCTCATCATCCTCTCTCGATCTCTCTCTCCTCCTCTCACTCTCCTCCCTCTCTCATCTCTCTGCTCCCCCTCTCATTCTCTCTCTCTCTCTCTCTCTCTTCTCTCTCTCTCTCTCTCCTTCCTCCTCTCTCTCTCTCTCTCTCACACACACACAATCATTCCTTCCTTCACTTCCTTCCTTCCTTTCATTCCTCCACCTTCGTCCCTCCATCATCCTTCTCATCCACACGATTCACTCTCTCCCCGACAGATGGCACCACTTCCCTCCACGCTGGCACATAAGGATGACACGGCTTCCTCCCTTCAACTACAACAAATTAGTCTCGGCCGCTGATAAAAAGTAACACATGAGAAAATAGGGAACATGGGACACAAGGGGGAAGATGGTCACTAAACAATGTCTCCTCCTCCTCTTCTTCCTCTTCCTCTTCCTCTTCCTCTTCCTCTTCCTCTCTCCTCCTCCTCCTCCTCTAAACATACGTAACTCTATATAATTAATTGTTGAGGTAAAGATAGTGCAACGTAGAGTAACAAAATATTCAACCTTACAAAATAAATGATATAATAATAAATAATAATAATAATAATAATAATAATAAAAGATATATATAACATAATTAAAACAGTCACCCCTAAACTCTATACTCAAAACGAAAATGGATTCTGAGTTACCGTCAATAATGTTCACTTTATGTATTTTATTTTGAATATTTGTATTGACTATCCACTTTTTCATCATCTTCTTCTTCTTCTTCCTCTTCCTCTTACTCTTCTTCTTTCCCTTTTTTTTCTTCTTCTTCTTCTTCTTCTTCTTCATCTTCTTTTTCTTCTTCTTCTTCCTCCTCCTCCTCTTCTTCTGTCCTCGTAGTTCGGATATATACATACTTTTAATTCCGTTCCTGCCGCCGCTGAGACAGTTATGAAGCTTCGAAGCCGTGAGTGAGATGAGCCGAGACGATCATGTTCATATCGTGTTTGGGCTTGAAATGCGCGGCTTGGCTTTCATTTGTTTCCGTGAGAGTGGTGAAGAAGGAGGGAAACAGTGAAGGGAGGGGGGGAAAAAAAAGAGGAGAGGAAAGAGGAACCAGCTGTACAGTGATACCAGAAAAGAAGGATTTTTTTTTCCCTCTCTCTTATTTCCTCATATTTTCTCATCTCCCTTCCTACCTTACTTCATTCCTTCCTTCCTACCTTCTCTGTCATCTCCTCACTCCTCTCCTTTACCTCTCACAAGCGGAGAGGAATGCGATGCTTCTCTCATTCGCCACCTCCTACTACTCCTCCTCCTCCTCTTCCTCTTCCTCTTCCTCTCCTCCTCCTCCTCCTCCTCCGTGGGTCGTGGGTCTGTCTGCCAAGGGAACGTGTCACCTCACCCAATATATGGAGATTTTATGAGGACCTCTGATTACCCTAGCTTAGGAGAGAGTAAGAGTAGCGCCATGAGGTCAGGTCACGTCACACATACACTCATTTTTGACCTCACGAAAAAAGGACCAGACCATATACATCACACCTTATAGATATCCCTCAAGGTGTTAATATAGGGGTGAGGGGTTAGACGTCACTCCTCACCCCTTAACCCTTTAACCTCACTCTTCACCCCTCTCCAGCCCCTCGCAGTGTGCATGTGTTTGGTGGTCTGTGAGGGGAATGAGGCCACG
>JAPQNM010000005.1:20759317-20761401 GCA_029783475.1 Metacarcinus magister | reverse complement strand
CGTGGATGTGTAAATTGACCTCAAATATGGTATATTTTGCTCACTTTTGCTACGTCGTCTTGACAAGATCTCGTCTCGAAAGAAGTCGCCTCTTCATAAAATCTCAAAACCCAGACAAACACACTAAAAAACAGCCATCCTTCGTGTGACACCAACATAAACCTTCGTTGCTACCCCTTATTATAATTATATTTATCTATGTATGTAAATTACTTATTTTTATTTTAATAAATTTTGTGCTCCTCCACGTTCTAATAATCTAAATAATATTCGAAGGAATTTGTATGCGTGTATTTATATGTAATGACGTGAAGATGCAGTATACACCGACTCATTTCCACCAGCCCAGCTCTGAGCGTGTTCACCTCTTGCGCTGATGACGGACAATAATCTGAGCTTTCACGCAGCGGCAGCAATATCAGATGTTTACAGGAAAAGGGAACCAAGGAAGGAGGAGTTCAAGCGGCAATTAGCATTAGCTAGACTTATATGAGAGTGGGATCTCTGTCCTTTGTTTTATTACTAGTTACGGTTCGTTGATTATATGATTGTGTGTGTACAGGCTTGACTGAGTTACTGCTTTGTGATTCTGTCATTGACGGATCTGCAGGTCCAGTCGTTACGGTCGAGGCAGTGCGCGGTAAAGGTAATTGCCTGTGTTTGGTTATGGGCTGTCGCTTTATTGCTCGTGCAGTTTGCTACCTTTAAGTTTGTGCTGAGAGGTTGATGAGAGTGTGTAAGTATTGTCGCGTCGTCGGGTGTCCTTAGCGTGGTAAAGGCATTGGAACGCTCGTGACCGTATTAAGCTCTGACTTCTACATCCGGTCGCCTTTGTTCAATAGGCGCGAACGAAAACTAAGGAAGCAGTCCGACTAGTGTGTTACACTAGTGGAACAGGCGTTATGGTCCAAGATCGTTTTCTGGAGTTAAATCTTGAATGAGTGCAATAGTTATTGGACGGCTGAGGACGGTTACGCACTTGGCTGCTGGCAAGGGTGCTTGGACCCCTGTTGCCCCCGTGGAGCAGATAAGCTTGCCTTCGTACAGGCAAGAGAGAACATGACATAGTAGTCACAGAGGAAAATGTGGGGCTTTTGATGGCACGAATGGTGGAGCCACTCCGTTTCGCTATTTTGGCTCGTTTTCGGCTTGTGCTGTCCTAAGCTACAATCATTACGAACTCAATTGAGGACTTATACTCCGTTTAGCTCTATTCATCTGTGTGCTTAATTCTCGAATATATCTAGAGGTAAACTCCGTTTCGCGCTCGTACATTGTTGAATCTGCATTGTCCCATGTGTTAATAGATCACAGTACTGTTAGATCGATTAGTTGACGTTTATTGTGCTTAGTGGAACCGCGCTTTACCACATATAATGATCTTTAGTATAGTCCTGGTTGTTGCGAAAGTGTAGCACGAGATCACGCTGACTCAGCTCACATATCTGATCCAGTACTTGTATCTCTGTAGGCGATTAACAATTGATAATGGAATGTAGGAGTGCTGTGATGTTATCGTCGAAGTTGGTATGTCTTTTGTCCGTTTCCACGTTAAACCAACGGAGTCTCGGCAAATGGTAGGGTAATGTGCCTATTGCACACTTAATTGCTATCCAGACTAATCGCTAAGCCATGGATACAGATTAGCATTCAGTTGCTATGATACTTTGAGTTATACACTTAGGCTCGACTGCGTAATATTGTATAGGACTGATACTTCATTATTCTTATCCGTGGCGTCGGTTGCGCTAGCGTTTTTGTCTGGGGCTGGAGGACAGATAATCTAAGAGAACTTAACTACCGTCGGGTGTTAAATGTGACGATTTTACCTAAACTCACACTGAGTATTTTCTTTGTATCGGTTCCCTGTTAACTTCTCCACGTTCGTCCCTTTTTTATGACATCTCCTGTGTGTAGCCTTCGTCTTTTCGGCGTACTAGTTATGGCTCGGACGACTTCTCTATGCACCCTGTTTTTAATTGAGTTGCGCTCCCTCACGTTATACAGAGATCCCTGGGTCAGAGATCCTGCTAACGGAGAAGAGGACTTAGACCTTGGGCGAGCCAATAGGATTCTTAGCACTT
>JAPQNM010000005.1:20726817-20754317 GCA_029783475.1 Metacarcinus magister | reverse complement strand
TTCCTTCTTCCTCTTCCTTCACCTTACTTTTCTTTCTTTCTTTGTCATTATTTTTTTGCGCACTTGTTTTATTTACATATTCCTCATGTTTCTCAGTTATTATTATTATTATTGTTATTGTTATTATTATTATTATTATTATTATTATTATTATTATTATAGTTATTATTGTTACTATTTTTTTCATGCTACTACCACCACTGTCACCTTCAATACTACTACTACTACTACTACTACTACTACTACTACTACTACTACTACTGTGTACTACTATTTTCAAGTTTTTATTTTATTTATTAAGTAAGCTGCACGTATCCTGCCCAATATCTTTTTTTTTTTTCCCCTCTCCTCTCCTACATTTCACTTTCGTTGTCAATAAGCTTTTCAATTATTCTATCATCTTGACATTGATTAATTCATATTATTTCCTCTTCCTATTTGCATCTCTTTTAATTTTCACATGTATTAATTATTGAGAGAGAGAGAGAGAGAGAGAGAGAGAGAGAGAGAGAGAGAGAGAGAGAGAGAGAGAGAGAGAGAGAGAGAGAGAGAGAGAGAGAGAGAGAGAGAGAGAGAGAGAGAGAGAGATCAAAGAGAAGCAGACTTAATAATCCGCTTTAATACAGTAGTTTCGTCAGAGTCAAGAAGCGAATCAGTAACGCAATACAAAGACTGAGAAACGTGTCAAGACCAACCGCGAGGCGACACAGGAGGAGGGAGGGAGGGAGGGAGGGAAATAATGGAGAGGAAGGAAAGGAGGGAGGGAGGAAGGGGCTGGAGTAAAGACGATGAAGTTCTTGGAAGGAGTGCTTGCTCCCTGACTTGGCACACACGACAAGGTTTACTGTCAGTATGTCTTAGTGGTGGTGGTGGTGGTGGTGGTGGTGGTGGTGGTGGTGGTGGTGGTGGTGGTGGTGGTGGTGGTGGTGGTGGTGTGGTGGTGTTGAGGCTAGGCACAAAGCTGGTATTAAGCAGGAAACGTTTGCTTGTACTTATCAGCTTGCTTCCATTGAGACGCTTTCCTTCAACAAGTCTTGGTTAGAGATATCCTTGCTAGAGGGAAATGATCTTTATTCCTAGTGCTTTATTATGAAATTATGAATTGATATGAATTGATACAGTAAATAATGTATGTATGTATATGTGTGTGTAAATCGAGGCGTCACTATAAAAGAATCTAAACCTGAGCTACTAACGGGTGGAGGCTGACGATCAAAAAAGTTTCCATCAATGCCTACCGACGCCACAGATACATGATGTAAAGAAGAACAAAAAAGAAAAGCCTATTGATGTGTTTTTTAGCTATATAAGAAAATTGAAATGGTTAAGTGTGTGATTAATGCAAGTTTGGATTTGATATTGATGCTTCCACTATGCAAGAAGGTCATGTGTTATTTTTGGCTCGGTATGCTTGTTGATTTCTTAGTTAGCAGGATTACGCAAAAAAGTTATATGTGGGATATTTACGAAATCTTTACCAAAAAAATATTAACCTCGTGACTGGCAACAAGTGAATAGATTTTGAGAGTGATGTAGATTTTTTGTAGGGACCTTTTGGTGTGTGTGTGTGTGTGTGTGTGTGTGTGTGTGTGTGTGTGTGTGTGTGGGTGGGTGTGTGTTTATAATACAGGTTTTCTTCTAAACTGGTTACTGGTTTTACTCTTCTTCCTTACTCACATGTTCTCTCTTCTTCCCCTTTCCTCCTCCTCCTCCCCCTCCTCCTCCTCCTCCGCCTCTGCCTCTGCCTCTGCCTCCGTCTCCGTCTCCGCCTCCGCCTCCGCCTCCGCCTCCGCCTCCGCCTCCGCCTCCTCCTCCTCCTCCTCCTCCTCCTCCTCCTCCTCCTCCTCCTCCGTCTCCTCCTCCTCCTCCTCCTCCTCCTCCTCCTCCTCCTCCTCCTCCTCCTCCTCCATGTCGCTTTATGTCTCTGTTTCAATTTGCCGTGACGAGGGTGAAGCTTTGGGTGTCCACTTGAAGACCTTTTCCCCTTTTTTTCCCCTTTTCCTTTTAAAAAATGTCCTTTACAGTTGTACATTTATTTCCGTAGACAACAGATTTTTTTTGTAATATTATTTTTATAATTTTTTTTTTTTTACTGCATTTGTATTACGTTTATGTTCTTAGTTATGTGTTACCACCTATCTATTATTTATTTTTTCTGTACTTACTAATATCTATTGAAAAATTTATCAGAAATGTATTGTCGTTCCCCTTTTAAGAATGGAAGTTTTTCATTATTATTATTATTACTATTTATTTATGTATGTATTTATTTATTTATTTTTCTCGGTGCAATGGCTACCAAACATATCTTATAAAGGAGGAGGACCTGGGTTCGTTACCTTCCATTTACCGGCAAGAAATAGGTTGATGGGTTTGAGGTGAGTTAAGTAAGGTTCACAGTGGCTGAGGGGAGACGCAGCCAGCAGCCAGCAGCCAGCACCTCCTCCCACAGCCGGGATTAGACTAAGGCTCCTCATGCACACGCCAGAGAGGCTATAAACGTCCTGCTGTGATCCCCTCAAGCAAACGTGTGAAGTATCTCATGCAATCTCCTCCTTAGTTGAGAGCTTCACTCCTGCAGAGGAATACCAAAGGGGCCATCTCTTGCTCCTCCTCCTCCTCCTCCTCCTCTTCCTCTTCCTCTCCTCCTCTTCCTCCTCCTCCTCCTCCTCCTCCTCCTCCTCCTCCTCCTCCTCCTCCTCCTCCTCTTCCTCCTCCTCTTCTTCCTCTTCTTCCTCCTGCTCCGGTCTTCAGGGTCGCCACGTAGCCCGGCAGTACAAGCGAAACATTGAAACCTTGAAAGGAAACATCCGTGAGCGAGCGAGATTATCATGGAAATTTCACGTTTTCTTTTTCACACCGCCGTGGACGCATTCATTCCTTCCTTCCTCTTTCCCTCCCTCCTTCCTTCTCTTTATCCTTCCGTTCTTCCATCCTCCTCTGCCATCTTCCTATAGTCATCTCTCCTTCCTTTTCTTCCTTCCTTCATCCTTCCCTCCTCATTTTCCCTCCTCCTTCCGACAACTAGTATAAGAACAACACATAGTTCTCTCTCTTTCTAATTGTCTTAATCCTTTTGAGCGCCTCTGACACCGCTACCGACGCTGTGACCTGAGGCTCTGGGGTCACTTGCGCAGGGTAGTTCAAGGACACACAGTAAGGGGGCGTTGAAGGAGGTCAGGTCATAGGAGGGGTCAGTAGGGGTCAACATAAGTCAGTCGTGATTGGTCAGATTCCGGTGCTGGCGAGGTAGTCAGGATATTATTTTTAAGTTCCCTCGTTTCCGTCCACTCCCTTCCTTTCTCCTCTCCTCTCCTCTCTTCTGTTCCCTGTCCTCCTCCTCCTCCTCCTCCTCCTCCTCCTCCTCCTCCTCCTCCTCCTCCTCCTCCTCCTCCTCCTCCTCCTCCTCCTCCTCCTCCTCCTCCTCCTCCTACTACTTCATCATCTTCTCTTCTTCGTTCTTATTATCATTATCCTCGTCCTTCTTTTCCTTCCCTTTTATTTTTTATTGTTTCACTTGTTCTCCTACGGTCTTCGCTTTTTCACGTTACTGTTTTAATTCTCCTCCTCCTCCTCCTCCTCCTCCTCCTCCTCCTCCTCCTCCTCCTCCTCCTCCTCCTCCTCCTCCTCCTCCTCCTCCTCATGACCGAGCGAGCGGTGGGAATTGAATTGTTTTCTGCCTCTATATACCTAATTCTAGTGAGCCTTATCTTGATGCAGCAGCATTTAAGAAGGTCAAAGAAAGGCTATGTACACTACAGGAGTAATCAAACAGACTCTGCCATCCTGAAATAGTGTATAAAAACTTGTTTTCATCATATGTTCTACTTAAACTAGTTGTAACTCCTTTCGTTTTACTCGTATTGAATTTTCAAGCAATGCTTCAAAATCTGCACCTTTTTCTGATCCTTATGGTATGTAACAAGTACTGATAAACACAATATTAAGAAAATATATATTACGTCCTCACGTAAATTACGTAGATTATAAATAATGAAAAAAGAAACTAGACGCAGGATTGGAATGGGATAGGGTTTAAAAAGAGGAGAAAAATATTTATGATTTCACAATATAACTCTTTGTTATATTTGATCGGTATCTATCTCATGAAAAATAGTTATCTACTAAAATAATGATATCATTAAACAAACAATATTAGCTTCTAAGCTAAGATACCAATTGAACAAAGTGCTTTGTTTATTAGTTGGTAATTTCATAAGGAATATCTGATATCTTTTCCATCAACATTGGTAAAGTATTAGATCCACCATACTGATTTTATCATCTGTTTTAACCCAAATAAATTCATTTATAGCAATAAAAGTTTCTGGTGAAATTAACTGAAACTATGCTGAAAGTCTTACATTATTCCCATGTACAACATAGTTTAAAAAAAACAAAATCGAAGAGGAAATTTTGCAAAAAATTTCCCGGAGTAGAAAAAATGACAGAAATACACCATATGTTGAGGTCAATTCTAGACATCCACGAGGGTCTGTAAGATGGTTAAACGTGTCGTAAGGCTTAGTTATGAACTGCTTTGAGCTGTAACAGTCATTACAAGAATATTCGTGGACGTTAAGACAATATGTGTTCCTTACGGGTAACGTGTCGTGTGTAGGAGTATACGCGGGTTACTGATGGCTATCATATCCTCTCGATGGAGCTTGACACTGCAATAAAAGTACTGCATTACATTTTTTAATGAAAATAAATCACTTCCATAGCCATTGGCACCGGTGACAGAGTCAGTAGTGAAAATTTTGATCGGCCGGTCATGACCGAGCGAGCGGTGGGAATTGAATTGTTTTCTGCCTCTATATACCTAATTCTAGTGAGCCTTATCTTGATGCAGCAGCATTTAAGAAGGTCAAAGAAAGGCTATGTACACTACAGGAGTAATCAAACAGACTCTGCCATCCTGAAATAGTGTATAAAAACTTGTTTTCATCATATGTTCTACTTAAACTAGTTGTAACTCCTTTCGTTTTACTCGTATTGAATTTTCAAGCAATGCTTCAAAACCTGCACCTTTTTCTGATCCTTATGGTATGTAACAAGTACTGATAAACACAATATTAAGAAAATATATATTACGTCCTCACGTAAATTACGTAGATTATAAATAATGAAAAAAGAAACTAGACGCAGGATTGGAATGGGATAGGGTTTAAAAAGAGGAGAAAAATATTTATGATTTCACAATATAACTCTTTGTTATATTTGATCGGTATCTATCTCATGAAAAATAGTTATCTACTAAAATAATGATATCATTAAACAAACAATATTAGCTTCTAAGCTAAGATACCAATTGAACAAAGTGCTTTGTTTATTAGTTGGTAATTTCATAAGGAATATCTGATATCTTTTCCATCAACATTGGTAAAGTATTAGATCCACCATACTGATTTTATCATCTGTTTTAACCCAAATAAATTCATTTATAGCAATAAAAGTTTCTGGTGAAATTAACTGAAACTATGCTGAAAGTCTTACATTATTCCCATGTACAACATAGTTTAAAAAAAACAAAATCGAAGAGGAAATTTTGCAAAAAATTTCCCGGAGTAGAAAAAATGACAGAAATACACCATATGTTGAGGTCAATTCTAGACATCCACGAGGGTCTGTAAGATGGTTAAACGTGTCGTAAGGCTTAGTTATGAACTGCTTTGAGCTGTAACAGTCATTACAAGAATATTCGTGGACGTTAAGACAATATGTGTTCCTTACGGGGTAACGTGTCGTGTGTAGGAGTATACGCGGGTTACTGATGGCTATCATATCCTCTCGATGGAGCTTGACACTGCAATAAAAGTACTGCATTACATTTTTTAGTGAAAATAAATCACTTCCATAGCCATTGGCACCGGTGACAGAGTCAGTAGTGAAAATTTTGATCGGCCGGTCATGACCGAGCGAGCGGTGGGAATTGAATTGTTTTCTGCCTCTATATACCTAATTCTAGTGAGCCTTATCTTGATGCAGCAGCATTTAAGAAGGTCAAAGAAAGGCTATGTACACTACAGGAGTAATCAAACAGACTCTGCCATCCTGAAATAGTGTATAAAAACTTGTTTTCATCATATGTTCTACTTAAACTAGTTGTAACTCCTTTCGTTTTACTCGTATTGAATTTTCAAGCAATGCTTCAAAATCTGCACCTTTTTCTGATCCTTATGGTATGTAACAAGTACTGATAAACACAATATTAAGAAAATATATATTACGTCCTCACGTAAATTACGTAGATTATAAATAATGAAAAAAGAAACTAGACGCAGGATTGGAATGGGATAGGGTTTAAAAAGAGGAGAAAAATATTTATGATTTCACAATATAACTCTTTGTTATATTTGATCGGTATCTATCTCATGAAAAATAGTTATCTACTAAAATAATGATATCATTAAACAAACAATATTAGCTTCTAAGCTAAGATACCAATTGAACAAAGTGCTTTGTTTATTAGTTGGTAATTTCATAAGGAATATCTGATATCTTTTCCATCAACATTGGTAAAGTATTAGATCCACCATACTGATTTTATCATCTGTTTTAACCCAAATAAATTCATTTATAGCAATAAAAGTTTCTGGTGAAATTAACTGAAACTATGCTGAAAGTCTTACATTATTCCCATGTACAACATAGTTTAAAAAAAACAAAATCGAAGAGGAAATTTTGCAAAAAATTTCCCGGAGTAGAAAAAATGACAGAAATACACCATATGTTGAGGTCAATTCTAGACATCCACGAGGGTCTGTAAGATGGTTAAACGTGTCGTAAGGCTTAGTTATGAACTGCTTTGAGCTGTAACAGTCATTACAAGAATATTCGTGGACGTTAAGACAATATGTGTTCCTTACGGGGTAACGTGTCGTGTGTAGGAGTATACGCGGGTTACTGATGGCTATCATATCCTCTCGATGGAGCTTGACACTGCAATAAAAGTACTGCATTACATTTTTTAGTGAAAATAAATCACTTCCATAGCCATTGGCACCGGTGACAGAGTCAGTAGTGAAAATTTTGATCGGCCGGTCATGACCGAGCGAGCGGTGGGAATTGAATTGTTTTCTGCCTCTATATACCTAATTCTAGTGAGCCTTATCTTGATGCAGCAGCATTTAAGAAGGTCAAAGAAAGGCTATGTACACTACAGGAGTAATCAAACAGACTCTGCCATCCTGAAATAGTGTATAAAAACTTGTTTTCATCATATGTTCTACTTAAACTAGTTGTAACTCCTTTCGTTTTACTCGTATTGAATTTTCAAGCAATGCTTCAAAATCTGCACCTTTTTCTGATCCTTATGGTATGTAACAAGTACTGATAAACACAATATTAAGAAAATATATATTACGTCCTCACGTAAATTACGTAGATTATAAATAATGAAAAAAGAAACTAGACGCAGGATTGGAATGGGATAGGGTTTAAAAAGAGGAGAAAAATATTTATTTTTCACAATATAACTCTTTGTTATATTTGATCGGTATCTATCTCATGAAAAATAGTTATCTACTAAAATAATGATATCATTAAACAAACAATATTAGCTTCTAAGCTAAGATACCAATTGAACAAAGTGCTTTGTTTATTAGTTGGTAATTTCATAAGGAATATCTGATATCTTTTCCATCAACATTGGTAAAGTATTAGATCCACCATACTGATTTTATCATCTGTTTTAACCCAAATAAATTCATTTATAGCAATAAAAGTTTCTGGTGAAATTAACTGAAACTATGCTGAAAGTCTTACATTATTCCCATGTACAACATAGTTTAAAAAAAACAAAATCGAAGAGGAAATTTTGCAAAAAATTTCCCGGAGTAGAAAAAATGACAGAAATACACCATATGTTGAGGTCAATTCTAGACATCCACGAGGGTCTGTAAGATGGTTAAACGTGTCGTAAGGCTTAGTTATGAACTGCTTTGAGCTGTAACAGTCATTACAAGAATATTCGTGGACGTTAAGACAATATGTGTTCCTTACGGGGTAACGTGTCGTGTGTAGGAGTATACGCGGGTTACTGATGGCTATCATATCCTCTCGATGGAGCTTGACACTGCAATAAAAGTACTGCATTACATTTTTTAATGAAAATAAATCACTTCCATAGCCATTGGCACCGGTGACAGAGTCAGTAGTGAAAATTTTGATCGGCCGGTCATGACCGAGCGAGCGGTGGGAATTGAATTGTTTTCTGCCTCTATATACCTAATTCTAGTGAGCCTTATCTTGATGCAGCAGCATTTAAGAAGGTCAAAGAAAGGCTATGTACACTACAGGAGTAATCAAACAGACTCTGCCATCCTGAAATAGTGTATAAAAACTTGTTTTCATCATATGTTCTACTTAAACTAGTTGTAACTCCTTTCGTTTTACTCGTATTGAATTTTCAAGCAATGCTTCAAAATCTGCACCTTTTTCTGATCCTTATGGTATGTAACAAGTACTGATAAACACAATATTAAGAAAATATATATTACGTCCTCACGTAAATTACGTAGATTATAAATAATGAAAAAAGAAACTAGACGCAGGATTGGAATGGGATAGGGTTTAAAAAGAGGAGAAAAATATTTATGATTTCACAATATAACTCTTTGTTATATTTGATCGGTATCTATCTCATGAAAAATAGTTATCTACTAAAATAATGATATCATTAAACAAACAATATTAGCTTCTAAGCTAAGATACCAATTGAACAAAGTGCTTTGTTTATTAGTTGGTAATTTCATAAGGAATATCTGATATCTTTTCCATCAACATTGGTAAAGTATTAGATCCACCATACTGATTTTATCATCTGTTTTAACCCAAATAAATTCATTTATAGCAATAAAAGTTTCTGGTGAAATTAACTGAAACTATGCTGAAAGTCTTACATTATTCCCATGTACAACATAGTTTAAAAAAAACAAAATCGAAGAGGAAATTTTGCAAAAAATTTCCCGGAGTAGAAAAAATGACAGAAATACACCATATGTTGAGGTCAATTCTAGACATCCACGAGGGTCTGTAAGATGGTTAAACGTGTCGTAAGGCTTAGTTATGAACTGCTTTGAGCTGTAACAGTCATTACAAGAATATTCGTGGACGTTAAGACAATATGTGTTCCTTACGGGGTAACGTGTCGTGTGTAGGGAGTATACGCGGGTTACTGATGGCTATCATATCCTCTCGATGGAGCTTGACACTGCAATAAAAGTACTGCATTACATTTTTTATGAAAATAAATCACTTCCATAGCCATTGGCACCGGTGACAGAGTCAGTAGTGAAAATTTTGATCGGCCGGTCATGACCGAGCGAGCGGTGGGAATTGAATTGTTTTCTGCCTCTATATACCTAATTCTAGTGAGCCTTATCTTGATGCAGCAGCATTTAAGAAGGTCAAAGAAAGGCTATGTACACTACAGGAGTAATCAAACAGACTCTGCCATCCTGAAATAGTGTATAAAAACTTGTTTTCATCATATGTTCTACTTAAACTAGTTGTAACTCCTTTCGTTTTACTCGTATTGAATTTTCAAGCAATGCTTCAAAATCTGCACCTTTTTCTGATCCTTATGGTATGTAACAAGTACTGATAAACACAATATTAAGAAAATATATATTACGTCCTCACGTAAATTACGTAGATTATAAATAATGAAAAAAGAAACTAGACGCAGGATTGGAATGGGATAGGGTTTAAAAAGAGGAGAAAAATATTTATAATTTCACAATATAACTCTTTGTTATATTTGATCGGTATCTATCTCATGAAAAATAGTTATCTACTAAAATAATGATATCATTAAACAAACAATATTAGCTTCTAAGCTAAGATACCAATTGAACAAAGTGCTTTGTTTATTAGTTGGTAATTTCATAAGGAATATCTGATATCTTTTCCATCAACATTGGTAAAGTATTAGATCCACCATACTGATTTTATCATCTGTTTTAACCCAAATAAATTCATTTATAGCAATAAAAGTTTCTGGTGAAATTAACTGAAACTATGCTGAAAGTCTTACATTATTCCCATGTACAACATAGTTTAAAAAAAACAAAATCGAAGAGGAAATTTTGCAAAAAATTTCCCGGAGTAGAAAAAATGACAGAAATACACCATATGTTGAGGTCAATTCTAGACATCCACGAGGGTCTGTAAGATGGTTAAACGTGTCGTAAGGCTTAGTTATGAACTGCTTTGAGCTGTAACAGTCATTACAAGAATATTCGTGGACGTTAAGACAATATGTGTTCCTTACGGGGTAACGTGTCGTGTGTAGGAGTATACGCGGGTTACTGATGGCTATCATATCCTCTCGATGGAGCTTGACACTGCAATAAAAGTACTGCATTACATTTTTTAATGAAAATAAATCACTTCCATAGCCATTGGCACCGGTGACAGAGTCAGTAGTGAAAATTTTGATCGGTCGGTCATGTCCGAACGAGCGGTGGGAATTGAATTTTTTTCTGCCTCTATATACCTAATTCTAGTGAGCCTTATCTTGATGCAGCAGCATTTAAGAATGAAAATAAATAACTTCCATAGCCATTGGCACCGGTGACAGAGTCAGTAGTGAAGATTTTGATCGGCCGGTCATGACCGAGCGAGCGGTGGGAATTGAATTGTTTTCTGCCTCTATATACCTAATTCTAGTGAGCCTTATCTTGATGCAGCAGCATTTAAGAATGAAAATAAATAACTTCCATAGCCATTGGCACCGGTGACAGAGTCAGTAGTGAAGATTTTGATCGGCCGGTCATGACCGAGCGAGCGGTGGGAATTGAATTGTTTTCTGCCTCTATATACCTAATTCTAATGAGCCTTATCTTGATGCAGCAGCATTTAAGGTCAAAGGAAGGCTATGTACACTACAGGAGTAATCAAACAGACTCTGATCAGTAAACCGCTTACAATCTTATTCAATAAATCCTTAAGAGATGGTAAAGTTCCATCAGATTGGAAACGTGCAAATGTAACACCAATCTTCAAAAAGGGGGACAAGTCACAACCTGGAAATTATAGGCCAATCAGTCTGACATCAGTTGTATGTAAATTAATGGAGACAATCATTTGTGACAATGTGGTGAAATTCCTTGAAGACAACGATATAATAAAACCCTCACAGCATGGTTTTCGTAATAAACGTTCATGTTTAACTGACTTATTAGAATTCTTCCACAATGTTTTTGACGCGTACGATGAAAGCAGAGCAGTAGATGTCATATATCTGGATTTTCAAAAGGCCTTTGATAAAGTACCTCATCAACGATTGCTTAATAAACTAATGACTCACGGTATCTCTGGTAGCATTTACAATTGGCTTCTGGACTGGCTCTCTGAACGTAAGCAGAGAGTAGTCTTAAACGGTGTCTCCTCTCAATGGCTAAACGTAAAAAGTGGCGTACCACAAGGTTCAGTGCTTGGTCCTGTCTTATTCATGATATATGTTAATGACATAGATGATGGGATCACTTGCAAAATATCGAAATTCGCTGACGATACGAAAATTCTCAGCAAAGTAACTACGACAATTGACAGAGAAGTCTTACAATCAGACCTAGATCGACTAACATCTTGGGCCAATAAATGGCAAATGAAATTTAACGTTAAAAATGCAAGGTACTACACATCGGAAGAAATAATGATCACGTTCAGTACTCAATGAATGGTAAACCATTTTCTACAGTAAACAAGGAAAAAGATCTGGGAATCACAATATCAAACGATTTAAAACCCAGTCAACATTGCTCAGAGGTAGTTAAAACTGCTAACAGATTGGTCGGCTTTATTGGGCGTACTTTCGAAAATAAATCAGAAAAAGTCATATTAAAACTGCATAATTCACTAGTACGACCCCATCTTGAGTATTGCGTACAGTTTTGGTCCCCATATTACAGAAAGGACATTGACAAACTGGAAAGAGTCCAGCGAAGAATAACAAAAATGATTCCAAGGCTGAAAAATAAACCTTATGAAGAAAGACTTAAAGAACTAAACTTATTCAGCCTAGAAAAACGAAGGATGCGAGGGGATTTAATTGAAATGTTCAAGATAATCAAAGGATTCGATAATATCAATACAGAAGATTACATTACTTTTGATCGATCAAATATAACAAGAAGACGTCATTCTTTTAAGATTACTGGTAAAAGATTCACATCAAACGAAGCCAAGCACTTCTTTTTCAATCGGATCGTGAACGTTTGGAACTCCCTGCCCGCCAATGTCGTCGACAGTAAAACAATTACTACGTTCAAAAATAGACTTGACAAATACTTAGAAGCCAATCCACAACTAAAATACTATCCGTTAACGTAGCAAACTTTTGAGCATGTTCATCCTGATGTACCTAACTTACGAAATGTCGATTCAAAAGACGTCGCTAGTGGCCTGACATCGCTTGCCAGGAAGTAGTGGTAGCAGTAGTGGTAGTGACAATAGTGATAGTAAGGTCTTGGTTAGCCTTCCTTTCCCTGCCAGCCATGGCTGGGGAGAGAAGCCTTCACCCTTACTATCCTGTATCCTTCACTCTAGATTAGATAGTGTACTCACAAACAGCCTCGTAAGGGCCAGCAGGCCTGTTGCTGTTTGTTCTTCCTATGTGTTCCTATGTGTTCCTCCTCCTCCTCCTCCTCCTCCTCCTCCTCCAGTTTTCCCTTGGGAGTGAAACTTAATTTTAAGGTCAACTGGTGAGATGAGGAAGGCGTCATCAACCAAAGGAGGAGGAGGAGGAGGAGGAGGAGGCCTAGTTGACACTCCTCCCTAAGCAGCCTAACTTACCGTGCCAAGACATCGTAAAATAGCTCCATTAAACCTTTACTCCCTCCTCCCCCCAGCCCCCATTTTGGCTCTTGAGGAAACTGGCACTTTTTGTTATTGTGTTGTTTTAGTTGAAAGAGGAGGAGGAGGAGGAGGAGGAGGAGGAGGAGGAGGAGGAGGAGGGTAGTTCTTCCTTTTCTTTTTTCTGATGTGGTGGTGATGGTGATGGTGGTGGTCAATCTCCATCTTTGCGAAACTGTAGTGTAGGTGGATGGATGAGAGAGAGAGAGAGAGAGAGAGAGAGAGAGAGAGAGAGAGAGAGAGAGAGAGAGAGAGAGAGAGAGAGAGAGAGAGAGAGAGAGAGAGAGAGAGAGAATATATACAGAGAGCTGACCTTCCCCCATTTTTGTTATTGTTGGCGGGTCAGTCAGCCTTGGTCCTCTTACCTTTTTCTGGTTCGACTCAATAATCGCTGACAGATGTCTCGTGTTTCTCTTGTGATTTTGTTTGGGGCACAGGTCTGGACTCTCTCTCTCTCTCTCTCTCTCTCTCTCTCTCTCTCTCTCTCTCTCTCTCTCTCTCTCTCTCTCTCTCTCTCTCTCTCTCTCTCTCTCTCTCTCTCTCCCCCCCCCCACCCCCAACACTTCCTCTTCCTCTCCTTTCTCTTCCTCTTCCTCTTTCTTTTTCGCTTTCTCTTTCTCTTTCTCTTCTTCTTCCTCTTTCTTCTCGTCTATCTCTTCGCCTTCTCCTTCTTTTCCTTCTCCTTTTCCTTCTCTTTCTTTTCCTTCTCCTTTTATCCTTCTCCTTTTCCTCTCCTCCTCTTCCTCCTTCTCCTCCTCCTCCTCCTCCTCCTTCTCCTTTTCTTTTTCCCTCTTCTTCTTTTCCTTCTCCTTTTCCTTTTCCCTCTTTTCCTTCTCCTTTTTCCTTTTCCTTCTCCTCCTTTATTCCTCCCACAACGTACCACACACCAATTGCCGTTTTCCCTGTCTTCCACTTCCTCCACACTTCCTCCACCACTCCCATTCAGCCTCTTGTCTCCCCTTAGTCTCTTCCCTCTCTTCCTTTCCTTTGTAGTCTCTTCTTCTCACTTACTCTTCCCTCTTCTATTCTCTCCAGTAATCCTCCGTTTTCTTCTCCTTCCTTTCTCTCTCTCTCTCTCTAACTCCCAGCATGCTCGTCCTCATCTTCATCTCCTTTCACTTTACTCTTTCTCTCTCTTTCTTTTCACTATTTCTTATCTCCGTCATCCTATCTTCATCCTATTTTTTACCCTTGTCCTTCTTCCTCTTTCACCATATCCTTCCCACCTCCTCTTTTATCACGTTCACTCTTATACCCAATTCTTAGTTCACCTTCTTTTCATCCCTTTCCTTTGCTTCACCTTCCTTCCTTCACCTTCGCCTCCATTACAATCCTAACCCTAGCCACTGCCCTTTTTACATCTCCCTTCCTTACCAATCCCTACTTTTCACCCTGTCAACCCCCTGTAATCCCTCCCCTATACCTTTACCTCCCCTCTCCTCCCATTACTCCCCCTTCTTCCATGTTCTCTCCTCCCTCCTCTCCCTCTCCTCCTCCTGTTCCTTCCCCGCTAAGATTTTTTTGGACTGAAATAACCTTTTTTGAAATAACTCGAAAAATATGAGGTTTATGTAAAAAAATGTGTAGTGTAGTAAAGAAAGAGCAGGAGACGCTCGTTCTTTTGAGTTATAGGGAATTGGAATTTGAATTAAGTATATATGTAATAATGTAAAGAATATTTTGAATCGGTTGTAATTTGCTAACAATTATAGTAAGGGGAACGAAATATCTCTAATCTATTATATTGTGTGGATTTAGGGAAGATCATCTCATTGTATTTTTGTCGTAGGAGACCAGCATCACCCAGAAAGTTGAATAATGTATATTTTCATTATTCATATTAGGAAAGCTAGGGTGAAATGGGGTTTGATATTATAGTAATAAGAACATTGAGTCCAGATTCGTGATTAGCATGACCGAAAACCCTTAGTGAACCCATTTTCATGAGATTTGTCGAAATTTTCACAAACCCAACCTAACCAAAAAGGGCCTTAATTTTTTGGGGGCTGAAATCACTTTCGTATACAACTTCCATGCTAGTTTGTTAGTCAGTTGTTAAGGTTATTTTCGTGTTATAGAAGAATATTTAGTTTCTTAAGTAATATTGTTGTGTTGGTGTTGACTTCTTGCTCTCGTTCACTCCTTCATCGTAGTTGTTGTCGTTTTTTTCCTCCTCCTCCTCCTCCTCCTCCTCCTCCTCTTCCTCCTCCTCCGGTAGTTGTCTTGGCTTTCAGCATCACAGTATAATCTTGACCAGTCACATTCACTCACACTGCTGATTGTCCTTCACCTCCTCCTCCTCCTCCTCCTCCTCCTCCTCCTCCTCCTCCTCCTCCTCCTCCTCCTCCTCCTCCTCCTCCTCCTCCTCCTCGCCTGCTTTCCACTCTCCGTCACACCTCTCACCTTCTTGCTAACATTAAGGGTCTTTGTTTACGTAAAATCTTTCTCCCTCCTCCTCCTCCTCCTCCTCCTCTCCTCCTCCTCCTCCTCCTCCTCCTCCTCCTCCTCCTCCTCCTCCTCCTCCTCCTGACCTTTCCCTCCCCCGCACCTTTTTATCCTCCCCTTCCACTCTGACTCGTTGGACTGTGCTGCCTCGCTTCTGTAGGGTAGAACAACACTTATTAATTATGTGGTGGTTGTATCTTTGAAAACTGTGGTGGTGGTGTTGATGGTGATGGTGGTGGTGGTGGTGTGTGGTGGTGGTGGTGGTGGTGGTGGTGGTGGTGGTGGTGGTGGTGGTGGTGGTAGTAATTATTAACATTTTTTGGTTTTCTTTGCCCTTCAGCTATATGGAGATTTTTTATTTTTCCATTTTTCCATTTTCATTTTTCATTTTTTATTTATTTATTTATTTATTTATTTATTTTTTTATTTTTCTTATTATTCCACGATTACCTTTTTCTTTCGCGTGTGAGTGATTTGTTTCCGTGTCCTGTTTTTATTTGTATGTTTGTATGTTTGTTTATTCTTGTGGTTTTCATACTTGTGTTACTTCTTTCTTTCCCTCCACCCATATTTACGTATTAATTCAGCCTTACACCCCCCCCTCTCACATCCCCTCATCTCCCCTCACCCCAACACACTCTTCTCATCCTCCTTCACCCTCCCCTCACCCCCTTCCCTTCTCTCTCCTCCTTCCCTCCCCTTCTTCCCCTTCCCTCCTCTCTAACCCTTCCTTCCCCTCACCACCTTCCCTCCCCTCATCCCCTTCCCTCCTCTAACCCTCTTCCCTCCCTCACCACCTTCCCTTCCCTCACCCTTCCCCCGACAAGTCTGCACTTTTTCCCCTCACCAGACGGTCTTCTCGAGGGGAAACTTGTGGAAACTTAGGAACGGAAGCATCATCACTTCCACCTCCTTGGGTGTGTGTGTGTGTGTGTGTGTGTGTGTGTGTGTGTGTGTGTGTGTGTGTGTGTATGTGTATGGTGTGTGTGTGAGTGAGATCGCAAAAACTGTGGTAAAAGCAGTGCTCTACTTCCTTTCCTCTCCTCCTCCTCCTCCTCCTCCTCCTCCTCCTCCTCCTCCTCCTCCTCCTCCTCCTCCTCCCTTGCCTATACTTGTGTCTTCCTCTCTCTCTTACTCTTTCCTGCAGCCTCTCCCTCCCTCCTCATCCAACTCTCGGAAATCCTCCACACAAAATGGTATCCACACCATCATCCGCCTCCACACTGAGCCAGGAAGCGAGTGTCGGAGAGGTGATGGAGGGAAGGAAGGAGAAGTGGAGAGGGAGAGGGAAGGATGGGAGGGAGGGATGGAAGGATGGGGAGAAGTGGAGAGGCAGAGGGAGGGAGAGAGGGAAGGATGGGAGGAAGAGAAGATAATAGTGGATTGCATCGTGCTGTCACCTGTTGCTGCGAGTGAGTGAGTGAGTGGGTGGGTTAAGTGAGTGTGTAAGTGATTGATTGAGTGTGTGAATGAATGGGGAGTGTGTTGGTGGGTGTGATTATAATGATCAGAAAACTGAGTCCTTTTTCATCAGCATGCCTGAGAACCCCTTTGTACTATTTTCATGAGTTGTGTCCAACTATTAAATATATATATATATATATATATATATATATATATATATATATATATATATATATATAAATAATAAAAACAAATTTATAAATACAAAAATTATATAAAAAGAAATGCATGAAAAATAAGATAATACAATAACTCTGAAAAGATAATTATGAGTAATATTTGGTGTTGTATATAGAAAAAATGAATTATTATTAATCTATCTATCTATATACCAGGTTGTTATACCTCAAAAGATGTGTAGCCAGGACGAGGCACACATGCACCAGGGAACAGTAAGGTGTGGTGGTGACTAGGCTGTGCAGGGGATCAAAAAAGATTCCTCCTTATTCCTGAGAGGGTAAAGAGACGGAGACTAACACAGAGGCAACGCACCTTAGCCCACGTCTCCACTTTACTTTATTGATCTGTTACATAATGAGTTGTTGAATTTTGTGCCTTTTTACCTGATTTGAGAATTACTCGATGAACAGCAGCTGATTCCATTAAGCAGCGTTGCTAACACATAATTGAATTACTCTAAGAAAAATATATTAATATATAAATTTTTTTCTTTTATGAGGAGGCTTCAAAATTAATGAAGGGGGTCATTCGTGTCAAAAACTCTAATATTCGTCTTATTGAAGGAAATAAAAAAAAATGCGAGATACATCATTCTATTTTACTTGTATAATATGTAGGGAATAAAGCTTTCATTTTATCCTGTGGCCTGGAGTAATGCTATATTAATTTAAGGACACTTTTTTGTGGTCTCCTAGTTTTATCAATTTCAGTATTTATTGATTTATTTACTTTTTTCCGTGCACTTAATTTTGTCAACGTATACAATCACAACACATCGGGACCTTTAATCATGTTCTTTTTAGTAATCATACGTGTTCGTCGCATCCTTCAGCAATGTGTTAAGTTTCCTCACCTTCTTCTTCTGACTCACATCATTAGAGTTTCTTTGGTTAGGGAAAGGAAGGAAGACTGGTACACATTTTCAAATCATCTGTAATCTGTCAAAGGTGCATGATATTGAGTATTGTGTTGTCTGTGGTGTATCGACAGTGTAGTGTTATGAAAATTTGTGGAATCAGTATGTGTTTGGTGAATTTTAAAAGTCTGTAAAAAAAAAAAAATAGAGTTGTATTGAAAGTTTGTGGAATTAGTATATGTTGCGTGCATTTCAAGTCTGTTACATAAATTAGTGTGTTAAAAAGTGATTGAGTTAAGTGTTTAGTAGTATGTGATGTATTAATGGCGACAGCACCGTTTGGATACAGCTGTTACCACTCCTTCATGTGCTGTTGTTGTTGTTGTTGTTGTGGTGGTGGTGGTGGTGGTGGTGGTGGTGGGGACAGCTATAAGCCTCACAGCTGTCCCTACCACCACCACCATGAGTTGTGTTGAAATATTAACAAAACCTTAACCCAACCCAAACTAACCTTACTAACCTTAGGTTAGGTTAAGGTTTTGTTAATAGTTCAACACAACTCATGAAAGTTGGTACCAAGGGGTTTTTGGGCATGCTGATCATGAATCTGAAATGACTTTTGTCGTTACTATAATATTTGGATTTTCCATTTTGTGGCCCGTAAATTCCACCAGAATTGAGGTCGAAAAAGTTTTTCCCATTTTACTACGTAAATATTAGTCCTACAGGAAAATTGTATATATGTAAAGTTATGGAGTTTGTTAATGTATCTCATAGTGTCATCATCTTTCCAATAACTCTAATAATTATGAAGAAAATTAATATTATATGAAAGAAATGAATGCATAATACTTTACACTCCTACATCTATAATTACATTCCAATTTCATTTCACTATAGCTCAATAGAACAAGCGTCTTTTGTTCTTTCTTTTACATTCCATACGTTTTCTACGTAAACCCCATACATTTCGAGTTATTTTACAATATATGATTTATTTGAAAAAGTCTAAGGGTGTACCCTACGAAATTTCATGCAAATTTCCACACCTCCGAATCTCATGAAAATTAGTACAATGATGTTTTCGGTCATGCTGAACACGAATCTGGCCTTATTTTCCTGATTACTAAAATATCAAACTGTATTTCACCCTTGCTTGCCTAATAGCAATAATGAAATAACTATTATTTAACTGTACTGGCTGATGCTGGTCTCATATGACAAAAATACATAGAGATGACCTACCCTAAATCTACATACTATAACGTATAACTGTTATTTGGTTTCCATATCTTGAAATTTTTGCGAATTAAAAGTGATTTAAACTGATTAAAAATGATTAAAAGTACTTTTTACATTTCTACATCTATACTTACATTCCAATTCCGTTTCACTATAGCACAAACGAATGCACGTCTTATACTTTCTTTACTATTCAATAAATTATTTTATGTAAGCCTCATACTTTTCAAGTCAAATGGGTGTGTAACGTAGTGTGAGGAGGCGTGGCGTGGCGTGGCGTGGCGTGGCGTGGCGTGGCGTGGCGTGGCGTGGCGTGGCGTGCGTGGTGTGGCGTGGCGTGGCTGGACAGGTCACTCCTACCCTCTGGGTGTGGCTGTCCGGGAAGCTATCAGTCCGTCAGCATTTTTTTCCTCCCTTGTAACGTTGATATAAATTCTTGTCAGCTGACCGTGGTGACATTTTTTTTTAATAGGTTTTAGCCTCTGTGCTATATATATATATATATATATATATATATATATATATATATATATATATATATATATATATATATATATATATATATATTTATTTATTATTTTCTTTTACTTAAATTTTTTTTTTTTATTAAGCACTTTTGATGCTCTGAACGCATTTTCTTTTCATTTTCAATATTCGCTTCATTCTCTTTTTTTATTTTTTTTATTTCTGTTCCTCTCTCTCTCCCCCCTCCCACACACACACACACACACACACACACACACACACACAACACACACACACACACACACACACACACACACACACACACACACACACACACACACACACACACACACACACACACACACACTTCACTACCTTTCCCTTATCGAACCTCCTCCTCCTCCACCTCCTCCTCCTCCTTTTAAGAAAACATGATTATGAAGAAAATATTATGATTAATAATACCCAACATGGCTTTCGTAACAAACGCTCTTGCTTGACTTTTATAATGATGTATTAAACATTTATAATGAGACAAAAGCGGTAGATATAATTTATCTTGACTTTCAAAAAGCGTTTGACAAAGTGCCCCGTAACCGATTACTAAAACTATCTACAACTACTGATCTCACAAGCGCCACTCGCTTTAAGATCATTGGCAAGCGTTTTAGATTAAACGAAGCGAAGCACTTTTCTTTAATAAAATCGTGAATATTTGAAATCTCTACCAGCACAAATAGTTAACAGTAACACAATAGAATCGTTTAAGAAAAAATCTTGATAAGCACTTCGCATTCGTTCACCAAATACAGTATTTCAACCCCGAGTAATTTTTTTTTTACATATATCCGTAGATTAGTCTTGTTTTCTCACTCTCATATTTAAATTCCACGATAGTTTATCTATGCTACATGGTATCGCTTCCTCTTCCGGCCAGCTTCGGCTGGAGGGAGGGATGGGTGGGTGAGGAGGAGCCTTCCGCTTTGCTGTCCTTTTGTCTCTATCAAGTAGATATTATAATAGTAGTGTAGCCACAAGGACAGCCTCGTTAGGTCCAGTAGAACTGTTGCTGTCTGTTCTTCCTTTATACTCCTCCATAGTTCGTCCAGCCACCAGCTTCCTTCCGGGGAAAACTTTTGGTCTAACTTTGGGATAAATGAAGTTGAAATCCGCTTCGTCTCTGGCAGCGGCTAGTTAAGTGTGTGTGTGTGTGTGTGTGTGTGTGTGTGTGTGTGTGTGTGTGTGTGTGTGTGTGTGTGTGTGTGTGTGTGTGTGTGTTATGATTTTTTATGCGGGGGACGAATGAATATGAGAGAGAGAGAGAGAGAGAGAGAGAGAGAGAGAGAGAGAGAGAGAGAGAGAGAGAGAGAGAGAGAGAGAGAGAGAGAGAGAGAGAGAGAGGAACGTAAAGGAGACAAGGTCTTACAGGGTCGTTAGCTACATCATATAACAAATGGGTGACTCCACTGATGACGGGTGAGAGGAGGAGGAGGAGGAGGAGGAGGAGGAGGAGAAGGAGGAGGAAGGAGGAGGAAGGAAAGGAGTATGTGAGTTGTGAGAGACGGAGGAAACTAAAGTGTGGAGGAGCAAGGGAAGTGAAGGGTGGAGGAAGGTGAGTGAAGAGAAGGAAAGGGAAGGAGAAGAAGGGAGAAAAAAAGGAAGGAAGGAAGAGGAAGAAACCGGGAAAAATGCTAAGGAAAAGGAGAGAGAGAAAATATGAATGAATGTAATAATAATGATAATGATGATAACAATAACAATAATAATATCAATAACAATAAAAAGGGACAAGAGCGAGAGAGAGAGAGAGAGAGAGAGAGAGAGAGAGAGAGAGAGAGAGAGAGAGAGAGAGAGAGAGAGAGAGAGAGAGAGAGAGAGAGAGAGAGAGACAGAGAGAGGAAATAAAAATAAACAAACAAAGGAAGATCATAATGACAGCACGACATGAAGAGGACAATGAAAGGACAGATTAAACATTAATATAAATAAACAAACAGAAAAAAAAACAACAACTCGTAAATCCATGAGTCTCCCATGAAACAAAGAAAACGGGACGAGGAAAACGCGATGCTGGAACCAAAACCAAAACGACAATATAAACAGGAAGGTAAAAGGGCAGCGTGAGTAATTAATGTTATGAATCACTAATATTCTCTCTCTCTCTCTCTCTCTCTCTCTCTCTCTCTCTCTCTCTCTCTCTCTCTCTCTCTCTCTCTCTCTCTCTCTCTCTCTCTCTCTCTCGGGAAGCAGCTGTCACCCTTCGGAAGAGCCTTGGCGGGGCACAACTTGCGGCCACTTCAGTACAACGACAATACCCGTAAACACTGAAATGGAACCGATAACTGGGGGTTGGGGGGGGGGTGGGTCTCTCTCTCTCTCTCTCTCTCTCTCTCTCTCTCTCTCTCTCTCTCTCTCTCTCTCTCTCTCTCTCTCTCTCTCTCTCTCTGTTGTCTCTTGTTCATATTTCAGTCTCTTCGTCTGTCTCTGTATTAGTGTGTGTGTGTGTGTGTCTGTGTGTGTGTGTATTGATCTTCGAAAGGGAGAGGAGTTGAGAAGATGGTGAAGAGGAGGAGGAGGAGGAGGAGGAGGAGGAGGAGGAGGAGGAGGAGGAGGAGGAGGAGGAGGAGGAGATAAAGAAATGGATTGGTATATTAGTGTTGTTTACGAGGTTAGTTTCTAAGGGTCACCTCTTGAGAGAGAGAGAGAGAGAGAGAGAGAGAGAGAGAGAGAGAGAGAGAGAGAGAGAGAGAGAGAGAGAGAGAGAGAGAGAGAGAGAGAGAGAGAAGTGGCTTTAAAGGGGTATAAAAAAAAAAGAAAGGACAAAAGGTTAAGAGAAGACGTGATTAAATAAAAGACAAAAAAAAAGGGGCATGAAGCTGACGTCATTGGTGGTAATTTGACCTTGAAACTTTTGGGTTTAAAGTGCTTGTAGGAAAGAAAGAAAAAAACAATGAAGGGAAAAAAAAGCATTAAAGTGTTCTCAGTAGTGTTTTGTAATCATCATTCTCTTACTCTCTCTCTCTCTCTCTCTCTCTCTCTCTCTCTCTCTCTCTCTCTCTCTCTCTCTCTCTCTCTCTCTCTCTCTCTCTCTCTCTCTCCTCCACTTCCTCACTTTTTTATGTTCTTCTCTCCACTTCACTTTGTTTCTCCAACTTCTTCGTTTCCTTCCTCCATTCTTCCATCCATCTCTTTCAACTTTCTCTATCCTCCTATCCTTCCTTCTCTTCCTTCTTTTCCTCCTCCTCCTCCTCCTCCTCCTCCTCCTCCTCCTCCTCCTCCTCCTCCTTTCTTATTCCATTTTCCTTCTATTTACTCAGTCTTTTGTGTGTGTTCTTCCGTCCCTCCTTTTGTCAATTTTCTACTCTAATTCTCTCTTCCGCTTATTCTCCTTTCGTTCCCTTTCATGTCCTCTTTCTCTCCATTTGCTGTGTTCTTTTTTTTATTATTATTATTTTTATTTTGGTGTCTCGTGTGGTTCCCTTTAATAAGCTTTGTCTGTTTCTAATTTTTTTTATATTAGTTTTGGTTGTATGTCTTTTTTACATTATTATTATTATTATTATTATTATTATTATTATTATTATTATTATTATTATTATTATTATTATTATTATTATTGTGATGACGCTGGTTGACTTGTGTGTTTTTTCTTTTTTCTTCTTTCATTAACTATATGTCTGTCTGTCTGTCTGTCACTATTTTACTCTTGCTGTCTCTCTTTCAATCTGTGTGTGTGTGTGTGTGTGGGGTCGACATAGCTAGTGAGGTGGAGTTAAGACTGAGGTTGAGATGCGAAATGTGGAGGCAGTGAGGAGGACAGAGGACAAAAGATCCACATGAAAACCAAGACATGAAAGAAGCCAAGGAAAAAAGGGATACAAAAAACAAGTAGTGTAGATAAAAAAAAAAGTACGGATAGGAAGAGAAAGGAGGAGGAGGAGGAAGAGGAGGAGAAAAAAAAACAGCTCGTAGTAGGTGAATGAGAGAGAGAGAGAGAGAGAGAGAGAGAGAGAGAGAGAGAGAGAGAGAGAGAGAGAGAGAGAGAGAGAGAGAGAGAGAGAGATGCGGGGGGTAGAGGAAATCTGTGATGCTGACAAGGCTTTCCACACACACACACACACACACACACACACACACACACACACACACACACACACACACACACACACACACACACACACATTCACACTTCAATCAAATCTGTTCCGCATGATTGTTCTTCGGTAAATAAAAAAAATTGAGGTTTGTTTTAGGCTGTTTTTCTAGATTCTCTTCTTGGAGTTTATCTGTTTGTCTTTCTATGTGTCTGTTTAATCCTGTCTGTATCTTTCTATCTGTCTATCTCTGTCTGTATGGTTGTTTTGGTTGGTTTGAGTGTTTGTTTGTGCTATCTATCTACTATCTACTGTCTATTGAACCAGGTGAGATGTGCTGCTTTCTGGAGGAGGAGGAGGAGGAGGAGGAGGAGGAGGAGGAAGAGGAATAAGAGAATAGGAACATTACAATTTCTCAAGGCAGTAGTGATGAGTGTGAAATTAATGTTTAAGATTCTACATAACACTCCTTTGAACGCAATATGTAGGAAATGTTAGTTAGAGTCCAATAGTTACTTATAGAAAAGAGAGACTTAAAACTAATATTTTGACGCTACATTCTGGTGGGAAGAGGGAAAGGGAGGGAGGGGAAGGAGGTGAGTAAAATATTAGGGGGGGCAAGGAGTGGTAGAAGAGGGGTAGGTCAGGGAAGGAAGGAAGGAAGGAAGGAAAGGGTAGTCGAGTAGAAATCAGTGATATGTGAGGTAGGGGAGTGGAGGGAAGATTTCTTGGAATTGGGAGGAGGAGGAGGAGGAGGAGGAGAGGAGAGGAGGAGAAACGAAAGTTGATTATGTTGTAAGGAAAAGAAATAAAGATGGAAGAGGTAAGGAAGGCGAAGGAATGGAGACAGTGAATGAGGGAGGGTAGGAAGGGGTAGAGTGAGAGATGGAAGGCTAGGGGATGGGGGAGAAGAAAAAAAAATTGAAGGAAGAAGAAAAAAAACTGAAGGAAGAAGAAAAGTAACAATAATGGATCAAGTGAAGGAGGGGAAATGGTTTTTTTACTAGGGTGATGTAAGGAAGGAAGAGGAGTAAGAAGGAGTAAGAGGAGAAGAAGAAGTAGAACAAGAGGAATAGGAGGAGGAGGAGGAGGAGATTTATTTTTTTTCAAGAGTCGTGAGTTGAAGGCAAAGGGTTGGGTCGCTTCTTCCTCGGTTGTCTCTATGGGGAAGACCTTTGAGGAGGAGGAGGAGGAGGAGGAGGAAGAGGAGGTGGTCTGAGTGTCTAGAAAGTTTCCCAACATCTTGAGAGTCACACGTACCCTTCACAACAGTCCTGTAACCTCGTAGTCTCTCTCTCTCTCTCTCTCTCTCTCTCTCTCTCTCTCTCTCTCTCTCTCTCTCTCTCTCTCTCTCTCTCTCTCTCTCTCTCTCTCTCTCTCGGCGAAGGACAACTCGTGACGCAGTAAAGGTGTGTGTGTGTGTGTGTGTGTGTGTAAGTGTAAGTGTAATTATACGTATACTGGCTCTCACTGGAATACACACCCACACACACACACACACACACACACACACACACACACACACACACACACACACACACACACACACACACACACACACACACACACACACAGAGTAACTACTACCACATGAAAAAAAAAATGATACAAACGTGAATCAAACTAACTATTTTCTTGTCTTTTCTATTTATCTAAACTACCTCTGCTTCATCGGAATCACCCAAGATCAGCAACAGGTAAAATCGTGCGGGGAGGAGGTTCAGTAGTGACAACGAGTGGATTATCCTTGAACTCTAAGCTACGTGCAAGTAAATCCACACGAACCTTAAGCAAAAGACCAAGAGATTTATCACGAAGAAGATACGATACCAACAATACTCTCTCTCTCTCTCTCTCTCTCTCTCTCTCTCTCTCTCTCTCTCTCTCTCTCTCTCTCTCTCTCTCTCTCTCTCTCTCTCTCTCTCTCTCTCTCTCGGCTTGGCTAAGAATAGAACACTCACAGTAATTTAGTTTCCTCCTCCACCACCTGCATCTACCCAACCCAGAGGTGAACGGGATGACACCTGTGGAGAGAGAGAGAGAGAGAGAGAGAGAGAGAGAGAGAGAGAGAGAGAGAGAGAGAGAGAGAGAGAGAGAGAGAGAGTGAGTGAGAGTGTGTGTGTGTGTGCGTGCGTGTGTGTAGGGTCAACAGGAGAAAATGAAACGAGGTCCCAGCAGCAGGAAGCAGAGGAAGGAACGAGGAACACGCCAGAAATGTCTCCGGGAACCCATGATTCGAAGCCGTTGTGAAGCTCCGGAGTGGCGAACTTTGCTGCTTCACCTACACCGTCAGCATAAATGAACACACACACACACACACACACACACACACACACACACACACACACACACACACACACACACACACACACACACAGGGAGGGTAAACTTTGCTCATAGAAGCATCTGTTTATAAGTCTTGCAAGGTATTGGACAGGTGCTAAGGAGGAGGAGGAAGGAGAAGAAGAGGAGGAAGAGCAGCAACAGAAAGAAGAAGAAAAGGAGGAAGAGGAAGAGAAAATAATGATAATGAATAGCAAGTAGATAAGAATTTGCATAAAGAAGCACAGTTTTATATTTTTTTTCCTCTCTAAGCTTGAGATAAAAAGAGAGAGAGAGAAAGAGAAAGAGAAAGAGAGAGAGATAGAGAGAAATAAATAAATGGTGAAGTGGAAGAGGGCGTAAGGTGAAGGGAATGAAGAGACTCAAGTGGAAGGTGAGAGGGAGGAAAGGAGGAAAGTGATAGAGTGGAGAGAAGAAAAAATGTCGGATCCGGAATGCACTAACGGTATTGTGTGTGAGAGAGAGAGAGAGAGAGAGAGAGAGAGAGAGAGAGAGAGAGAGAGAGAGAGAGAGAGAGAGAGAGAGAGAGAGAGAGAGAGAGAGAGAGAGAGAGAGAATTCTAAAGTATACAAACTGAGGTGTTGATGCAGATGTGACACCCAACTAAGATGTTATTGATTCGTGTGTCCAATGGGTGATGACTGTGGTGGTGGTGATGACTGTGGTGGTGGTGGTGATGGTGGTAGTAGTGGTGGTGATGTGAGTATAAATGGTGGTAGCGGTTGACTCGGTGGTGGTGGTGGTGGTGAGAGAGTAGGTACGGCAGGAACACAACGCACTCACATACATACACACTCTCTCTCACACAAACTATATTGTTGCAATTCTGAAACACTAATGCAAGACGAGACATGTACATTATGGTATACATGTCCCTGCATTATTACATTCCTGAGACAGAGAGAGAGAGAGAGAGAGAGAGAGAGAGAGAGAGAGAGAGAGAGAGAGAGAGAGAGAGAGAGAGAGAGAGAGAGAGAGAGAGAGAGAGAGAGAGAGATTTCCATTTGTATTCACGCTCATGCATAAAGTATACATATGAATAAGTTACGCCATGATACCTGGCCGGAAGCTGTGTTATGCCGCCTTGACACGTTTTCTCTCCTTCCCCCCCACACAGGTACGTTGGTGCAGGTGCTTCAGGTGATGGTGTCCACCTGTGTCGCCGCGTGAGGGCAGGTGTAAAGGTAAGCTTGGGACTCGCCTCACTCACCCTACAACTTGCTCCTACCTTAACCATCTCAGTCTCTCAACTTTAATCAACCTTTCTCACTGACTTTATCGCATTTTCACTTGTATCATTGCTTCTTTTTTGACAAACTGGACGAAATACAATGTGGAGTAAAACAAAAGTTATAGAAATACTGCGTAACAAAGGATACGATTAATGCCTTGAAGAGATATAACTTATTTATCTTAATGAAACGCTGGTTACTTGAAGACATAATTGCTGAGTTAAACGTCTTCAAAGGATTCATAAACGTAAACTCACTTGCTTATTTCACAGTTAACCATTCAAACAGTGTTGAATTCTACTACTACGGCTTTAA
>JAPQNM010000005.1:20716817-20721817 GCA_029783475.1 Metacarcinus magister | reverse complement strand
TGTCCAGAGGAAGGAAACTGGCCAAGTGTAATGCCTGTTTTCCGCCTGTTTACGTGAGTGTCTCGTGCCGGGAGGAGGAGAGGGAGCGAGGATGTAGGAGGGAAGGAGTGAGGGAAAGGAAGGAGGGAGAGAAAGCGAGAATCCTGTTTGGAATAAATCGGTGTATTTGTCTCCCTCTGAGCGACTCCTTAGCTTCTTCCTTGCCTTGTGTTGGGAATGTCGTGGTGTGTGTGTGTGTGTGTGTGTGTGTGTGTGTGTGTGTGTGTGTGTGTGTGTGTGTGTAATGTTAGTAATATGTTTGAACTGTAGGAGGCCGCTGTGCCCCCTCCCCCCAACCCCCACCCCCATCACCTTCCTTCCTCTCTTCACACACACGTTTCTCACAGCCTCCATTCCCGTCGATTTCAGAATTCGTTCCACATTACCACACTCGGTCCCTTATTTTCCGGCCACTCTTTCCCAAGGCCTATTTTCCCTCTCCCACCCAGCCACCCAGCCAGCCAGCCAGCCGCCGCCATACACTCACACTTACACGTAAACATAAACAACGGGTAAGGAATCTTCAGAACAGACTCCCCTACAACATACACTACAATATATATGCAGATTATAAAAGTTCTGATGCGGTGGAAGTAGTAAATAGAGTGACTCGTACAGCACAGTGAGGCAGGAAGTTGAGACAGATAGAAGGCTGGTATGTTTGATTGACCTTTAATATACAACAGCGTCAGCGTGTGAACTTGAACTTATCGAGGTTGTGCTAAAGTGGAAGTGTTCGAGTTTGTAGTATTGGACCACATTGCCGATGGATTCAGACTTGTGTAAACAGTTAGCAACTCGTCTCACCTCAATATTCCGTCGAGTCGCTATACAGGTGTTGTGAGGGAAGTCAATAACACATCAACACCAGGTGGGCATAGTGACGCAACAGGTTAAAAATATACCTGTATGTGTGTTTTGTATGTATGTATGTATGTGTGTGTGTTTTGTATGTATGTATGTATGTATGTATGTATGTATGTATGTATGTATGTATGTATGTATGTATGTATGTATGTATGTATGTGTGTATGTCTTCAGTGAGGTGCAGCAGCGTGAAGCCACAATAGCATAACTTAACCCTAACCTAACTTTAACCTAACCTAACCTAACCTAACCTAACCTAACCTAACCTAACCTAACCTAACCTAACCTAACCTAACCTAACCTAACTTTACCTTACCTTACCTTACCTTACCTTACCTTACCTTGCCTTACCTTACCTTACCTTACCTTACCTTACCTTACCTTACCTTACCTTACCTTACCTTACCTAACCTAACCTAACCTAACCTAACCTAACCTAACCTAACCTTACCTTACCTTACCTTACCTAACCTTACCTAACCTTACCTAACCTAACCTAACCTAACAGCATAAATAGGGTAAGGAGCGGCTGACCTGGTGCGGATCATGGAGTACGTGTGATACATTTTCAAGCCTGCCTCGCCTAATTAAATTCCTGGTCACTTTGAAGTCCGTCCTCCTCCTTGTACTACGCCAAGTCACTCCATCCCGCAGGAAGTCACCTCACCCCCTCCCCCCAGCCAGTCCCCATGCAGCCTCCACCTCCTGCACCCACTCTTAGGCCCAAACAGTACAGTACCCCAGTAAGAACTCATAATCCCCAGGCATTTCTTTCTCGAGTACCCTACCATCCCCTGCCCTTCTCCCCTCAGTCCCCTACGTTCTGCTGAGGGGATTTGGCTGAAGGATATGTGAGTTTTAATCCACACATATGTAAGGTACACCTCCTGACCTATCTCACTGATGGGGAAAGAGAGAGAAACCTATGTAAGGAGCCTACTGAAACCTGACCTTGTCCCTCCCTCCCTCCCTCTCTCACACTCTTCCACGCTTCGCCGGCCTGCTCCTCCCCTCCCTCCCTCCCTCCCCCTTCCCTCCCTCCCTCCCTCCCACACCTGGCCGAGAAAAAGAGTGAGTTTAATTAGTTTTGGTTTTAAGAAATTCCACTCAAGACCGTTTACAACTGCTAGCCTGGGAAAAAAGAAATGAAATGAAAAAGAAGTGATAATTGAATGAAGCTTCAACTTTAATGCGTTAAGAGCTTGACACTTTTATACAATTACATATAAAAAACATCAACAACAGGAATTTTGAAGCAAGAACCAACAAAAATAAAAAATAACAACAACAATAATAATAGTAATTGATAACGAGTAAAAAATAATAACAGTAATGAAAAGAGGGAAAAAAAAGAAAAAAAAAGAAACAACAATAGTAGTAAATGGGAACAATAACAGAAAGGGGAGTCTACCCATTACGCTCTTTCTTGATCTTTCATAACACTTTCGAAATCCTTTGTACTAACTTTTAAAGGATGAAAGAGAAATTTAAAAAGCTCGAGTGCATTTTCCTTCCGTCTGTCTGTCTGTTTTGGGATCTGAACCGAAATTGAGGTGGATAATTAGTGTTGGGGACAAGAGAGAGAGGGAGAGAAAGAGAAAGAGAAGGAGAGAATATGGAATGGGGGGTCAGGGGGGGATAGGTGTGTAAGGAGAGGATTTGGGGGAAGAAAAGGAAAGGGTAGGGAAGAAGAATGGAGAGGAAGAGGAGAGGGCCAGAGAAAAGAATGGAGAGTTAATGGTGATGAACACACACACAAACACACACACTCTCTCTCTCTCTCTCTCTCTCTCTCTCTCTCTCTCTCTCTCTCTCTCTCTCTCTCTCTCTCTCTCTCTCTCTCTCTCTCTCTCTCTATGTCTGGATGAAGGGAGCATGATAGGCATTTAATCTTTGAGAACAAAAATATGTGTGTGTGTGTGTGTGTGTGTGTGTGTGTGTGTGTGTGTGGGTGTGGGTGTGTGTGTGTATGTGTGTGTGTGTGTGTATGTGTGTGTGTGTGTGTGTGTGTACAGAGAGGAGGGAGGAGGTGGTGCCCTTTGTGTGTGTCCTGCAGGAGGGGCTTGTGGATACTAGTTAGTTCCGCCGCCACCGTTTGAATTATGCAGCTCCGAGAGAGAGAGAGAGAGAGAGAGAGAGAGAGAGAGAGAGAGAGAGAGAGAGAGAGAGAGAGAGGGAGAGGGAGAGACTTGTTTTGTCTTGCTTTTATTTTTATTATTATTATTATTATTATTATTATTATTATTATTATTATTATTATTATTGTTTCACTAATTCGGAAATAATAATAGTTGACGTCCTTTTAAGAATGCGAAGAGTACTTATTTTTTTTTTTCGTTGCTATTTTCGTTTTTCTTATTCCTATTTTCATGAATGGCTCATTATTAACCTGTCCTCTTTTCCTCAGTTATTTTTTTTCTTGTCTTGTCTTTTCTCAATATTTAAATGAACTCCTTTTGTGTCATCTTTTAATAATTTTTCATAATAGAAGACACAACCGCAAAAAACTGTGGTAAAGCTGATGTGAAGACAAAATAGATGAAAGAGGGGAAAGGAGAAACACGAAAGTAGAGAGAGTTAGGAAGTTAAAGTGGGAAAAATATGAAGAAGGAAAAAAAAATGTAGTGAAGGAAAGGGAAAAAAAGAATGAAGACAGAAATCATGGAAATAAAGTCAGTGAAAAGAGAAAAGAACGAGAAGAAGAAGGAAAGAAACAAACAATTAAGAAAGAAAATAAAATAAAATAAAACTAGAAATCAAAGAAAGAATCGAGAGAGAAAAAGGAAAATGTTTAAGAATGGATGGCAAGAAAGAATGAAGGAAAGGAAGAGAGAGAGAGAGAGGGTGAAGAAAAGGAAGGATGAGAGGAGGAAGTGAGGAGAGGTATGAGAATCCGCCACCAGAGGGCCAGGAAGCTCCTCTCACTCTCACTTTCCTCGTAACTCACAACTTGCGCCGTTTGACTTGAAGGACCACAAAGGGCGAGGTGCTGCTGTCCACGCCCTCCTCCTCCTCCTCCTCCTCCTCCTCCTCCTCCTCCTCCTCCTCCTCCTCCTCCTCCTCCTCTTTATCGTCATCGTTTCCTTTCCTATTCTTCTTCTTTAGCGTTCTTCTTTTCTCTTTTCTCTTTCATTATCCTCGACTTCATCTCTTCTCCTCCTCCTCTGTCAAATAAACAAGTATATCACGTTTATAACCTTTGTTTGGTGTTGATTCCTCTTTAAGTTTACCCCACTCCAACCCCTCCCGTGTGTGTGTGTGTGTGTGTGTGTGTGTGTGTGTGTGTGTTTTTATCTGTGTCTGTCTGTATTTTTCCTCCTAAATACATTCTTGCGATTCGTTGATTGGGTCAGAGTTGTCTAGCGCGCCACTGTGTGTGTGTGTGTGTGTGTGTGTGTGTGTGTGTGTGTGTGTGTGTGTGTGTGTGTGTGTGTGTGTGTTTTACTTGGCTGCTGTTTCCTTGGAGTCATCGTCATAAAGCTTACACTTTTTATTTTATGGATACAAAGTAACAAGCGGCGGCGGCGGCGGCGACAGAGAAGCCTTTCAACAAACAAATATTGAAATTGAGTGATGAGGAAGAGGATCAAAAAAGAAAACCGAAAAAAACATAATGTAAGCTGGAGAGAGAGAGAGAGAGAGAGAGAGGGAGGGGAAGGGGGAGGGGAAGGGGAAAGGGGAAAGGGATTGAGGGGACAGTGTAAAGGGAGAATGTGGGCGGTGGTGGACGTCAGACAGTGGTGCTTGTGATGCCTGACGTCAGTCCGAGATGGAAGGGAAAGTGGCTGACGGCGACTCCCGCTGCTGACTGGGCGCCGAGGATAAAAGTTGGAACATAAATCGCGAGTCTTAACCTCGTATCCCTTATCGGCTCCAGCGGGTCGTCGGGACGGCAGCGGCGGCGACCCGACCGACAACACGAGAGAGAGAGAGAGAGAGAGAGAGAGAGAGAGAGAGAGAGAGAGAGAGAGAGAGAGAGAGAGAGAGAGAGAGTAATCATAAAAATACGTGTTCCCAATGCGTGTTCCTAGAATCTGGAAGTGCGTTCCTGAAGACCTGGAATGTTGAATTGTAAAGCTTCGAAAGAAAAAGAG
>JAPQNM010000005.1:20709317-20711817 GCA_029783475.1 Metacarcinus magister | reverse complement strand
TATTTTTATCATTAATATTTATTTTTATCATTAATATTTATTTTTATCATTAATATTTATTTTTATCATTAATATTTATTTTTATCATTAATATTTATTTTTATCATTAATAAGAAAAATTTGAATAAAATCATAATTTAAAAAAAAATCTATAAATCGAACACTTAGAAAAGACCTCGGCAGTGTAAGGGTTAATACTGGCAATAAGTTATGTTTAACCTGCCATTACCACCGAAACGAAGGATGCGAGGGGATTTCATTGAAATGTTCAAGATAATCAAAGGATTCGATAATATCAATACAGAAGATTACATTACTTTTGATTGATCAAATATAACAAGAAGACATCATTATTTTAAGATTACTGGCAAAAGATTCACATCAAACAAAGCCAAGCACTTCTTTTTCAATCGGATCGTTAACGTTTGGAACTCCCTGTCCCGCCAATGTCGTCGACAGTAAAACAATTACTACGTTCAAAAATAGACTTGACAAATATTTAGAAGCCAATCCACAACTAAAATACTATCCGTTAACGTAGCAAACTTTGAGTAAGTTCATCCTGATGTACCTAACTTACGAAATGTCGATTCAAAAGACGTCGCTAGTGGCCTGACATCGCTTGCCAGGAAGTAGTGGAGCAGTAGTGTAGTGACAGTCTGGTCTTGGTTGGCCTTCCTTTCCCTGCCAGCCATGGCTGGGGAGAGAAGCCTTCACCCTTACTATCCTGTATCCTTCACTCTAGACTAGATAGTGTACTCACAAACAGCCTCGTAAGGGCCAGCAGGCCTGTTGCTGTTTGTTCTTCCTATGTGTTCCTATGTCCTCCTCCTCCTCCTCCTCCTCCTCCTCCTCCTCCTCCTCCTCCTCCTTCCCTTCTTCTTCCTCTTGTATATATATTTTTTTCTTTTTCTCATTGCAATATCAATAATTTCACAACTAACAATGCACCATTAATTGAAGGAGGTGGAGGAGGAGGAGGAAAAAGAAGAAGAAGAAGAAGAAAAAGAAAAAGAAAAAGAAAAGAAAAATGAAAATGAAAAAGAAAATAACAGGAAAACAACGACGCACAGGAACAGAAACATGACAGCGAACACACACACACACACACACACACACACACACACACACACACACACACACACACACACACACACACACATACACACACACAAACAGTTTTAGCGACGGACCTAACGTTTACCAGGAGACAGAGGAGGAAGAGGATAGCTTCCCTCCTCCTCCTCCTCCTCCTCTCCTCCTCCTCCTCCTCCTCCTCCTCCATATGGTCATCTGTAATCTGGACCAATGCACTGAGACTCTAGGACCAAGTTGTGCAATAAAGACAGAATATTCGTAACATCGGGAACTAGAGACGAGGGAAAAGAGAAAGGAAAAGGAAGACAGGAAGCAGGCGAAGAAAGGAAGGAGAAGTATTGAAAGGGTGGTAAGAGAGGGATGGGAAAGAGGGGAAGGAAGGAAGGGAGATATGGAAGAAGGGTAAGTAAGGGGAGGAGGAAAGAGGAGATTGGTATCGTTATTGTGCGTGTCTTGTCCTCTTTAAACTTACTTTTCCTCTTCCTCTTCCTCTTCCTCCTCTTTCCCCTTTCTCCACCCGTTTCATTTCGCTTTTTTTGTTGCCTTGCACCTCTTCCACCCCTCACACCGCTTACTGTTTCTTTTTCATTCTCTCTCTCTCTCTCTCTCTCTCTCTCTCTCTCTCTCTCTCTCTCTCTCTCTCTCTCTCTCTCTCTCTCTCTCCTCCTCCTCCTCCTCCTCCTCCTCCTCCTCCTCCTCCTCCTCCTCCTCCTCCTCCTCCTCCTCCTCCTCCTCCTCCTCCACTAAAAAAGGAAGGATTTTTTGCAAGATATGTTGCAGTTCCGTAACATATATTTTTAGTACTGCAGTTTTTTTTCTTCTTTTTTTCCTTCCTTGTATTGGTGTGTGAACTGGATGCCTTGTGTGTGTGTGTGCGTCGTGTGTGTGTGTGTGTGTGTGTGTACTTTTATATCAGCTAGTTTTCGTGTACGTATAGTCTATCTGTGTTCTTCTCTCCACCCTATTAGTTTCACCTTTCACTTTTACTTTTTTTCCCCCCGACAATTATGGAAGGGAACAAAAGGAAGGGGGAGGGAGGGAGAAAGGGTACTATACTTTCCTCTACTTTTCTATTTATTGACAAACACAATGCGCTATTAATCTCATCGAACGTTTAATGACAACGTTAAATACACTTCCGCGGTGGGCAGTTTTATCCTATCCATTATTTACACCTTAATTATGTGTGTTATCAATTATGTATTAAGTTCTGTTTGGCGTTGGTTGTAGTAATTGTTGTTGTTGTTGTTGTGGTGGTGGTGGTGGTGGTGGTGGTGGTGGTGAGGAAGAAGAGTTAGTGAGTAAATGAGTAATCGAGTGAGTAAGAGAAGTAGGGAAGGCAAGTTGAGAAGGGAAACACACACACACACACACACACACACACACACACACACACACACAC
>JAPQNM010000005.1:20701817-20704317 GCA_029783475.1 Metacarcinus magister | reverse complement strand
TCCTCCTCCTCCTCCTCCTCCTCCTCCTCCTCCGCCTCCCCCACCGCCGCCTCTTCCATCTCCTCCCCCTCCACCTCCACCTCCCCCTCCACCTCCACCCCCACCTCCACCTCCACCACCCACCCAGCCTCCTCTTCCTCCTCCTCCATCTCTCCCGCCCCCCCTTCCTCCTCCTCCTCCTCCTCCTCCTCCTCCTCCTCCTCCTCCTTCTCCTCCTCCTCCTCTACCGCCATCCTTTCCTCCTCCTCCTCCTCCTCCCCCACCGCCGCCTCTTCCATCTCCTCCTCCCCCTCCCCCTCCACCCCCACCCCCACCTCCACCTCCACCTCCACCTCCACCACCCACCCAGCCTCCTCTTCCTCCTCCTCCTCCTCTTCCACCCCCTCCTCCTCCTCCTCTTCCACCCCCTCCTCCTCCTCCTCCACCCCCTCCTCCTCCTCCTCCACCCCCCTCCTCCTCCTCCTCCTCCACCCCCTCCTCCTCCTCCTCCACCCACTCCTCCTCCTCCTCCACCCCCTCCTCCTCCTCCTCCTCCTCCTCCACCCCCTCCTCCTCCTCCTCCTCCTCCTCCTCCTCCTCCACCCCCTCCTCCTCCTCCTCCTCCTCACAGGACTTGTATTCATGGAGAGTAGCCAGTAGACGTGCTGCTATATGCCCTAAGAAACCTCTAACTACGGAAACTTTTAACAGATACCAAGTGCTCAGCACGTCACAGGAGGCTATTGGAGAGACGAGGCTTCCAGCCGCCTCCTCCTCCACCCCCTCCTCTCTTCAAGACTCTTATCCTTGGAGGGCACCTAGGGGCGCTGCTAAAATCCCTAGAAAACCACTAACTCAAATAACTTTCAACAAATTCCAGGTGATCGGTTCGACACAGGAGGAAATTGGAGAGACAAGGCTGGTGGGTGATTCTATCATTCGTGGACAGCTAATAGAATTCAGTGGCCGTGCCCCAAATAATAGGAAGCGTTATTGTATTCCAGGAGCCAGGCTTGACGACATAACAGAAGTTTACGGAGAGGTCACCAGTGAAGCAGATGATAACACTCTTTTTATCATCCACGCAGGAACGAATGATGTGTCATCCACAAGACCTGAGGAGTTGCTGGAAAAGTACAGAAAGATGATCCGCCAGTTCAGGACAAAGACTAATAACATCGTTATTTCAGGTATTCTTCCCAGGATGGGTGCTGACGGGAGGTTCTATGGCAAGGCGCGCACCATCAACAGCAGACTAAATTCTCTCTGTTCACAGGAAGGTGTTGACTTTGTAAACCTGTGGGATGACTTTTATAATAAACCACTTCTTTTCCAGTACGACGGACTGCACCTAAACAGCGTTGGGGATGCACGCTTGGGCAGACTTTTCAGTGACCAAGTTATTCTCAATAGGTCAAAAAACGCCGAGCGAACGAGAGCAGCAACGACGTCGTAGTTGCTCCGTGTAATGCCACCGCTGATCCAAATATTAATGCCACTGCTGATCCACATATTAAAGTTTGTTATGTAAATGCTCGCAGCATCAGAAATAAATTCACAGACCTCGAAGCTCTCGCGGCAATGGATCAGTACCACATCATAGGAGTCACAGAATCATGGTTAGATACGTCGAACAGAGATTACATTGCAGAATTTCAGTTACCTGGTTATACAATCTTTAGCTGTGAAAGAGAGAACAGAATTGGCGGTGGTGTAATCCTATATATTCACAGCTCGCTCCATCCGATCTCCATTAAAACAGAACCCATCAACGGTATTGACACAGTTTTTATCGAATTAAAGAGTAACTCAAGTAGAAAAATACTTGGATTGATTTACAGACCACCGGGGCGCACCGCTGAAATTGACCGTTTACTATTCGAATCAATCTCCGAAACAATTAGTCAATGCGAGACAATTATTATGGGTGATTTTAATTTGCCAGTAACGAGATGGGGAAATCCGTTACGATCTCATACAGGACACGACCTGTACACGAACTTATTAGAGAGCGAATTACATCAACACGTTCACGAACCGACGCGAGACTTAAATACCCTTGATCTCATTCTTTCAACAAGTAAAGATTTAGTCAGTAACGTAAATGTCGGCCCAGTTTTCAGTTCTAGTGACCATCGAATAATCACGTTCAATTTGAAAATTAAGGAAATAAAAGTAAAAGACAGTAAGGAGAAGGTACCAAATTATCAAAGGGCGAATTTCATCAGAATGCGATCAATTCTAGAAGACACTGACTGGAGTGAACTGTTGTCAGAGTCAGATATTGATAAGTCATGGGAGGCCTTTACCACAAAACTGAATGAAGTTATAAGCGTATGTGTACCGTATCGATACAGACGTTCAGCAAGGAAGAACAAACCAAAATGGTGGAACGAAGAGATAAAAAACAGCCTCTCTCTCAAAAAACACGCGTACAATAAGTACATATTAACTAAAAGCCAAGATGATAAAGTAGAGTTTGACAGAATTCGTCGCGATACTAAGAGATTGATAAAGCGTA
>JAPQNM010000005.1:20686817-20689317 GCA_029783475.1 Metacarcinus magister | reverse complement strand
CCCTCCCTTTACTAATTTACTCCATTCTCTCAAGTCTCCGTATATTCCCGCCTTTCAGCTCCTCCTCAACCTCATTCCACGTCCTTCCTCTCATCCTCACTTCTCTCTTACACCTCTCCGTTCTTTCTTTCATTTTTTTTTTTTTTTTTTTTATAATTTTTTTTTTTATATACTTTCCTTCTCTTTCCTGCCTCGTTTCTTTATTACTTTCTTCCTTGCTCCTTTGCTCCTCTTTCCCTCTCCTTTCCGTCTCCCTTTTTTTCCCTTCTTATACTCTCCCTCTTTTCTTCCTCCCTCCCTCCCTCCCTCACTTTCCTTACTTCTCTGTCCCTTTCCTCTTCACCTCTATCTTTTCCTCCCTCTCTTCCTTCTCTCTCCCTAGCTCGCTTCCATACCTCTTCTCCCTACCTCGCTTCCATACCTCTTCTCCCTACCTCACCTCCTTCCTTCGCCTCCCTCTCCTCCCTCCCTCGCCTCCCTCTCCTCCCTCTCCTCCCTCTCCTCCCTCCCTCGTCTCCCTCCCCAACGCCGTGACCCGCCTGGAAGCAAGAGAATGAAGGCCGGGCCAGCAGGCATGAACACACGCTGTCTGCCGTTGGCCGGTGACCAAATTGAGCCATTTGTCCGATAGCTTGCGGGACCTCAACGAAAACGGGGAGGGGGTTGGGAAGGGGGAGAGGGGGAGGGAAGGGGGGAGAGGGGGAGGGGGAGGGAGGGGTGGGAGAGGCGGGAAGAAAAGAGAATAAAACCCAACTGTGAGAGATAAGAGAGTGAGGGAGTAAGATAGGAAGGAGTAATAGGAGAAAATGAAGAGAAAAGGAATGAAAGTAACGAGAAGATGAGGAGTGAATGAAGGAATGAAGGAATGAAGGAAGGAAGGAAGGAAGGAAGGGAAGGAAGGAAGGAAGGAAGGAAGGAAGGAAGGAAGGAAGGAAGGAAGGAAGGATAAATAGTGTTGGGAATCGATAATTACAGCAAAAAAACGTCTGAAAATAAGACGCGTGACGGACTTCAAAGGTGAATGTGAAGGGAAAGATACATGAGAGAGAGAGAGAGAGAGAGAGAGAGAGAGAGAGAGAGAGAGAGAGAGAGAGAGAGAGAGAGAGAGAGAGAGAGAGAGAGAGAGAGAGAGAGAGAACGAACACGATGCAAAAGGAAATAATCAGTTTAAGAAAGAGAGTAAACAAACAAACTACACCAATCAGGAGACAGCATTTTCAGTCTTTTCTCTCCCTCCTTCCTTCCTTCTTTTCCTTCCTTCTCTTCCTCCTTCTCTTCTCTCCCTCCTGCTTTTGTTTGCCCCCCTCCCACCCCTCCCCCCTTGTCCTCCCCTCCTTGCTTATACCTGTTACCGTCTTCTTTCACTCTTCTTGCTACATAGTTTCCCTCCTAGCGTCTTGCCTCCTCCTCTTTATCCTGCCATTATCCCTTCCTTCCTCTTTCTCTAATCGCCTTTTCTCTCCATCCCAAAAATAGTCTGCACACACACACACACACACACACACACACACACACACACACACACACACACACACACACACACACACACAGACACACACACACACCTGTATATATATATTCTTCCTATTTCATATCTTCCTTCCTTCCTTCCTTCCCTCATTCTATTCCCTCCCTCCCTCCCTCGTATACATAGGAAGTCAGCCAGGCAGTCGTCAGGGGGCTTGGCAGAGTGTGTGATCCGCGCCCTGCTAACGAGAGGGTGGCAGGGGGCGTAGTAGAGGTATGGCCAACACGCTGAAGGTAATGTGGCCAACCTACCCTGCCACCCCCCTGCCTCCCCCCTGCCTCCCGTGCCCCCCCTGCCGCCCTAGACCCAGCCGGTGCAAGATGTCGGCTGCTCTAGGGAATAAATGTTGCGGAGCTCTCACAGCGGAGGAGATTCATTTTGATGGAGAGTCAGCCGTATGCAAAGTAGGGGTAGAGAGAGAAGATGGAACGGGAGAGGGGATAATAGGGGGGGGTTGGGGGGGTAGGGTGAGGAAGATGACCTGATGTTAAAGAGGGGGCTGGTGTGGGGTGGAGGTGGACAGCAACAGAAGGGTTATGGAAAGTGGTGCTATAGGGACGGGTTGTGGCAGGTCTGGTCTGGTCTGGTGCGAGGCTCTTAAAACTACTATATGAAGGGACTTGCTTTGAGGAGGAGTGCTTGTATGTGTGGAGGAGGAGGAGGAGGAGGGGGGAAGCATGTATAAGGATTTGAGTATGAGACTTGTATGTGTTAGGGAGTCAGAGGAGAAGGAGGAGGACCATCATGTAGAATTTGAGGTAAGAGGAAGGAAGGGATAGGTGTAAAGGGGAGAGGACTGTTAGTGTAAAGGATAGATGTTTGTACAAGAAGGTAATAATAGATAACGATTCACAGCATAACTCAAGGCAAAGAAAACGTAGCTAGCTAGATAGATACTTGCGTTCCTGCGGCCAGCGGTGCGGACGAGGTTAGTAAATAAAGAGAGAACAGTAACCGAGAGGGAGAGAGGGA
>JAPQNM010000005.1:20664317-20679317 GCA_029783475.1 Metacarcinus magister | reverse complement strand
CCGACAAGTCTCCTGATAAATGTTATTCCTATGTATTTATATGTACTGTATCTCCTCCTCCTCCTCTTCTTCTTCCTCCTCCTCTTCCTCTTCCTCGTCTTCCAACTGCATATTCTCTTTTTCTATTTTCTTCTTTGACTTCTTTTTCACTTCGTCACTTCTTCGTCTTCTTCTTTATCCTCCTCCTCCTCCTCCTCCTCCTCATCCTCCTCCTCCTCCTCCTCCTCCTTTACTTCCACGAGGCTTTAATTTAATTATCGTAATAAAATTCGGATCAGCGTGGAGGCGGCAAAAGGAATGGAAGCTGTGGCCAATCTTTTATCATTCCTTCCTTGTTAGGGGGCCAAGCGGGGGCGGGGAGGAGGAGGAGGAGGAGGAGGAGGAGGAGGGGGAGGAGGAGGAGGAGGAGGAGGAGGAGGAAGAGGTAGAAAGAAGAAAAAGAATAAAAAAAATATAAGAAGGTAAGAAGAAAAAAAGAAGGGAAAGAGGAGAAGTAAAAGTAAAAGAAAAGAAAAGAAAGGAAAGGAAGGAAAGGAAAAATAGTTATGATTATAAGAATGTGGGTCGTATTAGCAGGCTGTTAGTACGTAGTCTCTCTATTCTCTCTCTCTCTCTCTCTCTCTCTCTCTCTCTCTCTCTCTCTCTCTCTCTCTCTCTCTCTCTCTCTCTCTCTCAGCTAATTATGACGTGCTTCCACCTTTCTGACCCAGCTAGGTGATCTTTTATTCCTTTTTTAGTGTAAGTACCTCCTCCTCCTCCTCCTCCTCCTCCTCCTCCTCCTCCTCCTCCTCCTCCTCCTCCTCCTCCTCCTCCTCCTCCTCCACTCCTCCCTCCTCTTCCTCCAGCCAGACAGGTTGTGGCAGTGCCTTGGTTCGATAAAGGATTCTCAGTTGTGTCTTTTGTTTTGGACTATAAAGGCAGTTTCGTTCTCTCTCTCTCTCTCTCTCTCTCTCTCTCTCTCTCTCTCTCTCTCTCTCTCTCTCTCTCTCTTTTTTTTTTTGGGTGGAATTAGGAAGGTTCGGTGGTGGAATTTAATTTAGGCGTCTTAAGGAGTAATTGCAGATGTTCATTATTTTATTTATTTACCGTTCGTTTGTGTTGGCGGTTTGAGTTTAGGTTTTCAATGTGGGGTCTAGATGTTTTCGCTTTCACCTTCACGATACACAAACAAACACTGCTGCTTCTCCTTCTCCTTCTCCTTCTCCTTCTGCTGCTGCTGATTCTGCGTCTGCTACTGCTGCTGCTTCTGTTGTGGTGTAGTTTATCGGTTTCCTCGCTTGGTTTACCCCCCTGTGTGTGTGTGTGTGTGTGTGTGTGTGTGTGTGTGTGTGTGTGTGTGTGTGTGTGTGTGTGTGTGTGTGTAGACGCTTCACAGACTGTGCTAATCAGAAGTTGCTGAAACGAGGTGGAGGAAAGTAAAGGAGAGAGAGAGAGAGAGAGAGAGAGAGAGAGAGAGAGAGAGAGAGAGAGAGAGAGAGAGAGAGAGAGAGAGAGAGAGAGAGAGAGAGAGAGAGAGAGAGAGAGAGGAAGGAAATGAGGAAAACGATAGAAGAAGGGAAGTACGGAAGAAAGGCGGTGATAGGTAGGGGAAGGAGATAAGGAGGAAATGAGGGGAAAGGACTGTATACCACCTTTGTATGAGAGAGAGAGAGAGAGAGAGAGAGAGAGAGAGAGAGAGAGAGAGAGAGAGAGAGAGAGAGAGAGAGAGAGAGAGAGAGAGAGAGAGAGAGAGAGAGAGTTGTGTAGCAAAGGAAAAGGAGGAAAAGAAGGCAGGATCTTTACCTTTGCGGCTAAGGAAGGAGGGATGGAGAAAGGAAGGAAGGAATAGAGTCGTATAGTCAAGGAGGGAAAAATGGAAATAACACGGCGTGAAAAATAGAAAACAAAATATGAAGCCGGAGAGAAGTTATGTTAGGAGGAGGAGGAGGAGGAGGAGGAGGAGAGAAGGGGGTAATAGTGGTGGTGGTGGTGGTATTGCAGAGAGAGAGAGAGAGAGAGAGAGAGAGAGAGAGAGAGATAAGATACAGGAAGGATAAGAAGAGAAGGAGGAAAAAGTGGTGGTGGTGGTGGTGGTGGTGGTGCAGTTGTTAGAAAAAATGAAAATAGAACAGAAAACGGAAGCAGGTTTAAATGAGATTATCCGTTTTTAAAAAGACGTTAATTTAATAAGTAGAACAAAACAAAAAAAAACATTGTTAACTTAATAAAGAAATATGAGTTAAGAAAGTCGTTCAGTGTTTTTATTTTTGATATTTTCACCGTATGCTCTTTTTTTTTTTTTTTTTTAACAATTATCCGTTTTTTCATAAATTTCTTATCTATTTTCGTTTGCCTGACCACTTTTTAATTTTCTATCTTTTTTTTTTTCTTTTCTATCTAATTTCTATCTTAATGGTGTTTTATTTCCGCCTTGCAGTAATTAAGTGAAAGTCATTGTTTTCATTCCACGAAACTGAACATTAAAACATCGATGAGTGTGATTATTCCGTTTTTAGCTCGTGCTTGTGTGTGTGTGTGTGTGTGTGTGTGTGTGTGTGTGTGTGTGTGTGTGTGTGTGTGTGTGTGTGTGTGTGTGTGTGTGTGTGAATTAATGAAAAAGTTATTATGTGATCATATTACTTACATTCATCATTTACATATTCATTTATCATTATTTATTCATTCTTGTCATTGTTCCGTAGTTTATCTTCATGTGATATTAATTGAACACTCATATTAACTACATAAATATTTCCTTTCATTTTCTCCCCTTGAAAGTTAAAGAATTGAAGATCTCCGTGGCTTGTATCCCATGGAGGAGAATAATTAACATGTAAAATCAATGTATATATATAACTACACAAAAGATTGATCTCCATCCCGCCTTCGGCACACTAACGAAATCCTAGAGTAGTTAAAAAATATGACGACCTTCACACTTAACTGTACTGGCTGATGCTGGTCTCATATGACAAACATACATAGAGATGACCTACCCTAAATCTACACAATATAACGTATAAATGTTATTTGCTTTCCATATCTTGAACTGTTAGCGAATTAAAATTGATTAAAACCGATTAAAAGTTATTAAAAGTACTTTTTTACATTCCTACATCTATACTTACATTCCAATTCCATTTCACTATAGCACAAAAGAATGCACGTTTCTTACTCTTTCTTGACTATTCTATACATTTTTGACGTAAAATTCATACTTTTCGAGTTCTTCAAAATAACATGATTTCAGCCAAAAAGTCAAATGGGTAGGAAACGTTAGGTTAGGTTAGGTTAGGTTAAGGCTTTGTAAATGTTTCAACACAGCTCATGAAAATTGGTATTTAAAGGCATGCTGATCACGTATCTGGACTCAGTTTTATGATTACTACAATCTGTGACGGAAATGGATTTTTTATATTGTGGGCTGAAAATTCCACCATAATTAACTTAGCGTCCAGTGCTGTATTGTGTAGCCTCGCCTGGTGTTGTGAAGGAGTGTTTACAAGGCTACGTACTACTCTAAACAACACACCTGCCCGCCTTAGTACAGCCTGGGTGGTAATTGAATCTTAACGAGGAATGAAAATAATGTGGACAGGAGGTGGTAAAGTATGTGGATGAGAGAGAGAGAGAGAGAGAGAGAGAGAGAGAGAGAGAGAGAGAGAGAGAGAGAGAGAGAGAGAGAGAGAGAGAGAGAGAGAGAGAGAGAGAGAGAGAGAGAGAGAGAGAGAGAGAGAGAGAGAGAGAGCGTTTACATAATCTGTGAACACAAAATTGCACACCATTTTCTAGATCAGAGGTTCCCAATATTCATCCTCCCTCCACCCCGACTTCCCGCCCACCATCAGATTCAGTGTGTTATCTAAGAATACAATAGTTGCCTCTCGTCACCAGTAGTTCTTACGCATACATCCTTAGTAACCAATGAAAACCCATAAACCATTTCGTCACATAATGATACACAAGATCAGTATCAACAAACACGTGATAAAGAACAGTATGACAATATTGACATTTTCTCTTCATTCCCTAATATCAAAAAATTTTCCTCAGGTTGAATTTCCTCTTTTTTTTTTTTTTTTTTCCCCTTCCACTCCATGTTCTCGATCAAGTCCCGTAAGTGGATGACAAGATCGTTCCAAAGTTTCCTTAATCTCAAAATACCACCAGTGAACATCCATCATCCTTCCTTCACGTTGTATTTAAGTCTTGGAGAATCTTCACGAGAGGAAGAAAGAGAGGAAGAAAGAAAGAAAAATCGTGGTTTCCTTTGATCTGCCGTCACGTTACTGGAAAACTGAGGTAATTTTGTCATGGAAGATCTTTTACTGGAGGTAGAAGACCAGAAGGAGGAGGAGGAGGAGGAGGAGGAGGAGGAGGAGGAGGAGGAGGAGGAGGAGGAGGAGGAGGAGGAGGAGGAGGAGGAGGAGGAGGAGGAGGAGGAGGTGGTGGTGGTGGAGGTGGTGGTGGTGGAGGTGGACATAGGGCTGAGTGGGAACAGATTGATGAGACAGACAAGAAAGGTGATCTGTGTATACTAGTGGACCCTCACCTCTCCCTCCACACTACTCACTTCCTACAACACACACCTGCCCTTCCCCTCACCCTCCAACCCCTCTCCACCCCTCATCACCTCCCTATCTCCCCCTACATGCTTCTCACCTCCATTCACTGCCCTTCAAATCTCCCCACTTCTACCTCTCTTTCCCCTCACTCTTCACTGCACTTATCGCTCCCCTCTCTGCGTGTCAACTGCTCCCTTAGCGGTTTCCCTGTGGGTAGGATAAGAGAAGGGAGACGAGAGGAGAGAGGAAGAGGGAGGTGAAGGGTAGGAGTGTATGTTATTATCCAAGGTATGTATTCCTACCCATGGCTGAGTGTGTGTGTGTGGTGTGTGTGTGTGTGTGTGTGTGTGTGTGTGTGGTGTGTGTGTGTTGCTAAGGTGAAGGTTGTGAGCGTGGAACAGTTCGGTGAGAGGCGATATTTATTTATTTATTTATTTATTTGTTTACTCATTTACTTATATATTTATTTATTTATTTATTTATTTATTTATTTATTTATTTATTCATTTATATTTTTTTGGATATTAATTTCCTGTGCAGACCATCGCCTACACGTTAATTAACATAGTCATTTCACCTCTCTCTCTCTCTCTCTCTCTCTCTCTCTCTCTCTCTCTCTCTCTCTCTCTCTCTCTCTCTCTCTCTCTCTCTCTCTCTCTCTCTCCATAATAATACCCAAAAAAACAATAACTACTAAGAATGCAACAGTGAATAGACTTAAAATATAATCCACAGAGAGAGAGAGAGAGAGAGAGAGAGAGAGAGAGAGAGGAGAGAGAGAGAGAGAGAGAGAGAGAGAGTAAAAGGAAAGATAATGGGTAAATATCGGATGCATTCAAGCCAACGCGTGGAAGCAGCGGGGACAGTAATTGGTGCGTTTTAATTATCATAACTCTGGCTCCGTAACAGTGAAAGGAGGGAAGAGAGAGAGAGAGAGAGAGAGAGAGAGAGAGAGAGAGAGAGAGAGAGAGAGAGAGAGAGAGAGAGAGAGAGAGAGAGAGAGAGAGAGATATGAAAGAAAAACATGGATGTGAGAGAATTTTGTTAAGATTGATTTGATTTGTTTATATTTTCTTTGTAACCTCTTGTTTATATTCATACACACACACACACACACACACACACACACACACACACACACACACACACACACACACACAGGATCTGATTACCGCATGAAATTACTCCCCTTATACGTAGGAGTGAGTTAGTGGTGGTGGTGGTGGTTGTGGTGGTGGTGGTGGTGTAAACAGTGTATAAGATTACCTTTTTGTCTAAAGTTAAACAAGGAAATTTGAGTTTTTTTCCACGAGTTTGTATCTATTTTTTCATCCTTCGTGTATTTTATTATTTTTTTTAACCCACTAATGTTGTTTCCTCATAACTTTTACCTAACACAGTTTATATACATTTTTATTTTATTTATTTATTCATTTTTTTGTATCATTTTAATCAATGTTTTCCCTTCCTCCCTTCCTTCACACCTTCCCTTCCTTCACACCTTCCCTTCCTTCACACCTTGCCTTCCTTCACACCTTGCTTTCCTTCACACCTTGCCTTCCTTCACACCTTCCCTTCCTTCACACCTTGCCTTCCTTCACACCTTCCCTTCCTTCACACCTTGCCTTCCTTCACACCTTCCCTTCCTTCACACCTTCCCTTCCTTCACACCTTCCCTTCCTTCACACCTTCCCTTCCTTCACACCTTGCCTTCCTTCACACCTTGCCTTCCTTCACACCTTCCCTTCCTTCACACCTTGCCTTCCTTCACACCTTGCCTTCCTTCACACCTTCCCTTCCTTCACACCTTGCCTTCCTTCACACCTTGCCTTCCTTCACACCTTCCCTTCCTTCACACCTTCCCTTCCTTCACACCTTGCCTTCCTTCACACCTTCCCTTCCTTCACACCTTCCCTTCCTTCACACCTTCCCTTCCTTCACACCTTCCCTTCCTTCACACCTTGCCTGACATGCATGGAAGGTGTGGAATGGAATGTTGTGTGCAAGTACCTTTTAAAGAGTGGTCCTTGTACTGACTGCATTTTATTTCGTTTTTTTTTGCAAATTTATTCCAGTTTTTTCTTAATTTTTCTTTTCCATCCTCTTTTTTCTTTTTCCCTTTTTATTTTCTTTCTTTCTTTCTTTCTTTTTTCTTTACAACTGTCGCTTAATTGCTTTCTTTCTTGCCTGATATCTTCGTTTCTTTTCTTTTCTTTTCTTTCTTTCTTTCTTTCTTTCTATCGCTAGTGTTGAATATTTTTTTTTTTTATATATCACTCAGTCATTCATACTTCCTTGCACTTTTATCCCTTTTTGTTTATCTACATATCGTTTTCATATATATATTTTTTTTATCATAATACCAAATTTATTCATATGTCACAAACTTTCTGAATTCAAACACAATATCCCTGCACACATTTTTTATATTTTGAGTTTTTTCCCTTCTTTCTTTCTTTCTTTCTTTCTTTCTTTCTTTAACAGCACACAATAACCAACTTATTTCCCCAAGTACCTATGTAGGCCGCTATTTTCCGTCTTTTTATATACGTTCTTTGTTTTCGCTGTCCAGGTGCGCGGGAGGGGGGGGGTGTTGAGTAGGGGGTAGAGGTAGAATGGAATTGGGGAAGTGTGAGGGGGTGGAGGAGGGAGATAGGGGATAGAGAGGGTTAGGAGAAGAAGGATAGGGGGTGGAGAGTGGTAAGGGGGAGTAGAGGGAGTCAGAGGGGGAGTGGGAGAGGGTATGGGATGAAGGGAGGTAGGGGAAGATGGGAGAAGAGAGGGGAAAGGTAAGAGGTGGATGGATGGAAGGAGTAAGGGGAGGGGACGATAGGGGAAGGGTAGGAGGTGGATGGAGGGAGTAAGGGGAAGGGGAGGGAATCATAGGAGGGGGGGGAGGGGAGTGGAATCAGAGGGGGGGAGGGGAGTAGAGGGAGTTGGAATATATTATTGTGCAACGAGAGAGAAAATTATGTCCTTTGGTTTGAGACATGTTAAAGCTTACCTCCGCTAGAGGCCGCTACAGGAACACTTTTTGATGCAGCTCTGTGGAAATGTTACATGATGGACGGACGTAGTAGTAGTAGTAGTAGTTTGTTTTTTCAAGTATTATGATTAGAGAGGCTGGGCAGTATTAACATCAGTAGTAGTAGTAGTAGTAGTAGTAGTAGTAGTAGTAGTAGTGGTAGAAGTGGTAGTAATAAAAACAACAGCAACAGCAACAGCAAAAAGGTAATTAATCTTGCTGTCCCCTGCGTCGTGATTGCAAACAACACCTTCCGTTTAGCGATCTCATCTCTCTCCTCTGACGTATAACCTCTCCAACCACTCCACCCAACCACTCCACCCTAACCCCTACCCCCCTCCACACCCACGCCCACCCACCCACACCCACCCACTCCCCGCCCTGAAGCCCCACAGCTAAGGTCTAGGTTATAACATAATTGCCAATAATTATAAGGAATGGCACAAGTTTAATATTTTTCTATCGCCCTTTGCTCATATTCTTTCTTTAAATTGTCTTCGTTCTTGAAGGCACATTTCACGGCTAACGACGCCCGTGTCCCGAATGGCTCCGCTAGTTATGGTAGAGGTAGAGGGAGGGGAAGGGGTGGAGGTAGTGGAAGGAGGGGGTAGAGAAAGGGTGGAGGTAGTAGAAGGAGGGGGAAGGCAAGGGGTGGAGGTAGTGGAAGAAAGGGGTAGGGAGGAAGTGGAGGATATGAGAGAGTACATGTGGAAGTCTAAGGATAGTAGGTGTGGGTGTGGAGTAGCGAGGTAGAGGCTGGTGTGGGCGTGGGCGTGGGAGAGAAGAGTGGAGTCTAGCACTGATACGAGGCGATAACATTTGTAAAACAGCATCACATATACTTTTTTTCCCAGGTAGGTAATAAGTCGTAATTTTGTCCCGTGATGGCATAATAGTAATATAAAATAATGAGGTGACTAGGCTATCACTATTAGTATTATATTGCCGTGGGTGTTGCATTAGCTGGTATGGTTACTGCCGCCGCTCAGTCGTTGCCGTGAACGAGCCTATAACTTATTCCTTGCACCTCATTGTGATCGTGTATTGTTCATGTGTTAATTAGTTAGTTCATGTCACTCATTCACTCACCTGTACCATGGCGACTGATGCGACTTTAAAAAAAAATGTTTACGATGTCACAGTAGCATCGAAATATTTAGATGATTGGTAATAGTTGTCGTGAATAATTATAATGGTAATGATGATGATTATGACAATGATAAGAAAAAACCCTAACTAATGATGCAAGAAAACAAGAAAATAATGCTATGAGGAATTTGAGTAATGATTATGATAATGATAACAATCGCAACACCACCACCACCACCACCACCACCACCACCACCACCACCAACAACAACAACAACAACAACAACAACAACAACAACAACAACCAATCCTAATAATAAACACCAAATCGTTTAATTGATATGATACCCGGCGGGGCCTGGATGTGACCGCCCGAAAGTGGGTGTAATCGTGTGTGTGTGTGTGTGTGTGTGTGTGTGTGTGTGTGTGTGTGTGTGTGATTGATACACACACACACACACACACACACACACACACACACACACACACACACACACACACACACACACACTCCTGACATACATTTTCACTCTAATTAACAAAACGGAACTCCCTGCACAACACAGACAAATGGCTTTTATTTGAATATATTTTTAGAGCACCATAACTGCTTTCCTGCACGACCTTCAACCCCCAACACCCCCAACACCCCCAACCCCCTTCCCTTTGCCACCACCTCCCTGTTCAGTCACCCTTCCTCCGGGGCGTGTCAGAAGTGTGAGGCTGGAGACAACTCACCACTTCCTTGCACCTTTTCCTGCTCTTACCTCTTCCTTCCTCTCCCTTGCCCTTTTTGCCCTCTTACACCTTGCCTCTTGCCTTCTGCAGCCCCTTCCTTGCCCTCCTGCCTTCTCTACTTAGCGAGGAAAGCATTGTGTTGTCAGTATAGAGTCTCAGGAAGTGAGTTCAGGAAGGCGGGGGTGGCAGTTAAATGTTTATGAATGCTGTAGTGTTATGTATGCGTCTGTCCTGCCTCACCCTGCCTCACCCTGCCTCATCCTGCCTCATCATCGCCTTTTTTTCTTCAGCTCTACTCAGTTCCGTCTTGATGTCTCCCGCTCGAGTAAACACTGTCTCCTCAAAACTCACCTTTTTTCTCTCTCTCTATTACTTGAATGTTTTCTGCTGATGCTGCTTCCGCTTGTCACTCTCCCTGCTCGTCTCAGTCCTCGGTCGCTGTCCATTCTCCATTGTACCGTGTCTGCCTATCCATTGCTAGACTGTCTTGCATCTTGACTCTTCTATCTGCAAGTTTTTTTTAATTAAGGTGACACGATAGAGTGATAATAATAGTAAAAGTAATGATGATAATGATGATAGTAATATTGATAATGATGATAATGGTAGTTGAAGTGTTAACTACGAGACATATTATGAAGGATATTATTATTCATTATGCTATTTTCCTCTATTTTTTCATCCATTTGTCTTGAATATCACCTCAAATTGGCTTGAAGAAAATAGAAAGAAAAAAATCATGAAGTATGGAAAAAAAATATAATCCAGAGCTTTTGTCCTTAAAATATGATGCAATTCTTTATTTTACATCGTGTCACATCACTACAATATACATAACATATATAAAAAAAAGATACTTACTTACTTACTTAAAAATGACGAATCACTGCACTAATCAATCCTTCTCTGTTGTTGTCCCATGAATATTGAGACTCAGTGAAACATTATTATGAAGCAGCAGTGAACACAATACACGCGTCAAAGGTTTTCAGTCATTCCGTGATAGGTTCGTCAGAAGAGGCTTTTATTTCACATGAGGAACGCAGTAAATAGCTCTAGCGCCTGAGTTTTTTTTATTTATTTATTTTTTTTTATTAATATTATTGTTTTTATTTTCATACGAGTGACCAACCCCACTTTTTTTTTATTCATTTATTTATCTATTTATTTATTTATTATTATTATTTTTATGTCTGTGTACCTATTTATGGGTGGTAATTATTCTGGATAGTTAGTTTTGGTCGCTGTTAAATGAGAAGAGAAGACAGTAGATGGAAGAAGAAAAAGGGGATGAATTCTTTGTATTGAATGAAAAGGAAAAAAATATCTCGCGTTGCATATTGATGTAACTTTTTTTCTTTATTTATTTTCTTTATTTTTCATTTGGTTTCATTGTTTCTTTTCCTTCTTCTTCTTCTTCTTCTTCTTCTTCTTCTTCTTCTTCTTCTTCTTCTTCTTCTTCTTCTTCTCCTCCTCCTCCTCCTCCTCCGCCTCCTCCTCCTCCTCCTCCTCCTCCTCCTCCTCCTCCTCCTCCTCCTCGACAAAACGACAAAACCTAACCTAACTTATTACCCGCTTCGTTAATGGATTTTAAATAGTGATAGATAGCCTTTTTCTTTCTTTTTCACACTATACTATCAAATTTCCTGCGCAGTTTTTATTACTACTTCTGCGCAGGTGTTTCTTTAACCACTTTTTTTCCTGCCGGCGTTTGCCGGAGGGAGAGGTGGGTGGGGAGGAGCCTTCCACTTTACTATCCTTTACCTCAGACTTGTAGAGAATATAGAAGTAGAGTAGCTACACAGGCAACCTTGTAAGGCCCACCAGGGCTGTTGTTGCCTGTTATTCCTTTGTATTCCTTCCTTTGTATTCCTCCTCCTCCTCCTCCTCACACATGGGTAACATTTAAGCCTCATTCCTATTCTCTCTCTCCCTCCCTCTTTTCTCTGTTCCTCCATCTCCTTCCGGCCATTCATCATCGTGTATATGTATGTATGTATATATATATCTGTGTGTGTGTGTGTGTGTGTGTGTGTGTGTGTGTGTGTGTGTGTGCGTGTGTGTGCGCGTGTGTGTGTATTACAAGTTACTTCCGTGCATCTATATTGTGTGAGTGGGATTAATTCAGGTCATAATTCTTTGGGTTCAGATTAAGACACGTGGTTGACTCTTAAGACGTTACAGTCGAGGAAAGAAGAAAGGACGAGGAAGTAAAGGAGGAGGAGGAGGAGGAGGAGGAGGAGGAGGAGGAGCTATTGTTCGCGTGGAGCAGCAAACGTTGAGTGAAGACCAATAGCTTTCAGACATTTTGTTAGCCCTAAAGGAAGGGTTTTGACCTGTCCTTTAGCGGATATCGTGACCTCTCAGGGACACGCCTTTATCTTAGCGTTGACCATCCCCTCTGACCTTCCCTTCCTTTCTTCGTCCTCCTCCTCCTCCTCCTCCTCCTCCTCCTCTTCCTCCTTAAACTCACTTATCAATATCCACGTCTCCTTTCTCTCTTCCAAAACCTCTAAGTTACTTTTCAAACTGCTAAATGTTACGAAATTAAAGAGCTGCCTTTCTTCCTCTCTCCATTCTCTTCCCTTCCTCCTCTTCCTCCCCCTTCTTCCTCTCGCCCTTCCTCACCCCATTCTTTCCCCGCCCCGCCCCGCCCCGCCCCGCCCCGCCCCGCCCCGAAGACCCGTTACCAAGAGCTGAAGTGATGGCGCTGACTGGTACCTTTCCGATATTTGTGGTCCTTCTCATTTAATTTAACTCTGACAAGGGAATTCTGCACTGTCTCTACGTGGAATTGCTTGTGTCTTCGCCTCCTCTTCCACCTTCTCTCCACTTCCTTCTCCACTCCCCTCCATTCCACTCCCCTTGAAGCATCCATCCCTCCCTCCCTCCCTTCCTCTCCCTCCCTCGCCTTCCTCTCACGAACGTCTTCTTGCACCTCGTCTTCTTTACCTCGATTTTGCCTTCACTCTCCACTATCTTTTTTATATCTACAGAATTTCCTCTTACCAACACACACACACACACACACACACACACACACACACACACACACACACACACACACACACACACACACACACACACACACACACACACGTCCCTACAGTCCTTTCCTCAAAAGTCCTGTCATGCTTCCTCCTACAACATCCCTCACACCCTCTTCCCTCTTCCCCTCATCTCCCATCTCCCCTCTTCCCCTCGTCTCCTCTTCACCCCTCCTCCCTTTGCCTCCCCTTGGCCCTTCTTCCCCTCTTCTCCCCTTGATCCCTCTTCCCCTCGTCTCCCCCTTCTCCCCATTTCTCCTCGCCCCCCACCAGGTTGAAACGTTCAGGTCGGGGATGATCTCTTATTTTTCCCTCTTTGGCTCTCGTCCCGCCAGGATTAAGACGCGCGGGGTTTTTCTTGAGGCGCCTTTGGGAGGTGGCGAAGCGAAGGCAAGGCAAGGTGGAGGGAGGGTGGGAAGAAGAGGAGGAGGAGGAGGAGGAGTAGGTGGTGGTGGTGGAGGAGGAGGAAGAAGAGGAGGGTGGATGGTGGAAGAAAGGAGAGAGGAAAGGCCGATCGGTGGGGGAGAATCTTTGCTTTTTTTCAGTTTTTTGTGTGTGTGTTTGTGTGTGTTTGTGTGTTTGTGTTTGTGCGTTACATTCTCTCCATACAATTGATAAACACCTTAAATCTGGTTACTGTAGACATGTTAAGTACAAAACCATTGATGTATATATATATTTTTTTGTCTTTTTAAAACTTGGCAATTATTTACATTTCTCTTCATCACGTGTACGAGCTGTAATCTTTCTCTTCAAATACGCAAATACTGTAGTACAACTTACACCAAAACTGTGCATTTAAACCTTTTCATACAATGCTTTCCATCACGATCACCAGACTGAGAATAGGAGATTGTAACATTGAAAGAAGAAGAGGAGGAGGAGGTGAAGGAGAAGAAGAAGAAGGAGGAGGTAGTGGTGGTGAGTGCAGGTGGTGGTGGTAAGAAGAAAGAGAAAGACTGGGAAATTGAAAATGGAGGAGGAGGAGGAGGAGGAGGAGGAGGAGGAGGAGGAGGAGGAGGAGGAGGAGGAGGAGGAGGAGGAGGAGGAGGAGGAGGAGGAGGAGGAGGAGGAGGACAAGAAGAAAGAGAAAAGAGAGGGGCGTATAGATGCCTGTCTTTAGTGACAAGATGGACCTAGTAATGTGAAGTTCTGTCTGTCCTCCTCCTCCTCCTCCTCCTCCTCCTCCTCCTCCTCCTCCTCCTCCTCCTCCTCCTCCTCCTCCTCCTCCTCCTCCTCCTCCTCCATCCTGGGCTGTCTGTAGGATTAATTAAAGTCCGGAGGAGCAGGAGAAGCGGTGGCACATGACCATCGCTCATGAGTTTTCTGGCCTAAAATGGGTCATCGAAGTAAGTGATCGAGGACGATAAATCAAAAGAGGAGACTAATTAACCGTGGTAGGGGGGGGCGGCAGGCTGGTTAATGGGGGGAGAGGGGGGGCGATGGATGACAGCAGCCTTCTTGAGAGAGAGAGAGAGAGAGAGAGAGAGAGAGAGAGAGAGAGAGAGAGAGAGTGAGAGTGAGAGAGTTAGTTAGTTAGTTAGTTTAAGGAGTTTGTTTAAGTTTGAGTCTAAGTTGTGATAATCATCGTTTACAAAAGAGGTGACCAAGGAGGCGTCGGAGGCGTAACTTCTCCCCTCAAACACCCGCCAACTTCGGGTAAACATCGCGGCGAATATTGAGTTTTACGGCGGATGACTTAACTTTGAGGCTGAGGCGAGGCGGAGGAGGAAGAGGAGGAGCACATGGGAGGGAAGGAGGAAGGAGAAAGGTACGAGAGGGAAGGAGAGAAGGACGAAAGGAGGGAAAGAGGAACGTACGGGAGTGAAGGAAGGAAGGTAGGACGAAGGGTGAAGGAAGGAAGGAACGTACGGGAGAGAAAGGAGGGAAGAAAGGAAGGAGAAACGTATTGGAGGAAAAGAAGAAAAGACAGAGAGAAGTACGTAAGTGAAAGGAAGGTGTGGAGGAGGAGGCGGCAAACATACAATAAGAACACTAATATTAATTTTCTTTTGTTCAGTTGAATCACCGTTTATATCAATAGTAGCCTAGTGTAGTGTAGTGTAAATGTGTAAAGAAAGGGAGTACTATTGAACTATTAATATATTTTTCTTTCCACACACTACACGTATATATTGCAGAAGCGTAACGTAACCAATGAGGGAGTATAGGGAGTAGGGAGGGAGGGAGGGAGGAAGGGAAGGGAAGGGAAGTGAAAATGGCCACTGATCTATAATTCCTGCGTCGCCCGAAGAGAAACAGGACGCCAACAAAATATTTATCGTACATACAAAATGACGCTATACATTAATACTTTTGGTGCCCCGTTGTAAATACCATTTTATTAAACACTATACTTCCTTTTCATTATTTATTTATTCATATATGTATTGTGTGTGTGTGCTCTACCCACCCACCCACCCAGCCAGCCAGCCAGCCACTCAGCCAGTCTAGTCCCCTGTCCCCCTGCAGTCCCCCAACTATTCAAGCGTTCGTTCCCCTTCTAGTGACGCTGTTCAAGTCGTTAAGGTGTTGCTGTTAGTGGTGTAGTTGTTGC
>JAPQNM010000005.1:20654317-20659317 GCA_029783475.1 Metacarcinus magister | reverse complement strand
TGTGATTGCAGCTTGTGTGTGTGTGTGTGGTGTGTGTGTGTGTGTTTCTCTACTCTCTCTCTCTCTCTCTCTCTCTCTCTCTCTCTCTCTCTCTCTCTCTCTCTCTCTCTCTCTCTCTCTCTCTCTCTCTCTCTCTCTCTCTCTCTCTCTCTGACCTCATTCCTCCCCACCGTTAGAGAGAGTGAGTGAAATGATAAATATTAGCAGAGTACATCATCATCATCATCATCAGCCAAGTAAACACACAAGCAAATATAGATACACCACACGCGTTTATTTTGCATTAATTGTTGATCCCCCAAAAATTGAGCATCACCACCACCACCACCACCCCACCACCACCACACCACCACACCACCACCATCATCATCATCATCATCATCATCATCATCATCATCATCATCATCATCATCATCATCATCATCATCATCATCATCACCACCACCATCATCACCATCATCATCACCTCTGCTCTCTAGGTGAATATTTATTAATGAGTTTATTTTTTCTCTCCTCAGGTATGTGTGGGAGATGTTACCTGGCTTGCGGAGGCGTTGGGGGGGGGGAGTCAAGGCCCCTCACCCACTCACCTCCACAGCTCCAGGTGAGAAAGGTGGTTATAAGAGAGGCGGAGTGGCCCTAGAAGGAAGGTAATGTGGGAAGGCCAGGTGGAGGTAACGACGGTCAGGTGGAGTCAATGGTAAGGAGGTGGTAGTTCTGAATGTGTTAGGTGGACGTAAGTGTGGGAGTAATAGTGTGACTGTTACTATTATTATTATTGTTGTAGTAGTAGTAGTAGTAGTAATAGTAGTAGTAGTAGTAGTAGTAGTAGTAGTAGTAGTAGTAGTAGTAGTAGTAGTAGTAGTAGTAGTAGTATATGATTAGTATCTTCTATGATCTGGGTTGAGCGAAGTTAAGCACATTCAACTGTCCTTTGCAAATTAACACTTACCTTCCCTTGCATTCCCTTCCCTGCCCTTCCATTGACTTCACTTCATATCCCTTCCCTTCCCTTCCCTTCCCTTCCCTTCCCTTCCCTTCCCTTCCCTTCCCTTCCCTTCCCTTCCCTTCCCTTCCCTTCCCTTCCCTTCCCTTCACTACCCTTACCTTCACACTCTGCATTCCATTCACTATTGCTATTCTCCTTCCTCCACCTCCACCCTCTTCTTCATCCCTCCTCCTATATCTCCCTTGCCTTCCCTCCCTCCATTCCTCCTCCTTTTCCCTCAGTGCCTCCCCTTTGATTGGTGCCTCGGCGTAACACACTAATTGGTGCCTCCCTGACACCGCCCGCCTCGCTGCCCCATTCAGACTGAGGCAGGTGAGGCGAAGGGTGGCAGGCGTGACGGGCTGCGTGTGGCGGCTGCAGGTGTGTGTCTGTGACGGTGTGGCGCGGGACGGTATAGAGAGGTGTTAAGTGGGAAGGTGTGGGGAGAATATGTTAAGGTGTGGGAATGATGTGTATGGAGTGTGCTTGTGCTTGTGTGTGTGTGTTTGTTTGGGTTGTTAGGGTAATGAAACTATTATTTTTGTTTTCTTCTTCCTTCTTCTTGTTCTTTTATTTTTGTTCTTGTAGTCCTCTTATACTGTTTTTTTATTTTTTTTATTTTTTGTGGAATTAATTTTTATCTCAATTACAATTCAGCCATATTTCATCATGTCGTTTTTTCTCTCCTTTATTTGTTATTTTTTTTCTCCAATCTTTTATACTTAACATATTATTACTATTGCTTTTTTTTACTTAATTTTTTTTCAATTTTCCCTGCTCCAAAATTTATCATAAATATCCCTGAAATTAGTTTTGTTTTGTATAAAGAAATTGTTGGATATTATAATATTTTCTTTCTTTTTCTCTTCCTCCATTTATATTTCTTATCTCTTTCTTTTTTTTTATAATTTAAACTCATTAGGATATTCTGCCTCACGTCTTTACATTCCTTTCTCTTTATATAACTGTTTCACGCCCCTTTTGGTTCTCTCTTTATTATTCTTTCCTGCCCCGTTTGCCCTCCCTTTACCCCCCTTCCCCCCCTTTCCTGCCCCTTCCTGACCCTTCTTTGCTTCCCTTCCCCCTTGACGTGTGACCAAGAATAATCAGGACTGCTTATAAGGTGACCTCTCTCTCTCTCTCTCTCTCTCTCTCTCTCTCTCTCTCTCTCTCTCTCTCTCTCTCTCTCTCTCTCTCTCTCTCTCTCTCTCTTTTCAGTGCCTTACATTATTAATTTTACCCAATTGTCATTATACTTTCATATTCTTAGTTTCCTTTAAGTTTCCTTCTTTTCAAACTCATTCTTGTTATGTTGTTTTAATATTAGTTCATTTGTTCAATATTCATCCACTTCTTCCATTGCTTCCACTTTTTTATTAATATTCTTTGACTTCTTCAGTATTCTTGCACCTCATTATTCTTCGATATCCTTATTATTCTTCCACTTCTTCATCCACGTCTTCTTCAGGAAAGCACCACCACCACCACCACCACCACCACCACCACCACCACCACCACCACCACCACCACCACCACCACCACCACCACCACCACCACCACCACCACCACCATCACCATTATATTCATTCTTACCTCTTGGCCTCACTCTAAACACTCTACCTTCACCTAATATTCACTACAAGAAAACACGAACAATTTACCGAAAGAAGGAGTATATGTATTCCAATCTTACCAACAGAGCATTTTCTTCCCTCAATAATTACCCTTCATGACCTGTTTCTTCTTTTAACAAATACATATTTTTTTTGATCACCCTAAATAAATATGTCTGTGTTGAGTAAGAATTATGTCACGTTTTCATAATAATAATATTTCTTGCATTACTTTTTGAGAGAGAGAGAGAAAGAGAGATCCATGAATTAATGAAACGGTGGCTGTGTGTGTAGAGATATAAACATTTTTTTCTCCTGAGGACGTGCACATCGCTTCAGAATGCAATAACAGTGTAACGCAGAGGCAGGAGACAGTGCAATTAAACGGGATAATGCAGCAGAACGCGTCAGTTTATCGGGCGAGGCAGGTCAGTAGTAGTAAGGCAGGAGAGGATATAGAGCAAGGTAATGGAGTTTAGAGCATTGAGCTGGACGGTACGGAGAGACGCAGAGGAACATAAGATAGAGCACAGAGCAGGACGGAAAGAGTGCTGAGTAGAGTATTAGAAGGGAAAGGAGGACAGTACACGGGGAATGCTAGGGAATGTGTGTGTGTGTGTGTGTGTGTGTGTGTGTGTGTGTGTGTGTGTGTGTGTGTGTGTGTGTGTGTGTGTGTGTGTGTGTGTGTAGAGGGGAGGGTGGTAAGTGAAGTCAGCTGTTTCCCTTCACACTCTGCCAATGGTGATGGTTCATGTTACTGAAACACACACACACACACACACACACACACACACACACACACACACACACACACACACACACACACACACACACACACACACACACACACAGCTTCCACCCTCCTCCCTCCATTCCCTCTCCCAGTCCTCACCCACGCCAGGTCACCCCCCTCCCCCCCCGGCGCCAGGTCACGTCACAGGAAGGTCAAGTCACCATTGGCGAGCGTCGATTCAGATGTCAGAGATTTACGAGTACCGTTTGTGAAGCAGCCGAATATATAAAAAAAAAGAAGAAAAAAAAAGAAAGAAAGAAAGAAAAGGAGTTGGTAGTTTTTTGTTTTTTTAAGAGGAGGTGAGGGGACGACGGAGGAGGTGAAAGGGGAGGGGAAAAAAAAGAGGGAAAAAAACTGCTTTGGTCTCACTCCTTCCTCTTTCCCTCTCTTTTCTACCTTCCAAGTGGTTTTTTTTATTTCTTGATTCATTTTCTTTCCTTCCCTTTTTTCCCCCTCTTTTTCTACCCTTTTTGCCCCTCTTTTTCTTCCTTTTCCTTCCATCATTTCCTCCCCTCTTTTTCTTCCCTCTTTTTCTTCCCTTTTCTCCCCTCTTTTTCTTTCTTCCCTTTTCTTCCCTCTTTCTACCCTTTTCCTCCCCTCTTTCTTCCCTTTTCTCCCCTCTTTTTCCCTTTCCTGGCTCCCCTTTTCCCCCTTTTTTCCCCTTTATGGTTCCTTCTGCTTCTAATGGCGTGAGGGTCCCGTCAATACCCTTCAGGAGGCCACTGGTGCCAAGCTGATAAAGAGAGGAGGGGGTGGCGTATGGCCCTGGCGCACTCCCTACTCACCCTCCTCTTCCTTCTTCTTCTTCTTCTTCTTCTTCTTCTTCTTCTTCTCCTTCTTCCTTCTTCTTCTTCTCTTCTCCTTCTCCTTCTCCTTCTTCTCCTTCTCCTCCTCCTCTCCTCCTCCTCCTCCTCCTCCTCCTCCTCCTCCTCCTCCACCACCTGGTTCTCTTTTCCTAAACTTCCTCTTCCTTAACCTGGTCATCTTTAACCTATTTTATTTTTTTCAATTTTGGTTCTCCTTCCTCGTCTCCTTCCTCCTCCTCCTCCTCCTCCTCCTCTCCTCCTCCTCCTCCTCCTCCTCCTCCTCCTCCTCCTCCTCCTCCTCCTCCTCCTCGTCGTTATTATTTTCATACTTTCCTTATCACCTTTAGTTTGTTTTCTTTTCCCTGCATCTTTTTATTTTTATAATTTTTTATTATAAGTAGTTTTTTTCACATCCAACTCCTACTTCTACCTGTTCCTCTACCTCTGCCTCTACTTTTACTTCTATTTATATTTCTACTCCTACTTCTACATCTCTCTCTCTCTCTCTCTCTCTCTCTCTCTCTCTCTCTCTCTCTCTCTCTCTCTCTCTCTCTCTCTCTCTCTCTCTCTCTCTCTCTCTCTCTCTCTCTCTCTCTCTCTCTCGCTCGCTCGCTCTCACACTCTTTAGTATTTTATGGACGAATTTCATTTAGTTTTTATAGGTTTTAATTTCCCGTTGCATTCATACCGTTCGTTCACACACAGTTCGTTTTACTTTATAAAGAAAAAGAATATGTATATATAATCTAAAGTACAATTACCAAATATTATTGTTATATATATTTTTTCAATTTCTGCAT
>JAPQNM010000005.1:20636817-20649317 GCA_029783475.1 Metacarcinus magister | reverse complement strand
AAAGGAAGAAGACAAGTGGAAAACAGAGGAAAAAAGATGACCACCACGCTGGACGAGAGAGAGAGAGAGAGAGAGAGAGAGAGAGAGAGAGAGAGAGAGAGAGAGAGAGAGAGAGAGAGAGAGAGAGAGAAGAACGATACATCAAGGCGGGGATTTGAATGCCGCTAGATGTCTCTTCTCACTTTTTGGGATCCGGCGAGTCACTAGGATGTGTGTGTGTGTGTGTGTGTGTGTGTGTGTGTGTGTGTGTGTGTGTGTGTGCGCATTTATAAGCGAGGGAGACAAAGGAAGTTTCGTTCGTGGTCTCGTTTATGTGTTGCGTGATGTGGCGCGATTCTTCTTCTTCTTCTTCTTCTTCATACTGGTGAGAGAGAGAGAGAGAGAGAGAGAGAGAGAGAGAGAGAGAGAGAGAGAGAGAGAGAGAGAGAGAGAGAGAGAGAGAGAGAGAGAGAGAGAGAGAGAAGCACCGTCAGTATAAACAAAGGCAGCACGAACATTTTCCATCCATGAGAGTCGAGGTTCCTGTCTAGTCTAGTGTACGTACGTAGTGTTGTAGTGTTAGTCTGGCGCGAAAGTTACCCACTGCGAACTGACCACAGCTTAGGTTTACTCCGCTCCGCTAAAATAGTTGCCGCCAAAATAGTTTCCGATTATAATAAAGCACCAGGACAGGCGGGACAGATAAGGAATGACACACACACACACACACACACACACACACACACACACACACACACACACACACACACACACACACACACACACACACTCACACAGATAGATAGTTAGAAAGAGAAAAAAACGAGAGAGAGAGAGAGAGAGAGAGAGAGAGAGAGAGAGAGAGAGAGAGAGAGAGAGAGAGAGAGAGAGACAGAGAGAGAGAGAGAGAGATGGATGGTGAGGGAAGATTAAGTGAGCGGGTGAGAGAAGGTTTGTCACCCACGTCCATGATGGATGAAGAGAGAGAGAGAGAGAGAGAGAGAGAGAGAGAGAGAGAGAGAGAGAGAGAGAGAGAGAGAGAGAGAGAGAGAGAGCAAAAACATACATGCTTTACCTTAGGTGCCATAAATTCGCTTGCTTAATTTAATCCTTTTCCTTTCATTCTTCCTTACCTGTAAATGTTCATCAGGTGTGGTAGGGAAGAAAGTGCAGGTGTGAGGCGTGGCAATTAAGTGAGAGAGAGAGAGAGAGAGAGAGAGAGAGAGAGAGAGAGAGAGAGAGAGAGAGAGAGAGAGAGAGAGAGAGAGAGAGAGGTACACTTAACACAAAATCAAAGTTCATAGCTATAAAATAAGATAAAAAAAAAAAGAGTATGGTTTGATTATTACTTAATATATATATATCTCGTTTTGGTGTTCAGTGTTTGGGTTTAGAATGTACTGTTTTATTTAATGTATTCGAGTTGGTAATGCATTCAATCCTACACTGTGGAATTTGAATATGAATGCCTTGCTCTTAATGCCTAATTATTCCTCCTTGATTAGAGTTCTAGGTCTAATACGAGACTCATCGCAACATACATGCACGCCAGACAACACACACACCTCCTCATCGTTGTTTAATACTCTCCTGCGTGGTTGGTCTTGGCGGTCAGTGAACTTTGTAACTTTATATTTGAACGATAATCTCATTAGAAAAGTATTAAAAAAAAAGTAGTGTCAAATGTCAATATACAATCCGTGGTTTATGTGTGTGTGTGTGTGTGTGTGTGTGTGTGTGTGAATTCTGTAAGGCTTTAAAGTTAGTTAACGAAAAGTATTGGTGATTTTTTTGTTATATGCAGGAAAGTGAGAGTGTGGAGAGGAACATCATTTGTTAGGTGATGTCTCTCCCTTCCTCCACCTCCCTGCTGCGTCCACGTGTCAGGTTCACTCCCTCAGCTGCGCCATTACCGCTGTCCCGCGCACCGCCACCACCGCCGCCGCCTCAAGCCTCAGCTGTGTGTAGTTGTCCTCACCGCGTCTGTCCACTCCCAGTTGTTTCTCATCAGCCGCCAACCTACTGATGCGTGTGATGTGTTGGGGGGACGCGTTAGGCTGCTGCTGCTGCTACTACTAAAACTACTACTACTACTACTACTACTACTACTACTACTACTACTACTACTACTACTACTACTACTATACTACTACTACTACTCACTTCTAACATCCTTTCCTCTTTGGCCTCCGCCTCAAAATCTGGGATGGCCAGGATGTCCGGACCCAAAAACGACGAAACTTTTTGCGTTTCAATAAAAAAGAGGATGTCAATCAAGGATATAAAACACATAGGAAGAAAAAGGATCAACTTTGGAACGAGCAATATGGAGAGGAAGAGTAGACCAGATGAAGCAGCTGGAAAAAGGGAGGTGTGAGTGTCGTGGGCAGAGGGCGCGCCGCGCGGTGCTGGGCTGGCTGGCTGGCTGGCCCCCAGCCAGGCTGGTGGCTGCCGCACGGCGCGGCGGGTCAGGGGAAAGATAATCACTGGGAATTAAGGGACAAACCCCTGGCGGAAAAGTATTAACGCCACGGAATTTATCGGGTTTGGCGGAGGGGCGGCGAGGGAGGGGTTGAGGGGGGGCGAGGCAGTGTGGGTAAACATTGCTTTTATTTTTTTCGATTTTTTTTTTTCCATCTTTGGCGGGAAACTTTGGGTTAACTGCCTCGTTTATCGTCCTGGTGGGATTTGTTTCTTTTCCGCCGTTGATTTAAAAGGCTGCAAGCTGTTAGTTAGTCAGCGGGTTATTCTCGCCTTTTGGGGGCGAGGGCGTGATGGGGGAGGTGAGGCCAGCCACCCAATCACGACGCTCGTCTTGGCGATGGGAAGGGGGATGGGAGGTATATATGAGGGGAAAGGAAACTCGCGGAGGCGTTAGTACTCTATGTTGCCTTATCTTCCTCTCTCTCTCTCTCTCTCTCTCCTCTCTCTCTCTCTCTCTCTCTCTCTCTCTCTCTCTCTCTCTCTCTCTCTCTCTCTCTCTCTCTCTCTCTCTCTCCCTTCCGTCACATGATTAATCCTCAGTTCCCAGCGAGACGAGTGGAGTCCCGTGCCCCTTGCAGACCCTCGCCGCGGGGCAACACAAAGAGCGAGAAATTAATGGTATTCGTTTGACTTTGTCGCCTGCGAGGACTGAAGGAGGAGAACTTGGCCTCGAGAATAACATTGAGACTTGGAGGGAACGACTAAGTGGATGAAGGAAGGAGGGAGGGAGGGAGTGAAGGAGATATAGTGTTGGAGGAGGAGGAGGAGGAAGAGGAGGAGGAGGAAAAGGAGGATCTGAGTACTTCGGGAAGAACGCGAGTTGGTTAATATGAATCACGGGAGAGAGATGTGAGAGGATAAATAGGAGGAAGGGAGAGTGTATAAAGGAATGTGAAGCGCAGATGAAGATAGGAAAGACTCTGATGAAGAGACGAAGACCAGAGAAAGGATGAGACAGACGCGCCCGAAAAAATGTAAAGGAAATAGGAAAGACGAAGGAAGAGACGAATAAAGCAAATAACAAAGGAAAATGCGACATGAAAAGGAAAAACTGTGCGTGGGAAGTCGGAATTGGTGTACTGAAAAAAAACAACCAAATAAAACTGAGTAACATTTGCTATTAAAAAGACGTGTTTTTTGAGGATGCTTTGAGACATCTTACATGAGAGAGAGAGAGAGAGAGAGAGAGAGAGAGAGAGAGAGAGAGAGAGAGAGAGAGAGAGAGAGAGAGAGAGAGAGAGAGAGAGAGAGAGAGAGAGTATTATACACTGGTGCTTGAATGACCTTGAGGGATGGCATCGTAACACCCGCCACGCACCTCGCCGACGCTGCCCATTACCACACACTTTTTGCTTCCCCGACGGCTGTTCCAGGGCGAAAACGAGCGGCTTTAGCGAGGCAATTAAAGCTAAAGCGGCCTGGAGCGTCCTGGAACGATGACGAACCTGACCAGAGGAGGAGAGGAGGAGGAGGAGGAGGAAGAGGAGGACGAAGACGAAGACGAAGACGAGGACGACAAGACTCCTTCAGAAGCTTTACTGTGACTCGTACGATGTTCAGTGGCAATCAGCGGCGTCAGAGAAGAGGAGGAGGAGGAGGAGGAGGAGGAGGAGGAGGAGGAGGAGGGGGAGGATCAAGTTCTTATTCAGAATCGTGTTTGCGTACGAGGTTGTGTTTACTTGTGTTACTTTGGAGCGGAGAAAGGAGGAGGAGGAGTAGGAAAAGAGCTTTTTTTGGGTTGCCTTCCCTCCCTCCACCCCCATTCTCTCTCTCTCTCTCTCTCTCTCTCTCTCTCTCTCTCTCTCTCTCTCTCTCTCTCTCTCTCTCTCTCTCTCTCTCTCTCTCTCTCTCGCTCTCTCTCTCGCTCGCAAACTGGGCCAAGTTTGGTTTATTTTCGGCGGACGAGATGACTGTCTCATTTTGGGCCTTTATGTCTCTCTTAGTTTTTTATGTTCCTTATGTTGCTGTCTAGTTCCTCTGTCATATTATTGTTATTATTATAGTTATCGTCATCGTAATCATCATCATTTTTTATCATCATCATCATCATGACTTCTACTGGTGCTGCTATTTCTTGATTACTGCGGATTTTCCTTTTTTTTTTATATATATAGATTTTTCCTTTTTTTTCGATATACAAACGTTGCGTGTTTCAAGGTTTGTTGGAAAAATCCACATTTTACTTTTCCTCCTTCTCTTCACTTCCTTTACTCACCATTTTCTCCTCCTTTTACCAGTCTTCTTCTTCTTCTTGGCCTTCAACCTTCTCCCTCAGTATCTTCTCTTTTCGTTGCTCCTCTCTCCCTCTCCTCCGTCGTCGCCTGCTTCAGGATCAAAGCGAGTAGAGTGTCTCTTCTCCGTCCTCTCCGCGGCTGCACAACCACCTCTTTGGGGCACGCCGCGGACTTGTGGTGAAAGGCTTGCATTGGGCCCTCAGGAAGGCAACGCGTCTGTGGAGGAGGAGGAGAAGGAGGAGGGGACAGAAGTAGTGAAACGAAATGCAGGTGGAGGATGAGAAGGTGAGAATAGCAGGAGTAGAATGAGGAGAGGTGTTAGGTGGAGGAGCAGGAGGTGGATCAGGTGGTAGTAGTAGTAGTAGTAGTAGTAGTAGTAGTAGTAGTAGTAGTAGTAGTAAATACATATATGTTATCCGTAATTTAGACATTGATTAGTTTGTTCCCACGCCAATCGCCCTAGTCAATCTTCCTCCCCTAATTCCTTTCCCTTTTTTTTCCCTTTCCTTCCTTCCTTCCTTCCTTCCTTCCTTCCTTCCTTTCCTCAAACCATCCTTCTAGCCTTCCTTCATCATTGATTTTCCTGTCTTTCCTCTCATCTATTCCTATTTCTCTCCCTTTCCCCTCTGATTCCTCTCTCCTCCCCTTAGTACAGATAAGTTTCCTTCATCCCTTCCCTTCCCCCCCTCCCCCCCCAACCGTGGCTAGGTGGGCGGGGCGTAACGGGACGGAAGGGGGGGGGGGCGACGGGCTGCAGGTGTGAGTTCGTCCTTTCTTCAGCCTCTCTTAACAGGTGTTTGGTAAGCGTTTTTGTGCGTGACTGTGTGCCGCTTGAGGGCGTTAGTTGAGGGGGGGGAGAAGGCAGGAGGAGTGTTGTTGTAGATGTGGTTGTGGTTGTTGTTGTTGTTGTTGTTGTTGTTGTTGTTGTTGTTGTTATCATCATTATTATTATTATATGCTCCCTTTTTTTGTACGTTTCTTCTTCTTCCTCCTCCTCTAAACACCCATACTAAACAAAACAATAATAATAATAATAATAAAAAACTAGTATATAATCTTACCAATAAACACGTATACAAGTCACTGTAGTACAAATTGAAGCCTTTAAATTGCACTATCCATCTGCGTCACACTGGCCTTCCAAACACACCATTACAACCTTCATTTCAAGGGGAAAAAAATCACTTCAACTATTGTCTCTTTGGTAGATTTTCGAGAGCCCCGCCTCGTCCTCTATTCCATCCCCTTCAGGCCACGTTACCAGGCCTGGACGGGATTGGGAGGGCGTTAGGAAGGGTCTGTAGGGGTTAGGGTATGTGTGAGGGTGTGTAGGGTGGCAGGGGGTGATAGGGTGGTTCCTGGTTGGGTTGGGGAAGGGTAGGGGGCGTAAAGGACTCAGGTGGTTTTCATAGGCGTTGAAATCCTGCCATTTTTATCCGTTTCTTTGTCAGTCTTTCTTGCTTCGTGTGTGTGTGTGTGTGTGTGTGTGTGTGTGTGTGTGTGTGTGTGTGTGTGTGTGTGTGTGTGTGTGTGTGTGTTTCTTCCTCATTCGCTACCTTACTCTTCTTCTTCTTCTTCTTCTTCTTCTTCTTCTTCTTCTTCTTCTTCTTCTTCTTCTTCTTCTTCTTCTCTTTTAGGATTGCATGGGAATGGTTTTCATTACACTTCTCTTCCTTGTCTCTTCCTTGTTTGTGTTGAGTTTCCTCCTCTTCTTCTTCCTCCTCCTCCTCCTCCTCCTCCTCCTCCTCCTCCTCCTCCTCCTCCTCCTCCTCCTCCTCCTCCTCCTCACAGACTGAAGTAATTAACAGCATCGCAGAGGGAAGATTTCGCGCCTGGAGAAAGTGCAGTAATGAGAGAGAGAGAGAGAGAGAGAGAGAGAGAGAGAGAGAGAGAGAGAGAGAGAGAGAGAGAGAGAGAGAGAGAGAGAGAGAGAGATTAAATACACTTTTTTCCTACCTTCCTCTGTCCATTTCTTGCATCATCCTGTACATACCTTCGTCCTCCTCCTCCTCCTCCTCCTCCTCCTCCTCCTCCTCCTGTTTCTCTCTTTCTTCCTGCTTTAAATATCTTGTCTCTTACCTCACTGCTGTTCCTCTGCACCACAACATCTCACTCCCTTCCCTTCCCTTCCCTTCCCTTCCTTCCCTTCCCTTCCTTCCCTTCCCTTCCCTTCCTTTTTCCCCTCCCTTCCCTTCCCTTCCCTTCCCTTCCCTTCCCTTCCCTTCCCTTCCCTTCCCTTCCCTTCTCTTTTCTTCCCTTCCCTTCCTTCACTCTCCCACCTCCTTCATCCACTCACCCCTTCTCTCATCCGTTCTCCTCACCACATAAGTCACTCCACTCATCCTGCCACTCCCTCCACTCCACCCCTCCCCTCCCCATAATTTCCTTCTCTTCTCTTCTCCTTCAACTCCTCTATCGTTAGTCACTCCTCTTTCCTAACCGCACTTTCCCTTTTTCCCCTTCTCTTTTTCCCCTCCCAGTTATATGTCTTCACTCTCCTCCCCACTCCTCACTCTTCCTTTATTTGCCTCCTCCCTTACCCTCTCCCTTTTTGTTTCCTCTCTCCTTGACCTCCCTCATTCCTCTCTTTTCTTCCTCTCACTCAAAGCCCCTCCTTCTCCTCCTCCCTCGTCCCCTAGTGGCCCGTCATCTTCCCTCCCTCCCTCCTCCTCCTCCTCCTCCTCCTCCTCCTCCTCCTCCTCCTCCTCCTCCTCCTCCTCCTCCTCCTCCTCCTCCTGAAGGTGGTAATGGCCAAGACGCATCGTTTGTGCATTATGGGCGTCTGTTGGCAATTTATCATCGCCATTAACTTTTGAAGCAATGGCCGTCGTGCGAATATTATTAAACGTCATGCATTTCATTATATATTTTAACGACCTTAATGATTATTCTAATGAAATTTAAACCCAAAGTGCCTCCTTCATCCCCCTCCTTCGTCCTCTCCCTGCTCTCTCCCTCTCCCTCTCCTCTCCTCCCTCCCTCTCCCTCTCCCTCTACCTCTCCCTCTCCTTCTTGCCCTCTGTCTCTCCTTCACCCTCTCTCTTCCTTCTACAGGCGTCGTCTTCATCATTTTTGTTGTTGTTTTCCTCCTCTTCCTCCTCCTCCTCCTTTCTTTTCTGTTTTTTCTCGCAGCAGAAGTACTAAAATTCAATGATTTGTTATAATGATAAACCTCAACATTGATCTGTATTAGCTGGTTTCTAATTTACTCCTCTTCCTCCTACTCCCTCCCTCCCTCCCTCCCTCCCTCCCTCCCTCCCTCCCTCCCTCCCTCCCTCCCTCCTACTCCCTCCCTCCTACTCCCTCCCTCCTACTCCTCCCTGATTGATGAGTGTCGACGTGGCTGAATAATTAGTATGGTCGTCCACGGTTCATAATGGGCGATGGAACAACTTTTGCTGCGCTATTTAATGCCTCAGGTGAGTTGGGTTCAATGTGTCGTGAACAGGATTGTAATGGCGATGGAAAGGGTGACTGCCAGGAGCATACATAGTGTTATGGCTCCAGGAAAGGGGGAAACAAAAAAGAAAGAGGTGTAGAGGAGGAAATTATATAAAAAAAAAGATCACTAGAAAAGAAGACATGGAAAGAGAGGAAAAGCGAAAAGACAAGTAAAACAAGATGGAAAGAAAAAGTGAATAAAAAAAGGAAACAACAAATAGAACAAGAATGACAGGAAGGTGAATAAGGAAGAAGTTAAGAAGGAAATTATATATATAAAAAAAAAAAAAGAATAAGTAATTGAAATAGAGGAAGGACAAATAGAAACAAGACGGAAAGAAAGATGAATGAAGAAGAAATAAAGGAAGAAATTATAAGAGAGTAAAAGAGGAAGGGCAAGTAGAACAAGATGGAAAGTAAGGAAGGTGAATAAAGAAGATCACCCCTTCAAGAGCGTCACCCTAAACCTCCTTCAAAAGAGGGCGCCGCACCGTCCCTTCAGAGTGGTGTGTGCCGCAGGGCGTGGGAAGGGCCTCTCGTCTCCCCGTTACGCCCTGGACAGCCTCCTTCACCCCTTCTCAGGAACCTTGGGAGTCCACTGAAGAAACCAAAGTCTCAAAATTGGCCCCAGGAGATATGTGGATGCGTGTGTCCGTGCGTGTGTGTATGTGGGCGTGCGTGTGTGTGTGTGGGCGTGTGTGGACGTGCGTGTGTGTGTGTCCTTCCCGCCCACGTTCCTGCAGTGCCTCCTGTTTACTCAGAGCCTCAAATGCAGCAGGAGACGCGACCTTCAACTCCTGAAAGCGACAAAGCCTTCCTTGGGTGGCAGGGTGTAGAGGGAGTGACAGGGTGGGAGTAAAGGGAGTGAGGGAGTAAGGGAGGGAGGGAGTGGTGTGTCTCCTGCCGCAACACAAGATTCAGTGGTGGTTTGTGTGTTGCTGTGGATCTAAAGACCATGGAGTAAAGTTTTTTTCTTCTTCTCTTCTCTTCTCTTCTCTTCTTTCTTCCTTTCTTTTTCTCCTTCCCTCCTTCTTTCCTTCCATTTTCTTTTCTTATAGTTTCCTTTGATGGCTGGTCTGGGACTCTTTGTTTTTCCTTCTTTTTTTTATTATAAATTTCTACTTTTGGAATTACTTACTGATTAAAAAGAGAAAGAAATTGCGCCGATTCGCTTTTGCAAACTTAGGATAATTGAAAGAGAGAGAGAGAGAGAGAGAGAGAGAGAGAGAGAGAGAGAGAGAGAGAGAGAGAGAGAGAGAGAGAGAGAGAGAGAGAGAGAGAGAGAGAGAGAGAGAGAATGGAGGAAAAAACTAATTGGATTTTCTTCGTTACCATGAAATACTCACTTTTCCTTCTTTATTCTGGAAGTCTTTAACGGGTCTTCTTTTCTCTTACATTCCTATCTTCCTCCTCCTCCTCCTCCTCCTCCTCCTCCTCCTCCTCCTCCTCCTCCTCCTCCTCCTCCTCCTCCTCCTCCTCCTCCTCCTCCTCCCCCTCCCTACTTTCTTCAACTCCTAACTCAGCGGACAGATAAGGCAAGTTATGGAGGCACATTTAGTCCGGAACGTACCTGCCTGATAGCCAGAGAGAGAGAGAGAGAGAGAGAGAGAGAGAGAGAGAGAGAGAGAGAGAGAGAGAGAGAGAGAGAGAGAGAGAGAGAGAGAGAGAGAGAGAGAGAGAGAGAATACAGGAAATAATGAAAAGCATGTATACTTGATATATGAATACATTTAAGCGCAAAGCATCCTCCCAATTGTAAAAGAAAAGGAGGAGGAGGAGGAGGAGGAGGAGGAGGAGGAAGGAGGGGAAGAGAGGAGGAAGGAAACGTGAGGAAAAGGAGGAAAAGGAGGAAAACAGACAGGAGTCCCAGAGGTTTCACACTTCACAAACTCAGAGGAAGAAAATTGTCGTAGCGAAACGAGAACTTATTAATTTTTTTCCCTCCTCACCACCACGTGATATGAGGAGGAATTGTAGTAGTAGTAGTAGTAGTAGTAGTAGTAGTAGTAGTAGTAGTAGTAGTAGTAGTAGTAGTGGTGGTGGTGATGTGAGGGTGAAGGGAAACATGTGAGTGGGGCAGGAGCACTAATATAACCTATATCAAAGCTTCACACACCTTATACAAACATCTACTTTTGCCAAGAAATATCCACGCCCGTCTCTCCGTCAGCGCCACTCACTGTACACTTCATTAAACACCACTTATACTTATACTTATACTCATACTTATACTTATACTTATACTATACTAAGTCAGGACGGACTGCATCGTGAGTGTCCCAAAGGCTCCTCCTCCTCCTCCTCCTCCTCCTCCTCCTCCTCCAGTAGGTCGGACATCTTGCTTGATCGTAGGGCGGGACGTTGAGGGCCGCTGAGGGACCCTTCACAAGGTCTCCTCCTCCTCCTCCTCCTCCTCCTCCTCCTCCTCCTCCTCCTCCTCCTCCTCCTCCTCCTCCTCCTCCTCCTCCTCCTCCTCCTCCTCCTCAAGATTTACTTCCTTTTTTATCATGCTTCCTCTCTTCCTCTCCTCTCCTCTCTCCACTTCCAGATTTCATCACTGCTAATTACTTTTTCAATGTTTCTTTTCCTTTTCTATTTTTATATGAATGCACTCTCTCTCTCTCTCTCTCTCTCTCTCTCTCTCTCTCTCTCTCTCTCTCTCTCTCTCTCTCTCTCTCTCTCTCTCTCTCTCTCTCTCTCTCTCTAACACCTTAATTTACTTGTTTTCCCTCGCCATCCTTTTCTCTCTCTCCCTTATACTTACTTCCTTTCTCTCACTCTCCTTTCCTCGCCTCTTGTTCCCTCCATCTTATCTCCTCCTTCCCTCCTACCTCCCCTATTTCTTTATTACCTCCTCCTGCCTTCCTCTTCCTCCTCCTTTGCTGAAGTGTTTCATTCCTCCCATTTCCTTTCCTCCTATCTATGGCAGTTCCCTTTTTAACATTTTCTATTACCAGTACTTATGCTTCGCTTCCTCTTTCTCCTCTTAGTCCTCCTCTTTCTCCTGCTTCTCCTCTTCCTCCTCCTCCTCCTCCTCCTCCTCCTCCTCCTCCTCCTCCTCCTCCTCCTCCTCCTCCTCCTCCTTCTTTTCATCTTCCTCCTCCTGTTCCTCTTCTTTGATATTGGTTTATTTTTCCCTTCTTCCTTCTCTTTATTCATGGTTCTTCTTGTCCTGTTGCTTCTTTTACCCACCACCACCACCACCACCACCACCACCACCACCACCACCACCACCACCACCACCACCACCACCACCACCACCACCACCACCACCACCACCGCCGCTTCCTCTCCTCATCATAGGAAATGTGTATCAGCTTTGACGAATATTTCCTAGGGATATGGCGGCATATTCTATCTTCCTCCTCCTCCTTTCCTCCTTCACTCCCTCACCACCTTACTCCTTTTTCTTCTTTTTTTCCCTTCCATCCTCCATCCGTCTTAGTTTCTCCCTCCCTCTCCCCTTCCTTCCCTCCTTCCTCTCCCTCCCTCCCTCCCTCCCTCCCTGCACGTACAAGCGCCTGGTGGCAAGTCAACTAAAATTCTGCGGAATGTCTGAAATTATTGAGTCTTGGCGGCAAAGAATTCTGTACGAGGGGAAGAAAGAAGCTTTTACTTACCAGAGAAAAATATTGGTCTCTCCTCTTTTTCCTCCTCCTCCTCCTTCTCATACTTTTTTTCCTCCTCCTCCTCCTTTTCTTCCTCCTCCTCCTCCATCCCTCTTATGTGTGACTGTCCGCCTGGTGAAATAATAGAAGAGGAAAGATAAGAAGAAGAACACGAAGAAAGAGCATGAAAAGAAGAAGAAGAATGAAAAGAAAAAAGAACAAAAGAAGATGACGGATAAGGAGAACAAGAGGAAGAAGAGGATGAAGAAGAAGAAGAAGAAGAAGAAGAAGAAGACACTACCGTAAATACACATTTTTTTTATTTACTCTCAGAAACCACGTGAAAGAGGAGGAAGAAGAGAAGAGGAAGAGGAAAAAGAAAAAAAAGATCTACAGCAAGGCATCTTAACCACAACTAAATATAAGAAAAGAGGAGAGAGAGAGAGAGAGAGAGAGAGAGAGAGAGAGAGAGAGAGAGAGAGAGAGAGAGAGAGAGAGAGAGAGAGAGAGAGGGAGAGAGAGAGAGAGATGATGAATCCTTCTCTTTGTCGCCTCTCGTGTGATTCCTTCCCTTCTTTCTTTGCCTTGTCTTTGATGTTGACCGAGCGCGAGAGTTGACGGAGGAGGAGGATGAGTGGAGACGAGGACGACGCGGGGACGGGCGAGCTGTTTGAGAAGAGGATGAGGGGTGGGAGGGGCGGACAAATGAACAAAGTTTGATACGGGCTCATGTGAAAAATTGGCTAAAATTTAT
>JAPQNM010000005.1:20630008-20635008 GCA_029783475.1 Metacarcinus magister | reverse complement strand
TGGCTAGTGATTTATGACATGTGGATGACAGCAGGGGTACCAACGTGTGATGAATCGGGTACTATTATATAACAGTAATATTTCATTGTCTTTCGTTCATTGTAGTATCCTAATGTTTCGCTCATTTAATAGTGCACTAATATATATATTTTTAACTAATTGCACACATCCATCCTATTCTACCCACACACGCCTCAGTTACTTTCAAACACCTTGGGGAAACACCTACACAGTTATAAGTTCCCTTTAGTTTAGTTCTCCCAAGTGGGCGGAGTGAAAACAATGGCGTTAACCAATGTGTGTCACTTTCCCTTCATCTTATTAGGGCAGCGTGGAAACCTGATTGTTTGTTTGCATACTATACAGGTCAACCCGAGATGCTGCTACCGAACCTTCACCTAAATGTTGCCTTGTTTTTTACAACCTCTCAACAACTGCCTATATTTGTCGGTGGAGCGCGGGAAGAAAGGGATGAAAGTAGGTGGAAAGTAAGGTATGTTGGGTGAAGATCGAGTAGAAAGTAATCATTCGTGTTAAGTACTGCAGTGAATGATTGAATAGTAGTAATAGTAGTAGTAGTAGTAGTAGTAGTAGTAGTAGTAGTAGTAGTAGTAGTAGTAGTAGTAGTAGTTGTTGTTGTTGTAGTAGTAGAAGCAGTATTAGGATTAGCATTAATATTAGCAGTAGTATTAGTAGTAGATCCTTTCTCTTCAGGAATGTTGATGAGCCACGGAGACCACGTGTGCATACATATAGACTCTATGGGGGTGTCTGTATGTGTGCAATAATAACAGAGAGGAATTATCAATGTTGGGAGAGCAAGGAAGAATTAGAAAGAAAGATCGGAGGAAACAGAATAGAGAGAGGGAAAAAAATTGGAAGGAAAACTAGAACAGAAAAACTAGAAGCAAAAAAAACAATTGATAAAAGAGGGAAAATATGAAGGGCGGTAGGAAGAGGAATGAGGGGAGAGAGAGAGAGGGGAAGGTTGGAGGGGAAAGATACATTGGGGGTAGTCACACTTCCTGACAACTTGGCTACAAGATATGAAACACTGGTGGGGTTTCATCAGAGCAGCGTCATCACCACGGGCTTCCTCCACCAACAACACCAACACCAACACCACTACTAGGTTCCCCTCCACCTCCACAACACATCATCATCATCCTGCTCCACCACCACCACCACCACCACTGCAAAGATAACTGTACCGCTCCACTGTTGCCACCACCACTACCTTGACCCCTCTTACACACCATTTATTCAACACCATGCACTCACTCCCCCACTCCCATCACACCACCACCCCCATCGTTATGTATTCAGCCTACCATCACACAGTTCACCAACACCAACAACACCACCACCACCACAAACATCTCACTGCAAAGCCTTCTACAAGAGGAATCTAAGAACATACATGCAGTATTATAGATAAATGACATGACAGAATTACGTCACTCTCTCTCTCTCTCTCTCTCTCTCTCTCTCTCTCTCTCTCTCTCTCTCTCTCTCTCTCTCTCTCTCTCTCTCTCTCTCTCTCTCTCTCTCTCTCTCTTTCATGGCACACAATGGGGGGTCAGGAGTGTGTTGCGAAAGTGCTTCTGATGCTGAAAGGTCACTTGCTGCCTCATGCCACTGTTATAGCGCTCTCTCTCTCTCTTTCTTTCTCTCTCCCTCTCCCTCTCCCTCTCTCTCTCTCTCTCTCTCTCTCTCTCTCTCTCTCTCTCTCTCTCTCTCTCCACACACACACACACACACACACACACACACACACACACACACACACACACACACACACACACGGGGCTTCAGTCTGACAACCCTGCACACTGTACAAAAACAGTTAACAAGGGTCATGAAGCACCAAGGCAAAGGTCAAGGAAGAAGAGACAAACGAGGCCACCGACCTAATGCTGAGAGAGAGAGAGAGAGAGAGAGAGAGAGAGAGAGAGAGAGAGAGAGAGAGAGAGAGAGAGAGAGAGAGAGAGAGAGAGAGAGAGAGAATGGGGGTGACACGTGCCTCTTCTCCTCTAACCCATCCTTTGCCTTCTCCTCACTATCCTTCATTCATCCTAGGTTGCGAGGTAAGGAGTCTTCTAAAGGACAGTGCCGCCCTTCTGTCGCCACGCAGGGCTCACAGACAAACAGGATCAGGAACGCGTGGCTACAGACAGCCTGGTGATGCCCTGAAGGAGTTCATGCATGGCCGCCTCTCATCTCCCTTCACACCTACTCCCTCCCTCCCTCACCCCGGCACCTGATCCTCTCCTTCCTTCCAGGTATGTTGCTTCACCTGCCCTTCATGCAAACTTGGTGTGTTGCTTGTTGACTAATGTGGATGTGCCTTTATGTGTGTGTGTGTGTGTGTGTGTGTGTGTGTGTGTGTGTGTGTGTGTGTGTGTGTGTGTGTGTGTGTGTGTGTGTGTGTGTGTCGAAATCAATGGTTCCCCGCCCTCCCTCCTCCCCCTCCCTGTAACTCTGCACCCTATTCTTTATTACTGCTTGTGACACTTCATGGCTTCCCTCACGTCCCATCCTACCACCCAACACACCACGCGTGATGCTATACCTCGCCTACCTGTACCTGTACCTGTCCCCAGCACGTGTCAGACATCCACAACACAGCACAAGTAGTTACCTGTCCTATACCTGCCGGAGGGAATGTGTACTTAACTTATCACTACTATCACTAAGCATATTTACCAGTATATGAGTGCGCTACCTGACCTAATGCATGTACCTGGTTGACTTGTATCTCCACGGTATTCTTCCTAACTAAAATTACGAATCAGGCGATGTGTGTCACCTCCTCCTTACCTCCATGACCGGGTTCGAACGGGCGCACTTCTTTCCCACTATCGGAGGTCATGAAGTAGCAAGAGAAACCTGTTTACTGCTGCACCTACACTAGCCTATCCATTTCACTGCGAAAGTCACCTGGTTTGTTAGATGAGGTGCCGTCTGCATATATAACACACTGTTCTATTGTTTGTTCCCGTTGTAAATCACACTTGTTCCGTAGATATTAATTATGTTCATTAACTGACTGACTGGGAAGGGTGGAAAGGGGCAGAACCTATTTATAACGTTAGGTTAAATTTGGTTACATCAGGTTAAGTTAGGTTTGGTTAGAATGGATTAGGTTAAATGAGAAAAGAATATAGTGCCGCTGGAAAGTGTGAAACCAAGCAATATAAAAACATGGCGGGGCTCGAACGGGTGCAACACTAAATTAACTACTTGCTTTGGCGTTTAAGTTGATAAAAACTGATGCTTCTGACTTAGCAAAACTTATCTTAACTGACATGATTAAGTCAAATACAAGCAGGATGGACATTCATACATAGACACAGGTTGGAAATTACGTAAATGTCCAGTGTTGCACCCGTCCGAGCCCCGCCATGTTATTATATTGCTTGGTTCTGACTTTCCTATGGCATTACTCATTGTCTTATTCTTCTTTAACCTAATTTAATCGAACTAAACCTAACTCAACTTAATATAACCCAATTTAACCTAACGTTGTAGGCTCCGTCCCCTTCACTCCTCCACCGGTCAGGTATTGAACATAATATCTCTGTAACCAGGGATCAAAACGGAAAAACAAATACATCAGTGCGTTATATATGCAGAAGGCACCTCATATAACACACAGGTGAATAATGATAATAATAATAACAATAGTAATAATAATAATACCATCACCACCCCGGTGTGGGTTCACTCGAGGTACCCCCTGCACTCAAAGTCCCCCTCTCTCTGCGCGTGCGCGGGAGGCGATTTTGCTGCCAGACGCACGACTCACTCTTCTGAGTGGGACTAAAAATTTGTAAACAATACAGTCGCACTGCTACTCTGATGATGAATTCGGTAGATGATATATTCGGCTCATGGTTACCTGGGATGGTTTGACTACTCAGATACATTATTTTCGTGTCCAATATTAAAATTTGTAAACAACACAGTCGCACTGCTGCTCTGATGATGAATTCAGTAGATGATATATTCGGCTCATGGTTTCTTGGGATGGTTTGACTACTTAGATACATTGATTTCGTGTCCAATATTATTATTCTTACATGTTTTGTGATTACCAATCCTCTTCCAGAGCATCGGAGCAGCAGTGCGACTGTGTTGTTTACATTATTTTAGTCCCGCTCAGAAGAATGAGTCGTGCGGCTGGCAGCAAAATCGCCTCCCGCGCACGCGCAGAGGGAGGGGGACTTTGAGTGCAGAGGGGTACCTCAAGTGAACCCATCACCGGACATTTATATATATATATATATATATATATATATATATATATATATATATATATATATATATAAATCAAATGTGCTTTTTTATTGTGTATAGTAAGTTCATTTTTTTCGAGTTAAGTAAGTAAGCTATTTATTATTTTTTATACGATAAAGATTTGAACTCAGTATAAGTTGGAGGGAACTAGTTTGCATTTGAATTATAAAAGATGATCATTATACTGGCATACAATAATAACAAATAATTATAGTAATAATATAATAGTAATAATATAATAATGTTTAACTTGTCTTTATTTTCCTCTTATGTTATTCAACTGCATAGCTTATATAGAAAAATAATGATAATAAAATATAATAATAATCTCTCTCTCTCTCTCTCTCTCTCTCTCTCTCTCTCCTCTCTCTCTCTCTCTCTCTCTCTCTCTCTCTCTCTCTCTCTCTCTCTCTCTCTCTCTCTCTCTCTCTCTCTCTCTCTCTCTCTCTCAAATAAAAAAAGTCAAGCGTTCGGTTTACGTAAACGATTCAAGGTACACACACACATACACACACACACACACACACACACACACACACACACACACACACACACACACACACACACACACACACACATGATCTTGGTAATGTTCTTAATTGATCTTATTTTATGTTGCAATTTTGTGATAGACCAACATTGTCATTGTTCCATTTTATATTGATAATAGTGTATTATGTTGTGGTCAATAAAATAATAAT
>JAPQNM010000005.1:20615008-20625008 GCA_029783475.1 Metacarcinus magister | reverse complement strand
ACGAATTAAAAAAAATAAATACATAACCTAGCGGTGACAACTTTGCAGTAAAAATAAAAAAAATAACAAGAAAAAAAAATAGCATCAGAACACAACATTCGCGAGGGCAAGAGAGGATCACGGGAGATAAAGAGACAGTAGTGACCATGCTCTCTTTCCCTCCAGCCCTCCACGACCGTAAGTATCACAACTGGGAGAAAAACAAAAAACTAAAGGCGTCCACCACTCCAGGAACACGCTGCCCACCCTCCCTCCCTCCCTCTGCTCCACAGCCTCCCTCCCTCTGCTCCACATGGCGTTGTTACTGTACCACTCACTTCAGGCGATGTGGCAACACTGGACGGTGGACGCCTCAAAAAACACACTCGATATTTCCTTATTTATACACTTTTTCAAGCTAATAATGAGAATGGTTGCATATCTATTTATAAGATAATAAATAGTGGAGTTGCACGTCAGCGAAAAGATGATAATGATAATAAATTGTTCTAGTTTTGACCCAGCAGTGTAATGACGCTTGTTGCCTTTCCTCTTTGTCTCTCTTCCTCTTTTCCTTTCTCCTCCTTTCCTAGTGTACCGTATCTAACCACTAATAACTAAAGTATAATAGCTAGCATTGATGACCCTCCCAACTTGCCACCCTCAGCTAATTACGAGAGGGGGGAAATGTTGTACTGGCCAGCTGGTGTGAAGTGTGTCTGTTCCGATGTGGTGGTGGTGGTGACCGGCTAGGAAATTAGAGGTATAAAAAAAATAAATAATAGAAAAACTGTTTCCCATTATTTGTTGCTGACCGCCCAAGGAAGAAGAAAAAAAACATTAATGACGAAAAAATATCTATACACAAAAAAAATAGAGGCGTCACTAATTTTCCCTTCATCAGTAGGGGAAAAAAATTCTTCGATCACTTAGCGCTCTCTCTCTCTCTCTCTCTCTCTCTCTCTCTCTCTCTCTCTCTCTCTCTCTCTCTCTCTCTCTCTCTCTCTCTCTCTCTCTCTCTCTCTATGAAGTAAAAAAAAATAATAATAAATAAATAAATAAATACCAAATGAAACAAAAGTAAGTGCACAAAAATCGTGTAAAACAGAGTACCCACATATACATTCCCGCCATTAGCGTTCGTATCAGTAGTTCCCTTATAGTGGGCACTCCAGTCACGTTCACACATCTGGCAGCCTTCCCGACAGGACAGGACAGACCCTCACCCTCCCCTACCTACCTAACCCTACCCTGCAACAGCTACTTCCACTACATACCCTTCTATACCTCCCCTCCTCCTTCACCTATATACCAACCTCCGCCACCACTTTCCAGAACTTAAGATAGACGGAAAAGGAGGGTAGAGGGTTACACTAGTCAACGGGTGGGTTGGATTGTTTAGCATTGGTTGGGTTGAATTATTTGGTCTCCAAGAATATTATCTGGTGGTTCAATAATTAAAGATGCACTCTGGGAACCACTTGTGTATGCCGAGGAAAGTTTTTAAGTAGTTTTGAGAGAGAGAGAGAGAGAGAGAGAGAGAGAGAGAGAGAGAGAGAGAGAGAGAGAGAGAGAGAGAGAGAGAGAGAGAGAGAGAGAGAGAGAGAGAGTGTGTGTGTGTGTGTGAGATTATTATCCTTAGACAATATTTCAAACTTTTTCCACTCCATTCCCACGCCTTGAAGAAGTACCAGCCAGCATCATAGTGACTCTTCTTCAGTTTCCTACCAAACCAAACTCATCACAAGTAATGATGAATATATATATATATATATATATATATATATATATATATATATATATATATATATATATATATATATATATAAAGTTTATAAGGCCCAGCACCGTTTGACCTTGAAGTATACCCGAGGGAAAAAAAACACCATCCAAGTACTAAGGTATGATAGAATGCTCGATTTACAACAGCACCTTACTATAATAGGATTCCACACCTAAAGAAAATAAATAAATAAACAATAGCCATTAATAATAAATCAAACAATGAATAAATGAATAAGTAAATATAATAAAGAACGCATATATACCTTCTTTTTTTCTTCCATGACAACAATAAATAACCAACTAACTAAATAATTAAATAAGTTAAAGGGTATATAACACATAACAGGCATGAAATTAATAACAGGAAACTGAAAGACAAATTATTAAGGATACGGAAGAAGCAGAGAGAACGTTCAACATGGAGGAGGAGGAGGAGGAGGAGGAGGAGGAGGGAGGAGGAGGAAGGGAAGGAAGGAAGGAAGGAAGGAAGGAAGGAAGGAAGGAAGGAAGGAAGGAAGGAAGGAAGGAAGGAAGGAGGGAGGAAGGAAGGAAGGAAGGAAGGAAGGAAGGAAGGAAGGAAGGAAAGAAGGAAGGAAAGGAAGGAGGAAGATACATGGAAAAGATGGAAGAGAGGAAAGGAATGCAGAAGAGAAGAGCAATGATTGTCGTGATTCAAACGTATACATATCAATCAAATAAGTGTTATCGTACATCGCGCCATCTATCGGCCACAGCTGACAACACTATGAACTGACATGATTTCTACAGATGAAATTATATATATATAGCTCACCATTTATTTCCATTACTTACGTGACTTAAACGGGGGAAAAAAAACTAACTTCATTTACTGGTGCCTCAAGTATCAGATCAAACAAAATAACGTTAAATAAATCTATAACTAACTGACACCAACTCTATTCCGACAACTCACCATAAAAAGAATGGGAGCGTAATGATGCCAAATCACATTATTTATTCATATTGAGAGTTAGCCTTACGATAAAAGATAACATGAAAGAAATAATAAAACATCATTCCTTACGTGAATAAAACGTTCTTAGATGTATATTATCAAACTTGGATACGAGGATAATGACATTTTACAGTTAGCCAGCCTGATTATGGTGCCCGCGGAAACAATGTGTTGTAATATGATTTTTCCCTACTACGGTCGATCAAACAAAGACAACTTTATATGATCTTGTAACTAACATCTAGTATTGGCTGTTAAATCCCCACCAATTATTATCAACAAAGTGTAAAAAGAGATGATACAGAGCAAGATATGTGCAATGTTGCCATATCAGAAAACGAAGTCATAAGGAAACAGTATGAGTCAATATAAAAAGTGGATGAAGTTATGTCTGGTAATGGCGCCCCCACCGTTCTTGTCTCCCCTCCCCTCCGATGAGCCGTTGCACGAGATGACTCAGATCAGGGAAATGGGGTACAAAACCGGTTTCCTCAGCGTCATAAGAGGATTAATAATTTTCACATGAAGGGCGAACCTTCTTTTTTTTCCTCCAAGTGTCATGCCCCTGCAGGCGTTGGCGACCATGGAATGCTACATCTCTCTATTTCTTGTAATTTTCAGCAGATGTTCAGCTGATTATCATATTCCACCCGCTGCCTCACTATTCCATCTATATACTTTTCCCTTTAGCCTTCCTCTTTCTCTGCTTCCACGTACTCTTCCGGAATATCAATCTCACATTCGCCAACTCATCTCTCTTCATTACAAACCTTAATAATCTTATCTCTCCCTAATCTTCATCGATAATTTTCTTCTAACCTCTAGTCTAAGCAACACTCACTTCCTCGTTTGTTTGTTTTATGTCCATGGTATTTCAAACACCCTCCATCAACACTTTCCAACCCACTAATACCACCAACCATACATAGGTTTTAATTAACTTTCTTGTCTGTATTGAAAGTTTAAATTTTTCATCCCTTTGAAATGCCTTCTTTGCTTCACCTATTTTTCTCTTGATTTTTACTTTACTTCTACAAAAACATTCTATAATAAATATAGCATTCCAAATAATAGAATCGCTTCACCTCCCTACTTAACTCTTTATAATTCACTCTGACGTTGCATCTAAGGGTGTGTGCTTTCTTAGTATCTACCATCACTTTGACTTTATTCACATTAATTCCTAAACCTTTTTCTTAATTAGTTTCCTGCACAGTACATCATGAAGTTTCTCTTGCGTGACATCAACTCGCATTGTATCTTGTGTATCTTATAGTATTTATATTTTGTCCTCTAACACTAACCCCTTACATTCCTTAAATAGATCTGATTATCATTTCGTTAAACTAGCCTAGGTATAAAACGCATTCGTCTTCCACTTCTTCCTATTGTCACACTGGCTCTGTTGTTCCCATTCGTACCACTGTTTTCTGATTCAAATATAAACTGTTTACAAGTCTCGGATCCATCTTACCTATTCTTATTTACTTCAGCATAACAATTACTTCTTCATATTTGACTGTCAAAAACCTTCTCGTAGTTTTATCTTTAAAATACATATACAGATTCCACTACATCTTTATATACATACTTCTTTCACATATCATCCCTAATATATACAAAACATTATTAGCTCTTTTTCCTTCAGTAAAACTATACTCCTCTTCTGATATATAATTCTTATCCGTCTTCTTATTTTCTCCAACACAATCGTTAGAGCTGTTATTTGTTATTTCACAAAATGGCTTATAATACTAATAGTTTCATGTATATCGGAATCATATTGTTCGTCTTTATGGTATGATTATAAATATTGACTTGCTAATATCTCCAGTAAGTATGCCACAATTGTAAATCGAATAAGCAATACTAGTTATCCTTCTGATGCTCAAGTGTCCCTAGGCAAGCTGCATCTTCACGGCCACGGCATCTTTAGATCTTATCCAACTACTTATTCCACTCGAATTTTCCTGATTGTTTTTCTACCTCTTCTTCCCCAATAAGAGCCTGTCATTGGTACGTTAATTTCCAACTGCTTCGACCTGTCATCCTCTAACAGGTTTTCAGTATATTCATTTTATTTACCGAGTACTTCCTTATACTCTATTGCCATCTCCCCCATTTTTCTTGTTCACAGCCGTCCTCTTCCTGAGTAGCCTGCCTATCCATCCTGGTGCCGTGTGGGAGTTACAATTATTCTGTTGATTAAGTTACGTGAGGTTTAGGACACACTCAACCCATTATCCCTCCCACAGTCTTCTCTCCTGCCACCCACAAGCCTCCTACCAGCTGCGACTCCACTCCAAGTGACGCCTTACTGAACAGCTGATTGATGAATCTATGCTAGAAGCCGCGTCCGCCACCACTCACACACTTCTAACGGCGACTCTCCTCCCTCCCCCTGACTCCCTGCCAGCACTATCACCCCCCACCCCCTGCTGCCTCCTTCACCCCGATCCCCTGCCACCACCATCACACCCACCCCTGCCACCACCACCACCACCACCACCCAGTCGGTTCCTTCGACACGTTAATGTAGGCAGGTATTTCTTTCCTTCCCTTCCTATCGGCATTTTCGGGCCGGCCAATTCTGGTTCGTACTCTCAAAATGTTTCCATAAATCAGCCTAAATATTTGCATTTCTCTGAGTTTTCCCAGAGGTGTTTTTACAATCGGCAGCCCATCACACCCCCTCCCACCTCTCCTTGCCTTACCTACCTACCTCTCCGTCTGGTGTGAAAAACTCGTCCCCACCTGCCTCAGCTCCCTCGGGAATCGACTAGCCATTCTACCATTCATTACTCCGACAGCCGCGGCGTGAGTCTGCCAGTATTTGCTGCTGCAGAAATCTATTATCGACTCTTGCTACGCCATTGTTCTTATGAAACCAGTGGCAGTGTGTCCAAATCAAAGCAAAAAATAAATAAAGATAAAAAAATAAGTAAAGGGCATTATTCTGTCTGTCATTCTTTTATTACGACATTATGATTTCCTATAAGCTTGACATACCAATTGCTGGGGCACAGAATCATGTATCCTTCATGAACGACAACCTCAGACTCACATTAGCCTACCCAGATGTCTGTTATCACCCCATGACTACCCTTAGCTGATGCTGCACCAGTTAGTCCGAGGGAGGAACGGTTGCTGCCTCCTCTACGACTCAGCGAAGCCAATGCTGGCGTCACTATGTCCACACACACTTACAGATGCGTAGGTAGCTGACGGTCACGTAATAATTCGTCTTAACTAGATCAGCGCTGACTACCAATGTGATATGCATACACGTCAGGCGTGTTGACTATTTTTTAGGCACCTACGTATGCGACAAGTTTACCTGGACTAATGAGTTTTCAGTTATGTGTACAGGGTCATAAGTCGTCACACTTAAATTAACATCCAGCCGTGCTTTAAGGACCAACACGCTGCAAGACATGGCTCCGCCTGGGGGGAAGTGAGAACGCCAAGCATGATAATTAAGACCTTGCCATTCCGCCAGCGAATCTTATTAAACATCATACAGCTGGGGCGTGCTGGTCTGACACCGTCATCAGCCTGGTTGTTACTTTACACTGATGACTTCCAGTGGACGTTCGTCAACTCTTCATAACACATCACTATTACCACTTGGAAGGTCTCTTTCATTAAAATCACATGCAAGCGTTCTCCAACTGACATCCGCTGGCACACAACAACTTTAAAAATTAATGCTCACTTGCCGTGTAAAGGCACGCGTTCAGCCTCAAAAGACACAACACACAGCGAGTCATGTTCGCTTCATCTAAGACCAGTCAGTAGCGGGCTGCGGAGTGCGGACGGGGGCGGCGGTAATCAGCCTCGAGCAAACAGTAATCATGGCTGAAAAGAGTGAACCAGAGACCCACTGAGGCGCCTAGACGTTCCCGCCGCGTCGGTGTTGGAAGGGGGAAAGGGAAGGGAGTCAGGGCTGGGGGAAAGGGAGGGTTGTGAAGGGGGACAAAATTGGACTGAGATCAACGGAGTGGCTGACGATAACGAGGACGCTTTGCTATTAATTAATGATGATGCCCCTCGACCCAATGGAGAGGTCAATGAGGATGGCATAATGTTTACGAATCACGCCGGCGCAGAGCCATTAGGTGGAGTGGGTGAAGGAGCGGGTGGAAGGCATCAGGGGCTTCAAAAACAAGTCTAGTCGGGCAAAAGATGAAAGGAATAAAACCTCTGAGTATTAAAAAAATGGATTAAATAAAAACTAGTCATCATTGACATAAACCAAATTAGCCACTGCAAACTGTTTTTGTGCGATTTTTATGCTGGTATGAGCCACATGATGCCATGTTGAAGCCAATTCACCACAATTTTCCTGCGTATTCAATTGAGTCGCTATAGCACTTAAAACCAAGTTAAGTTTTTACCTAAATCTGAGCCTATACTATCTTTTAACCTAAATACGATGATTATTATCCTTAACCATCCTATCACCAATATTGTAAAAAATTTCAGTTTCTTCATTTTTTTTTTTTCTTCTATAGCATTATCAACTATTTTTATTGTGGAGAACTGGAGCACCGGTAGATGTGGGCCTGTAAGTTTTGACATGTATGCTGCCTCTGCCTTATTTAAACGCTGCAGGGTCAACTAACGGTAACATAATAAAGCACGTACACAACAATTAAACTGTATCAAAACTACACCATTATATCAACCATTCTGATTCTGATTCCTGTTTCCGCGAGTAACACGTACAATCTCACTTCTATTCCTGGTGGTCTGTCACGCAACACACAACAGCCTCAACACAACTATAATTATTATAGCCTGATATTTTTTTTCTCAAATGTGATCACTTGACATGCTACTTCGTTAATACAAAGGGTGGTATTTTATGTTCGCCGCTTGCTGTGAACTATACATTTCAAAGAAGAGAGTACAATTCGGGGGAGTTGGAAACATTTAATTTCTACTCTGACATATTTATAGCAACATTTATCGTCCACCGCCCACTTTTTTCCCCCCATTGTTTCCATGTACTAATTTATAAAGCCAGATTATTAATAGAACCACTTTTATTATGACTATAACGCCCTTTCTCGGTCACAATGAAACACGAAAATGAGTTAAATTCGTGAAAAAACGACTGGAAGCTTCTGCCCGTGCAAGTCGCCCCCTCCTCCCCGTGTTCCCGCTGCCAACGGACACAAGGCAACCGGCCATTGTCCTAAATGGCAAGGCGGTCCTTTCTCCACACATAGCCTACATTGTCTGCAAGCTGCACACCGTATCCAAAAACAATGCAACCTAATTAAGTAAGTGGTATTGCATTGCTCTACTTTATCACTCATGACTGCTAACTTTAAATTCAGTGCACCCACCTATCGGATAACTTTCCGCCACACTCCTGCGGGTGGTTTCCTGAACTAGGTCATGTGCGGACATTACTGTTGTTGTCGTGTCATCTTCCCACCCCAACCATGAGTATAAATGTCGATTTTACTTCTTAAATATAGCCGATGCGTGACTTGCACCTCAACTCCCACAGATTCAGTTAAAATTCCGCAAATAGTAGTGTAAATGCAATACTTTAGAGAGCCATCCATTACTTTAAAATATTGATTGCATCTAAAACACTAACTAACCTACATTCAAGGAATTCGATACCAAGCAGTATTCGTCCCCTGGAATGTTTCAGACGAGATAATTCCTTCCCATGAGCCTTAACTAACAAATGGCGCTAACGTGACAAACCATGAAGTAACCACTGTACCTGAGCAGAAGCACGAAGACAGTCCGGAGTAAGGCACACCTCCATCTTAAGCTGCTGGAGGTCTTTGGGCCAGAGGAGAGCCATTACTAGCAGGGCCACAAGCAGCACCATGCACAAAAAGACAAACAGCAGCAGGAGCAGCAGCCCTTTCTTAGTGAGGCCGTGCCGCTCTGCCACCTTATGTAGTTTGCCCGGCTTGCCCTTGACATCGTCCTCTTCGTCGTCATCGTTAGGCAGCGGATACTTAACGTGGTGGTGTGCTAGCATGGTGTCGGTGGGTGCAGCAGTCTCATCCTCGTGGTCATGGTGGTGATGGTGGTGGTCATGCATGGCACCACGATTGTTTCCATTGGGACCCTTGTTCAAGTCCCCGTTCACCGACAGCGGGAAGTCAATGTTGGTCTCCAACACCCTCACCGGAGACTCACCTACTCGCCTCATGGCTCTCTTTGCTCGTGGCAATGGTATAGTGTTTTCACGAATCCACAAATTTGGTAACTCACTCGACATTCACCATATTGTAAACGATATTTGTTCCGAGTTCCAATGCACACTGCCCAGGGAATTCACCAAGGGAGTTGTAGTTAGCACGCACTGCACTTGGGAGCCCAAGCCTCACTGGGTCAAACTCTTGACAGCGGCACACGCTCCACAATCACATGACAACTATATTCAGCTACACAGCCCATGTCACACGCTACATAACAAATCGTAAGACCACATAAGACTTCTGGACGTCTAGGAGTCGAAAACTTAACTGGTTAGTGGATAAGTTTTATCATAAACGAAGTAAAATCGTGAACGCATGGAAAGGCCCCGCGCGAGCATGAGCAACGTAGACAAGCCGACACGAACGCTTGAAGCAGACTGGTGCGCGGCGGGCTGGCGGTGGGAGGGAACATCTCGCCGCCTTCAGATGCCAGGGAACGCTGTGGATTTATTTAATTGTTTGGGGAAACGATACATCATTACATCATTTTTACTTGCCATTACAAAACAGGCATAACCTTTCTTGCACAGTGTATATGAACATTAATAAAGAAATCGTAATAGAAGAAAATATTATCAATAGTTTTCCTCAATAGACAACAATTACCATGTCATACATTTAGCTGACCTATTCGGAAATAGACAAAAAAATAATAATAATTTAAACAATTCATACATCAAACCAATTTCAAATATTTAAAAAGATATTTTGCGCGCGAAAAGTTTCCCATTAGTTTCCGTTACCATTCCTTGCTTGGTGGGCCACATCCCCTTCCCGCTAAGCTTCCACCGAGGGGTTGGTTGTCCCACACAGGTAGAAATTATACTCTACGAATGGAAGGGAGGAAGGCAAGGGCGGTATGGCAATCGCGACCTAAGTGGGAGGGTTAAGAGGAAGGTCCCGCCCGCCTCACTCCCCTGCGCAGACACGAGTCCCCTCCCCTTCCACCGCTCCCCTGCTCCCTCTGCTCCCCCTTTTCGCTCCCACCTATCCCCCACCATCCCATAGTCGCCACGCCAGGAGA
>JAPQNM010000005.1:20582508-20597508 GCA_029783475.1 Metacarcinus magister | reverse complement strand
AGGAGTCAATATTCGGATTACCAATGATGAAACAGAGGCAGGAAAAAAAAATCAAGAAAAAAGCATATATGTATAAAATATATATGAAAAAGCGAATGGGAAAAGAAGTTATGGGATTGGAGGAATAGCAGCAGGAGGAGGAGGAAGAAGAAGAGGAGGAGGAGGAGGAGGAGGAGGAGGAGAAGAAAGAGTAAAATGACAATCTTTATTTTCCAAACCAAACGTAATCCATGGATACATTTATCGTTCAAGCATCTTCCAGCTGCATCTCTCCTTCTCTGTTTTAATATTCTTTCCTCCTTTCTTCTGTCTCTCTCCCTCTCTTTTTTATCTCTCTCTCTTTCTCTTTCTCTATCTATCTATCTATCTATCTATCTATCTATCTATCTAACTATCTATCTATATATCTATCTAAGGTCCACGCTCGACATATCTTTCCGTCACGGTCGCCTATCCTCTGTACGAATCACGGAAGGAAGTAAAAACAAATATTCTTGGACCCGAGGACGTGTCAGCTGAACCACTAATAATAAAGAGCCTTAAAAGTAAATATAAAACTAAGAAATCGCTAGAACAGGACAGTGAACACCCACAAAGACATTATATCTAACCACGTGGACACTATCAAAGCCTTTAACGTACATATTTATCAAGAACCATTCGCCCAGTATTTAATTTAGTCATTCCTAAGGGAGACATCAACATCATAACGAAGGATATCACTCTACTAGACTTAGACAAACTTGAAGGAATAAAAACAGATGGAAAAGTTATTATATCCCTTGAACTTGATGAGCAGAATATATTGAATACTTTTAATTATGTTTGTTTTTAATTATGTTTATTCTAGGTTAAAAATAGACCACCTAGTTTGCATCCTAGGATCCATTTGGTTACAGTTTTTATGTATTCTCTCTCTCTCTCTCTCTCTCTCTCTCTCTCTCTCTCTCTCTCTCTCTCTCTCTCTCTCTCTCTCTCTCTCTCTCTCTCTCTCTCTCTAACGGGCTCGACAATTACTCTCCATGACACTCCTAAGTATCCCATTTCTTTATCTTTTTTTCACTTTAATTTTCTAACGGTTTCAACAGGAGGCAACGTCATTATTCCTCAATGCTGATGATTTCTAACGTTTTCTAAAAGACTTTCTCATCATTTTCTGTTGCCTTCGAGGGGGAGAACGGATTCGAGGTTAACAATTTTTAGCACCCACTCGCTCATTTCCTGCACAGTGAAGCTCTTCGTTCCATCTAGCTGAGCACTGAGCCTCCTTCTCTCTCTCTCTCTCTCTCTCTCTCTCTCTCTCTCTCTCTCTCTCTCTCTCTCTCTCTCTCTCTCTCTCTCTCTCTCTCTCTCTCTCTCTCTCCACTTATTTCTCCTTCTCTTCCCTCTTCTCACCTTCTTCCTCCTCTCCATTTATATTTCCCTATTCCTTCCCCTCTTCCATCTCCTCTCTTTCCGTTCCTCTTCCCACCCTCCATCACTGTTCTCTCCCTACAACTTCTTCCACACCATCTCCCCTCTCACTCTCCCTCCCTCCCTACTTACCCCTCCCTATCTCTCTCTCTCTCTCTCTCTCTCTCTCTCTCTCTCTCTCTCTCTCTCTCTCTCTCTCTCTCTCTCTCTCTCTCTCTCTCTCTCTCTCTCTCTCTCTCAGTGTTGCCAGCATCTCAGTTAAAATAAAGAGAGGCAATCTTGTGTTAAAAAGCCGCCGTTTATCTGATATGGTAACAAGATACAGCCTTTTGAAGGGAGTAATTTTGTTTTATTTTGTATTCGTGGATTTATGTTATTTTATTTCTAGGTGGGGTGATGAGAGAGAGAGAGAGAGAGAGAGAGAGAGAGAGAGAGAGAGAGAGAGAGAGAGAGAGAGAGAGAGAGAGAGAGAGAGAGAGAGAGAGAGAGAAAGAAGAGAGAGAGACTTAGGGTGATGGCCAACAGGAGGCGATTCAGCTTTTGACGTGAAGCCAAACTAGACGACGAGGAAGGAAAAAAAAATGTGTGTGTGTGTGTGTGTGTGTGTGTGTGTGTGTGTGTGTGTGTGTGTGTGTGTGTGTGTGTGGATACGTAATGATAACATCCAAACGACCACAAACACACCTGGTATTTCATTAACCCTTTGAGACACCTGTACGGAATCAGGTGATGTCCTAGAGAAGTAGAGAGAGAGAGAGAGAGAGAGAGAGAGAGAGAGAGAGAGAGAGAGAGAGAGAGAGAGAGAGAGAGATAAGGATAGGAGAAGTGATGGGAAAGAGGGAGAGGCTGGGTGGAGGTAAGATAGAGGCCTGATCTCTCCTCGCCCTTCCCTCTCCCTCTCCCTCCATTACTCCAGAATAACATGAATTAACAGAGAGACAAATGTGGATGCTGTCCCTCACACCTTTGTTATGGAGGAAGGAAGGGAAGGGGGGATGGATGAAGTGAGGGAAAGAGGGAGGGAGAAAAGGTTGTGCTAGAACTAAACAATATGACAAGGATTCTGCCCTATCGTCCACAGAATCTGGGATGGACAGCCTTGCCTTCGCTTGACTACCCGCTCCCACCCAAAAAAAAAAAAATCGTGGCAGCAGCTGATTAAAAAGTAGTGAAAACACGAGAACAAAAATTGAGGACGGTAAATATAAATTGATTAACAAATGCAATTAATTCACTTCCTGGAAAAAAAAAAGTTAGGTGCCATGAGGTGTGAGTGAGTGAGTGAGTGAGTGTGAGTGATCCGTTGTTTTAGTGCGCAGTGTGACCAGCACAGCACGGTTGGGTAGGACGAAAAGGGTCCATCCCAGCGATATCTATGACCAGTGTGACGGTAGATAAAGTGACAAGCCTTATCTCCCCCTTCCCACCATCACCAACATCTGAACACTACCACTACCACCACCATTACCACCATCACCTCTTCCTCCTCTTCCTCCTTCTCCTCCTCCCTTATGGTATAGCCCAACTGCTCTCCTGATGGCTCCAAGGAAGACATCTCAGTCTTGTTTGCCTTACTGGGAAACGTCATGCCTGAGGAGGAGGAGGAGGAGGAGGAGGAGGAGGAATAGGAGGAGGAGGAGGAGGAGGAGGAGGAGGAGGAGAAGGAGGAGAAGGAGGAGGAGGAGGAAGAAGAGGAGGAGGAGGAGGAGGAGGAGGAGGAGGACTGAGACACGACACAGTTGTTGATCTGGTAGGAAAGAAAAAAATAGTATCAATAATAAATGTCGATTTGCAAGGCGTAGGAGGAAGGGCGGGCATGAGGGAGGGTGGGGAGTAGGGTAACGGATGTGTCAAGGCCCTGCATGACGCGCGCTGCAAGAGAGGGGGAAGGAAAGATGCACAGGCTCAAGGAGACCCGTCAGTAACACCCTCGATCCGGGAACAGCATTTACCGTGGGTTTTGGCGCCTCAGGGAGCAAAACAACTTCATAAATAACAGATCCTGCATAAAAAAGAAAAAATCTCTTCGCCGCATCGAGTCGCCTCGCTGGTGACTCCTCGACTTCGAAGTTCACAAAGCTGGCGAGATGAAGCTTCGGGTAGTAGCGTGGCTGCAGCTTGGATATTTCTCTGGGGGCGACGGGGGCACGGCAGCATTAGTCGGGCGTTAGTTCCCCCGGCAGGAAGGACACGAGTGTTATGTAGGGCTCTTATAAACCTCCAAGAATAGTGGATCGTGCCATAAACACTTTGGGCGCGGTAGGAGGCGGCCCACCAAACTGCCGCCAGCTTCCGACGGCGCCCTTCTCCTCCACCTCCTTCTCCTCCTTCTCCCTATTCTAGAGTGCCACCTCCTCCATCTCCAGGGTGTTCTTCGCGGTTTTCACTCTTAAGTTCCGTCTTTCCCGATTCACACCTATATATATTTTTTCTCTCTTTTGCTTTCCATCTCAACGGTCTTTTCTACACCTTCTCTCCTCCTACTTTTCTTCTTCTTCTTCTTCTTCCTCCTCTTCCAGTCTTTTCAGGGTATCTCCACAACCCAAGTCTTCTCCCCCCTTTTCTTCCCTCTCTCTTTACGACTTTCTTTCATCCTCCAGTCCCTTGTTCCACAGTTCTTTGCTCCCGTGTCCTGCCTGTCCCTCCTCTCCTATTTCTGTTCCCTCAAAATATCTACTGGCTGGCTCCCTTTCCTCCTCAAAATACCACTTCATCTTCCCTCCCTCCCTCCCTCCCTCCCTCTCGTCTTCCCTCTCCTCCTCCTCCTTTCCTGCCGTCATCTCTCAGTTCCCCCACATTTGCTTCGTAACTTTTCGTGTCTAAGGGCGGGACTTGGCCGACTCTCCCCACACACGTAAGGCGTCTCGGGGAAGATGCTGCTCCACACCTCACCGCAGCGCTCCCCTCCTGCCTCCCCGCCTCCCCGCCCCCCTCCGCTGATGCCCTTCACCGCCTCGCCTCAAAAACATGCACGATCTTCTTTTTGAAAATATCTCAGACTCCAAAAATAAATGCCACTCACACCAAAAAAAGTTTGATATGATACTGATTAAGAAGTTCGAACTCTGAATATTTAGTTTATATTCTTTTTTATTTGAAGTACTTAATTAAGAACCACCGACATATTTTTTTTCTTTACTTGATTACAGAAAATATTCCACTTGATTTATTTTATTTATTATAAGCGCAGAGTCTTTTTATATTTTTTCAGTAATCACAGCAGTGTCTCGATTCTGTTGTCTTGTTTCTTCTTAGTTTATTTTCAGAACTCACGGCAGTCTCGATTCTGTTTCTTTTCTTTATTTTATTTTTTATTTTTTCAGTATTCACAACAGCGTCTCAATTCTGCAACAAACATCAGACTTTCCTCAAGCTGTTGATGTCCATGTAGCACTGTTCATGCGCTTCCTTGCTCTCTCCTACACTTATTTCCTCTTGCACTCCCTTCCTCCTTCCGTCCTTCCTTCCCTCCCTCTACCGTCCCCTCTCTCCTCGGTTCTTCCATCCTCCCTTCGTGTCCCTTCTCCTCACCTCCTTCCCCCCCCCCGCGGACCAGCTGGCGCCCGATTAGTCCAAGTCTTGTTAATGGTTCTTGGTTCTTGACACAGCGTCCTCACACCCTACACGCCACACCCCGATACACCCACCCACACCCACACACCCTCCACCTTCCTACACCCCACCATAACACGTCACTACATCCCACCCTCTTCCCTGCCACACACACACACACACACACACACACACACACACACCAACCACTCCATATACCTTTCATATTTTTACACTTCTACTTTTATTACTACACCCTTAGTACCATGCCTGCCCATGTATACTGCCTTCCCATCTTAACTAACCAACCATACCTACCCACCCATACACCTTTCCGTAACGCACTATATACACTACTGTCACCACCGCAACCATCGCCACCGTCACCCTATTCTTGTTGTATGTTAGTTTTCTTATTTTCTTATTTTCTGCTTTGTCTTTGTTAAATCCACGTGCATGATTATAGAAAACTCTCTCTCTCTCTCTCTCTCTCTCTCTCTCTCTCTCTCTCTCTCTCTCTCTCTCTCTCTCTCTCTCTCTCTCTCTCTCTCTCTCTCTCTCCCTGGGGGCAAGATGGTGGTGTTGGCTCAGTTATATTTTTATTAGATATCGCCCAGAGGCTCTTTTGATCTTTCCAGTGATCTTCTGTATTGAATCGGTGGTCGTCCCGCCTCTCCTGGCCTCAGCCTCCTTCATCTCGCCTCACTTTTTCTTCCTTTTTAAAACCTTTTATATATATCTATTTTTTTTTAGTTTTTTTTGTTATTATTATTATCGACTCTCTTGTTCCTCCTCACAGTTCTCTAGTCATGCCTGTCACTCGTCTGCGTTTTCTTCTTCTTCTTCTTCTTCTTTTTCGTCTTCTTCTTCTTCTTCTTCTTCAATAAAATCTTAAAGAATATAGTATAGTCCATGCATGTTTCTCTTTAAAATGTATCTTTCTTCTTCTTTCTTTCTCTCTCTTATCTCTTATCAACCTCTTTCCTTCTCTCCTCTTTCTGTTTCTCTCTCGTTTTCTTCTTCTTTTCTTCTTCCTTTGTCCTTTCATCTCCTTTGTTTCTTTTTTTTTCCACTCTTCAATCATGATTTTCATTCTCTTTTCTTTTCTTTCCTTTCCGTCTATCTATCATCTCCATTACCTCTTCTTCGATTATTTCCTATTCTTCCCTTTCTTAGTTACATTTATCTTTTCTTTCCTTTCTCCATCCACTTCATGCTTTACTACCGATGATGATGATGATGATGATGATGATGATGATGATGATGATGATGATGATGATGATGATGATGATGATGATGATGATGGATGATAATAATAATAATAATAATAATAATAATAATAATAATAATAATAATAATAATAATAATAATAATAATAATAATAATAAGAAGAAGAAGAAGAAGAAGAAGAAGAAGAAGAAGAAGAAAAAAAAGAGAAGAAGAATATGAATGATAAGAATGAGAAGAAAAAAGAAGAAAGGAAGAAGAATTAGAAAAAAAATAACAACAACAACAACAACAACAACAACAACAGAAAGAGGAAACAAAGAGAAACAAAAACGAAACTAAAAAAGAGAAGTAAAAGAAAATAAATAAACCAAAGAAAAACAACGAAAGAAAAGTCGACCAAAAGAAGACATAAAACAGCAATGAAAACAAAGGAAGAAGATTACGAAAAAAAAAAAAACTTGTAGAGGAGGAGGAGGAGGAGGAGGAGGAGGAGGAAGAAAACGAGAATGTCTGTGTGTGTGTGTGTGTGAGAGAGAGAGAGAGAGAGAGAGAGAGAGAGAGAGAGAGAGAGAGAGAGAGAGAGAGAGAGAGAGAGAGAGAGACTCTTTCCTACTCGTAACTCAATAACACGAAAACGAACCATGTGGTGCAATAAACCGTGCGTCTACGGGATGAACGTGTATCCTGGATAAGCCTACAGTAACACCCCTACACAGCCTCCTCTTCCTCCTCCTCCTCCTCCTCCTCTTCCTCTTCCTCCTCTCACCAAAACAAGGCTTCCATATCTCCCTGCAATCAGTATCTTCCTTCTTTCCTTCAACAGATTAAAACGCCTCCTCCCCACCGCCTTAGATAGTGAAGATAAGCCTTCCTATCACCTTACAAACATTTCTGTCTTCCTAAGATTAAGAGAACAAGAAAATAAGGCAAATTGATAGGCCCTTCTCTATCGCTATCACTCTAAAGAAACTTATATTCCCATCACATATATAAGAAAAAATAAGGCTTCCCTACGTCCCTACAATCCTCCCAATAGCAGAAAGAGAGAGAGAGAGAGAGAGAGAGAGAGAGAGAGAGAGAGAGAGAGAGAGAGAGAGAGAGAGAGAGAGAGACAGAGAGAGAGAGAAGAAAAAAATAGGTCTCCTCTCACGCTTCACGCCTCTTTCCTCCTTCTGTAGTCCAAGGAACCGTGTAGCTGTAGCACATAACGCAGTGGGAAACTCAGTAGTAGTAGTAGTAGTAGTAGTAGTAGTAGTAGTAGTAGTTGTTGTTGTTGTTGTTGTTGTTGTTGTTGTTGTTGTTGTTGTTTTTGTTGTTCTACAAATATGGATTAAGTCTAATGAGCAGGAGGAGGAAGAGGAGGAGGAGGAGGGGGAGGAACAAGATGAACAAGAACATGAATAAGATCAATAAGAATAAGAACAAGGAAAATAAGAAGAAAAAGAACAATACCAAACTAACAACAAAAACAAATAACAACGATTCAAAGGGAAACAAAAAAACAAAAAGAAAAACAGAAAAAGAAAAGCAAAAAACATAAAAGACGTCAGGATTTCCAAGGTAAAATAAAAACATAACAATACCAAATATTCTTTTCGTTTGGCGTATCATTTTTATCATTGTAGTTTGATATAGGGACGCGATGGGAAGGAAGGAGGCAGGTAGGAGGCGGGAACAGGTGGATAGCTTTACATATGTGGCTATATTTACATCCTTATTGAGAGAGAGAGAGAGAGAGAGAGAGAGAGAGAGAGAGAGAGAGAGAGAGAGAGAGAGAGAGAGAGAGAGAGAGAGAGAGAGAGAGAATACTGTAATCTTGGCTATTCACCGTCACTTAGATAAATCACGCTCAGCACAATGTACAATACAATCCAACAAGCTCCTGGAGGCTTTCTTATCGCACGACAGTTCAGTATTAGGTGAACTTATATTTATCTCCGAGTGTATCATTTTCACGGTTAATCTTCCGCTCTCACACGGGGATCACGGGAAGGCAGAGAAAGACTTAGCAGCTCCTCCTCCTCCTCCTCCTCCTCTCTTCTTCCTCCTCCTCCTCCTCTCCTCTTTCTCCTCTTCCTCCTCCTCTTCCTAGTTTCTTTCTCTCCTGTTCTTTCACCTCTTCCTGGTTTCTCTTTCTCTTCTCCCTCTTCCTCCTTCTCCTCCTTCTCATTTCCATTTATTCCTAGCTTAGTTATCTTCTCCTCCTTCTATTGTTTACACTTTTACACCGTTTCTTCCTCACTGCTTCCTCACTGATTTTTTTGCAGCAATAACAATAACATGATAAAAGATAGTGGCTTATCTGTTTTTATATTGTGTGTTTGCTTGTTGCTGCAGTACAATTCGAAGCTTTTGAGGCGTTATCTCATTGCTTTGAATTTTTTTTTCTCTCTCTCTCTCTCTCTCTCTCTCTCTCTCTCTCTCTCTCTCTCTCTCTCTCTCTCTCTCTCTCTCTCTCTCTCTCTCTCTCTCTCATCACAGTACTCAAAGCGTCTCGAATCAGTATAGAAGCGCTTCGTTCCACACTCACCTCGTCTCCCTCACTCCTTTACCCTCCCTCTCCCTCTCTCTGTACTCCCCCGCCTCCCAGGGAATTCTATGACATCACAAAGACTGCCAAAAATAGCCTGGCCACAGTTCTCATCAGTGGCTGCTATCACAATCCCACCATCAGGGTCTTTCCCCAATTACTACCATTTTATGATGCCTTCCATTGTGTCAACTTTCCCGTTCTCCACCGAAGCTCATTGTGTCAACTTTCCCATTCAGCGCGGCGCGGGGGAGGAGGCGAGGCAATAAGGGACTTGGCAGGGTGGCTTATACGTGTGGTATTCTAGGATAATTGCTTACGAAGGGTGACTGTGAGGACTCAGCGGCATCAGTAGTCATCTCTCTCCAGGTGTTCAGGTGTTGGTGCATGGAAATGTGTTGTCTTCATTTTATTATTTGAGTACATGTTATTTGAGTGCTCTATTGAGGAGCTTATTGATTTTGGGTGTTTGTGGTTTGATTGTAGAGGAAAAATATATTAGTTTCCGCTTTTCCCAATAAATTTATGAACGTGGCTATGAGATTAGATCAAACACCAGCAAACAGTCACGGTCACACACGCAAACAACTCCAAATTGGCGGTTTTAAAGTTAGAATTGCAGCTAAATTTTGTAAATGTTTATAATTATTGACTAGTACACAGCTAAGGGTAAGAGGGGAAGCTAAACTACGAGCTGGCAAATACCTACAACAGTGGGAGGGCTAAACAAGCCATCTTAAAAGGCGTTGAACTTGCCCCACTGCTGCCCCGTTCGGGACTTTGAACCTATCCTACCAGCGTCCCTGTGGCCCGCTGTGAATCCCCCTGTAACCAGCCACTCTAAGGGCTCCCCTCATGGACGTGCCCTACGAGACACTCCTTCAGGGTTCAGCGTCGGGTGAGACACAGGTCTCTATGGGCAAAAGCCAGACTAGGTCCTTCAGGCACCTGCAGGTACACACTACGGGCGAGTGTTAAACCGTACGTGGCTGGGCGCGTGAGAGGACAGGAGCAGCTCGACTTGCCAGCGTGCGGTCTGGGAAGTGAGTGGTATACAGGAAACAATAATGATTGATAAATAGATAGATTTTGCAGCAGAACATATAATATAACAAAGCGGCAACAGTTATTTTCTTAAAGTGTACAATGGTAATCAATAAAATGATGGTTTGTATATTTGATGTGGCTATTCATCGTTTTCTATGATAGACAAACAAAAAAGTTATAGTGCTGTATGGTAATGACATCAGTGGCTGCCAGCTGTGCGGTGACGCCGCTTTGTCTATGGTTATGTCATTGGCATGAAGACAAAACCTGCTTTTAATTTAAAGCCCCAGTGAGTCAAGGGTTTGCTGTAGATCACTACCTGAATAATCTAAGTGACTGACAAGCCTGTGGAGGTGTTGTACTTTGGCATATTAAGAGTGTTTACACTTGATTGTTTTAACTTTTTTTTTTTCTTCAAATGAGTGTAGCGATGAAGTCCAACCGATCATCTACATAAAAACCAACATTACTTACAAGGAAACAAAACTGAATAAAGTTTGTAACAGATGAGGAGCGTAACATTTATTGTACTTGATATCCTCGAAACAGTTCTATTAATACGAAAGATAGAAATAAATGGAGATAAATAGATAGATAAATATATATATATATATATATATATATATATATATATATATATATATATATATATATGTAGACATTGTAGACAGATAGATAGATAGCTAGATCACTATAAGGAAATGTGTAAGGACTTAAGTTATAATATTTACTACAGTGGCGATGTACAACAGTGGCACTACTACTACGACCATTGCATATTCTAGTCCACTAACGTACACGCGATTGGCTGGCAGGCGGCTCACCAGGGGTGCGCGTCAGTGGCCGCCTCGCCTCAGGGTCCCCGCCACCACCTCCAGCAGACTGACCAACAGCGTGCCGCCCTCACACCCTCCGCTGCCTCCCTTCACCACCCCCGCCCACCACCTCTGCAGAGAAATAAGTGAACACAGCTTGATTAACACAATAATTCACGGTCCTTAATGTAATTCTGATGTTTTTCAAGCCTTTTTACTAAAACCATATGTTTGCTCACACGTTAACAGTATTATACCTTAACTTAAATCTGCCAGCCTTTGTATGTGTGTTTTATAGTCTAATTGCATCTCCTAAACACTATTAACCGTATCATTATTTTCATCAAGATTAATTCATAAGGTTTAAGAATTTCATATACAACTTTAGATTAATCTGGGTTACATCATTCTGCCAGAGTTCCCGCAGAGCAAACAGTGAATCAGTACACCTACTTGTGCCAGCCTCATCCACTCTGAGGGCACCAACACCTCCAACTCTTCTTCATGAGACCTCAACAGCCCCGCCCGTTCCAATACAGTCCACGCCAGCTCCCACAAGCCCGACGGTTCTCCTGTTGCAAGTGAAAAGGAAATTGTGTATTGCGGCAATGCACTATTGTATACGTTTGCTCGTAGCCTGACACGGGATTACTGACTGAGTTACTGGTGTTATTGTCTGGAAATTCTGGGAAAGATTATTTGTTATCGTTATTTTATCAAATGTTTTTTCTTGTTTTCTTTCAATACCTTCCATACTTGGGTTACATCTTTAGTTTATTTTTGTGTTTCAAAGGTTATGATCTCATGCAATATACGAGTAGATGCTTAACTAAGTTCGTACCGTGTTTTCAAAGTTTGTTCATATATTTGCTGATTTACTATTTTTCTTGTGGTTTCTCATTTTGAAGAGCATTTGTTGCTTTGTTTCAGCTTCACAACCCAAAACTATCCTTATAAACCCAAACTTTAGTGTCGCAAAGGAGACAGTTCCTACTCCTTGCCACAGTGCACAATGGAGGAGCATTACCGCCACAACCTACAGTTAATTAAGTATATAACACTTGCAGAGCGGAAGGGTTAATTAATTACCTGTCCCCATTTCCTCCTCGAAAACTTCCCGCAGGTAATGCAAGTTTGCACTGAAGCCAGACCCCAGGAGCATACGGTGACTCTGGAATGAAGGGAGGGACATACAAACAAATAATCAAAATTTCAGCGTAGAATACAAAAATTCAAAAGAAGAATTCACGACTGCAAATCTCTTTTTCTAGCAAAGTCTTCCAACCAACCTCCTGCAGCAGGTCGGCCCAGAGACTTGACGGTGACTGTCCTAGGAGGTCATGTAGGAATCTCTCAACGGTGTTGTAGTCCGGCACCTCGCCACAAACGTCCGGGTTGGTCATGGCCTGTTCGTAAGGATAAACCGTCTGAGTGCGTATTAATGTATAGATATGAAGCAGCAAATACTCATCAATAGGTGAACCCAGTGGAAGATTCATATCAATCGACGAAAATAATTAGTTTTATACACACAAAACACTGCATAATCATAGTTAAATATAATGATCACAGCCCAACGTTCATCTTCAATCATCGCATCACCTCAAGAAACACAAGAACACCAGGAAGTTTCAGCTGAACAAACATCAATAAATGAATGAATATATGATTGAATACATAAATGAATAAGAACACAAGGCCCCTTTATTGGACTCATCACCACACCACCACCGTTACCACCACACCACCATACCACCACCACCACCGTCATCACCACCATCACCACCACATTCATAACTACTCAACACAAACATCTACACAAGGGGAGGCACCTGGGCGAGGATGGCAGCGGCAAAGGCGTGCAGCTCTTGGACCTTGCTGGTGTTAGCGAAGCAGTTCAACACCAAACCTGCAGGAGTGTGTCTAGCCACCACCCGCACCACCACCTCGGCGGCGCCTTCACCCACAAACTCGTCCACCTCCTCCACTAAAAAAAACAGTCAATGAAATCAAACAAAATAATAATGATGATGATAACACCTTAATAAATAATGAAAAAAATAATGTACTACGATGATATCAAGCACATACCAAATAGATGATGACAGGAAAGTATAGATAAACACATCAATAGTAGACGATAAAGTATGATAAAAAAAAGCGTACGTAAAAAAAAATAACGATAGTAATGAGCAGAAAGATGGTAGGTAATAAGATTAATAATGAACGAGCGTCTGCAAGAGTAAGCCGATGTGAAGAGTAGCTAATGAGATGGATGTGTGTGTGGTGAGGTAAAAAGGTGATGAGTGAGGTGATGAGACAGAACGAATAGGATGATGAGAACCAGAAGAGGATTAAATAGGATGACATGGGAGGAACAAATAGCACGAGAGGAATGGGATGTAAGCACGTACGTAAGTAAGTACGTAACACAAAAGAAAAGAAGAACGAAAAGAATAAATAATGAGAGAATAAAACTTTGACTTATATATCATTATGACAAGACATACATAAACATCCATAAACTATAGAAAAATACCATGCAATAATATCTCTCTCTCTCTCTCTCTCTCTCTCTCTCTCTCTCTCTCTCTCTCTCTCTCTCTCTCTCTCTCTCTCTCTCTCTCTCTCTCTCTCTCTCTCTCTCTCTCTCTCTCTCTCCTTCGGAATCACATACTATCAAACACACTAAAAAAAATGTAAAAAAAACTTCAAAAATATACGAATGAGAGGGAAATGTCGGTCAGTAATGTAGGAAAAAAATTAACATCATCTTCCTATCAATCTCATTCATCCTCTCCCCTGAGCATCCCCCAAGACGCCCCTTTACCTAGCAGTGTGTGGCGCTCGTCTCCAAGTGTGAGGGAGGCGGCGAGGGAGGAAGCGAGGGCAGGCCACTTCACCCAAATCTTGAAGCTCCTCCAGTCACGGAAATCCAGGACCAGCTGCGTGGAGGGAAGCACTGCAGCCTGGAGGAGGAGGAGGAGGAGGAGGAGGAGGAGGAGGAGGAGGAGGAGGAGGAGGAGGAGGAGGAAAACTTAATTATGTTCACCTCTGGAATGTGGGTCATCTTATTTACATCCTAATTCATTAATGGAAAATCAATCAAGATTACTTAACTTGTTTCGTGATTTACCTTCCTCCTCCTTCTCCTCCTCCTTTTCCTCCTCCTCCTCCTCCTCCTCCTCCTCCTCCTCCTCCTCATCATCATCATCATCATCATCATCATCATCATCATCGTCCTCATTCTCATTCACATCCACACAACCACCATCACCACCATAGCATACAGTACTCCATTAAATAAAGCAGACGAGAGAGAGAGAGAGAGAGAGAGAGAGAGAGAGAGAGAGAGAGAGAGAGAGAGAGAGAGAGAGAGAGAGAGAGAGAGAGAGAGATGTATTCTTATCACTACCTTCCTCATCTTCCTCACACCATTTACCTTCCTTATACCTTACCTGGTCAAGAGAGAAGGTGAAGGTTTTCTGGTACCACTGCAGGAGGGAGACGCCCCACTCCCCCCTCACCACCATGCCGCCCCACTCCCAGGCACTCACCACGTACTCCCAACCACTCCAGTCACGCCGAAACCGAAATATCTCTGCAATATCATATGGTAAGAGACGTAATTTTAGCAATATTTTGTAATGTAGTTTCATTTCATCTGTTGTCTCTCATCTTTTTTCATTTGACGTTTAGCATCTTCCTCCAGCAAGCACCTGTGTTCTCTAGCTACTCACGGTTCAAGGTCCAGCCGAGGCGAGGACAGAAGGCTAAGTGTGATCGCTGGAGGATTCGTATCGAGCGTCCTCCGTCAGGTGAGACTGTGGGTATAAAGGTAAGGAGTCAGAGAGATTGTGCTGCGTTGTAGGAAGGCTCCCAGCTCACCTAACTGATGCATGCACTGGTACTATCTAGATATATATTTTTCTTATTTTCTAGATTGGTGTTTTTTTTCGTGAGGTGTAGTATACAACTTTCTGAATGATAAACACATATTTGCAAGAATTCAATTTACGTATATGAAATAAACATTGAATAAAACTACTGACGATGAAGAGAAAAAAATGCTGCATATTCGTCATTAGTTTCATTAGTTTGTACATGAAAGTGTGGACCTACTCACCAATGGTCGTCATGTTGGAAGAAAAGCTCAACACCCTGGAGGTTATTTTCTGCCTTATCTCTTGTGTTACGTCATTCAACACCGACTCATCTTTCTCATTTTTTGGCCATTCCTTCATGTCATGGTTTGGTTTATGATCTTGACCGCTGCAAGCATCGTTCAAGGCCATTTTTCGTGGTTTTTCTGAGTCTGGGATGCAGCCACCAGTGACGTAGTGTTGTGACTTCTGTAGCTCCTTGACGCCGCTGTCTTCACACTGTTCGACGTCACAACTGCCATCAGCCTCA
>JAPQNM010000005.1:20542508-20577508 GCA_029783475.1 Metacarcinus magister | reverse complement strand
TCATGCAGAGGTGAAGCCTTGAAGGTGTTCTGCTAGTTATGGTTCAGGATATTAGCAGCTTGTGAATTTTTTTTTTTTATAGTATCTACTATTTTATTGATATTATATTACTATTCTTGTTGTTTTAGGGAGTACCCCGCTATCATAATGACGGCTCAGTCTCAATGTTGCTTACCTGTTTCTCTTATGTATGCATGTATACCCTGTAGGAAGAACGAATGGCAATTGATGTGGATGGATGAGATGATTCACATATTGCAATGCCGAATTTTGAAACAATGAGAAGGCTGTGACCGGGGATCGAACCCCTGACTCGACTTAGCGTTACGGCGCCTTACAAATCAGACTATAATGATCACCAAGGTCCAAGTGGAGTTTGGTTGACATTGACTGTACTGATACTATAATAAAACTTTAACCTGAGAAGACAAAAAAATGAGGTAGCATCATCATTTTGAAAGACAGGTTCCAATTTAACATGAGTCAATTTTTGTCACCTGATAGCAGCTCATAAATGGTATTCAAGTTTCCACTCAGTTGTTGTCATTCTTTCTGTACAGGAAGCTTAACCAATGCAATATCCCAAGTCTTATCACTTAACTGAAACACTCAACCCCAAAGCCCCCAGCATTCTTTTTATTTTTTTTTATTTTTTTTGCCATTTCTCAGTGACATCTCATATCTACCTTTCCTGTTTCTTCTGTACACTCTAATCTCTTTACATCATCTATAATAGCTGTAATATTATGGGTTATAAAGTGGGTATGTAATGCCCGAAATCTTTATGTCTTGTACAGTATCCCCCTATCGTTCTTTAAAACAGTTTTCTATGAAAAGAAAATTATTTCCTTATATTAGCTTAAGTAACCTTAATTTCCAATTAAAAGCAAACTCTATATCTTAAAGTAATTAACTTAGCTAGATTTCCTTTCACCAGTTTCTATTAAGAAACATGATGAAATATAAGAAAATTTTTATATATTTCATCATGTTTCTTAATAGAAACTGGTGAAAGGAAATCTAGCCAAGTTAATTACTTTAAGATATAGAGTTTGCTTTTAATTGGAAATTAAGGTTACTTAAGCTAATATAAGGAAATAATTTTCTTTTCATAGAAAACTGTTTTAAAGACGGTAGGGGGATACTATACAAGACATAAAGATTTCGGGCATTACAGGTAGTATTTGTTAACAACTGTTGGGACAATTGATTGTTAATGGGTCGTTGGTGGTGTTATTAGAGCTGCTACGTAGGCAGGAGTGGCTCTACCTCCTGCATTATCATATCCCAAAGTAAAATAATTAGTTTGTGCATTGCAAACTCAACTATTTATTACCTTTAAATCAATTTTTCTGTTATAATGTCAAATATTATTGGTAATATTGTAATAACATCAATTAACATACTCAATACACCATCTAAACATTTGTATGTCCACACGCAAAATACAAAGGATGGAATTTCAACACACTCCTCATGCATAAGGTGTATGACCAAATACCAACCCTTGACAATGGTGCACTTTATACTTGATAAGCAATGGCTCTTGAGTTTGCTTGATTTTGAAAGGGAATCCTACCATTAAAGAGATTATGTTTGGTGATGCCGGGGCTCATCTCCCTCACTGACCTGACCCTTTCAATATCTTGGTTAACAGTTGGGGTTATGAGAGGCCACCTTACAGTATCTTCATCTACAGTTTACAATGCTCCTCCAACTCAAGCTTTACCCCCTTCCATTCCATTATAATATTATCATTAACATGGTATTAATATGTTAATGGTCAATTATACATTTTCTTAACATTAGTGTGTTTGACAAATGAAACAACGTCTTCAAAAGAAGCTTTATTTTTTTCTAACCGAAGTTTTCTAGATAATCAAGCCATAGAAAAATCATGTGCTTCATGTGATGGACGTAATATCTTGCTTTCACTAAGACTTCTTAACATTCTTTCTCAAGTGTAGATAGCATTTCCATCTTTCTTCTGAATTAATTACACAGTCTTTTAGTTCCACATGTGTCAACAGATAGTGTACTGTTGCAGTGAGTGTCCCTAGAAGACTATTTTATCAAGCAAGAAAAACTTTCCCACAGGCACAGTATTACACTGCAAAAAGCCTAAAGCACACAATGATTTCTTCCTATGTATGGAGGCACACACATAAATAATTGCTGCCACAGTTCATTCACTTGAAGCATAGGAATCTTGTAAAAAAAACATGAAGTTAACTTATGTACCACTTTACATTTCTTCATCCTCATCAGAGGAATCTTCTTCAAGAGCAGCCTTGGCATACCGCTCTGCTTCCTTGTAAAGGGTATCAGGGACAAATTGATGGCGGCCCCCAGACTCCTCGCACACCCAAGACAGTTCCATTTCAAACATCTTATCCTTTACTTCATCATGGACAAGGTAAACGCTGAAAGCAAAATAATAATATGTCTTAGTAAAGCACAAAGTCTGCTTAACAATTTTCCTGACCTGATTTCATGCAAAAGGGAAAACACATTCTAGGCATCATGTGCCAATTAATTGTACAAGTTTCTTTACATGACAGGTTTAATATTTCCAGGTTCAGAAATAAAAACCATCGAACTTATGGGTGATGGTGCGGCTCAAGGAACTAACATTTGACAAACATATGCGTTAATAGGATTTCCACCTTAAATCAAATAGAAGTACATGGGAATTGTTTTGAGTATGAATTGTCAACACTTACAAAGCTACTCCCTACTGCTTATACCTTCTCCGGTACACACACACACAACCTGAATCATGGATGGAATGTTTTTTAACCTCATTCTATTCCATGGCTAAAAGAAAACCTGTCGCATCCATAAATCTAGTCAAAAAGGTTTTCCTATGAGCAATAATGAAAAACATACAGGAAATAAGCCAATCAATTAACTACACAATGCAAACCATAACACTATACTGTACTTTGACTCATGATTTCATTTTAATACTGTCTCATTATTATTAGTTTTGTATATACAGTAATCTCTCCCTATCCAGACTAGGTTTTTTAGTGTCACAAAGGGCAAGGAGAAGGGTGCTTTGGGGTCTGGTCTATCATAGTGTTAGCTAAATTAACCTTAGTATGGGAGGGACTACTGTAATTATACAACATAGCCTAAACTTTCTTCAACCTCATCCCTTAACCTGCATTTTACAACAATGTACTCTCAAAACTTCCTGCTCTTCTTTAGGTCAAACACCAACTTTAGAATCACATAAAAATATTCAATACTTACATTTTGGCAGCCTCTTTTACAAGTTCCCTGCAGGTGACATCTTTCAATTTCAGTTTCTCAATTTCAGTTTTTGCATTCTGCTTAGCTTTGCCAATTGCACAGCCCCAATAACCCTGAAGAAGAAAAAAATTAATTCTTGCAACATACTGTAACTCAATTTTACTTTTCAATTCAGTGGTGAAGCCCATTGAAATAATATACTAAACTTTTTAATCTTTCTGAATGCTACAAAAAATTATTCAGAAAAAATGTAAAGGTTATATAGGCAGTTGAATTTTAGAAAAGTAAAGGCAAGATTTTTTCTGAAATGTCTTATGGGAGGAAATGGATAAAGGAATATGATAACAAGTTTCATGAAAATGACTCAAAGCAAAATAATCAATAATTCTGCCATTAGATCCAGATTGTTTGCATACCTAAAGGTAAACCAGGCAATGAAACAATCACCCATGAGAGATGCATCACGTGTAAAGAGCAAACAGTTAAGTGTAAAGTGACTCAACAAGTGACGCGGCACACTCTGACTTATCATCATGGTGGATGTAAACACTCTATAGGAAACAGACTCACATGTAAGGGACTATCTTACAAACAAATACACAATTGCAACTTACATGGCACATTCCTGAGGGGTCGATTAAGTACATCTGTGGTCCATCTTCATCATAAACCCCAATCATGACTGAGCAGCCAAAGGGCCTCACAGCAGAGTAGAGGGTGTAGGCGTGGTGGTAAGAACAGATCCGCTCGGCCAGGAACTGTGGATCATCACACACAATAAGCACTTCATTGCCCATTACTTAGCTTTTCTTATATTAAGAGACAGAAAATTCACACTGCCTTCAAATGTCCTTAAGCATTTATATGATTCTATTTTGATCATTTGAATATCTAATATCTTTATGAAGTAAGATTTTATTTCCACCTCAAAATTCTCCTCCAGAATAATAAGTATATAACCTTTTGTCATCATTACATCTGGATATCTTCAAGTTATCTGCCCCATGAGGTAATGAAAACACCATCAATCTACAACCAAACAGATCTTTACATTTCATAGTTTTCAGGGCAACGACAAACATAGTTGTTTTGCATTTAGTCACACAGATATCTCAATTCAGCTGAATAAGGAAGATGCTATATGACTGAAGTTGATAAAGCCTTTTGAAACTCGTATTTTTCTTTGCATCAATCTCATACATTAAGTCAATCAATCTATCTATATACCAGGATGATATCATCCTAAAGGAGGTAGCCAAGACAGACCCACCCAAGCCAGCGGTTCAGGCCAGTCACGCAAATGGGGTTGTGGGCGGGTGTTGTCCACAAGAAGGTCTGTGCTTTAACCCCTGCCACTTCAAATGAAATTCATGCCCATCTCCTTCCCCACACCTGATCTGATCCATCAACCACATCAGATGCACTGGAACCTTCTCCACGGGTTGTCAAAGCCGCGTCATTACTCATGCATTCACCACTGCTCTCCATTCACAATCATCCTTTATTCAATCAATCAATCATTGGAGCCATACACTGAGGGGCGCATTGCCTCGCCCAACCTTCAACCCAATCATGGTGATCCCCCCATGCAAGTCCTTATGCAGGCTCCCTCCCAAAACCAAGTAACTCCCAACAGGGAGCCTCAACTTGCCCCAGCCATGAACTTTGTGGGTGCCCCCTTGGCCTCCTTCCCCCTGGGTTATTCCTTTCAGAGACAACCCCACAAGCAGGATCAGCTTCTGGGTAACGTGCCACATGCCCATATAGGCGGAGTTGACGTTGATGGACTGCTGCATTGATTCAGTCTCACGGAGCAGTCACTAATTTGACACAAAGTCATTCCAGCGATACCCCATGATTATGTGAAGGCATTTATTACCAAAGACATCAACTCGCCTCTTCAGGTTGGTGTTCAGTGTACATGTCTCACAGCCATACAGTAAGACAAGGATCACCAACGACTTGAAGATCTGAATCCTTGTACGTCCGCCAGACACTCGTGCTGAGTGAGTCCATAATACCGTGCACCAAACCAATCCGCCATAAGATTTCTTAACATGATCCACCATTGTCATGAACTACACTACCAAGGTATGTAAAGTTTTCCAAGATATCAATGTCTTCGCCGCATGCATTGCTCCACAGATATTCCTCTTTTATTCAATGCTCTTTCACACCGTCCATCCATCCCATTTGTGGCCTTCCTCTCAACCTCAATCTTCTCACATCAGATCTTATTATTCTTCAACCTCCCACGTGCATTTCATGAACTTATTGTTATTCTCATTCACTCACAACTTTCTAATTCTACACACTTGTCCAAACTCTTCCACCAGTTGCCACAATTTCTCCTGTGAATCCGCTACCAAAGCAGTTTCATTCACAAACAGCATCTGATTTACCTTTCACTCTCTGCTATCAGCATTTACTAATCTGAGACCTCTACCTAACATTCTTGCATTTACCTTCCTTACCAAACCATCCATATAAATACTGTACAACCATGGTGACATCACACATCCTTGACGTAGCCACACTCGAACAGGAAACCACTCACTCACACTTTTTCACACCCTTATGCATGCTCTACTCTTCACATCACTTAGAAGTCTGCCACCTTGTCCATACAACTGCAGAACATTCCATAAGTAATCCATATCAATACTATCATATACTTTCCATGCAAGCCCAAAACACTTTTCTTTCAGCCAAAATCCTTTCACACACCTGTCAATATTACAAACAGTAAGAAGACTGTAATTAACTTACCTTGCAGGGAATGGGTCTCCCATACTCAGCTCGGTAATTAGCTGCTTCTGCTCGTCCCACGTCTACAACAGCTCGGGCATCTGCTAACAACCCTGCAGAAGCCTGGACGAGTACAAACAATACATTCAGTCACTCCTCTGCAACCTATATTTAAAGCTGGCCCTATGCTATATAAGTTCTTTATCAAATTTTTTCTTTGTACATTTTCTATATGGATTTCCAAATCACAATTACATTTACCCGTCAACTAACTTTATATTGGGACAAACACGATTTATAGATCAGTTATGTTCTTTAAAAACTATTCATAAATCTAGATATTTTTCTTTATAGACGTAATAAAACAAAAAAGATACTTACATAATGATTTCTGACATTTTATGCCTAAAACAAGCAGACATGTTATATGTTAAGTTACACAGGAATTTTTTTTTTAAATTAATAGATTATTCCTTTTAATTAAGATTTCTTTTATACTGTTTTTTGTTGGTCCTTACCAAGCCAGTGTGTGTGTCAATGTTAAAAATTCGTTTGTTGGCTCCTCGTTCATACAGCTTAGATGTGATGATCTTTTCAACAGCAAACACAATGCCATCTTTGCATCTTAGGCCAATGGCTGTCCTATAGAAGAAAAAATAAGAATAATTGTATGAAGTCAAATAATGAAAATACTATGAATAATGTATGATTTTCAACTGTAAGAATGATCAATTCACACAATACACGTATACACCATTTAACTAAATGTATAATACATACATATTAAAAAAAATAATAAATCAATAAATAAAATAAAGAATTACATTAGTATCACCATTGAACTATATAAGCAAGAAAGAAACTACTTTAAATCAGTATATAACTAACTAAATAAATTAATTAATACATACAGTAAACCAATGTAATATTAAACAAGTAGGAGAGAAGCTAGAATTGATGAAGCTGAAAGTTTGATAATTTTGATGCTTTTACTATGACAAGGCAAGGAGAGGGAGTAGACAGTAATGTCTCCCTCAACCCCTAATTGCCTTGTCTTGGTTCCCACCTTTAAGGGAAATATAATCCTATAATATATAGATTATAAAATTCAAGAAGGATACAGTGTATGACCGAGACATGAATAATAACTTGAAGGTGGCGGCACGCTAGATATTTTTTAATAACATGTTACTCGTTTTTGGTAGCCGTTTTGACAAACTTACTTGTACGTCACACACAGGAATGTTTTGTTACTGAGTTTGCCAAACACAAAGCTGCGTTCCGTTGTTACGACTCATATTTCCTGGAAAAGCACCATGGAACCCACACTGGAAAGTCTTAGAGACAAACGCATATAAAAAACGAGTAACATGTTATTGCAAAATGCCTAGTGTGTCGCCACCTTAAGTCTCTAAAATCTTGTTAGAACCTTATTCAGCCAATCTGTTACTGATAGACAGCTTGGTTATGGCAGAATTAGTAAGTTTCCCATTGATGTCTCATTAATGTCCAACTTACCCACTGTTCTCCACAGCTTTCTGGGCATATTCAACCTGGAACACACGCCCATCAGGAGAAAACTGTGATGCTGACAAGTCATACTGAAATAGAAATGAAAAACTCTGTTAGTGCTTGTCCAATACTACACTTCAATGATTGGCTTTAGAGGTAATACTTCTTCTTTATAATACACACATACCTCGTTTTAACAGACAAAAGGGGGGAAACATCAGTCCGATAATGCCGATTGTCCATAGTTACCAACACTAAGCCTGTAGTGGCTAATATCAACAATTACATTACCAAAGAAAGAGGAATAATATAGTAGTGTACATTTAATGAAACACACTATCCAATCTGACCATGTAAAATACCTGTACATTGTAAATATACAGTGTAAAATACCTGTACACTGTAAATGTACATTATAATATACCTGTACACTGTAAATACGTATACACTATAATATACCCGTACACTGTAAATATACACTATAATATACCTGTACACTGTAAACATACACTATAATATACCTGTACACAGTAAATATACACTATAATACATTAATTCCAGTGATTCAATGGAGTAATAAGGTACCCGTGTCATTACATTCATGTAAACAAAGTGAGTCGGCTGCTGCAGATTTTGTCCTTTGCTTTTGATATCCGTTAGAGGGAGGTCCGTAAAACCGAGGTATGAGTGTATAAGCAAAGTTTTAACAGATAACAAGATAATAGCAATAATCATAAAAATTTGTATTTTATGTTTAGTTATTATCTTCCATGATATTCTTGAATAACAGAAGATCCATTAACCAATTCATAAATATGCATAATCTACTTTCATGCTATGGCAGAGACCACTTTCTGTGTGCAGACGGATAGATAGTGTTGGGGTTTTGGGATAATTTGCAGAAAGAGGTTCTCTAAAACGCAAGCCATTTCTGGACTTACCATTAAACGCTGGTCTTTTTTCCTGATTGCTTTACATCTATAACGCTATAACGCTTTAGAGGCCAGGGCTTAATAACAGATTTGCAGATACTTTGTAAGAAATCACTAGCTGCCTGGGTAAGTCTCCCTTGTGGCCAGAGTTATGGCGTGTGGTCACACTGATGTCTAAGGTTGAATCTCAAAATCTTTTGAACACTAGCAAATGACACAATGATATCCATACGACAGGCAATCATATTCCAGGATTTCATATCATCCTCTTTCTTCCTGATTGAATTTTGGTTGTTATGGCAGTCCTGTGTAAGATGTGTGTCCTCAACCCCTGGCATGCAAAGAAGCACTTTAACAAGGATGAAAAAGCCACAATTGACTTTCTCAGAGCACACAATGTTCTGTTTACTGAAGTAAAGGGTCCTAAGTGCAAAAAAACCCATGTCTATCAGGAAAGTATGCCTCTTTGGTGCTGTAATCAGTATGTTACGTTACCGAAGAAGAAGAAAAAGAGGTCTTATTCTTACAGTGAGTGACTATTAAGGGACTTTCCTTGAGTCAGCACAGTTAAATTGCTTAAGAACCTCTTTTTGCAAATTAACCAATGAGGTTACCTAAGGAAAGGTTAGAAATGGGTAATGCGTTCAAAGGTTAGGTTAAGCAAAGGTTAACTTAATTTTTAAATGAATCAAAAACAGGCAGATTGGAGGGTTGGTGGTAGGCCAGTTGAGTGAGGCCAAAAAAATATTATTTTGTCTGATACATAACTATCATGAATCTTTACGTAAGTTTAGGCTAGGTAAGTTTTAGGGAAAATCTGTTTTTCTGGTGCTTCAGATATGCTTTGATTGATTTTGGACGTCATTTATGCTACAAATTTGTGGGGGGGACTGGAAACATCTTTTTTGCCCAAAAAATTTATCCCAAATTTTTTTTTTTAAATCACATCAAAACACACCAGACAACCCATTTCTCTTAAAAATTTATTTGAGAACCTGTTTCTGCAAATTAATCTAGAATTTTAGAAGAAATTCAACTAGATCATAATTTTCAGTTACTGAATTATATTCTCTGTACTGCAAGTTTGTTTAGGTAAGGAAGAAACTCGAAAACGAGTGCTTTGTATCGGAAATTAATCTCTAAATCACATAAAAAGTACCAGAATTGATCCAAAAACTGTATATCATTGGAATTATGAATATCGTAAGGTCAGATTTGGTTAAGTTATATTAAATTTAGTGAGACTATATTAAGTTAAATTAGACAAAACTGAGAGTAGTGACGTTAGGAAAGGTGAGCCAAGCAATACAATAACATGGCGGGGCTCGGACGGGTGCTACACTGTAAATTTACCCAAAATAGTTTCCTGGCAGAGGTAGTTGCAAATAATTCAGTATTGAATTTAAAAAAAAAAAAAAGCAATCACGAACCATACGACACTAGAAATTAAGATATCAAGTAACAATCATAAGGTAAATCACGAGTAATAAATAACCACTCAATACAGCCATAATAACGACCACATCCAACTGAGTGTATAGGATGAGTAATGTTTTCACTCACCCCGGTACCAATTGAACTCATCCTGCCCTTGTATCAGAGTAATCCCTTCAAATACAGTCGTTACAGTAGTAAACACTTGCAAGAGTGAGCCTGGTGTTGTCACTCTACAGACCGTCGACTTGATAGTTGCGTTTTTCTCAATGAACGATTATTTTATTAAGGAGATATGATAAACTTTTTTTTCAGCTACCTAATATAATTCAATGGTATTTTCATAATATTCTACGCATAATTGTTAACCACCAATCCTTTTTTTTTTTTAATAAAGTGTGTGTGTGTGTGTGTGTGTGTGTGTGTGTGTGCATGTGTGTGTGTGTGTGTTCCTAGGCTATGATTAGAACAAAAAATGCATATGTATTAATTGAAGTTGATATAGACTAGAATATTTACAAAAACATTTCAAAAGTACAAGTTTATTATTTGAGCTGTTGAAATAGATGTAATATAGTCGATGTTTCATGAATGTGCCGGTGTGGCGCAAAATAAGTGTTATATGAATGATAACATAATGACACAACCCTTTATAAATCATTATTAGTGTATGAAGAGCCTCTTATTAACTGAGATTGCATCGCTTTTGTCTGTTTTATGTGTTAGGACAACATTGAAGTTGGGAATTATGAAAAATTAATGACAAAAATCAGCTTAACGTGGATGATTGTCTTCACAAGTTTATTGTAATTCACATGCTTATTTTACTGTTTCTAAATAAATTTTGGTGCATTAATAGGTTCTTACTGACTGACTGAGTATAACACAAGTATTCTCATGTATATTTGGCTTGTAAGGAAACTTTTTGAGTACAGGAGGTATTTTAACGCGTGAATATTTCGCAGTGACACGAGATTTCTAACAGCAACAGCCAAAAATATTTGCCTATTGAAAATATGCAACTTTAATTCAAATGATTTTTCACGTTTCTGTGACGGAAATACTTTATTTTTTATTTTTTGTGTCCCGGAGAATGTTGACCAAAATTTACGTCAAAAAATTTGACGCATTTTATTGCAAAACTATTGCTCCTAGAGCAAGTATGCATTGAAACAAATTTGTAGAGTTTGACTAGGTCTATCAGATATATTGTGCAATAATCTTTCCAATATCCTCAATAGCTTTGGAGACAATGAGGAAAAAAGTAATGTTTTTTTAAAAGAAAAAAAATGTGACATTTTTTCAATTGTTTACATTCCATTGTCATTATACTATAACCCAACGCTCCCTTCCTTGCCTCCCCACGCCGCCGTTATCACCCCGTCATCACGTCGCTGCGTACTGTGGCCACTCTGGGAAGAGGAAACCGGCGGAGTACTTCTCAGTACTACGGCAAGGTGGCCTGGGAGGCGTACCTGATCCGGTGTGTGATGGCCGACGAGCAGAAATTGGCTGGCGGGCGGGTGGTGGTGAAGTCACCCAGGAAGTGAGCCTGTCTTCCACATTAGACCCGGGCTGCTGTACACCACACCCTCTCACCCCTCTGTCATCATCCGGCCCTTGCCTTGTGGCTTCCAGCAGGTTGAAGATTGCTGGGCGGTCTCGCCCTAACGGGTTCAGCCGAGGCCTACGTTAGAGATCTCTAACGTAGGCCTCGGTTCAGCGGCACCTGCTGAAGTCGAGGTGAGAGGAGGCGACACCGACACAGCCGAGGTGTGAGAGGACGGAGGACGCGTCCCCTTGAGGCCGGCTACTAACGCCTTTCAGTCTTGCTGCCGGAGTTGTGGTGAGTATGGCCATTTCTCCACCGCTTGCACCAACCCCAGGGATATGCTGCAGGCGGGAAATGACACTTGGCTGGACGGAGGGGCCGAGAGCCAGCCAACTTTCCTAGGGCCCCGTGCAGTGTAAAATGCCGCCGTACTACAGCCACGACGGTCCAGGTGGAAGGCACTGTAGACGGGAGACCATGCCGGACGATGGTGGACACGGGCGCAGAGAGGACGCTCGCACGTCCGGACGTGGTGCTGGCGAAACATCTTTCTGAGGCACCGCAGTGGCTCTGTGGAGTCACAAGGGCATTGCACGGAGCTCAGGAGCCCAGTGGAGGTGCGACTCGGCATGGGAGGAAGCGAGGAAGTCCTGCCTGTGTACGTCGCCGACATGGAGGATCCATGCCTTCTGGGCCTGGAATACCTGACGCAGAGTGGGGCGTGTGTCGACCCGGGAAAGAGGACGTTAAGGGTACGCAGGGAAGAGGTGCCCTTAATTCCAGGTGGCGCTCCGGCGGAGGTAGTTGCGGCTGAGTGCGTGTGCCTTGCCCCGAGGACTGAAGCTACAGTGCCTATTTATATACTGCCTTATACGCTGACTGGAGGATGGAGGGAGCCAACGGCATGGTGGAGTCCACGGAGCACCTGCAGACTGGCAGACGGCGTGGCAGTGGATGGAGGTGCAGACACAGCATGGGGTGATGGAGGAGTCGAGGATGACGAGGATGAGGGTGTGGAAGACGAGATGGAGGTGCGGACACACGACACAATCGGGAGAAATGGAGGAAGGTGTGGAGAACCCGCAGGAGGACGCGTGGAGCCACGACAATCTGTCACGGGCGGCCTTGAGCGTGACAGGTCCGGAAAGAGGCAGATCTCAACGAGCCAGACGACAGCCCGTGTGGTTTAAAGACTATTAAGTGAGGGAGACTTAATATGCTGTGCAGTAAATTGTTTGTACAATGTTTCTTTCTTTTTTTCTTTGTAATTTGCTCCCCCTCTGAAAAAGTGACCACCCCAGTCACTTTTTGAGATGGGGGCAGTGTTATGTTGTGTGTATGCATGTGTGTGTGTGTGTGTGAGGTCAGCGGTGTGGTAGCGGGTATATAGTGTCCGCGAGCCCAGCTGGAGTGGGCGGCGGGGACAGGGGGTGGGGCAGGGCATGAAGGTTACGGGGAGTCGGAGCTGAAACCCTAAACTGTGAGGGTTACGCCGCAGACTGTTCTCCTCCCGCCAAAACTTCTCACTCTACCCTTGGGGACGCCTGTGTTTTATGTGGCTACTTCAGGTTTGGAACATTCCACCGTGCCTTCAGGACTGTGACAGTGGAGTGAATTGAGTGGTATGTGATAATGTGTGTTCAGTGGGGAACAAAGAACAGTTCTCCCTCTCTCAAAGTTTCGCCTCTCCCCAGTGTTGTAAACCAAAAGGAAATAAACCCCAGGAAACGTGCTGACTTTTCCCTCGCCTCATAGTGCTGTTTGACTCGTGCTTGTAGCTTCTTTGCTCGCCCTCAATCACACACCTGATCCATGAACTGCAGTTGATAGCAAAAGTGAGTTTGTGTTGCTGCTCCTTCCTGCCTTCTGCGGTGCGTGTCCTGACGTGTGGTTGAGGGGGACCGACGGCGGTCGTAACAATATTGTCTTGTCTTGTTGTTTAGACGTCAATCGTCAGGGCCAACTATATATATATATATATATATATATATATATATATATATATATATATAATATATATATATATATATATATATATATATATATATGCATATATATATATATATATATATATAAATATATATATATATATATATATATATATATGTATATATATATATATATATATATATATATATATGTATATATATATATATATATATATATATATATATATATATATATATATGTATGTGTGTGTGTGTGTGTTTCATTCAGTCTTGACAACGTGCTGGACCGAGGCCTACGTGATCTCTCACGTAGGCCTCGGCTGGACCCGCAATCGCCAGCTATAATTACCCTCATTGAAAACTCAGAGCTCATTGTAGAGACTGGTAGATACTGATTTCTGGTTAAGTCTAGGACCTTCATACACACACCAGCTTGGGTCCGAGTACGTATAGCTACTCGTATTCATACTTAGTATATAATATAATGTACTCGTGATAAGACTGCATGAAACACACATACACACATATATATATATATATATATATATATATATATATATATATATATACTGTATATATATATATATATATATATATATATATATATATATATATATATATATATATCCCGAAAGGAGATTTTCAGCGGGAGTTATTGTTGTGACACCGTGATGGTGAGCCGCTGCTGCACCGTCTCCTCCGCTGCTTGAAGCTTCATAATTACATCCTTCTTTCGCCATGGAACTAGAAAAGTGGCCCATTTTTAGCCTCCTCAAGCCGGAGTTTGTGGAGAAGATGAAGCTTACTTGCGTGTTTGGTGAGATGATGTGCCAGACTAACTTAGAGGTGTCTTGGTTGTGGTGATTGGGACTGTTTACGTGGTGGCTGTTGACAAGGTGGTGGTGACGGTGTTTGGGGCTGTTTGTACATGGTGGTGATGTTTGGAGCTATTGGCAGGGTGGTGGTGACGGTGTTTGGGGCTGACAGGGTGATGCTGATCATATTTTGCGCTGTTGACAGGGTGGTGTTTGGGGCTGTTGACAGGGTGATGCTGGTCATGTTTGGGGCTGACAGGGTGATGCTGGTCATGTTTGGGGCTGTTGACAGGGTGATGCTGGTCATGTTTGGGGCTGTTGACAGGATGATGCTGGTCATGTTTGGGGCTGTTGACAGGGTGATGCTAGTCATGTTTGGGGCTGTTGACAGGGTGATGCTGGTCATGTTTGGGGCTGTTGACAGGGTGATGCTGGTCATGTTTGGGGCTGTTGGCAGGGTGATGCTGGTGGTGTTTTTGGGGCTGTGGACAGTTTATTCTTTATCATATGTTACATATTAATATTTGATGAGTGTGTGAATGACAAGTTGGTGTTTTGGCATCCAGGAAACATGGGCAACGAGGCCATCATAGTGACCAAGGAGGATGATGTTTATGCCTTGGGGTTCAACGGTGCTGGCTGCCTTGGTGTGGGGGACCAGAACAGCACAATGGAGCCTCGCAAAATTGAGCCCCTCTGTCAGAAAAAAGTGAAAGGTAATGTTTTTCATAAATTTGATTGTAACCTGTGAATAGTTTCCAAAGTTTAGTAAATTTTCAGTTTCACTCAACCAACGATTTTCTGATGTAACTTATGTTTTTTAACCTAACCTAATCTAATCTAACCTAACCTAACCTAAGCACTACATGTATCACCAGAAAAAACATAAGACGCATCAGAAAATCATTAGTTGGTTTGTTGGTTGGTAAAATTGCAGTTTAAGCCAATACACCTATTCTTGTTTTTCTTTTCTCCTGTAGCCAACAAGCTTAGGGACCACTTGGGAAAGCGGGGTTTTAGGGTGGGGGAAGCAACTATAGGCCATATATGGCAATCTGGAAAAATCTAAGGTGAAAAACCTATTTTTTAGTTTGAAAAATATAAATAGCTTATATAACTGAACCAGATCTCCCCAACGACACAACCCTAACCTAAACTAAACTCACCCGGGGGAATAAGGCCCCTCGAGTTCCCCTAACCTAACTTTTAACCTAGACTCGCGTAATAACCTTTTAACTAGGGGGGGCAAACCCGCCAGACCCCTCCCAGCCTAACCTAACCTAGCCGGGGAGTTTCGCCTCCCCCTGGTCCCCCCCACACCAAACTAAACGAACCATACAGATCAACCTATTTCAAATTATGATAAATAGCTTAATCAAAAGTAGATGTTCCAGCCTCCAAAAAAGTTCCTTTGAAGTTCAACACTGTAACCGTTGCACTGTTTGCTACGCTTTTTTTGGGGTAATTTTCGGTATCTACCACATTACCACAGATGTTTTTCCAATCTGAGCTTGCATGGCAACTTGCAATTAGGACACAACTGTCTTCGGTAATGCACTGTGTAAACGTAGGAAATCAATTTCCACGTTATCTGAGCCCGTCATTGACCTACACTCAAACACCAACTCCAGAACAGGAAGGAAATGTGCCCAATTCCATCTACCATCAGACTGCCCAACCAAGATAACAACACTCCAACAAAACAGTCTGACAAGAAGGGGCACCCGACTGTTTAACCATCTACCAGCCCACATTAGAAACATTAAAGGGGTGGAGACTCAACATTTCAAGAGGGAACTGGACAAGTTCCTGGCAAGCCTACCAGACCAGCCAGGGTACCAGGATACTCAGCCTCAAGACCACCCACTTTAAACTCCATCCCAGACCAACTCAAGTACCTCCAACAAAGTGAAGGGTGGCAGCAACGCCGTGGCCTTGCCTCATACATCAGCGACAACGTGGGACTGATGCTGCACTGAGGCAGAAACTCTTCAAGATATATTCAAGATAGATCTTTAGAATGAAAATTCACAACAAAATCCCAATAGTTATAGGCGCAAACACGGCACACAGAAGACATGTAAATGTCTGGCGTGACCACCATTGTGAGACTGGAAAGAATTGGAGAGGCTACCCTTCTGACTGGAGATACATATACGTGCATTTGTTTGATTGGCTAAAAAGAGGGCAACCAAATGTCATGAAACGCCACACCATGTGACTTAAACAGCGCATGCGCCTATAGTAACAAACACGAACACACTCAGTTGTACTACATCCAGCCCTGACATGAAGGGTGTGTGGTGTGGACTTAGAAGATTTTTCAAGAGTGTGGGACTTGGAAAATTTTTTGAGGCACCTAATTTCAAAGACGCTTTGCACTGTTAATATTGATTTGTCCCGGGGTATGTATTTAGTAAAAAAAATGTCCAAAATAATGATATCTAAACATTTGTAATTCCAGAATAATGAAGTTGTGCATTGGCTTAAACTGCAATAAAACTTTTTTAGGATGACCACTGAAACAGAAATTTTGGATTTAAGTCACTACTAATTTTGAAAGGTGGCTAAAAGGGACAAATGCAAAGGGCTGAGAACTCCTTTCCCCAAGAATTTAAAAGAAATAGAAGGGGCTTTATTCTTTAATTTTGTTAGTCTCATTTTCCTTCTTTTATTGAAAGCTGAGTTGTATAGAGAAATAATCAGAACATTTGATTACTTTAGTTATGAAGGTAAGGGGCACTGTTATGGTGTTTGGAAACTCATGGTATTATAGTGGTAGCTTACCTAGTGATAATTAATGACAATTTAGCCATCTATATACCTGGCTTATATTTACCTGAAAGGGGGCATAGGTGATACAAGGTATATTTAGGGTTTGGGCAGAATTTCATCTCACCTCCTTATCTACATCTTGTCTCATAGTTATTAGGACGAAACTATGGAGAAGATGAGCTCACCAGTCCCCTTGCTCTGTTCTTATTAAAGTGGGGGCACACGCTGTAGCTACGTGTAGCTGTGGGTGCTCATCTCCTGTCACATAGACCTTTGAGCTTGTGGTAGAAATTAATCCGTTACTCTGACATATGAGTTTCCACAGTTTACCTTCCCCAGGTTTCCCTAGGTACCCATTTATCGACCAACCCGTTTGGGAGGATAAACAGCTGGGTGAGCTGTGCGCCGACTGCCCTTGTCCGGGATCGAACTCGGGCCAGCAGATTCATAGTCAGACGTGCTAACCACTGCACACTATTACCTTTTATGGCATGCAAGCAATATTCTGGCAACCTGTATTATTATTATTATTATTATTATTATTATTATCATCATTATTATTATTATTAGTTTTTTTTTCTTTCTTCAGATACAATAGAATGTTGCAGAATGTTTACTGAATATGTATTTTCTGTGAGCTATAAATTGAACAGTTGATTATGTAGTTGTTTTTCCATCTTGTAAAGTAGAAGTAATGCAGTTTGTATGTTTTTGCAGGTATTGCATACGGCAGTGGACCACATGTGTTGGCATATACAGAGAGTGGAGAGTTGTATTCCTGGGGACACAATGGGTACTGTCAACTTGGGAATGGGTCCACTAACCAGGGGCTCACACCTTACCTGGTCACCACACACCTGCACAACAAGCGGGTCACAAGGATTGCTGCTGGATCACACCATTCACTTGCATTGACGGAGGAGGGGGAGGTAGGGCAGCAGAAATGTTTGTCTTATTTAGATTTCCAGTAAAAACTATAGAAAATTTTTCAGTAAAAAAATTAATTTACTGGTGTTATCTATACATTGTGGAAATGAATGATAGCAACATGTCCTATGGATACAGCAAGGTGATTCACTTGATACTATTACAGTTTGAGTTAGCAGTGTTTGCCAGTCAAAATAAATGTGGTCTTGATATTCAGATTGGTGTTTGTACATATGATGTAGATACTTTTCACCAATGGCTATTCATGTAACCCAGAGCTTTCCACACTGATGTCAACCTGAGGGTAAGGAATTATTTTATCAGGAAATCTGCAAAGTCCAAAATGTATGTGGAAAATTAGGGTCAAATCTTTGTTCACAAGCAGACAAGTTGTGTAAGTGACTCAAGTGAATATTGCCGTGCACCTTTTACTGCCTGTGCATGCATTACTGGCCTCTCCAAAACTTGTCCTGCTTTTCTTAATGTTTTTAGCATAGTTGGTAATGTTCATATCGTAGTCTATGGTAGTCCATTCCATTAGTATTGAAGATGATAGCATTATAATAGAATAATCCATAATACTTTTTCCTAATCCAACAATTTAAAATTTAATTTTTTTATTTTTTCTATTTAAAAATTTTTTAAATTTATTTATTTTTTCTTCAAAATACTAACTCTGATTCTGAAACAGGTGCTGGCTTGGGGTCAAAACAATTATGGACAAGTCGGGTCAGGAACAACAACAAATCAGCCAACCCCCCGACGAGTTATTGCGAGCATAGGTGGGAGACAAGTTGTCGACATAGCCTGTGGTCAGACATCCTCCATGGGAGTCATGGATAATGGAGAGGTGAATGTGTAGTCTATCTATCTAGTATATCTTTCTATAGTTTATGTCACCTCATTTCCTTTGGAAACGTCTCCCAAGGGAATGACTGTGGCAGTAGAGACTCCACGTCTCCCTATCCACACACTCCTTCCTTGCTTGTTCAAGCCCTCCACCTCTATCAGCACTTCTTTCATCATTGTACTCCTTTACCTTATCCTTCCATCTTACAACTGGTCTTCCTCTCCCCCTAAGCTTCTCAATTTCAATCACATGCAATTCTATCAATTACTTTTTCTAGGTCCATGAATATTCATCTGGTACTTCTCTCTGTCTCCATGCAAGGTCACATATCAGACACATCCATTCCACCACTGTTTCTCCTCCATATTTGAACTTTTCTGCAGTTCTTCCATCCACATCTGCAGCTATACCACACTTAAGTCTGTCTATTGCTTTCTTTACTCTTTTCCTATCAATTCCTTTTTACACACACATTTGCTTTCCACCTGCTTCCACACCCATGCTTGACACTATTGCTTTCCTTTCTGTCTTGTCATTCATTTAATGTTCTAAGTGATTCTTCCATACTTTCACCTTTTTACCACTTACATGAACTCCATCCTCTCTTTTAATTCTCACATTCACACCCAGTATTCCTCTCTTGCTTAACTTCCTTCCAAAAAACTTTTGATTCTAATTAAGCTTATATGTATACTGTTTGTTGAAGAAAGTGTTTTTTGAGGATTAAAAGATAAGGGGAAGTAATGTTGTTTCATATTAGTGAGGGATTATTTATGTTACCCATATGATAATGTGCTATTGTTAATTTGATATTCATGTAGTATATATACATTATGAATCATCTTTTAAAGAGTTCTGGTTGTTTTCACTGCTATTATTGGATTCTTATTATTCCTGAGAATAATGAGTTTACATATGTTTTTTTCCAGGTGATTTACTATTTCACTTTGTTCATGTACAACCAGAATGTTTTATATCCTAGTAGCAGATTACTCTCTTAAATTTGTTTGTAATGTCATTGTTTTGTCTCCAGGTGTATGGTTGGGGCCTGAACAGCAGTGGGCAGCTAGGTCTTGGAAACAATGTGAACCAACACAACCCAAGCCGAGTCACAGCTCTCCAGGGTGTGGTGATCACTAAGGTAATATATCTATCTATTTATATCTTTATTCTCCACATTTATAAATTTCTCAAAGTAGTTCATCCATCTTATTTAGTTGCCTCATTGTCAACATTCTTCCATTTTTGTCTTTTACTGCATCATCTTGTATTTCATCCTCTTTGCTTTTGCTTCTCATTTTAGTGTATTTGTTAATCTATTTATAAACATTACTCAGATCCTACCTACCCTTTGTTCACAGATTCTTCTTCTTTCTCTATACATCTTTTCCCACGTCTATGTGGGGTCGATGTTTTTGACAGCTTTCCTCCACCTGGCCTGTTGGTACACATCATCCTCTGACAGTTGTTTTTCCCTCAGGTCCTCCTTTACACAGTCCATCCACCTCCGGTTTGGTCTTCCTCTCCGTCTCCTGCCCCGTACGTCCATCTCCATCACTCTTCTTCCCACATATTCCTCCTCCCTTCGCTTCACATGACCAAACCACTGCAGTCTTCTCTCCTGTATTTTCCTCGAAATCTCCACCACCTTCGTGGTTCCTCTTATCTTTTCGTTCCTGATCTTATCCATTCTTGTCACTCCACACATCCATCTAAGCATTTTCATCTCACCAACCTCCAACTTTTTCTTTGTTCACAGATTGTTTGTGGATATTCGCACACCCTTGCTTTGAGTGATGAGGGCAGCTTGTGGGCTTGGGGTGCCAATAGCTATGGTCAGCTGGGCACAGGGAACAAGGCTAACCAGTGTGCTCCTGTCAGAGTAGCACAGGAACTTGGACGTATTGTTGACATTGCTTCCTCACACAGCTGCCACTTGTCAGCTGCCATGACACAGAACTCAAAGATATATTTCTGGGGACATTGTAAAGGTATGCATAATTGTACTTATGTTCATTTCAGTTGGTTACCAGTAAATTAAGAAAAGTTGTATTATGGCACTCCAATAGATTATGAACAAAAGGTCAATTATAGCAAAGCAAGAAATGAAGGTTGTGTATGAATGGAAAATGTGGATCCTATGTGAGAGTGCATAATGGAGTTACCCATAGAAGTCTGGTTTGTGTTATGCAATCAGATTTTGTTACATGCATGTTCAGTCCTCATTACTTTCTGTTTTCGAGGAAACTGCAAAATCAAAATCAAAGCTCTATGATATTTACAAAATGTTTGCATATGTTGTCCATGGAATGTTAGTGATGGAAAGTTGGAGAGCTGCATGAAAGTGGAATAGAGCTTTGCTTTTGTGATGTACCAAAGTTTGCTCAACATTGGATTGTTTTGGGGTGTTTTTGCCAAAATATTACATATCATAATCATCATTATATTTTATTTGCAGGTCAAAGTGTGGTAGCTCCAATGGATACTGGATTTAGCAGTTTACATGAAGTGTTTGCTCTGTGGGCATCTCCAAGTGTAACATATGAACCACTCAATGTCACAGTTTTCACACGATCTTCCTTAGCACAAGCAATGTCAATTGCTTTGGATGATGAGGTAATGATTACATATAATTTTTTGTATTACTGCAAGTCTAATTAGAACATGTTATCAAAAGCACCTTGAATATATATTCTATTTATCTATCTATCTAGCTATCACAGTTTATATCCCCCTTGAAGGAAGTGTAGCTACATATTGCATTTGTTTCCACAGGAGACAGCTGATGTGGTGTTTGTAGTTGATGATCGTAGGATTAGAGCCCATCGTGCTGTCCTCAAGATCAGGTGTCAGTATTTCCGTAACATGTTTCAAGAGCACTGGAAGGAAAATAATTTAGAGTAAGTGGAATTTTTTATTTGTAGTAATATGAAACTATTATTTGTTGAAAAAAATTACTAGATGTTTTTTTCAACACATACAACAAAACAGTTGTAAGAATAAGTATAAACATTCATTGAAAATAAAATAATGATATTCACATGCATTTCTGTAAATAAAAAAAAAAAAAAATATATATATATATATATATATATATATATATATATATATAATATATATATATATATATATATATATATATATATATATATATATATATATATATATATATATATATATTTATTTTAATGTCCTTAACCTGTGGTGCTGGGAGGCTTAATTGAGACATTAGATGGTCGGCCTCCGCCCGTTAGTAGCACAGGTTAGATTTTTAAAGTGACGCCTTATTTCTTGTGAGAGGCTCATGCTGCCCGCGGAAGCTCCTCGTGCATATAACTTTGCAGTCCTGTCGAGGATCCTTGGCCACTTGGCAGTTTTACCAAAGAAAAGTGGCCAGCCCGTGCTGGGATTCAAACTCGGGACTCTGAGCTCGTCTGTATATAGGAAATTGACACAGTTTATATTGTATTAAAAGTGCAAAAGTGGTTTAGTCAAGAATCCTAGTGGCTTATGTGAAGATGTTAGTAATCAAATCAGTTAGTGATAATATTTAAATCTTTGTGGAATAATGAGATATAGAGTACAATAGTAGAAAAAAGAGAATGGATAATAGAAAGTAAAATTCAAAAGAAATTTTTTGTTTTGCATTTAGGAAATTAATTTAAATTTTCTTTAAATGTGTTTAAAATAATATGCTTTGTTTCAACAGAGAAGTAGAAGTGAAGGACTACTCCTTTGTTGTGTTTCGAGCATTCCTTCAGTATATATACACTGACACTGTTGTTGTTTCACCAGAAGATGCCATAGGTAAGTTCAAGTCTGGTGATCAAAGCTTTATTGTTTTATTTTCTCTTTCATAGGTTCAGTTCATATACTAGTCTTCTGAGTCATGGTAATGGTGATGATATATGTATATATATATATATATGGTATGAAATTTATATGATAACATCTTATATGAAATATACGAATTTTCCACTAATTGTGAACCCACTCTATAAGGTACAGTATAATTGACATCATAGATGTGGTTGGAAGCTTCCTGGTGAGGCTGAGAGTAACATATTTTTTGCAGGATTGAATCTGTCTGTCCAGGATCTGTACCGATTTGTATCTTTTGATATATTCAAAACAGAGAAAGTACTCTTTCCCATCTAATAGTGATTAGATCTTTTCCTCTACATGAAAAGTAAAGACTTTATACATGCTTCTTCATGTGAGAGAATGTGATGTTTTTTGATGTTGATGAAATTTGGGTTGTTAAAGATGTTAAGAAATTTGAGCTTGATGATTGATTGATGATTAGGTGCCACAATAACGGAATTATATGTCACTTGAGCCTACTGAAAAGAACAAGATAAATAGTGCTGCTTTTAGAAGCAGATGTGTGATCAAGTGCATCTATAAAAGGGTGAAAACACTGGATTGCAAGGTGCTGCCCTTGTGGAGAGATGGGATGAAAATGACTGGGTGAAACATGAAAATATTTTGAAGTGAAAGCTAGAGTCGACCATAAAACACATTAAAAGGACTCTGAAAACAAAGGACTTGACTGAAAAATTGCACATCATCCAGCAGTTCTGTGAGTTACCATTGGCAAACAAAAGCTGACCCACATAACATGGGGTATGCCTTTCAAAACAATGACAGGGATGTCAATGTATTGTCATGTTTTTAAAGAGGTTGATTTTTGTCTCATCATCTTAGGCCCTCTGGTAGGGGTTTGTAAAAATACCAGTACCATATTCCCTGCAGCTTGTAAAAGGCAACCTAAAGGACCGAAGTGAGGTGTCTGGGAACCACATCTTCTGTCTTAGCTATACAGCGTATTCTATTCTCTGTATTCTCTCCTATGAAAAGACAAGATGCAGAGGGGAAGAGGAGAGTAAAGTCCCCTTTTAATGGGGATAGAAGTCTGGTATACAAATAGGTAAAGGGGGGCCATATGGTATAGCTGCGTGTAGCTGCAGGTGCTCATCTCCCGTCACATAGGCTGTTAATCCGTTACACCGGGTTACAGGGCCACTGTGATATCCAACTCTCCACAGTTTACCTTCCCCAGTTTTCCCTAGGTACCCATTTATCGATGAACAGCTGTGTGCTGACTGCCTTCGTCCAGGATCGAACTCGGGCCAGCAGATTCGTAGTCTAATATGCTAATCACTGCACCACTGAGGCACTATACGTATACAGATAGATAGAGATATGAATAGATAGATCATCTTTAGCAGAGTAGCACAATTATAAAGTTTGACAGGAAAATTTGTAAAATCAGTTAATCAATGTAATTTTGTATATATTTCAGGTTTATTAGATCTGGCTAATGCTTACTGTGAAGAGGCACTGAAGCGCCACTGTGAACGCATAATTCGTCATGGTATAACTACAGAAAATGCTGCAATGCTTTATGCGGTTGCCATTAAGTATGAAGCAACAGTAAGTACGATCATGAATTTCTGTGCAAGCTTTAGGTTGGACAATGGTGCATCATATATTAGTTGTTGATTGAGAAACTAAAAATATATAAATTACCCAAATAATGGGTCTTTTTTTGGGTGAAGAACAGTATTTGGATATTAATGTAATCATTTTGAAAAGTATGGATGAATATAGAATAGCTCTCCAACTTTTCAGAGCTCATATAATTCTGTGTGCAGAAAATTTCAAATATCAGAGTACAGCTGCTTAAACATGTAACACTGGATAGCCTACATTGAGTATAATGTTCTTGAGTTTTATACATAACATTGCATTTTGTTAAACAATTATGCTGTGCCAGGCATTAGTTAACATTGTTTTCTTAAAATTTCATGTATGTACGTATACATATTTAAACTCATTCAGTATTTTGTACTGATTTGAGTTATTTCATGTTACATTTAATCTTTATTCCTTTGATATCAATGCTGTCAATGCTAATAATGTTCACCTTGACATTTTCTTTTATTCCGATTCAAGGGGCAGAATGTGACATGTGTAGATGATTCCCCCTATTCAAGCACAGTGTGGCAGGTGAGGGTGAAGGGTTTTATGAAGTCTGTAATTGTTCCTCACCTGCACTGTTAATATGACGAAAGGCAAATAATCCCGCATGGGGTTTTCTTGACTTATAAAGTTCTTTAATTGTTTATTAAGCATATTAAGCTGTATTTTTTCAAATTAATAGAGTAAATGTGCAAGCACATTTGTGTATATATTTTCATTTAAGTGTGTAGGACTAAAAAAAAATTTATTGCTGCTGTGTAGAGGCAAACCTAGTTTATTGGGAAAGGCAAAAGGATAAAGCAATCAGTCAATCTTTTTCAAGTGCATAGTAGATTAGCTCATCCTCATGTTGAAGTAGAACTTTGTACAGATGGTGTTAAATGGAAACTGAATACTTTGTTGTATACAGATGACATTGTGGTGATTGCAGAAACAAAAAGGATCTACAAAATGTTATGAATTAGCTCAATATTGTTTGTTAGATGCGGAAATTCAAAGTACACTCGTACTTCGTTTTAACGGACAAAATGGGGGAAACATTGGTCCGATAATGCCTATTGTCCATAGTTACCGACACTTGAGTCTGTAGTGACTAATATCAACAATTACATTACAAAAGAAAGTGGAATAATATAGTACTGTGCATTTAATCAAGCACACTATCCAATCTGACAGTGGTTATAGAAATTAATGAATATAAAACCATGTAAACACAGTGACAGCGCCACTAAAAGGGGAAAATCCATGGGACAATAAGCTACACATGTGATTACACTAATGTAAGCAAAGTGAGTCAACTGCTGCAAATTTTGTCCGCTGCTTCCGGTATCTGTTAAAGGGAGTTCCGTAAAACCAAGGTACGAGTCTAGTGTATATGTCAAAAAGTAAGGTAATAGTCATTGAGAAGGGAAAACACGATTTAATTGGATTTAAGACGCCATATTAAATGAAGGAGGGCAGCATGCGAGAAGAGGAGTGAAATTAAATGAAATGGAAAAATAATGGAGGAGATGGATGAATATGAAGACCTTTGTTTTGACCTTTACAAACATTGAAGTATGGAGGGAGGGATGAAAAATAAAATAGGAGAGAAATCATTACAAGGAAGGTAAGTGATAGGATCTTTTGGGATGCATGAAGAAGGGAAGCCTAACAGTGCCAACACTAACAAATGTGATGGAGTCATGGACGTGGAGGGAAGGCCAAAGATCTATGATTCAGGCAGTGGAGATGAGTTATTAGAGAAGTGCTTGTGATGTAAATAGGATGGAGAGTAAAAGCAATGAAAGATTTGCTATGTATTTAGGTTGAAGGAATGGATTATAGAGTGACAGAAATGGTCAAACACAACACTTTGAAACCTGAGGGTGAGGGAGGGAGGAAGGGAGGTTAAGGGGGATGAAATATGCTTGGGTTAAGTGTATGGACAGGAACAAATGGAGGCTCTTCTATCGTGGCTACCTGCTCCTTGAGGGAGTTCCAAAGAATGGGTGTTAGAGTGGATTACATTAGAAATTTTGATGATTTTCTATAACTTTGATTACTTCATTAGCCTTACAGTGGAATAATAAGTATTATCAGCTTCATGTGCTAACAAGTAATAATACTGGCAATGACTTAAGGAAGAAAATGGTATCAAATTATGTTTTGATTCGTATTGCAGTAGATCCCTTGGCACGCTGGGCCACTTGACTCCACATAGTATATATTGAGCCATGGCCCTGCATGGCCAGCTTTACGTGAAACCCTTTGGATGAATCTTTGAACGCTCACACCACCATGCCGCATGCAGGGGATCGGGAGGATACGCTGAGGGTTTTGAGGGCCCAGAGGGATATGAGAACATTTGATGCCTTTACGAATGTGGTATCCTTACTTCCACTGCATTTGATATTGTCTTTATAAGGTAAAAGACTTGATAAAAAGTTGCAATATGATTGAATATGTGGTCGGTTTCAAGATACTGTCGCCAATTAGAATTATTCCCATAGGTACTTCAATTTGGCTACTGCGATTTTGGCTATTGTGCAGGGAAAAAGGCTTTAATTTGATGAGATAGCTAAGGATTGAGTGTGTATTTTTCTAATACATGCGAGGCTATTATCCTCTTAAAAGGAAGTAGTCAAGATAAGGCACACAAGGGCTTAGTAAGACATTACTCTGCCTCTGCATCTAGTCTTTTCGTAGGAGAGTATACTAAAGAAGGGCTTTTCAGATCCATCGCTCCGTCCTTTTTGTCGCCTTTATGAGCTGCATGGATTACAATGGTAGAATTCTGGTAGCCCACACCACAGATATATATATATATATATATATATATATATATATATATATATATATATATATATATATATATATATATATATATATATCTGGTGTGGGCTACCAGAATTGTGTGTGTGTGTGTGTGAATATACACCCATCCCTCTGCTATCACGCCTAATAGGTTAACGCAAATGATAGCAGAAACGAGATAGCAGAAGCTAATAATAAATGGGATTAATTGTACGTAATTAGTTTATCAGCGGTCAATATCCGATAATTTTTTCACTATTTACCTATGATTTTGTGTCAATTATGCCTACAACATGAAATAAAGCAATAATATATCACTAAAAACATTATAAACATTAAATACACAACATTAAAGACCGTCAAAGGAAGGCTTTCATCAAGGGTAAACTGGCCAGCCTGAATAATTTTTTTCAGTGATTCATGGTACACTTGCACCGCTTGTCTATCACCACTAGCAGCCTCTCCTGATGTCAAAATTTTCACATTGTGTCTTACCATAAATTTATCTACCCACACTTTTGAAGCGAGAAACACAGGTGGGGTTTCCACATTAAGTTTCTTGGCCACACCACAATAAATTTTCTTAGCTGTTTCCATTATTTCTTTAGTATCCACAAGTGTGTTTCCCTTCGCCTGCCTCTCAACATACCGACAATTACTGCTCAGTCTTAAGCAGCACTTGGTTTACACTTCTCTTTGCACTCGATCCTGCAGCTGAAAGTGCAAGACTCATATGTTTCTGATTATGTTCTTTTTTCACATAAAATACCTCGCACTGTTGACTTGTTCACTCCAAACTTCTTTGCTACACCTCTTAAGTCTCACCACTATCAATAAGCTTGCATATCTCTAGTTTCTGGGCATAGGTGAGGTTTTCCTTAGTTGAACGTCTTTTGAACCTGCCACTCAGTGATGGTTGGTAGTTGTGGGCTGCCTAAAGGCAGAAGGCCCATGTCATCCCTTTGTGGATGATAATCTAAGAAGAACAAAAAGTTGGTAAGAATGGGTTAATGTAGGTAACATAGGTAACAACAAAGTTAATGTGGGGGCTCTTGTTTCACTGTGATCACAGAGGATACGCGCACTTAGTGAGGTGGTGGGAAGGGTGATATGTGGTAGGAGAGCATCAGTCAATCACAGGCGGAGAGGCTTTGTGATGTCAAACCAATCATGTATGCGTGCGTCACAAACCAGGTTTTTCAAATCAGATTTGGTGCGTGATAACGGGATTGACTGTGCAATAACAAGAATGTGCTAGCTTTTATTATGTGCGTGATAGCAATAAAACGCGATAACAAAACACGTGATAGCAGTGGGATGGGTGTAAAATATATATATATATATATATATATATATATATATATATATATATATATATATATATATATATATATATATATATATATACATATATATATATATATATATATATATATATATATATATATATATATATATATATATATATATATATATATATATATATATATATAGTTTCTGATACCTCGTTCCCCTAGGAAATATCCCCCGAGGAGATGGCCACAACAGAAGAGTCTTCTCCCTATCCACATACTACCTTCTTGCTTGTTGAAGTCCTGCCCCTCTACTCTCTATTCACACCTGTTTCATGCATGGACTCCTTTACTCTGACAAAATTCGCTGTGAAGGTTGAATTTTCATTTATTTAATCTATTTTTTGTGTTAATTGGTTTTGTTTGATTTTATGCATGTAAGTATTATTATGCAGATTTAATCAAGCAATATTTTTTACTTAACCTGTAAACTTAATAATTTGGGCGGTCTGGAACGAATTCATCCAATTTACATTACATCTTATGGGAAAAATTTATTTGGTTTTCAAACAAATTGGTTTTCGAACAGCCTTCTGGAACGGATTAAGTTCGAGAACCGAGACACCACTGTATATATAACTGTTAATGACAAATATGAATCTCTAGATGGAAAAGGGTAAACAAAGGCATGTATTTGTTGAAAAGTAGCAGCAAATTTGGTGGCTTTTTTTTATGGAAAATATAAGACATTATTATAAGACATAAGAAGTATGTGAAAACTGTATCAAAGAAGATTAATTTTGTTAGAATGTTTAATACATGATCTAACTGATAGGGTTAGTCTGATGGAAAAAAAAGGACCAGTGCTTTGGTAGAGAAGAATGTACAATTAAGAAGCAAAACTAAATGAAAATTAGGATGTGTTTAAGGTGCTGATAGACATTGTGAAGGAAATGGTAAGAAATTATGGAAGACAAGATAAAAAAAAACTGCAGCTTTCCTATAGATATATGGACAACTGGAATAGCCAGAGATAGTACAAACCAAAATATTAATGAATCTAAAGACATACTTGATAAGATATGATATGGGGATCCTACAAGCATAATTAACTTCTTGCATATCACAACTATGTAGATACACACACAGGACCCTTGAAACGTAGTTCACTTCCAGTATAAAACAACTATATAAGTACATACACAGTAGCTAAGAAGGGGAGGATTACGAGCTAACCATTCCTGTTGATCTCGGAAGTCACAACAAAATTTATGTCTATACCTGCTTTCTGTTAGATGAATAGGAGTTTTTACCACAACAGGAAGGTAGCCCAAAGGATTAACCTGGATAGGGCTTCAAATCCTTGACATTTTGGATCTGAACTGAGTGTATTAACCGCTATGCTAACAGCTTATCACAATTTTTTTGCATCCTAACGGAGTATTTTTTTCTTTCAGGAGTTAGAAGAATTTTGCTTCCGATTTGCTCTGAATCACATGACGGAAGTTGCACAAACAGAAGCATTCATGGCGCTCGATGAATTGACAGTTAAGAATTTCATCCAGCGAGCAGCACAGCATGGAGCCTTCAAGTACTGATATTCTAGCTACTTGTTGATGAGAATCTCACAACAGCAGCAGCAGTCCAGGCATGACCAACACTCATAATGCCACAGTCAAGGTGTTGTGGGTGGCAAAGCAAAACGGGTCAGTGGTGGTCTGATACGGGCAGTGGTGACAAGGAAGATAATATCAACAGCAGTCATCTTGGGGCAGTCAATCAACAATGGTAGTATGAAGGTGTGTGATATGTTTAAGGAATTTTTAAGTTTATTTACTTGGATACTTTGATTCAGAGGAAAAAGAATTAAAAAAGAAAATCCCAGCTAATTCTCCAGAACCCATCTGGAGATGTGATGAATTTGTCTGATGATTTGTAGCAGCTAATCATGGTTGATATGATTAATTCAAAGGTTATAATTATGTTACTTTACTGTTATTAGAGATACTGTGATAATTTCCTTGTTGTAATGTTTTGTAAGGTTATAGTTCATTATTTTAATGATATTTTCTTACGGTTTATGTTGATTGATAATTTGTTATTCATCTCAGGTTATGTACTGTCTCATTTGAACTAGAAGCAATTTGGTCAACGTGATTAATTCTTGTAGCCGCAACACTTTTCACAGCTAAGACAGCTACAGAAGGTATGTTTTGCACAATGAATGTTATGGTCAATTCTAGTATTAGACTGTGGTGCATGTAATTTTGTTTTGTATTTTTCTCTAAACATTGGGGGAGTAGACAGCTATTGGTAAAATATACAGAAAAGGGAATGCAAAACATTTGATCATAAGTACAGTTTTATTGCATTTTTTTTTCTTGTCCATGAAATACAATATACATCATTGTACTTTGATAAGAAACATATACTCACATTCCATGTGAGAGATTTTCTAAGCTTTTATGCATAGCAATTTTCTTCAACTTGTGATAAAACTTATGATTCTCATATATTGTGATATTTAGTAAAAGTCCTTTTATTCTATTAGCATGAAAATATTTAAACATTCCACCACTTGAGGTATACTAGTATGTATGTAGCTGAGCTGCCAGACACTTGAAGGGTGAAGGAGTTTTCCTCCTTTCCGTTCTTTTTAAAAAGTTAAGGTTGTTCTTTATTTCGGTTCAGAGAATGGAGGTGATGTTATAACCATATTCCCTGTCGGTCATAAAAGGTAACCAAAAGGGACGAAGTGAAGGGTCTGGGAAGTCCTTCCTCTGTATTCTCTCCTACGAAAAGACAAGGCACAAAGGGTGAGCGGAGAGTAATGTTTCCCCGAACCCTAATTGCCTTGTCTTGGCTACCTCCCTTCAAGGGGGATATAAGACAGGTATATAGATAGATCGATGAATTATTATTTTTATTACTGTATTATCATTGTTGTTTTTATCATCTTGTCTCATAGTAGGAATAAACATACAGAGTAGGGTCTCTCAAGCTCCCATAGAGATAGATCTGTTTAATGGGGATATAAGTCTTGATGACCCCTGGAGGAGGTTCTTGCACATCTGATGTGATCCTTAGATTATATCAGATGCGGGGAGGGAGAAGGCATGAGTTAAATTTGAAGCGGCACGGGTAAACCTCAGGACCCTGTTGTGGATATGACTCCCACCCTCAGTCCCATTTGCGTGACTGACCTGACATGCTGTGTTTGGGCCGGATATACTTATCTTCTCCTGTGGGACCCTAAGGGCTAAGTAAGAGGAGTGTTTATGTGTGTGTGCATGGGTGTTGGTATGCTTGCCTTGTCTTGGCTACCCCCACATTTTTCAGAGAAAACAGCCTAATATATAGATAGATAGATTACATGACAACAGAGAAAAGATGAGGTGTCATATGAAAGATACAAGGAAAAGTGACTTTAAATGAAAGATAGGGTAGGAAGATGATTGAAAACTTCCATGTGGGCTAGGTGGCAGACTACTAAAAGGTGTGAAAAGTTTCTATGTGAATTATAGAACATGTGTAAGAGTGAGAAATAGCGTGAGTGAGTGGTTTCCTGTTCAAGGACTACTTCAGGGATGTGTGATATCACCATAGTTGTTCAATATTTATATGGATGGTCTGGTAAGGGAAGAATTTCGAGAATGTTAGGTAGAGATCTCAGTTTGATAAATGCTAATGATAGAGATTGGAAGCTAAATACTAATTGCTTATGATACCGCTTTAGTTGCTGATTCAGAGAAGAAATTGTATCAGCTGGTGGAAGAATTTGGTTGTGTGTGTAGGAGGAAGAATTTGAAAGTGAATGGAAATAAGAGTAAAGTAATAAAATGTACAAGGTTAGTTAGTGGTAGAAGGATGAATGTTGCATTGAATGATGAACTGCTTGAAGAGGTGGAGGAGGTCGTTGTGTGGTGGGATGCGTGTGTGTGTGAGTGAATGCGTGTGCTTGCATGCTTGTGTGCTCCAAATTCAGTAAATTTGAAACCAGCTTTAGCAACAAAATATTTTTTGGGTATATCCTGTACTTTTTTCAGTCTCTTCATTACCCAAGGTCCCTTGCTTTTAGATTAAAAGGACTTTTACTACTGTTTATTTTAGGATCATTGTGGTATTTCTTCCATCCAGGAATAAATGTAAATCGTTGTATCATTCCTTCTGTGATGCTCTGAGCTCTTGAGAAAGGAATTGAAAATACAAGTAGCTTATTGAGTTTTCAGATATATTTTTTTGAAATAGATTTTTGTCATTAATTTGCTTTTTCCTGCTAAAATCTGAATCAAAAAGTGCATTTCTGTCTTCATGTTAATGTTCTTTTGAGACATTGAAAGTAAATCATGTTTTGTTATGTGAAAGGTTTATGATTTGAATAAATTATTGCACAAAAGTAACTTCAAATATAGGAAATTAAATGTACATGTTTATACAGAATACATATCATATATATATATATATATATATATATATATATATATATATATATATATATATATATATATATATATATTGCCAATTGAAATCTTGGAAAGAACACAAGATAAAAATATATATAGTGGCAGAGGAATTGATTTGATGGAAGAATTATTCTTATAAAAATAATAAATATAGGATGTTTTCATATAAAGAAAATTAGTTTTGAAGCTAAGGTGGGATGTGAACAAGTCTTGAAATTGTGATCACAGATCCTGTTGTTGTGGAGTTGTGGTTGTGAATGAAGGAGTGAGGCTGTAAGGGTGTGCAACTTCAAACTTACATGACCAATACTAGTCATTTTCTGTGTTCCAAAAAAAAGGAAGATTATATGTTTAAAGTTAAAAACAAGATTTTATATACTTATTTTTATATTTCATTCGTATTCATAGGAAACTATTTTTGATTTTATGAAATCTTTAGATGATTATATTTTTCGTATGTCTTTGATTTAATGAAATTCCCTGAAGGTCTTCTATTTTTTGTGACAAATTTCATATGAATACAATAGTTTATCCAGCTGCAGAGCACTTATGCTTTTTGTAGGAAAAACATCTCGTGGTTTGGTGTGATAAGGCATCATTTAAAAAAAAAAAGTGAACTCCTGATTTCTTATTATCACAGTTATTTGTCTTTGTTACAGCAATGAGTCACATTTTTCTATTTTGTAAATGCATGCATACGTGTATCATGAGAATGGAACCAAGGGTATTTAGGTAGTCCTGACAGATGTGGGTTTTAAGGGATATGGCATTAAATTTGAGGCTTCAAAACCAGTATCCTCCTTCTCAAAACTTTGATTATATCTTTGTGATTAAAAACAGATCAGGACACCATTTACTGTACAGGTGTTTCATCATTTATCCAGCAAGCTTGGGACTGGCAGTGACCCAATTTTATGTAAGGAAGGATAAGTGTCCTAACTAAGCTGTCTTGCTGAAACTGATTATCACTGCTACCGATGCGCACGCCATGAAATTCAAAACAAAGTGGCTGAGCGGCTAAACAGCTCACCAGATTTAAAACTAACCAGTTTATAAAATAGCAAGTTGTCTGGTTTTCAAGGCACTGGATAAATGGTACAATGCCTGTACTCTGTCATGCATTTGTCATAGAACATTGATATGACTTTGTAAAATACCCACAAATACACATAAGAAGTGTCAATCGGTGTTTAACCAATCACAGTTGTTACCATCACTACTAAACCCAACTCTCTCTTCTTGCCTGTCACAGGCAGTCAAAGTTATTCTACCATTATTTCTATCTTTGGGTTTTCTTGCGTGTGTTTCCTGTCTGTACTGTGCTAGTTTTAACATTTTTTTACAACTTTTGTGGCTTTTCTTTAGTTATATAAAGAAATAGGGGATCTTGGATTGTTATTAAGAGGGCAACAAATATTCAATGATTTTTAACATTCACAGGTATCTCTGTTATGTTTAGAAGGCTTTTCTCAACATTGAGTGATAAAAAACAGTGATTCACCAAGAATATAATCTTGGATAATGAGTAGAGAGAAATTGCAACAATTCAAAATGATATGTACAGTGATGCAGCGAGTTTTTGCAAAATTGGTGGCATTGATTCTATGGGAAAAATGGAAATTCGTTCCAAGCTCGTCCAAAAACTCATCCAAATACTGATGTCATACCATACAGAACACTCTTTTTCATTACAAGTACTTTCAATATTAAAAACACAACAGAACAAATATTACCAATATTATGTGCAAAACACCTGTATAAAACTGTATTTCACTAATTGATCATAAGCAAAAGTGGAGGCATTTCATACAAGGTCTAACACTAAATTGAAAGGTAATGGAATGATCATCCCTGAACTAGGTAACTATAGAGCATACAGCTCTACGAGGGTGAACGAGAAAGTGCTACCTCTTTCACCGAGTTAAGCTGCTGTGAGCCAGGATCAAACTAATTATTTGACATGTACTAGAGGCTCCTGAAACATAAGGGTTGTGTGTAGGAATGATGTCTACAACAAATACTTGTAAAACACTTGTGGGAGCAAGTTGACCTTCCTTATGTTTTGTTGATTGGTTGTTCAGGTTGTATTGTGATTATAGCATAGTTTATTGTATATTAGCCTATACCTTAGTTTACTTTCAATATATTAGTGATGTTAAGCGCATTTTGATTTTAAAGATGTTTTCATGACACTAAATGAGTCACATTAATTC
>JAPQNM010000005.1:20515008-20540008 GCA_029783475.1 Metacarcinus magister | reverse complement strand
ACTCAGTGGCCAGATTGAAAAAAATAATGCCACCATATTCCGTGCAGGGGCTGGGGAGCTCATTTGTACTTTTCTTCCTACTATAGACAACGCATAGAGGGGAAGGGAGATTAAATGCTCCCTGAACGCTAAATATTTAATTGATAGATATGCGCGGATATAGTACATTAAGAGGAATACCAGCTGGCTACTACCAGAAAGATGAATATGTGCTTACTACAGTAATAATTCTAGCCAATGTTAAGCCACAAGTAACATAATCAACCTCACTTGGTAAAGTCCTTGGCTAGTGACAAGTGCAAAACCCAGTTGATGAGTTTATGCAATGTATGAACTACTCTAAAAAAGGACAGTACACCTCAGAGGTGCCTTGATGGCTAGTTCAAAGAACATGAGCTAGATGGCTGTGCCACTGTGCTATTTCATGAATTTGATGAAAGATGATGAACCAGTCTACAATTGGCATCTGCTCAGTAAAGCAGGTCTTTATCTGTCATCAATAGGCTCTTGGAAACTGACTTTAAGCAAAATAACGTATAATTAAACCAATTTTACCATAAAATAATATTGATATAAACAAGAGCTGAGTTCCTATAGCACTACAACTAGGTAAATACACACTGCTAATAATCCCCTTAAAGGGATGGCCAACACATGTCATTTACGGTTTGGGAAGACATCACTCTCCCCTCCCCATCATTATATAATTTTAACATAATAAAAAATAATATGAGATTAGGTTCATATTTACAAAAAGTTGTACCCATGGTATGAAACTGACTGAGAAAGCTTCACAGTCAGGGATTAGCCTGGGTTCCATTTTGATCTACCAAAACTGATTTGACAAAAAGGAGCATGTCCTCATGTCTTGCCCAGATTTGGCCTTACACATCAATTGAATTCTAAGCTTACGTGTTTTACATATCACTGTCACTAAGGAAGGAACAAGTATGTATGGTGAATAATTATATCACCATCACCACCATCCAATTTGTACTCATAAACTGACCAGTCATGTCATGGCCTAGTTCTGATAAAGGCAGAATTTGGAGGGAGAGGGGAGGGAGAGGGGGGGAGGGGGAGGGGGAGGGGGAGGGAGGGAGGGAGGGAGGGAGGGAGGGAGGGAGGGAGGGAGGAGAGAGAGAGAGAGAGAGAGAGAGAGAGAGAGAGAGAGAGAGAGAGAGAGAGAGAGAGAGATCCACTTGCCTGCACAGAGTAAACCTCCTTTCTTCAATTCACCTGACTTGAAGCAAATTCCACATATCCATGAAAACACACACACACGTCTTACCTATTCCTTTCCAAATGCTTGCGGATGAAGACAGCCTTCTTGATAAGGTGGTACAAATCCTCTGGGATATCTGGGGCCAAACCCTTGGCCTTAAGCACACGAAGGATCTTGTTGCCAGTGACGAATCTCACCTGGGCAACACCATGACTGTCTCGTAGAATCACACCTTTGGAGGAAACAATACTTTATGTTCATGTAGATGTATTTTTTTGTTACCTCTAATGATTACATGGTGCCACCTTCAATGTTAATGCATATTTGATATGGTTTTCATATGGGCTGATACACATAATCTTGGAATAACAAAAGAGATTGAATGTAACTGAGATGCGTAATGCATATACACACACACACATATATGTATATATACATATATATATATATATATATATATATATATATATATATATATATATATATACATATATATATATATATATATATATATATATATATATATATATATACATATATATATATATATATATATATATATATTATATATATATATATATATATATATATATATATATATATATATATATATACATATACATATATATACATATATATATAATATATATATATATATATATATATATATATATATATACATACATACATACATACATACATACATACATACATACATATATATATATATATATATATATATATATATATATATATATATATATATATATATATAACGTGTGCCAATCAAATAATATTTACAAAAAGTTGTACCCATGGTATGAAACTGACTGAGAAAGCTTCACAGTCAGGGATTAGCCTGGGTTCCATTTTGATCTACCAAAACTGATTTGACAAAAAGGAGCATGTCCTCATGTCTTGCCCAGATTTGGCCTTACACACCAATTGAATCCTAAGCTTAAATGTTTTACATATCACTGTCACTAAGGAAGGAACAAAAGTATGCATGGTGAATAATCCAAGAGGAGGAAGTACTAAGAACTGATGAGAGTTGGCTGATTAAGCAGAGCAGGGAACGTTGTGATAGTTTGGGCAAGTAGAGAGAATGGATGAGGAATGATTGGTGAAAGATATATAGGCCTGATGTAAGAGGTATGAGGTTGAGAGGGAGACCACAAACAGGATAGATGGACAGTGTGAATAAAGCATTAGATGCAAAGAGGGCTGTCTGTAGAGCTGATAAAAATGCTTGTGTGTGTTGAATAGAGAGCAGTTGTTAATGCATGAATGGAGATGCAGCCTCTGTGAAGGTCTTGCCAACAACACTAAGTGACCCACTGGAGGATATATGGTAAAAATTTTGAGGTTTTGTACTGTAATTATTTATTGCAACTCCTTTAAGAGGGATTTTGATAAACCTCATTACTGGTTACCAGCTGTAGTGACAAGATAGGGGCTATTAAGGGAAAAATGACTAGGTGAAAGGAAAAGAAAGTGGCTAGCCAACATTTCCCAGGACAGGACTCATCAAAGCATTTACAAACCTTATAATTCGTTAATCTTGTTGTAGCTTGCCTGACTACAAGCATGTTAGTTAAGTTGTATTAACCAAGCTCTCACAAACCCTGTTGTAGAGAAAAAAACCCTACTGATCGGAGATTTTAAGTTACAAGACTTCGCCAAACTGAAAAGCCCATCTCAAGATTAATTTGTCCATGGTTTAGTGATTTTATCCTCTAGCTACTTGTACTGTGAGTTCTGAACATGACTATTCATTTCTGAACATTCAAATTGTTACTGGAGTAGGAAACCGTATCATAATGATGGAAATAAATGGAGCAAGCTGTGTGGAAGATGAATTAAGTGACACAGCCAGTGAGTTGCACCAGTTTCTATGTAATGGTGTACTTGCCTTTGTCTAGTATGTTTTCCAATAATCATAAACTCTTAAAAAATTGTCAAACACATTTTAACAGTAACGTGATAATACCGTGATAATAACAATCACAATTCAGGTCACTATAATGGTGTTATCAAATGTTCATACTATTTCATCAGTAGTCTAGAAATGCCCTTCAATGTTACATGACTGATAATAATAATAAAAAAATAAGCAGTCATGACAAGAATAATTATAATAACAAGCAGTCAAGAGATGAGGTAATTGGATGAAAGGTATTTAAAAGCCAACCCTTGCCTAACATTATCATCTCCTATCACCATCCCATTCCAAGGAGATATGATGAGGAGGGAGCATCTCTTCCATCACTGTGTATGAGTCTTACAGATATCTGAGGGATTCTTTGTAAGTTTGAAAGATAACAGATGAAATATAAGTCCAAGAATACTTAGTAATAATCAATATGTTTTAACTTCCTATTTCCCTCCACACAAGCACATTCCTACTGATGCATGTACACATAGTAAGGTTAAGATGATTAACTGAAGGAAAAATTGGACAAATATAGATACTTAGACAGGACCATACGAGTGTAGCTCAGGCCCTGTACACTACAACTAGATAAATACTACACAAAATTACTAGAATCAGTTCAGAGGAGAATGACAATGATATAAGCAGGAATGGGCAACATTCCTTACGAGAATAGATCAAAGCGACTTAATCTACACTTGTTGGAGAGACGTAAAGTTTGGGGAGACCTTATCGAGGTATTCAAATGGTTTAGGGGAATCAATTAAGGGGGATATAGATGAAATTGTTATGGTAAGCAAACAGGATAGAACGAGAAGTAATGGGTTTAATTAAGCTGGAAAAGTGTAGATTTAATAAAGAAATAGGAAGATACTGGCTTGCAAATAGGGTAGGTGATGATTGGAACAAACTTAGTTATGAAGTCGTGAATGCAGAGTCGATAGCAAGTTTTAAGAGATTGGATAAAGTTATGGATGGGGAAGCCAGGTGGAGTTAGTGTTGAAGGATAGATTAAGGGAACTATCACGTGTATGCCGCCAGGACTCTTATAGTTCTTCACTTTCTTATGTTGTTCTTAAGTTCTTACCGATCTGTGAGGGCGTGAGGCCCTTCTTAGCTAGCTTCACAATCTGGTCCTCCACATCGTCCTTGGTGAGCTTGAGCCAGTTGGGTACGGAGCGGCGGTATGGCAAGGCAGACTGGGATATACCCTTCCTGTAGACAATATAACACTAAATAATCACCTGTTCCCTACCATTAAGGTGTAAATTAATGTACTTTAATATTACAGACAACACGTGGCTGGCTCAGGTAAACAACACATATCTCATCACTTTATCCTACTTATAATACTCCCTAGGGTAATATAATTTAACTTAACTATACCACAATGTATTTAGGTTTAAGTTGAGTGCATATGACTTACCCTCCACTGTGCATACGACCCATTTTTGTGAGTTTCTAGAGAGGCCTCGGCAGTACACACAGCCAGTCCTCTTGGTGGTGATGGCGGTAAAGGACGTTCCAGTAATGTATTAAAAAACATATATTTACTCAAAACAAACTTATATGGGCAATAAATGTAATGAAGTGAATAAGAAAAAATATCTATATTTATCTTTATTCAAATATATGTTCTTTATAGTAAATTATGATATACCACTGAGCTTATTAATTTATTCATATTTCTTACTATATAGTGTGTTTCAGAGGATGTGTTTATTGGAAAAAATTATTTGTGTAATAATCTTAGCCCAAATAGATGGCTAAACATATCATACATTGTATTAATTTATATTATGTACAATAAACTTCAGCAGATGCTCTCACCCCCCCGACCCCCAACAAAATATTCCTGCGACTTTCTGTATATATCATTTAACAGGTGGTATTTAGAAATATATTAACAGTTAATTCAAAATAGCAAAGAAAAGAGTAATAAATAACCAAAATAAACCTAGAAAATTACTGCATAAGGTAAATTAGACGCTCTACTGACCCCCCCAAATCCCCCACCCCATAATATTCCTGCGATTTTCTATATACATCCCTTAAGAGTAATACCACTTAACTTATAAATCAAAACACTAATAACTAAGTAATAAACAGCCAAAATAAACCCAGAAAATCACTGAAATAGGGTACATCAAATGCTTTACTAACCCCCAAAACCCCCCAAAATAATTCCTACGATTTTCTCTATACATCACTTAACAGGCGGTAAATGAAAAATGTATTTACAGATAATTAAAAACAGTAAATAAACGACTAATAAACAGTCAAAACAATCCTAGAAAACCCCTGAATAACCTCTACTAACCCCCCAAAATCAAACCCCCCCCCCACAAAATGTTCCAACTATTTCCTCTCTCTATCTCATTTGACAGGTGATGCTTCAAAATAAATTAACCCACCCTACAAAACACAAACCAACGCAGTATAAACAATCAAAATAACCCTACAAAATAACTAAATAGGGTCAATAGAGGGAAATAAACTACATAAACCTAAGACGCTGCCATTTTTTCCTAACATCCTCACTCTACAAGTAAGAGTTTCAAGGGTCGAGAAATGGCCGACGCCGCCTTAATATTATCACTTAACTAGCTCTTTATAACCTCTAAATGGTGTGTGTCCCGAAGGAGGTTGAATACTAGCGTGTGTGTCATCTTTAAAGGACAGGAACGGGTTGAAAAAGGTGTTAATGGTGTGACTTTAAAGGTGTTTGTTTGCTGGGGATTGATTTATTTGGGTGATTTTTGTGGTTGTGTAGTTTTATACTTTATTTACCTGTTATCTATCGCAGGTAAAGGTGGATAATGCATGTGGAATGTGTAGATAAGTATAAATAACCTACATGGATACTTTGGTTCGTATTATTTTTTTTTCTATTAATGTAAGTAAGTGAAAAACGTAAACTTAGGATTATATATATACATTTTTTTTTCGTGTTATGCTGTTTATTTATTTATTTCCTTACTATTATTACCACCCAGGTGCTAGGTATAGACGTAATAGTTGCATGTAATAGTAATAGTAGTAGTAGTAGAGGTAAGGCTGTAGTAGTAGTGAATCCTCTTTCCTCACCATAAATATTGCTTTACGAGTGGATAAATAATGCAATACCGTGTTATATATGCTACATACACCATCTATATCACATAGGTTAGGTTGGTAGTGGTAGAGACGTAGTGTATTGGTACTAGTGTGAGGGGTGGAGGGTTGAGGGGGAGGGAGGAGCTGGTTCTGACATTTGGTTCCCTGTGGTGGTCCTGAGGGAGCGGCCTTCACCCTAACCTGGCACTCCTTCCCTACTTAGTGTAAAGGTGGATACAGGAAGGGTTGTGCTCCGCTTGTAAGGTGTTCTTTGTTAATTATGAGTGTTTATTTACCCCTTGCCTTTGTTTGATCTACTCAGTGTTAAGGTATCTGGTTATGTTATGTTTATTGACTTTCTTTTGGTTTGTTGCTTCGTTCCCTGGTGTACTATTGCTTTGCTTTAGTGTGTAAGGTGTGGGGGTGTAGGTGTAGCTCGTCCTTATACTCCTACACTAAGGTTAGGTTGTGTAGGTATAGTGAGAGGACAAGTTGTTTGGTTGTCTGTATGTACAAAGTGTTAGGAGGTTATTGTGTTGGTAGAATTTGGCTCATTCTTACATGGTGATTATGTTGGTATTGATTAAAGGCATTCTTGATTTTGAGTTATTATTTTGATATTTTAAATTGATTAGTTAATTATTATTTTTTTTTTACAATTTGTCTCGACTAAGTGCAAAATTATGGGAAGTGTTTGGTATACATGGACTGATTAAGCTTTCATATTTTCTAATGATACAGATTAGATAACAAAGACAACACAGCTTAGTTACCTCTTGTAAGATAGAGGGGTTTGATAACTTATGAAATGCATTGTAAATCAAGAATTCTCCCTCCTCAGCATGCATAGATTCACAGTACTGTTTGATTGGTTGAATGTAATGTTGATATAGTTTGTTGCAGCAAGGAGTCCAAACTATTATGTGCTTGTAAAGTCTTATTGCATCTCAGATTAGATCATGTAAGGACGAATTACCTTTTTTTACTGCTTTACTAACTCTACTGTCATGAGAGATTGTGCTTTAACTGTTTTGTGTTTTATATACAGTTAGGTATCAATATATATGCCATCTGTTTGTTGTTTATTACTGTTACTTATTATTTTTGTCTTGTTTTACCAGCTGTCTGAGATGCACAAGGAGGAGAGCAACAAGGAGGTCACAGAAATAGGAGACGAAGATTCTGATGAAGAGGATGAAGTGAACAGGCGAGCCGTGAAGCGGAAACGTGCCGTGGAGTCTGACTCGGAGGACGACTCAGACTCGGACGACGGTTCAGATGATGACGAGGACGATGATGAGGATGAGGATGAGGAGGAGGAGGAGGACGATGATGTGGAAGACAAGGAAGAAGATGAGATCAGTGGTGATGAAGAGGACGGAAGTGTTGATGAAGATGCAGAGAGTGACAGTGATGGAGATAGAGAGGAGAGTGAGGAAGGTAATTTTGTGTGTGTGTGTGTAACTTTATCTTCATATCTCATATTATCAAGTTTAGCTTTGAATTCATGAATAGTTTTGTCCTGAACTTTATCCTTCTTATGGCCAATCCAGATGTTGATGCATCTATAGGGAAAGCTGTGTCTCAGGCATCTTGTCTTCTATAATTTTGTACTGTGACCTCTTGTTTCTCCTTGTCTAGAAAAGTTTATTGAGAGAGAGAGAGAGAGAGAGAGAGAGAGAGAGAGAGAGAGAGAGAGAGAGAGAGAGAGAGAGAGACTCCATATGCTTATGAAATTAGGCTATAATCTATAACCCTTTCCTATAGTGTTTTGTGTTTTGGAATTTCTCTTGGTAGCTATACATAGCAACAAGAATGAATGAATCATTCAATCTATTGGTACACATGAAATGTATTATTATAATATAGGAAATTGTAAGACTTTTTAAATACTTAAATTTTTAACTCGTGTATAGTTTATATGTAGGTGTTTGTTGCACAACATTTAATCGGCAACTTTCCTATATTTTTCGTACTTGATTACCTTTACCAAGCCATAGAGGCATAATAAGCCAGTGTCTCATCCAGTCCGATGCCTTACTCACTTTCATCATCTAACACAGTTACATATTAATGAGTCAAAACAGAAAGCTGCTTGATTCACTCATACATACTTGATAAGCATAGAAACAAACCATCATTTCCAGTAACAGACAGTGAAGAATATGACTCCGACGATGAAGAGGAAAATGCAACCACCTCCCGTGCTGCTATCAAACCTGAACCAGCTCGTGTCACGGCGGGGAGTGACTCTGAGGCCAGCGAGGGAGGGGAGACCACTACAGAGCCATGTGCCATCTGCCTTGGTCGCATGAAGGGCAACATAGGGTCACCGGAAGGCTGTGACCACTCCTTCTGTCTGGATTGCATTCTAGAGTGGGCTAAGGTAGGCAGGAATAGTTTTTTCTGTTTATTTATCCAGTTTGTTGGTATGTTATGGTGCTATCATTTGTTTTAGGTGTTCTCCTTGGGTAATGGTGATTTATCTCTTTGTCCTACCTTTACAGACAAACAACAGCTGTCCCCAAGATAGAATACCATTTTTCTTGGTGTTTGTCCGTCGTTGTATTGGTGGACGCATCATTCGGCGTGAGACTGTGGAGGAGGTGAAACCAGCTGACATCCCACAGGAGGAGGAGGAAGATCCCACCTTCTGTGAGGTATAAATGGACTAAGAAAGACAAAGCTGCATTATGGATATATATTCAAAGGGTTATTGATTTGATTACATATAATGGAGAGTAGAACAGCTTCCTTTGTATCAATGTAAATGTGTGTAAGACAAAATAGGCCCTGAAGAAGTTTTTACCCATTTATAGAAATGCAGGAAAGAAAATATAACTTAATATTATGAACAAAATGGGCTTTAGCATGATGGCTACCATCATTTGCACCACTGACATAACAATGAAAGGAAGAAATACAACACATATGAAAACTGATTGGACTGTAGATACATTATCACTTCTCTAAAACTACATTTTGATTTATTTTTTCGTCTTTTAATCAGGCTTTTCCCTGCCGTTATAATTTGTTCAACCTTATTTGAGTTAATGGGCACCAGAACTGATGAGTACAACTGGTAGGTGTGTGGTCGCTGTGACCAGGAGGACCGGCTGCTGTTGTGTGATGGCTGTGATCAGGGTTACCACCTGGAGTGCCTTGACCCTCCCTTGGCCCGGGTACCCATCGAGGAATGGTTCTGTTCTGACTGCCAGGCTGTGAATTCATCCTCAGCGGCTGCAGAGGTCTGTTTGGGTTCACTTTAAACAATTGAGCAGTTTTAAGTTTCAAAATTGGGCCTTATTTGGTCTATCTCTTTTTTCTCTTCCTATATTTTGTTATTATTAAGTTTGTCTAAATTGGCATGCATTGTGACCACTTGCTCAGAGTCAAGACAAGTCTCAGTGGTGCAATGAAAGCCGGATGGGTATGTTAGAAAGAGGAATTTGTAATTAATGGATGGCAAATGTTTCCCAGAAATATTTGTAATAGAAAATAGTGCTTCTTAGATTTATGTGAAGTGGCACTTATGCTGAAGTTTGGAAAATGTAACTGGTGTGGTATGGTATGTCCTGTGTTGATTACAAGAATTGTGCCATTGTACGAAGTAGCCTTAACAGTGGTAAGTACAGCTGTATTGTGTAGGACTTGTGACAAAATGCAGGTACGGTTATATATATTGTCTTGATTTATTAGTTTAAAGTTGGACTTCCTTATTAATATCAATGCTAAAAAAATACCATATTGTAAGTCTTAGTTCCTTATTTGATATATATATATATATTTTTTTTTGGTTGAAATTTTATTTTGAATGCATCTAGATTAATTCAAGAAACCAGCAATATAGAATGAAAAAAATTATCTACCTTAATTCAGGTTAAGTTTGACTGATCTTTAAGTGTCATGGTGCACTGGATTGGAATTATTGCTTCAGTGCATTATGTAGCCTGTAATATTGAGGATTGTATGGAAGGATTTTTACCATTTTCAGGCCGGCATTGAAGAAGGAGAGTTGATAGACCTTCTTGAGGATGGTGCTCCTAGTTCCTCCCTTCCACACTTACGTCCTAATCGTGCTATTGAGAGGCCAAGGCTATTACCTCGTACCAGGGCCTCTGAAAGGGTTCGTGCACGCATCACACGGTCAAGGCAGCAGAGGGCAGCGGTCATACAGAATGAAAGAGAACAAGAAGCAGTAGTGGAAGCCATTGCTGTAAGTGTCCTGTGGTGTGTTTGGGTCACAACTCAGAGGTGCTGTGTTCCAACAGCTGAGCAGGATGAGACAGATGGGTACTCGTCATGCCCTTGCCTTGTTACCTGGCACTCCTTAGGTACTGGGTAGCAATGCACTTCATTTCATTGGATGAGATACGTTTCTACAAATGATGCTTGTGAAATTTTCATAAGTCTCGGCCTATCCTTCCTCAATGTGTGAAATAGCATCATGCTTCTGTTACTGATCACAATTTGGGTTTTATATTATAGAATTATTTTAAAGATATAAGATTTTAAAGTTGTGAAAGGGAAGTATTACATAATATTTAAGAAAAATGTGAAGTTTGTGTTCTGCAGATGATGTATGGTTGGAAAGGAATATTTGGAAACCGTTCTGGTTAAAGCTTTCATGACATTATTTTATATCATGCTCAGAGAAGTTGATTGGTATATAACAATTTTTTTTCCTTTTATCCTGGTGTAAGTTGTGCATTGTAGACAATTGAGTTTCTTAATGTTTACTAGGCTGCTGAGGAGCTGGAGGCTTTGGGCCAAGAGGGGAGAATGCAGACTACCAGTGCCACAAGCACCACAACCAAAGTCACTACCACAACTACAAAAACACGTAGAGGCACTAAAGCACCCAGGAAGAAAAGGAGAAAAGTAGTCAGAAAGAAGAAGAGAAAAGTTAAGAAGAAAAGAAAGACCACTACCAAGAAAGCCACCTCAACCACAGGAACTCGCAGGAAAAGGTCGAGGGTGCAGCGGAAGAAGAAAAAAACAGTGCGTCGGAAGAGTAAATCAAAGAAAAAGAAAAAGAAGGTATGGATAATGAAATTTACTTCATTACAATCAAGCATTTTATTATCATCATTATTATTATTTTGATTAGCAATTTCTTTTTTATATGAACCAGCCTTAGTCATTTGATGGCAGCTTGCCAAGCTGCTTTCACAGTTATGTGCAACTTGTTTGCCAAATTGTCTAGTTTATAGGGCTTTCCCTAGAACTTAATTTAATGTTTTTGTAGATGTAGTACCATCAGTATTTTTTTTGAAGTACTGAACACATGTTTCTATCTATCTATATACCATGCCAACATTCCCCTAATGGGGAGTAGTTGAGACAAGGCATACATACACACACATATTTTGCCGTCATTTAAATTTTTTTTACTGTATCTCCAAATCACTTCACACCCTCACTGATTCATGCAGACCCATGAAACAAATATTTTTTGTCACCATTTATGAAATTTTAGTTTTACTATTAAAGTATTGTAACATCAAATTTTTACATCTCAGGGCGCCAAGAAGCTGGTAATACCACCCATCACAACACCTAAAGGAAGAATAGCTGAAGCTTTAGGAATCCGACCCTCCAAGCCGTGGGAGATGGTGCCAAGCATGCAGCCAGCTGTCAAGTCACTGCCCCTTGGCTCTCTAAGAGCCAGTGCAGCCCTACCTCATCTCTCTCTCCTGGGATTGAATGCAGATGTTGATGTGACTTCTGAGTAAGTTTTATCATTATCATCACCATCATTCTTGCCTTGCAATCCAGTGGTGGAACCTATCTACAATACTCTTTCATTTGTCATTATACAACTTCCCGTATATGTTTCAATGTATATATAATTTTACCTCACATTTGTTTACTCCTTCCTTCCTTGTCAATGAATTTGAGCAATCTGTCAACATTCTTTAGATGTGGTGGTACTATATGAAGTAATAGTTCTCACTTATTGTACTATTCATTCTTTCTTGCACCACAGCCATTTCTCAAAGGTTGATATTAGGCAGATATGGGATTGATTTTGTATTGATAATTGTTTTATTAGTGTACCTTTTGTTTGTTCTCAGGCCTGATGAGTATGGAGATGCTATCCTAGCAGCTGGAGTAGCAAGACGCCGGGTCATGGACAGCCATGACATTGCACGGCGTAAGGCTCTCTCAGTAAGGGCACTCATGTCTCACTCCTCCATCCGCTCCAGAGTTACAAAACCCAGTGATGTACAGAACAATAATCTCTGCCCGGGTGACCTGCTCACCTCAATCATAGAGAGCCAATCCCTTCTCCTTCAGCCAGTTTCCTGTAAGTCTGGTGACAATCATAAAAAGTCTGCTCACCCAGCTGGCAGGGGGTCAGAACTGCTGAGGCTTAATGGGAGGGTGAGAGCAAACGCAAGGACAGCTGGGCCCGACTCCCCTGGTAGACAGCCGTCAGGTGATGGCCGGTCTGCTTCTCCACCAAGGGAACAACAGCAGTCAGGTAGCAGTGGTGAGGTTGATGGTGGTTCTCAAGGAGGAGAGAACAGGCTATCTCAAGATGGTGATCCAACAGGGGCTAAAAGATATGCGTCTTACTTGAGAGAAAATGGTGATGGAGGCTGGGAGGGAGGAGGACCCAACAGGTTACCCGGCAGCAGCTACAACGGTGGTGAGAAAAAACAGAAAAAACCTGAGGAGAAAAAGAAAAAGGAAGAGGATGAAGAAATTGATATTTATAGTGATATTGACCCTGAAGTACCTGAAAAGGATTTTGACGATGATGAGGAAGAGGAGGAAGACGAGGAGGACGAGGGTGGTGGTGACCAAAGTGTTATAGGGAACTACAAAGGTGGTGCTGGAGTGACAATGATGCCAGAATCTAACAAAAAAGAGAATGAACCCGAGTCCAGTGGTGACGAGTTGGTGATTGACGACAGTGACAAACCCGAATGCCGTGAGGTGGCGGCAGAAGCAGTGCCTCGAAGGGTGGTGGTGGAGGAGATGGATGAAAACAATGTGGTGGGAAGTAGTAGTTTGCCCGGCCTCAATGACTTTGAATTAGAGGCAGTCTCAGACACCGACACTCCTGAGCTAGACAAATCTGCCAACAGCTCCATATCACTCTCCGACAGCAACACTGGTGACCATGAGGTGACCAGCAGCACCAATGATAACATCCACCTGGGCAAGCCGCCATGCCTGGTGAAGGAGATCTTTGGTGAGAGTGATGAGGAGAGGAGCCGAGACAGACCTTCCCAGCCCATGGTAGGCCTGGAGGGGCTCGAGACAGAGACCATATCCGACAACGAGGAAATCAGCTTCGATGATAATGATGACAACATAGAAGAAGGTGAAATTCCCAGTGAGACCCCAAGGCTTCCCACACCTCCAGCCTGCCGCCCACGTGTTAACTTACAGATCCGGCGGGTGATTGAAGTCTCTCCATCAAGGGACCAGGAAGGGGACTATGAAGAAGGTGAGATAGTGGATGAGAACGCTAAAAGAAAAGAGAAGAAGAAGGAGAAGAAAGAGAAGGTGAATAAAAAGGACAAGGAGACCAAAGAGGATGAAAATGAACCTGAGGATGAGGAGAAAGACAAAGAAAACACAGTCCCAGAAATTGAAGTTCCAGAGCCAGTAAAGGAGCCCACTGAAACACCCCCAGTTGAGGTGCCTGAGAGACCCAAGACACCGCCACCCAAACAGAAGACCAAAGCCAAACAAAAGGAGAAGGAGAAAGATAGAGACAAGGACAAAGAGAGAGATAAGGACAAAGAGAAGGATGTCTCATTTAAAAAAGTTTCCAAGAATACCAAGGAAAGAAACTACAGGGATAATGACAAAGATGACAGGGACCGGAGGAGTGGTGGTGGTAAGGGGGATAGAAGAAGCCGGGGTAGGGAGCCACACGACCCTCCAGGACGGGACCGGAATAGAGACCGCAGCAGGGGAGCCAGGAACAGCGAGAGGGGACGTGAGTACTCTGGGCGGCGGAGAGGGCGGGAGAGAGATAGAAAGAAGGAGCCCAAGAGAAAGGAGATGGAGAGATACAACGTGAGAAAAATGATCACACAAAAGGAGGAGGAACGGAAGAAAAAGGATGAGTTTGGCCGGGATGTGGCACTCAGGTCTCGCTCCAGATCCCGTTCAAGGAGAAGATCCAGATCCAGGTCTAGGAAGAGGTCACGTTCAAGGTCACACCACCGCTCTGGGTCACGGTCCAGGAAAGGGGCTGCAGGCACAGGCAGTGGTGCTGGCGGGGCTGGTAGAAGGAGCTATTCACGGTCCGTGTCTCGCTCTCACAACAGAAAGAGAGCACGGAGAAGGAGTTACTCGAGCTCTTCCTCTTCTTCCTATACCTCCTCAAGTTCTAGTTCATCCTCCAGCTCCTCCTCCAGTTCTAGGTCGCGAGGGAGGAGCAGAGACAAGCGGAGAAGGAGGAGCCGCAGCAGGACCCGCACACCGGTCAAAAAGAAGCCTGAGAAGAAAAAAGTAGTTCCACCTGCCAAGCCCCCTAAAGAGAAACCTGTGAAGGAAAAACCCAAGAAGGTGAACCCAGTTGTAGAGAAAAAGAAAGAGAAAAAGAAGGAAGAGAAGAAAAAGGACAGGGAGGTGGATAAGCGGGAGGAGACTAGGCTAGAGAAGGAGAAGGAGAAGGAGAAGAAGAAAAAGAAAAAGGAGAAGTCTCCTCTTCAGAGTAAGGAGGTGTACCAAGCTGGGGGAAGTATCATGGTCAGTGTCAGCTTTAACCGAGCACCAGGTAAGGAGAACAAGGAAGCTAAGAAAAAGAGGGAGAGGAATGTCAAGCTTGAAGGTGATATGAGAAAAAGAGTGAGGAAAGAGATTGCCAAGGCTCGGGGCAGTCCATTCAGATCATGGTCAAGGAGTCGGTCACCTTCTCCCAGTGGCAAACGCACACCACTCCAGGACGAGCCCATGTGGTCCCCTGACCGGTTGGCTGAAACACGCAACAAGGAGAAGGCACCCAAAACACCAGAAGTCATAGATTTAGATGTGATCATGGTCACACCACCACCTCAGGAACCTATCCTCATCTCAGACTCTGAAGATGAAGGTATCACTCGGTTGCCTCCAGACCTAGGCACCACACCTGTGCCTCCTATCAGACCTCAGGGACCCAAGACTCCTCCTGAACCTGCTGTCAAATTCACCCTCTCTAGTAAACAAGTGTTAAAACCAATAAATAACCCACTGCGAGATGAGGAAGAGGAGGAGGTGCCTCCTGCCCCTGCCAGAGGCCCTAACACTCCTCCGGGTCCTCCTCCAGAATCTGATGAATCAGTTGGAAGGGCAAAGTCGCCTACTGTAGGGGTTCCACACTCCCCAGCTGGTTCACCACCAGGATCCTCTCCTGAGCCAGACGTGTATGATCCTTTTGAACCCACAAAATCCCCATCCCCTCCTGGCTCTCCCCAGCAAGAGGCTCGGGTCAGTAGCAGTGATCAGACAGAAACTGTTGAAAAAGCGTCCCCAGAGGTGGTGGTGGCACCCAAAGCAGCAACTCCTCCACCATTACCCACAGAGCCCCCAGAGCCCGAGGAGCGACCACCCGAACCACAGAAGCCTCCAGAAGAGGAAGCTACCAGCACTGTGCCTCCACCAGTAACTGTGAGCACACCTGTGGCAACAACCACCACTGCACCCCCTAAAACGTCCAAGACAGCCAAGGCTCCCAAAACGACCACAACCTCTACAAAGACTACCACAACAGCCACTGCAACCCCAGCCAATCCCATAAACCAGATTTTTCCTGGTTTGCCTGCAAATGTGGCAAATATACTGTACCCAGCTGCCTTGGCAGCAGCTGTCCGTGGTGCAACTGCTACTGTGATTCGTCCACAGGTGATTCAGACTGTGACGGCTCCAGATTTCTCAAGGCCACCTCCAGCAGCTAACTCTCATAGCCGCCCTCCCCCAATGACTATCATAGCTCCCACACGCCTTGGGGAAAAGGGACGTGTGACACAAAATGGGAGGGATGTGACACATACAGATGTTGTGGACATGGACCTTGATTCCCCTAACTCCCCAGACAGTTCTGATGTCAGTGACATGTTTGAACCACCTTCACCCCACTCCACACACCAGTCAGAAAAGTCGCCACCAAGGAAAGGGAGAAACCAGATCAGGCCCCCTATTGCAAAGGGAGGCAAAAGTGGAAATGCTGGTGGAGCCGGTGGTGGTGGTGGAGCGAGGGTAGGTGCTGGGGCAGGAACTGAAAATGTGACTGATAAGTTTGATTGTCTATTTGGTGGAAGCAGAGGTGGAGGACGCAAACATAGCACTCCTCACAAACATAAAGGAGGAAAGAAATTAAAAGGTTCAGGTAAGTACAAGCAACATAGTGTTAGCTTTAATGATACCTTGTGTATGTTACATTGTTAAAAAGGAGAAATTATGAATAATAGCTGCCATAGAGTGGTGTTAATTTTGTACTGTGTATTGAATATGTTTTAATGACAGGTTGTTTGTATTATTTACAGGTAAAAAAGTTGAAGGTAATGAAGATGATATACCAAGTTCAGCAGTTGATCTCCAAGTGAAAGAGAGGGTAAGTTTGTGTTTCAAATTGATTCATGCCACAGACTGATATAAATTCTTAACACTTTTGCTTGTGAAAGATGTATGAGCTTAAGATGACAATTCTTATATCCTTCCAGTTCCTGAAGAAAGTTCAACGACAGGAGAGGGTTATTGAAGAAGTGAAACTCAGCCTTAAGCCATTCTATAACAAGAAAACTATTGACAAGGATGATTATAAGGATATTATGCGCAAGTGTGTCCAGAAGGTATGTTCCATCTTGTTATATTAGATTTAGATTGTTAATGTTTGAAAAAAATAGTATTTTCCATTCAGTAATCCACCTAATGAGGAGGAAAGGTTAGTGAAGAGAATAGTAGAATCTGATGTGAGAGGTGTAAGGTTGAGAGGAAGGCCAAGAATGAGATGGATGAACAGTCTGAAAACAGTGTTGAATGAAAGAAGAATGTCTGTGGGGCAAGGAAGAATGATTGTGCATGATAGAAATGAATGGAGAATAGCGGTGAATGCATGAGAAGGGACACAGCTTTGATGACCTGTGGAGGAGGTTCCCGTGCATCTGGTGTGACCCTTGGATGAGATCAGGTGTGGGGACGGAGAGGGCATGAGTTATATGTGAAGTGGTAGAGGTAAACCTTAGGAGCCTGTCGTGGCTACAACCCCCGCCCTCGGCCCCCCTTGCATGAGTGATCTGACGTGCTGTGTTGGGCGGCGGGATGCACTTCTCTTCTCTAGGGGCCTATGGGCTAAGTGAGAGGAGTGTATGTGTATGTGTGCATGAGTGTATTTATGCATACCTTGTCTTGGGGATATATTCAGATCGATAGGTAAGTTTAAGAATTTATGGGAAGCATCTGAAAGGTTAATCTTTCTTATCCTTCCACAGGTGTGCCACAATAAATCAGGAGAGATTAACCCTATCAAGATTCGGGACCTTGTTCAAGGGTACATCAAAAAGGTGAAATATTACCGCAAGAAACAGACAGGTGGGCCTGACCCCCCACCGACCAAGCCCTCAGCCACAGAACCTTCAGTACCTACATTTATCCTTGTCCCCAAGGTCCCCAAGGTCACCAAGCCTCCAACGCCAATAAAGAGTAAAGCCTAATAATGAATAGAAAAATTATTTTACAGAACTGGAGGAGGTTTTTCTCTCCTCCATCTAACAAAGTATGTTAATAGAGTTTATGGGAGTTTTTAATACAGTATCAGGGTTGACAAAGCTGTAGAATATAATTGAATTTTGTATGTTTTATTATTTATTTGATATTTTTGTTATCAATGATTACAATTTGTACATTCTAGGTTGTAAGCTGCAACACTAGGGATACTGTACAGTACTCACAAAAAAGATAGGCACTTTAATTTTTCTTTCTCCATTACCTAAAACTGTGAAACTAAACCAGGTCTGTCTGCATTACTTGTGTGATGTGAGGGTGTCCACCACTTGGAATCCCTTTGGCAGGATACTGTGGTTGTCACTAGTGTAAGAAAGGCAATGGGAAGGACTTGTGTGACCAGCACAAGAGGGTGACAAGATAAAGGGGTGAGGAGACTGGTGAGCAGGTCGGGGAGGAGATGGTGTGATTCTTGTAAAAGCTTGTCTCATTTTGGTGTGAATCTCCGTTGCACTATTGTTTATCTATTACAGTGATTCATAAATGTGGAAGGTATGTTTTATGAAAACCTATATATTTTTGAGATGCATTTCATAATTTTGAGTTGTGGTGAAAGGCATGTGAGTCATGAGTAGTTAATGGTAAGTGTACCACTCATCAGATTCCCATCCATGTATGTACTTTGTTGTGGTGCTGGGAAGTACAGTTTTCTTATACTCAACGGGGAGGGAAAGTAAGGGAAGGTTTCAAAAGATGCTGATTATGTTGTATATAATAAGCATTTATATTTTTTCATACGTGTGCAATTAGTGATATGTATTTTGATGAGCCATCTTTTAAATAGTAGAAGTTAGGTGTTTGAAATTTGATCAGTTTGCAAACCTCAAAAGTATTAAAGAATTTGAAATGTGACTGGTCTTTCCCAGATGCCAAGGTTGTTGTCCAATACCAGACCATATGCCATCCATTGTATTCTTTCTCTTTCATCTGTATTCTATCCAAGGGTGATGCTGGGCTAGGGACCTGCTCATCCTTGGACATTTTTCTTATTTGCAAACTAGTGATGGGGATTGACAGGTATGGTGTTGATTTGCGTCATAAAGGCAGTGGGATTTCTATGGATGATTGGTAACTTGGCTTAGTTTAACTGTGGGTAAATCCATTTGTGGGAAGCAATCAGAACTCTCCTAACGATGGGGGTACTGAGGGATGTTCTGTATCCCGACAATAGCCTCCTTTGATATAAATCCCTAGGTTTGAGGTCCTCTGAGGCCTGTGTGGGCAATTACATCCTTGGAATAAATCCCTCGGCACCCTACTTATGGTGGGCCTGGATGTATGCAGCTGTGGTGTTTGAGTCACTGGCTTTGGGTGTGGGACATTGAGATGGCTCAGCCCAACCAGCCATCAAATATCTATTGTTTGCTGATATAACCACAGCTTAAATCCTCGTTATCTGGGCTACCTGTGGTAACAATCATCCCAGTATATTTCCCATCTGTTCTCTAGAGACAGTCAGCTACTGGCCTGTAAAACACTGTCATGGCCACCCCTTAAAGGATATATGGCATCTGGGTATTGATTGATTAATTGAAATGTGATATACATATTAACATGAAAATTGTAACATGTGGAGTTTTTGTTCAAGAGAGATACATACAAACTGATTCATATTTTGGAGTTGAAATTTTCCCAAATGGAAGGGGGCTGTATGGCTCTGTGGTACAGTGTTCGGCTTGTGACCGAAAGGTTGTGAGTTCAATCCTGGCTTACTGTAGCTTTTGATAAGAGGGTTAGCGCTCACTTGTTAATTCTAGCAGAACTATATGGTCTATAGTTACCTAGTTCATGGGGAATTGTTTAATCACCTTTTTTTTTCATCCAAATTGAAAATGTTTAAGTTAATTGTTTTTATAAAACTACATATACTTTTTGTAGTTTTTGGTGTGATTCTGTTATTAACCAAAATGTTTATTGGACTACACTCTATGCTGTACTTTCCCTACATTCAAAAGCTCATCTTCATATACATACATTTATGTTCATCATTATAAGTAATTCACTACCATCATCATCTACATTTTTCATCTTTGTTTCTGATATCAACAAGTATTGTTTCATAGATATCAAGGATTGATAAGGTTAATCTATTTATTTATAGTCTGATGCCTCGTTCTATTTATTTATCTATAGTTTCTGATGTTTAATTCCCTCGTTACGTACCCCAAGGGGATGGCCACGGCAGAAGAACCTCCACTTCTCCCTATCCAAACACTGCCTTGTTGCTAGTTCAGACCCTCCCTCTCTATCTGCAATTCTTTCATGCATGTACTCCTTTACCTTATCCTTCCATCATACAATTGGCCTTCCTCTCCTAAGCATGCAGGAGGCATGCAGTTAGCAAGTTCTGAAGAGCAGTCAGTATTGCGTCGGTGACTTAAAGAATTAAGACAGTCAGTTAGAGGAGGAGAGTTGATGAGACGAAAAGCTTTAGATTCCACCCTGTTTAGTAGAGCTGTGTGAGTTGAATCTCCCCCAGACATGAAAGCCATACTCCATACATGGGTGGATAAGGCCCCTGTACAGAGCAAGCAGCTGAGGGAGAGAAAAATGGATGCAGATGCCATAGGACACCTAACTTCTTGGAAGCTGATTTAGCAAGAGTAGAGATATGAAATTGCCAGTTTAGATTTTTAGTAAAGGATAGACCGAGTTTGTTTAATGTGGAGAGGGGAAGTTGAGTCATTGAAGAAGAGGGGATAGTTATCTGGAAAGTTATGTCGAGTAGATAGTTGTAGAAATAGTTTTTGAGGCATTGAACAGAACCAGGTTTGCTCTGCCCCAATCAGAAACTAGTGAAAGATCAGAAGTTAGGCGTCCTATAGCATCTCTCTCTCTCTGATTTCTCCTTCCATCTCTCCATGTTTACATAGTAATGTTACCAAATACTTGAATTCTTTTACTTCGTACATTCTTTCTCCTAAAAGTATCACAACTTCCTACTGCTGCTACTTAAATCCACCTCCTTTGCATCCCTCCTTACTTTCATCAACTTACTTTCCCAGTACAGTGCTCCCTCCAATTTTGCGGGTTCCAATTTTGCGAATTCCAATTTTTGGGCCTGCAATGTCGACCAATTTCACACAAAATTGGAGGGAGCACTGTATTTACCTTTAGCTTCCTTCTTGTACATACACTATAAAATTCATCCACTACTCTCTGAAGTTCCTCTTCACTCTCTGCAAACAACAGTGTCATCTGGGTTTCTTGTACCACCATAATGTCTAACCTCTCTCCTTCAAAACTCTACTAACTCCCTTCTTTTTAAAGTTCCCAGGCCATTCAAACATGCTTTTTCCCTCCCAAGGCAAAGGTGGAGGCCCATTTCTGCCCATAGTGAATTTGTCCTCCCCACTAAGGGGCCACTGGCAGATGGCAAAGCTAACCCAGTGCTCTGCGAGAGGGACACAGGCCACAGATAGTCCGGTTAAAATTCCAAAAACAACAGTCTATGTTCTGTCTAATAAGGTCAACCGGTGAAAAATTATATAATAGTTACTTTGTTCACTATTTTCATTTATTAGAATCAATTGAGTAAATTTTGATATGTTATATATATCATATTTGCATCAGTATTATTTAATCGATCAACAATTGGTATGTGCAGTAAAGCTTACATAAATTTATTGTTCATTGATTACTAAATGTAAAACTTCCTTTTTCTGAAATAATGGTATTCTAAAACTTTACTGCTCATGCTAATTACTTGCATTTCTTCCTTCTACTTGACAGCCTTGGTGATATTCAAGAAAAGAGGAAACATTCATTATTTAATTGAAAGCAAGCATAGAGAAGTGTACCAAACCCAAAACCTCTTGGGGAATGAGGGTCCCCAGCACCTAAACAAATGCCGTTATTGTTATTATTATTATTATTATTATTATTATTATTATTATTATTATTATTATTAATATTATCATTATCATCAATCATTATATACAAAGGAAGGAAATGTGTAACAGGTCTACCTCCGGCAGCCCTAAATAGCAGTTATAATTAGAAGAGATGACAGGCAAGATGGTTGTGTATATATTTGTGTGAATGCTTTTTAATGTATGTATGACTATAATGGGCTGTTAAGGAATGGGAACCCATTATTGCACAGAAAGAGTGCAAAGGTATTTTGTTTTGAACCATGGGGAATAAGATTCCAAAAAGTGTGACCACATGACCTCATCACAACAAGTGTCTTTTACTTCATATAACAATTTATTGAGTTGCTGGACATTGTTTCAATGGTCTGCAATATTCTACTTAAGAGTCCCAGAATCATGCATCTCCGAGAGGGGTGAAGTCCATTCTGTACCAAATAACCCTACAGTCCTCTGTGGCTGACCGACCCACCAACCCCCTTTGTAATGGCTAGGAATAATGTAAGAACGTTCTCATAGCATCATCTTTGTTTGTAGTGGTTACATATGTAAAAAAAATGTTTTCTTATCTTTAAAGTGTGTATCAGTAAAAATTGAATAAATATAAATAGAATAAGCGCACAAGTTATACCCTTTAGACAGTGTTAGAAAGAATGCATAAATTGTGGTAACTACATGTTATAAGAATTATCCTCATTTAGAAAGACAGGTTTTGCATTCACGTGTCTTCCTTAGTCATCTGTTATCAGTTACCATGTTCCGTTGTCTTATACAGGTGTGATTTGTCAAGTCCTCCAGTCTAGGTTCCTGCTCAGGGACATGTCAGGCCATCTTTGGTAGGGCGTGCTTCATGCATGAACTCTTAATGTTATTGTATTATTTCAACATACAAACCAATACAGTCCATATACCCTCACACTTAATTGATAGAGTTAAGTTTCCTTGACGAATCTATTAAGTTTGTCTATCTCATGCTGCAGCACTGCACAGCCTTGATCTTGTTGCTGCCTTTTTACTCATCTCTGAGTAATAAAAAAAGTTTGATAATCAGTTTTACCATCATAAAGCCTAATTAAGTATATGCTCTACCTTTCATGTAAAGAGAAAGCCTCATTGCTAATATGTAAATTAACTTCATGAACTACCTCCACCCACTTTCAGGTCAGGCTGCCTCTTGTGACCCAAACTAATATACAATATCACTGCTTTCCACCCTTACCTCTAATATTCATTTGCCACTTCATACACTTAGGCAGGAAGGGGATCGGTGGCCGAGTGGTCAGTGAATAGGAAGAATGATTATACACAAAAAAAGGTCAACACAGGACTTCATATATTTGAAAGGCAACGGATGAATTGAAGAGGATGACGATCATGATGACACTGGGCAGACAATAATTCAACTTTCTATTTTTGCCCCCTGTTTAAGATATTTATATATTTTTTTGTCTCAACTATCCTGTTTGTCGTTATCTTTCTTAGGCCATTCTTTTTAATATTGACTTGCCATATGCAATGATTCAACTATAGGTTTCCAACTTCTGTACACTACCTAAAATGTAGTGGCTCATATTTATTTGTACGTTAGAGTATCCTGTAACTTGGATAAGATCATTGTTAGCTCACTCACCTTTATAAGCTTTATTTTTCCTCTTATCGTCATCTCGACATTTCCAGTTCCAATTACCATGCATGTCCAGTGTTTATACATTTGAGTTATTCGTTATTCTCTTTGCTTTAAGAAACCTTTTTTATCCATTTTCATCCTTTGTAATTTTCACATTCTCAAAATTCTCTCTCCCTCCTACGCTCCCTCTATACTATTCACCCTTTAGTTTGTGAAACCCAAGAGTGGCTGTTTCACTTCTATGCCCGTAAAAAGTATGTCTGTTTTTGTTGGGTTCTGAGCCATGCTGGAATTACTGGTAATGAACGTGTCAACTCATTAGCCCATTAGCTCCTTTCTACTTAGGTGTTGGCAACCCTTCTAGTTTGATCTCTTAAATAATAAACTTGGTGCAGTTAAACCATCAATCCAGACCCATGTCACAAGAATAGATGGTGGGAGACAGCACTTACACCATTATGATATTACATATAGGCCACACCAACCTCACTCACTCTTATCTTATGCCACATTACCCACCGACCCTTTGCATGACTTGTAATACCTTCTGTGTACCCAACATTTTTTTTTGTCCTTGTTACACTGCTGCAGCTTTTCCTCGCTTCACTTATCTATTGCGATCCACCCTGCCTTAATGATAGTCTTACAGAATCACCACATTTCCACTTAGACAACATAATTTCATGCTAGCGACAGACCGACACCCTCAATTTGAACTAACCATTTGACTATAGCTAACCGTTCTTTCCCTACTTTTGTCATCATCTCTTTGCTCTGCTGTCTGCCTTTTAGCTTAACAGGTGCTGTATGACCCATGATGTTTGGCGCTTACTTTTATTCTTTTTTCGTATTAACTCACTCATTCCTCTAACATCATGAATCCAAGGGCATTACAAACAGGGGGCATTCAGAGTATTATACATTATCATTGCTTTATTTTGGGGGGCGGTGTGTGGCTGGATGGGTGAGATGTGAACAAATTTACACTTCCAGCTTGGTTCTCCATAGCCCTCTCCTTCATCCCACTACACATATAAAAACTCAACAAGGGAATTAAAACAGACAGGTTGCCATTAATTTTTATGCAAGTTTATTTTTCTAACATAGAATATTCTGATGTTTCCTTATTTATTTATATCCAGCCAGAAGCTCTCGTATTCAAGGAAACAATAGTAGGTTCATTCAACATTTATTCAACTTCATTCTTCAGGTACTATACGTCCATTAGAATATTCTCTCTCTCTCTCTCTCTCTCTCTCTCTCTCTCTCTCTCTCTCTCTCTCTCTCTCTCCTCTCTCTCCTCTCGTCTCCTCTCTCTCTCTCTCTCTCTCTCTCTCTCTCTCTCTCTCTTCTCTCTCTCTCTCTCTCTCATTTTAACAATAATCACTGTACTACCTTAAAAATAATTCTCTCTCTCTCTCTCTCATTTTAACATTAATCACTGTACTACCTTAAAAATAATTCTCTCTCTCTCTCTCTTTTTCTCATTTTAACAATAATCATTGTACTACCTTAAAAAT
>JAPQNM010000005.1:20482508-20510008 GCA_029783475.1 Metacarcinus magister | reverse complement strand
TGTCAAGTTCTGGATGTTGGTCCATGTTTGTGCCCACATGTTGCCTGTAGGGGGAACGAAAATGAGTTGAGGGAAGGTGATGAAAGGTGTGTGAGGAGGAGATGGGTTGTGAGGGTCAGAATAATGTTAGAAGTGGTAAAAATATTTTTGTGGAAAGAAAATGGTTGGAATGTGGTGGTTGAGGGGAAACTATTAAGGATGAGAGAAGAGGTTTATGGTGTACGTATGTGAAAGAAGAGGAGTAAAGAACAACATTATACTGAGGAAGGAGAGGAAGTGAGATAATGTTGCCTATAGTCTCATGTAAGGGGAGAGAGAGAGAGAGAGAGAGAGAGAGAGAGAGAGAGAGAGAGAGAGAGAGAGAGAGAGAGAGAGAGAGAGAGAGAGAGAGAGAGAGAGAAAGAAAGAGAGCATAGGACGGAGTGATTGCTAAGATTACTGGGTGGAGGGTGCATGAAAATGACATATTCAAGACTTGTCTGTTTACACGGAGCTTGCTTTCTGCGGGAAACTGTAGGGCGCATCGGAGGAAATCTTGTCATAATGGGATGCTATATCTCTCTCTCTCTAAATGAAAAAAAAAAGGGAAAAAAAAACTTAGGAGATTGGAAAGGTGAACCATCAGTTAATAATCACTATATTTAAGAATAATACTTGAATACAGGTTTTTTTTTGTTTTTGTTTTTTTTGTGCATATAATAAAATGTTTTAGTATAGAGGAAGAGGAAATATGTGTAGTTAGTGAAGGCTAGGAAGCGACACAGGCGGAAGGTGGAGGTGAGGTGTGGGGAGGGGAAGGTGGAGTATTAGAAGGCCGTAGCTAAGAGGAGAAAGAAAGAGAGAGAGAGAGAGAGAGAGAGAGAGAGAGAGAGAGAGAGAGAGAGAGAGAGAGAGAGAGAGAGAGAGTACAGGTGTGGAGCAAGAGTTGTAGTTGAAACAATGAAATTGAAAACGCGTTAGTGCAGATACGAGAACCTGCGTAATAATGATAATGATGATAATAATACCAAAAATAATAATAATAATAATAATAATAATAATAATCTATAAAGTTACCTAGCTATATCCCCCTTAAAGAGAGAGAGCAAAGACAATGCGATTAGGATTCAGGGAGACTTTACTCTCCACTCTCCCTCTGTGCCTTGAATTTCCACGGGAGAAAATACAGTGGAGGGGCTTCTCAGACCTCTCGCTCCGTCCCTTTTTGTTGCCTTTTACTATCGACAGGGAATGCGGTGGTAGTCTTGTTTTAGCCTTCACCACAGGGGCTTTATTCCCACTATAGGACAACAAATACACTAACTTAACCTAACCTAACTTAACCTAACCTAACTTACCGAGTAGATGTGCCGGGATAGGGCCGTTTCTGGGCACCACCTCCTCGCCGTACACCTCCACCAGCCGCGCCCTGACGTAGGCGTGCAGCTGTTCGTACAAGGGACGCAGCTTATCCCACAGCATCTCCAGTTGTTCGCCAAAGTCTTCAACCTCGTACTCACTCCTCCAGTACTGGCCGGCGTCGTCGAAACCTGGAGAAGTGAAGGGTTTGGGGGGGTGAATAATTTAGAGGAACCGAGGGGATAGTAAGGGTTGAAGGAGGGTTGAAGGGCGGAGGGGAATGGAGAGACAAAGGGATGGTATAGAATGTGAAGGAGTGGAGAGGTAAATGGGTAGAGATATGAACGGGGGAAGAAAATGAGCAATAAAAAACATGAAAGGAGTGATGCGTGCACATAAAAGTCAACGTTTAACACACACACACACACACACACACACACACACACACACACACACACACACACACACACACACACACACACACACACACACACACGTAACTACCCACCCACCCACCGTTTAGTCTAGCTGCCTCGTTTGCTAAGTCGACGAAGCGGAGGTACTCTTGACGGAGAGGCTTCCCAGCGACTTCCCGCCACGCCCGCCACACGTAGCGCAGCTCAGCAGGGTCCCGGGAGGTGGCCATGATGTTACTCAGCTCTGAGGACGAAGAGGGAAGCGAAGTTAAGCGGGTGTTTGTCTTTAATAAATGATCTTGCCATTACTTGTTCCTAATGTTGTTTTTTTTGTTTTGTTTGTTTACGTTTTCTATGTGATTGTGGTCGAGGTGGTACAGAGAGGTATATAAGCCTAGTTTTTTTTTTTTTTAATGTTAACTTGTGTATACGATGTGGTGGTGATGGTGTCGAAAAACATGTTATCAATGCTTACTTGTTTATCTGAACACACACACACACACACACACACACACACACACACACACACACACACACACACACACACACACACACTCACACTCACCAGGCTCGAGGCTAAGGACGGGGATGCAGGGAATCTCGTTCTCGCTCCCCGTTTCATCTAAGTCGCTGTAGTAGTCGTAGTCACCGTTGGACGTTTTACGGAGCCTGGAGTCGTAGCGGCAGATCTTGGCCGTGGAGTAGGTCGTCTTCATGTTCTGTATGAGTTCTGTCAGCTGTGCCGGCCAAGCAAAGTAGAGTTTCATCATTATTATCATCATCATCATCATCATTATCATTATCATCATCATCATCATTATCATCCTCTTCCTCCTCCTCATCATTAAAAGTATCTGTATTATTATTGTTATTGTCGTCGTTATAATGAGGGGAAGGGAAGGTCAGGGCGGCACAGTTATAACAATCACATGTAGTACTACGTTTCATGCTTTCTATTACAAGGTTATGGACTACACTAGAAGAATAGAAGAATACTATAAAGCGTCACTGTTGATCGATAGTGTAGTAGTGTTAAGTAATTGCCTATATTGTGTGGTAGTCTCGTAAATCAAGCTATATATATTTTGCTCAAAGTTTCATTATATATTTTTTTCAAGTATAAAATGTTTGACGGTTTTAGTTTTTTTTTTTTTTTTTAACTGTAGATATATATGTATTTTTTAAAGATTTTCATTAGCACCTTTTTTTCTGGATTTAACACAATTATATTCCTTTAAACTTTGTCTGCAAGATATTTTCCGCTGACTTCCAAATGGCTTCATCTATTTTTTTTTAACGTCAATGTATTATCAATAACATCTATTATCATATACTCGTTCTGTATCCTCTTTTTATGTGATTTGCTCCACTTAATCCACTTCATCACCAATTACAATCACGTACAAATTATGAGGCAAACTCGAGGTAACACGAAGAGAATTTCCCTGTATTTTTTATGAGTTAATGTTCTTAGGAAAAAAAAAGGAAAAAATAACCTGAATTGTACGTAACTATCACTTCTATTTCTTTTTTACTTTCTCTTTTTCTAACCTTCACCTGTCCTTCATTATTCAATTTGCTGCATCCTGTTTTGTATGTCTTTTGCTATTTGTTATATATATTTTTTATACATCTGTCTGTCTGTCTCGATTTCTTACCCTGTCTCTTTTTTTTTTCTCTCTTTCTCTCTTTCTCATTAGCATCTTTTCCTTATCCATCCACTTTCTTGTATTTTTTACTCTCACGTTCTTCCTCTCATTAATATTTTCCCTTTTCTCCCCTTTTTTATGTTTTTTCCTCATAGTCCTTTTCATTGTTTTCCTGAATATTTCATGTTTTGCCCTCATACACATGGTGAAGACCTATACAAATAGCATGAACTGATAATGCATGTGTTTATATGTATGTATTTTGTCCTCCTCTTAGTTAGTTAGTTCCCTCCTCCTCCTCCTCCTCCTTCATTGGTTCCGTACCTCCCGCATCTTGTCCTTGGGAAGAGCCACTTTACCCAGGACGGTGAGGAAGGAGAACATCCTCCTGACGTCCGGGTCGGTGAAGTTCTTCCAAGCAAAACTCGTTGCCTCCGTCCACTTTTCACGATGGAACTCGGCCCACTCCATTTGTTGCGTCAGCTGTGGATAGAGAATAGGAACGGTGGTTAGGTTACGGATGGGAAGAATAGGAAGGGTAGAGGGTTGGAAGGGAGAGAAGGTGAAGGGGATGAAGCAGGGGTAGTTATAGTAAGGGGAGATAAGGATGAGGTTAAAGGTTAAGTAAGATAAGGGGAATAGATGTGATTTATTCGGTGTGGTGGTGGTGGTGGTGGTGGTGGTGGTAGGTGTGTTAGGTAAAGGGAGATGCTGAGCTCAGTACTGCCTCCCTTCCCTCCCTCCCCCCTCCTCCTCCTCCTCCCCTTCTTCCCCAACACACAGATAATTTAAGGTAAAATCTGGAAGCGTTACGGAGGACGGAAGTAATCATACAATAATTTCCTTTTTCCTTTTCTCTTACTACCGCACGCTCCCACCTAACCCCTAATACACCCCCCCACCCCCTTTCCCTCTCACCCACATCCTCCCCCTCCCTCCCTCCACCCCCATCCCCCACCCCCCCCACCACACCTGAAACAATACTACAAGGTCTTCATGCAATATGTTATGCTCGATCACCTATGGAAAACTTTTTAGTGTGTGTGTGTGTGTGTGTGTGTGTGTATGTGTGTGTGTGTGTGTGTGTGTGTGTGTGTGTGTGTGTGTGTGTGTGTGTGTGTGTGTGTGTGTGTGTGTGTGTAGATAAGAAGGGAAAAAGATAAATACTAGAAGGACGACTTGAGAGAGAAGGAAAAGGAGAGAAAAATAGAAGGGGCTGATGAGGGGAAGTGTGGAGATGTGGAAGAGAGAAGTGAATAAGAGGTGAGGATGAAAGGGGACGAAGACGAGGAGGAGGAGGAGGAGGTGGTGGAGGTGGTGGAGGAGGTGGAGGAGGAGGAGGTGGAGGAGGAGGAGGAGGAGGAGGAGGAGTAGGGTGAGGGACAGGAAACAGAAACCGTCACACCCACACACACGCACAATACTATTCGTGACCTTGACCACCGTAGCACCACGCCTACACACCAGCTGGAGGAGGAGGAGGAGGAGGAGGAGGAGGAGGTATACTGACAATAGATGGGAGGAAGATTATGTGTAGGGCGTAGAAAGGATAAGAGAAGAAAAGTCTATGCAGGGATGATGACGGGGACAGTTAGGAAAATGACAAGAAATAATACAACTTTGTGCAGTCACCTTTAAACAATGAGGAGAATGAGTTGGCTTCGTGTCCGACCAGTGATGGAAGGAATTAAAAGGAGAAGAAGAAGAAGAAGAAGAAGAGGAAGAAGAAGAAGAAGAAGAAGAGATGGGGGATTTTTATGCAATCAATCATGTAACAGCGGGTTATAATTATCGTTATTGTATCTCTTCTCTCTCTCTCTCTCTCTCTCTCTCTCTCTCTCTCTCTCTCTCTCTCTCTCTCTCTCTCTCTCTCTCTCTCTCTCTCTCTCTCTCTCTCTCTCTCTCTCTTTTGATATACTAAATATTCACATACTCAAAATCCAAGAAAGATATGGAAATCAAAGCTACAAACAGAGAGAGAGAGAGAGAGAGAGAGAGAGAGAGAGAGAGAGAGAGAGAGAGAGAGAGAGAGAGAGAGAGAGAGAGAGAGAGAGAGAGAGACGTGGAGTGAATGGGTACTGAATGGCATGGATGTGGGCAGTGGGCGGGTTAAATGACAGGTTTTGTCTGGAGAGAGAGAGAGAGAGAGAGAGAGAGAGAGAGAGAGAGAGAGAGAGAGAGAGAGAGAGAGAGAGAGAGAGAGAGAGAGAGAGGGCTATGGTCAGGGTATTTCCAGGTAAAACATCAGCTGATTAACATCGAAAATAAGCACGAAGAGGTCTAATAGATAAGCATCCCTGAAGCTGCTTGTCTGGAGTCTTTCTGGGAGAGTGGATGTAGGTAGCATAGCCTGAAGTGGAGGGAAGCAGGTGGAGTGGAGTGACTAGGTGGAAGTATAAGTGTGAAGATGAAGGAAGAACATAGGATGGATGTGAGGTGGAGTAGTAACAACAACGCTAAGAGAGAGAGAGAGAGAGAGAGAGAGAGAGAGAGAGAGAGAGAGAGAGAGAGAGAGAGAGAGAGAGAGAGAGAGAGAGAGAGAGAGAGAGAGAGAGGAAGAGGATGCTATATAGCTAGAGAGGAAACAGTGTAGTGGAAAAAAATACCCTACCGATGTGTACTTTGATGGTCGAGTTGGCGTATGTGTGTGTGCATGACGTGTTGTGTTGGAAGGAAAAATAAGTGTGAATGACAGGAAAATAAGTGACCCCCGTTTTGAAGACCTTGAGAGGAGGGTTGAAGGTTGAGGAGAGGGCGAAGTGAGGGAGTGATGTACAAAGTGGAGTTCTTCAGTGGGTGGAGTGAGTGAGGTAAAGTTGGTATTGATAGTGAAGCTTTAAAAGGAAGGTGAAGGTGTTGAAGGGATTATTATGAGGTAGAGGAAGAGGAGGAGGAGGAAGAGGAGGAGGAGGAGGGACGGAAGACGGAATCAAACACTTTGTAGCCTCAGCGTAGCGAGACTAAGACGCCATTTACTAGGAAAAATATACGTAGTGATGCTCTCAAGGACAAGGATGGGATGTGGATGTGTGTGTGTGTGTGTGTGTGTGTGTGTGTGTGTGTGTGTGTGTGTGTGTGTGTGTGTGTGTGTGTGTGTGTGTGTGTATGTGTGTGTGTGTGTGTGTGTGTGAGAGAGAGAGAGAGAGAGAGAGAGAGAGAGAGAGAGAGAGAGAGAGAGAGAGAGAGAGAGAGAGAGAGAGAGAGAGAGAGTATGTATACGTGTAAGTAGGTCTTGAGGTGCCACACATTGTCTTAAGTGCCACGCCAACATTCTGTGTCACCCGCTCAGCATGCGTCGTACCGTGACATAATACCCAAGCACCGGCAGCTGCTCCTCCTCCTCCTCCTCCTCCTCCTCCTCCTCCTCCTCCTCCTCTTCCTCCCTGAATCACTATCTCGACGTGGAGAGGAGCTCGGTAATGATCGCTATGTCCGTTCGTCTCCCATACCTGCACAGAGTAACATCCCAGTTGCCTTCCGTACTGGGATGGGACAAGCAGCCCAAGGTCCCTCTGATCAGGCGGAGGAAGTGTGTTCAGCACCTCAACCTTCGCCGCCGCGCTCCTGCACCTCCCTACGAAGTACTAGGTTGCATCATTCGGAAGGGTGTAATCTCGGCTGGCTTGTCACAGTGACTTTATTTTTGTGAGAGTAATCATCTGACATTGTGACCCGTGCTTCCCCTCACGCCCACACACATTCCCGGCACAGGCACGTGTGTTTGTTGCCGTAACGACGATTTTTTACTTTTTTTTTTACTTTTAATGTAATCTGACATTTTGACCTAAGTTTCCTCCCCCATCAAAAGAGATCAGGAGTCTCAAGCGATTTTTTCACACGCGTGGGCAAAAAAAATGTGTGATGTCATCCTGTGTTTCCCGACATTCCCGCCGCTGAGGTCAACGTGGATGCTGCTCATTAGCCGACCTCTGATTGACGTCATGCCGCATGTCACGTCAGTTACTCATTCGCATCACGTGATACAATTTTCTCTGCTTGTATCATACTTTGCATATTATCACCTCACACCCACCAGTGCATCCACCGACCCACCGACCTCTACCTCACTTCCAACACAGATCGAGGAACAAGAATGAGTTATTGTGATTCGCATAAGTTAAGTTTCGTTCCTGTCGTTTCTCGTCGTTTCACACCATCAGGTAACGCCCGTGCAAGGGTTGGTGTACTGCAGAGTAGGGAGTAACCGAGGGGTAGGGAGCAGGAGAGGGGGGACAGGTAGTGTGTATGACGGCGGGGATAATTGTAGGGGGTGGGCGTGCGGGAGGGCGGGAGATTTTGGTGGCGTCACGTTTCTCGTGGGTGGGGACAGGTTGGTTGTTTCCCGGCGAGGAGTATTGCTTAAGCCACTTCCCGTTTAGAGGAGAAAAAATGTACAGATGCAGGTGACGGTGAAGTGACGGGGTTACGATAAATAAGATAATTAGAAGTGACTGGGTTACGATAAACAAGACAATTAGAAGTGACTGGGTTACGATAAACAAGACAATTAGAAGTGACTGGGTTACGATAAACAAGACAATTAGAAGTGACTGGGTTACGATAAATAAGAAAACTAGAATGAGAACATGTGTATATTTTCCAGTTACTCTGATCTATTCATTTCTTCCCTTAATCGAATCACCTTGAATGTGTCGTATCTGTTTCATCATCAGCCTCCCGCCATTCCCTGCCTTCCTTCCACCTGGTCCCGTCACTCACACACACCCTCCTGCCGCCTCTCATGAAGGGACAGAAGGATGCGTTGCTCTTCACCTCCCTCAAACCTTACTCCTATCATGTAACATCCACTTATGCTTCTCACTCGTCACCAACATCAAAATACCAACTTTATCCCTTCCATTTTATATTTCTCTCACTCTCTTTCCATCCCTCCTTCACTCTATTCTTTCCTTCCTCCTCCTTGTGCCTTCTCTGCCCCCACCTCAGGATGCCTCGGCCAGTAATAACAATGAGACACTCTAATAGGTGGGTAAACAGTCCTAAGACCCCCTTGAGCGTGAGTCACAGGAAGGCGTGAGTCACAAGGCCATGCAGACTTGACTCTTATTAACGTCGATGTTGATGCTTGCTAGTTAATTATTCTGGGGGAAAACAAGAATTATTGCATAACATTATTATTATTATTATCATCATCATTTAGCGTGTGTAACTAATTTCCTGTTTTGTTATCCGTGAAGTAAGTTATTGTTTTGGTTATTAGTGGCTGCATATAATTTTAGCATAGAGTTGCTTTTTTCTTCTTCTTTTCTTTACTTCTGGACGAGTGTGATTTTTTTTTGTCGCGTCTATCATCCTTTAATAAAAAAAGGTTTAATTCGGGTCTATACGCTTCACCTTTGGGACTGACCGACCATACACACACATTATTGACAAACGTAGCTACATCTAGTTGTCATAATGGTATTTGTTCATCGTGTGTAAGCTAGTGATCATCTCTATATATATAAAAAAAAAAGAATGCATTTGTTTGCTATCAATTGTCACATGAAACTGATTTATATATATTACTCATCATCATGAATAACAAAAAGATGCAGATTTGCTATTGCGCAGCGTGGCAGGGAATCGACGCGTGTCACATCAAGAAACGGATCTATTATTTCATTATTAGTCAGGGAGCGAGTTAATGGGTTCCTATACTTATTGTTTCCTCCAGCGCGTTACCGGGAACGAACATGAAACAGTGAAAGTACATCTCCGACCTACATTTATATATTTATTACGCAATATCCTCTATTTCTAGATATTTTTTCTTCCTCCGGGGCGGGGCGGCGTGCGAGGGTGAGACAATGTGGTAGTGAATGATAGCATCAGTGCGGCGGGATGCGAGGGGCGGCATCTAGACTGGGTCACAGGGGAGGGCCACGCCAAAACGAAGCAAATAACACGCAAAGAGATACATATAACACAGAATTACATCATGTTTTACACTCTACACAAACATTAGAATTCCATAACTAAGGAATGAATGTACTAGTGTGACTAATGGGATGTATAAGACGGATAAGGAAAATGAAAAGAAAACGTAGTGAGGAGGAAAATTCTCAAGGACTATTAGCGTGTTACAAGATTATGTCACTGTGCTTATGCATGATGAAGATAGCATGGTGTGTGTGTGTGTGTGTGTGTGTGTGTGTGTGTGTGTGTGTGTGTGTGTGTGTGTGTGTGTGTGTGTGTCCTTGAACAACACGAGGGCGTCACTGCGTCAAAAGAAAGTTATTATTATCATTATCATTATGTGAGTGTAATTTTGACGCTCCTTAGTACTTCTATTTATTCACTTATAGCAATAAAGAGAGAGAGAGAGAGAGAGAGAGAGAGAGAGAGAGAGAGAGAGAGAGAGAGAGAGAGAGAGAGAGAGAGAGAGAGAGAGAGAGAGAGAGAGTTCTTATTAAGTGACATTTCTAAAAAGATAAAAAACAGAAATATGCATAAGATCTGTTGTTGTGTGTGTGTGTGTGTGTGTGTATATATATATCAATACATTCATCAGTTTTTCTGCTATATTTACTTCTTTATGAATCTAGGTATGTGCTGACGTATTTTTTTGTAATTTACTACGTATTCGAGACCTGATTAGTTAACTAGCCAATTAGTAACTTGATTGGCCAGTTATTCATTTCATTATACTTACCGGCCTTCGAGATAACTGTTAGTGTGAATGTAATTGCTAAGATTGCTTTCTCCTTCATCAAAAGAGAGAGAGAGAGAGAGAGAGAGAGAGAGAGAGAGAGAGAGAGAGAGAGAGAGAGAGAGAGAGAGAGAGAGAGAGAGAGAGAGAGAAAAAAAAATCTTCCGCCCGACCTACCACTCTTCTCACCACGTTACCCCCACACACGCCCCATCCCTAACCTAACCTTCTCATCGCCTCCTCCTATACTATTTTCTTCATCCTTCAGGTATGATCCTCCTGCCTTGCGCTTCACTTCAGACACATTTCGTCATTCTTTTCTTTAGCTTCAGTTCCTGGACCTACCTTTGACATGCTGAAATTCCTGAAAATTACATACTGTGAAAAAGTTCTCCTATATTCGGTTTCTATAGGATACCGGATTTGGTGGGGAAGCCGGTTGTGACTCATTCCGGTTAAAGGATTGTTTTGTTATGTTCAGCTTGTTTATCATGGTGGTGTGTGTGTGTGTGTGTGTGTGTGTGTGTGTGTGTGTGTGTGTGTGTACGTGTGAAGAAGCTGAGGCTCACTTGCTGTTGTTGAGTGGTTATAATACTTTAATACTAGCTTAGTACCACCACCACCACCATTGCCACCACCACCACCACCACCACCACCACCATTGCTATCAACACCACCATCTCCACGACCTCTATCTACACCTAAACTACCAATGCCACGACAACCATCTCCGCCACAACTACCACTATCATTACCACCACCATCTTCACCATCACTATCATACTTATTGTTATTCACTGCGATGCTCTCACACAGTAACCAACAGCATGTATAACTACTAATACATGTATGAATAAACGGACAAATAGCTAAATAAACCAATAAATGAGATAATCAATAAATAAACCTTGTGTGTGCAAAAAAAACTAAATGACGAAAAATTGAAAAAGATTATCGATCGTAAAAAACAAAGAAACAAAGGAAATAGTTAAATAATTATATAAAAGATCAAATATATATAATAAAAAAAGCAGCACAGAGAGAGAGAGAGAGAGAGAGAGAGAGAGAGAGAGAGAGAGAGAAACACACACACACACACGAGACGTACTTACCATTCTTCGTCTGGTTTGATCCGTCACATTGGTATTGAAGTTCCATGAAGCCTCCATGAACCGGTTGCACATCACACTGGCCTCGCTGTCATACTTCCGCAGGAAACTGACGGCCTCGTTCACATTGGTATTCGTGCCCTGACAAGAAACAGAAAGGGCGTTTAAGTAGGGGAAGAAAAAAAAAAAAAAAACGAGCATTGTTGACAAGTGTGATTTCGTTATAGAGTACATAAAGGAGTCTTATGGTGTGATAGGAAGAAGGTGTTAGGGTTGATATAGTATAGGATCAGCGTGCTTAAGGGTGTGAAGTTAAAGGTGTGGTTAGGGAATAGGGTAATGCGGTATAGAAGGTTGAGGAAATGAGGCGTTAAGGTGGGAAAGTGGTAGTAGAACAAATATTTAGGTGGGGAAGGTTTTAGGGATGTGGAGCTAGGGATGGGAAGTGACAGGTGTTTGTAGTTAGAAGGCGTGGAGGGATAAAGCATTCAATGGAGAGTGGAGGAGGGTTAAGGGTAGGTTTGGGGTTACAAAGGATGGTGAGTTGGTGGAGTGGAGTCATCAGATATTTAAAGGAGTGGTGGAGGAGTATCATGATGGAGAAGGAGAAGAAGGATGAGGAGGAGGAGGAGGAGGGATAGAAAAAGAAACGGGAGATGCCTATGTAAATAATAATGATATTGCTCTAGGCAGTAAAAAAGCAGTAAAGATGAAGAGGAGAACAAGTAATTTGAATCATGAATATTTAACATGATGATTTATAACTCAAATCATTATTATTCATGCACCTTACCCATATGTGTTCGACCTTCAGAAAACTTTCGTAACAGTGAGTATGGAAGGAAGACATTAGTTCAAGGTCATGTTACACCCTTCCTTCTCATGCACATTTTTCCTTCCTGTGTCGTGTCGTATGTGTGTAATTCCTCCTGCGTCGTTTTGTAGTGATAGTTATACGAAGGCGTCACGGGGGGACAAGCCACCTAAGCATCCGGGAGTATTTGTAAAGTGTCAGTCTAACACACTCTTGCCCTTGTGTAGTAACGTCGCGCCGCCCATATGCTGGTGTGGGCGTGACTATAAACTTGAGGGTGAGATGAGGTTCAAGGTCTACATGTATCTTTAGCACAATGTCAAGAGCTGTGTTTGAGAACCGAATGAGGATAATTTTCATTGCAGATATTTATTTTTTCTTCGTGTAAGTAAGATTCACGTAATGATGCTGAGTTCCGGAGGCAGCATGTGTGTGTGTGTGTGTGTGTGTGTGTGTGTGTGTGTGTGTGTGTGTGTGTGTGTGTGTGTGTGTGTGTGTGTGTGTGTGTGTGTGTGTGTGTGTGTGTGTGGGTGTGTAGAAAGACTAGCATTACTCCGGAATATATGTTTTGCTAATTCATTTCTAGGAATTTCCTCTTCTCTTTGGCCTTGTGTATTTCCGAACCAAACACATATATGAACGTCTTCCCCCCCATCTCCCCTCCCCCCCCCCAACACGCACACATAATACACCTTGATTTAAAAACTTTCTGACGTGTATCGCGTCTATTTAGCAGTGGTGGAGCGTAGATTTCAGTGGGGGGAGAGGAAGAGAGGGGGAGGTTCGCGCCATGGCAAGCCGAGCCTCAGTGACTGGCCTAGATTTTGCTTCAGTGTTAGTTGGACATCATTGGACATCCTTTTGTCTCCTCACACCAACGTAGTAAACTTTTGTTCCACACCCACGTCTGTCACACCAGCACACCACCTAACCAGTGCCTCCAACTCCCTCTCATCCCCTCTCACTTCCCTCCCGCCTCCCGATCGTCTCCTTGAAAATATGAAGTTATAGTTTGAAGACTCCGTCACGCTCTGCCCGTCTTGTCTCTGCCCTTCCCTCCCATCTTACATTCTCTATACATACATATCTGGTCTAAACGGGCCATGCATGTTGTTCTGTATCAATGCTAGCTATAGAAAGGAACTCAACCTCCTCTTTCTGTATTACCTGCGAGTCCACCAGTGTGCAGGTGATGAACGATAACGTCACCAACAGACAATATAAGTTTACTCCTGTGCCACTAGATGAGTGTTGCACAACTCTGCCTTAGGTACTGTACGAGGTCGCCTCCACCCTCTTACCAGCCACATGTTGCTTTCTTTCGTCCAGGCCAAGCATCAGACGATAAAACATGATTGTATCGTTATACAGGAGTTTTTTTTTGCTTTAAGTAACTCTATTCCAATCCGTTTTGTTTCCCGTTAATATTGATGAACTTGTGGTGTGATGTTGATTCGCTGAGGCTGAACTGCTGTTAATATGTATTACTCCTGAGTGTTGATTATATTTCTACCTCGTATCGGTCTCTTGTGTAATTACTTAGACACATATAAAATGGGTACCGTGCTTTTGATATACATCACTGAGACTTTATGTTAGCAAGTTGAGTACCAAGAAAATATTAGTGAACGGTACGTGTCTCGTGTTATTGTCACACCAAATATGACGAAATCCTTAGGTTATGCCCTTTATCAAGCCGCCTTTGGATTCTCACGGATGGCGCTATATGTAAACAGACAAAATCATAGACGATGAAACGAATACCCTTGTTAGTAAACACCCACACGGAAAAGCTGATTACGTAGGAACAGGAAAAAGAGAAGGAGGCGATGCACATGAGGAGGGAGTGAATAAGTATGATGAAGTGCGGTGTGGCGGGGTCATTGGGTGGTGGTGATGGTGGTGGTGTTGGTAGACAATCCTATCATTTATAGGAACGAGGAGTATCGACACATTGGTCCAGAATGGTGTTGTAATCTCCCTTTACGAGCGTGGGTGTTTGTCTGCTGCACCGCCAGAGGGACTGTATAGGTCAGGACACGCACGCTGTTATGCTGTTATGTATGTACAGGTCTGATGGAAGGGCGGGGATGTGGGCGGTGTATGTGTGTGTGTGTGTGTGTGTGTGTGTGTGTGTGTGTGTGTGGGAGGGGAATGAAGAAAGCAGGATAACATATTCTATCTATAAAAAAAACCCTCCAACTTATCTTCCTTCAATTGACGTGGAAACTCAACAATAAATAAAAAAAAAACTACATTTACGTATATTATAAAATTTCAACACTTTTTTTTTATCTCTTTCTTTTATTTATAGCTGCGATATTTTCCTTATGTTATTAAACTCATTAGTGGCGATACCCTCCATCAGGCCTTCCAATAACCAACGAGTAAAAAAAAAAAAAAAAAAAATCAGAATAAAAGGAACAAAATTAATATGAGAAGTGACGCTTAGTAATGAGGGAAACGAACCTCACCTCCCTCTTCTCTGACGTTCCTACTGTTCGTACTGATATGCACAAAAACGAGGGTGAAGGAGATTAAAAGTGGAAGGTAATGCATGGGACAGGAGGTAATGACTTTGTTGGAATGTAACTAGGAAAGAGTAAAAGTAGAGAACCAGTCAGTTAAATCTTACATTACATTAATCATTCCCATTTCTATAACACATTCATCTGACTTGCATTAGGTGGATCAAATGTGAACGAGATATACTGAGTGCAAGGTGGACGATATGATGGAAACTTGTTATATATATATAGGGATTAACTAGGATTATAAGAGAGTGGGAAAGTGGTCTCTTATCTTACTACGACTATTCCTTTTTGCTCTTACTCTTTCCTCCTCTCCTTTGTTTACATGCGGACTAACAAACAAAAGAGGAACCTTGTGGTGAGTGTATGGAGTGATGTAAGGGTAGAGAGGGAAGGTCTTTCACATCCTCCGCCACCCATGATGAACTCAAACAATAACACATGGTTCGGTACTCCGCTTCGCTCCGCTCCGCTAAGACCAGCAAACACTTGGACAAACCCAAACAGAAGCCTCTAACTCGCGGAGAGATGTTAAGTGTTGCTCGCTTTGGTCTGTGTAAGCTTTGTGTGTGTGTGTGTGTGTGTGTGTGTGTGTGTGTGTGTGTGTGTGTGTGTGTGTGTGTGTCTTTATATTGTTGTCTTGCATTTGCTGGGTGTATTCCTTGGTTTTCCTTTCATTCATCATTAATTTATATCTTTTTTTCTCATCTTCGTGGCGTCGTTTTGTATGGTTGTTTGTGTGTTTACTTGCATCTCTTTTATTTTATATCATCTTTGTATCATTGAGGTGATTGGTGAAGGTAAGAGTATTAGTGGGAGTTCCCCAACAACAGAGGACAAAATATCACGCATACTTATAGATATCAGCAAAAACTCGCTTTAGTTAGTGTTCTCTCTCTCTCTCTCTCTCTCTCTCTCTCTCTCTCTCTCTCTCTCTCTCTCTCTCTCTCTCTCTCTCTCTCTCTCTCTCTCTCTCTCTCTCTCAATGCTTTATGGTCATGGTTCGCTCGAAAGAAGTCATTATGATGTGCGATATAAAGTGACAGTGATCAGTAACGAATAATTAGGAATCTTGAATAAAAAAAATTGTAAGAAAGCAACGTTGGCTTCAGCTTGTTGTGGGAACTGACAGATACAGTGTCATACAGTTTTGTAATAAATGTATAAAACTATGCAATAAAAAAGTATAGTGTAATAAATGTATTCTAAATTGGATAGAGCTGAGTTGTGTTAGGTAATGGTAATGCCTGCCTGAAACTCACAGTATTAAATGTTTACTTATGAATGTTAGATATTACTTACTAGAAACACACGCAAGCCACCTTAGTCAATGTTTACTATGAATTATAAATGTTAGATGTTGGTCATTATATTGAATAACGTCTGGTGTGAATAAGCGATTTTTTGTATAAACTTTTACTGGAAATGAACGATGTCAGTTATACTCTACAACAATTAAAGAATCAGACTCACGTAAATGAGATTATTGAACAGAAAAAAAGTAATAGTAATAATGTCTGTTGAGAGAGAGAAAAAAAAAGAGAGAGAGAGAGAGAGAGAGAGAGAGAGAGAGAGAGAGAGAGAGAGAGAGAGAAAAAAAAAGAGTGAAAAGCAAAAGAGGGAAAAAATAGATGTTCTGATAGACGGAAAATCCTAACCAACTTAATTAAAGGTATTGTGAACTATTAATTAACACTATAATGAACCATCTCGTTTCCAGGAACACGCGCACGTAATCTACCTTTCCTGTTATTGCACTCCCAGCACGTTAAGCCGCCCCAGTACTAGTGTTTTCCTCCTTCCCGCCAGGTACAGGTTTTTGTGGCGTCGCCTGAGGGTGGTGGAAGTGTGGGAGGGTGGGTGGATGGGTGGGTGGGTGAGAGGGTGGAAGGATGGGTGGATGGGTGGGTGGGGTTAGAGGAAGCGATGTATAGTGGTGGTGATGGTGGTGATGGTGGGGTGTGTGGAGTAAGGTGAGGGAAGGGTTTTGGGATAACACAACGCAACACCATAAGATTGTGAAGCATCATGTTATAGTGTGTTTGATGGATGTGATGGTGTGGTGTTTTTTTCTTTTTTTCCTCTTCTTTCTCTTTCCTATCTTTCATCACCACTACTATACTACCACCACCACCACCACCACCACCACCACCACCACCACCACCATCATATCCTTTGTCATTGTCATCGTCGCGCTGTTTTCATCGAGGGATATTCAAGGTGAATTTAAATGCCCGCCAACACCACCAGCCACTCGTATGAAGCACAAGTCGAAGCCGAAGCCGAAGCAGATACGTTTAACTCTCGTTGTTGCTTCATTGAAAAACCTCAACTAATAAGGTAGAAAAAAAAGAAGAAAAAGAAAAAAACTTTACCGATCATTTCGATGGAAGGTCTATTCATGTTACGGACGTGTTTATTTACTTGTCGTGACTGGCCTTCACTTGGCAATGGTAAAGTTACTAAACACACACACACACACACACACACACACACACACACACACACACACACACACACACACACACACACACACACACACACACACACACACACACACGTCACTAATACCCAACATGAAAAGAATCCACCATAGATATTATTGTTGAGGAGGCAGAACCCACACCTAGAAGAGGGAGGTATATAGTGAAGGCTGATGGATGAGGGCGGAGGGGGTGGAGGGGGCGGGGGGGAAGGCGGGGTTGTAAGTGGGCGGGGCGAGGGAACACTATCTAGTAGGTCTCTGGGACAGCGGACGTGACTCTTTCCCGCGCAGCTTTAGAACACCGGAATAGGTAATAAATCTCCTCATCCGGTGGGATAAATGACGCACTTCCCTCAATAGTTGAAGAAAAAAAATAAATAAGAGTAGTAAAGACTAGCTGTGTTCAGTTGACAAGTTGTGTTAGGTTAGCTTGCTGGGGCGGCGTGTGGCGGGTTGGTGCGGGGTGGGGAGGTGAGGACGGCAAAGGCACCGTTAAAGTCTGCATGGAGCCACCACCCTTTCCCTCATGTATCCTCCCCCAGTCGTGCGGTGCTCCATAAATACTGACTGACCTTCGCTTCCCTCTGTTTACAGCTCTACCACGCGACTATATAGCGGCCTCCAGCGGAATGTTAAGCTATTCATTGCGTTTCCTTGAGTGGGAAATGATAATTAGAGAGGTACCTTTTTCCCCCTTCCTCATACACACACACACACACACACACACACACACACACACACACACACACACACACACATACACACGTACATACACCTGTTAAGTAACTACTACATGTTCTTTGTGATTTTGACGAACACTACCTTTCCAATGCGCATCGTTTTCTAAAAGTTCCTGGTTTAGAAGAACGTTAGAAAATATTTGCAGGACTGGCGCGACAGTATACTATTTTGTGGGTAAATCTTAGCGAAGGAAAATATATAGGAAGTCTCGCTCAGTAGATGACGACACAAGTAAATTGAGTTTGCCTTTAGTTGTGCGGGATGTATATAGACTTAACCTTGAGCCTGCCACTTACTTACCTACTTACTTACTTACATGTGGTCTGCCTCATTCCCTTCCTGTCTCATTCATTCCTCTTTCTTCCCCTTCTTTTTCTTCTATCCACCCTCTATCTCTCCTACTCTTCTTTTGTTCCTCCTTTTCCTTCCCTCTCCCCCATGCACCTATCTCTTCCTCTTACTTCTTCTCCTCTCCTGTTCCTCCTTTCTACTCCTGCATAACTTGCTAATCAACTCCACACCTGACTGTAACTGGGAATGTAGTACAGTTGAAGGGAAAAAAATGTTTCCCTTCTGATATTGCACAAGCTTCATGGTGGAAAAAAAAGAACATCGTGAGGAAGAGAAAAAAGCAGTAATGTTCTTTTTTTTTTTTCTTCAACATTGATGGAAGTATAAATGGAAAGAGAGAGAGAGAGAGAGAGAGAGAGAGAGAGAGAGAGAGAGAGAGAGAGAGAGAGAGAGAGAGAGAGAGAGAGAGAGAGAGAGAGAGAGAGAGAGAGAGAGAGATACACGCCACACAAGGACAGGAAAGTGTGAAATTTGATTAAACGCCGTCATATAAAGAAACAAGGCAGCGACGAGGAGGAAACAGTTACGTGTTATTGTGAAGGAATGAGAGAAAGAGAGAGAAAAAAGGAAAAGTACTGGAAAAGAACAACCATACAAGATTCTAAAAAAAAATAAATAATAAATAAATATTATACACACCCACACACCACACACACACACACACACACACACACACACACACAACACACACACGCACAAATAACGGCCTTGGAAGCCCACCATCGTGAACTGAAGTAAATATCATCATTGTACTGTTATATTGCACAGGTGTGGAGGGTGTGGGAGGTGGAGGGAGGGAAGGGAGGGGAATGGAGGGAGGAGGGGAAGGAGTATGGAGAGGGGATTGAAGGGGATGGGAGGGGACGGGGAAGGGCGTTTTCCCCCAGACAGCAACTCCGGGAGCGTGAGGTGAGGTGATATACTTTTTTTTGCTTGAGTTTGTTTTGACTTCTTGTGTCCTTTATTGATGATTTATTTATTCTTTTTTTTTCTTCTCCTTAGGACGTGAGGTAAGCTGGGAATTTTTTATTTTTTGGTTAGGACTACTACCTCCTTACTTCACTATCTCCTATATTTTTTTTTCTCTCTTTCTCTTTTCTTTTTCTTTCTCTTTCTCTCTACCTCCACGTGCTTTCCTATCCTACGTGCAACGCCTCATTCCCTCACACCTACGTCATATAATACTTCCGGATAACTTTCCTATCTACTTATCACCTTTCACTCTCCTTTTCAGACGTCACATACTGTCACGTAATTACCCTGTCATCTGTTACTTTAATTCTAGTCGTCACACTCCAGCCTCCCCACATCACCGTCACTCATCAGCCATCCTTACCCGTCACGTTTCGCCTACATTCAATCTACTAAGCCTCGTCGCCGCCTACTAGTCCACCTTCACCCTTCCCGCATGCCCACACCCGGACCTCTCCAGCGATACAGTTCCATCCGGCTCACTGAGATCCAGAGCTGCCGCACCCTCTTGGAACATTTTTGACACCCTCCCTCCCCCTTCCCTCCTCCTCAGCCTCCCTCCATCCTCACCAGGGTATCTCCGTATGCCTGTAATTGGGAGGCAACGCGTGACCTTGAAAGGGTCTGGGAAGGCATTCCTGCTTCCCTCCGCTCTCTACTATCTTCTAACTTCGATTATGCCTCACTCCCTCCTCCTCCTCCTCCTCCTCCTCCTCCTCCTCCCTTTCTTTCCATTATGCATTAAAACGTGTTCCACCGCGAGTCACTTGTAGCGTATATTTTCAAGGTCGTTTGGTGACCAGTTGTGTTGTGAGCGCGGGACTTCCCCTCAGCTTGGCAGCATGGGAAGGGGCATGAATGACCACTGCACTGGATGGAGTATTAATGCATGGCACTTCTTGCACAAGCTTGAGAAGTCTTCTTTTATATGCCGTTAACTCATCTTTGTCGTTTGTGTAAAAACTACAATAAAAGTTCCACTTCACACACTTGTCCTGGATACTTATGGAAATATTTTCACGGGGACACCGTGGTTAGGATGAGTCAAAGTGAAGGCTGTCCCCGGATGTAGATTCCGTTGAGCCATGGAATGAAAAGTGGTGTCCTTAGTAAGGTCACGGCGGTGTAGAGGACGGGGCACGACGCTTCCTGGTGCCTCCTGGCAGCGCATCCCTCATCCTCGTGACACATCTCACCTCATCTCCTTTCTGAGTCTGCCTTTGCCCGAGCCTTACAGGATTAGGGGCGAGGGTGCGTGTTATCACCTTACACGCAGATAGGCTGAGGATGGCATTGGCGTGTTTGGAAAACGATAGTTATGGGGAATGAACGTCTTTGGAAAGGAAGTATATCATGCAACAAATTATTGCCAGTTGGTGTATGGTAATGTAATGAAGGATGTGTGGTGATGATGGTCCAGGATGCAGCTAGTCTGGATTGGTGACGGGACTCTCACCTCTACACCTTTGTCGGAGTAGACTGCCGCCTGCGTCCGTGGCACTCCACACAACACCGCCGCCGCCGCCACCACCAGCGGACCCCAAACAACCTTACGATAACCCGTCATCGCAAGAACTGGCGGCTCGACTCTCTGATGCTCGCTTATATGTCTGGCGCGAGCTGGAAGTCTTCCCACGTTAAGCCCTCTCTCCCTCCCTCCCTCCCTCCCTCCCGGGCTGAGTGGCTGTGTTCCGAGACTCCGCGTGACCCTCGCGCGGCGCACACCACGCAGGACGCAGGCCCTGCGTGGTGTGCGCTTTTTTCCTCCATGAAAGAGACCACGTGGCTTTCTGCTCCATGAATCTCTAAAAATCATCATCATCAACATCATCATAATCATCATCGTCATCATCATCTTCATCATTATCGTTAACATCCTAAACAGTAATCCTAAATTTTCGCAACATACAGGATAATATATATGGTGTGGTGTTAGCTTCATAAATGTACTAAGTAATTGTAATTTCTTGGAAATCTATGTCGTGCAGGGAAACATATCTGACGTTCATGATGAAGCGCATCAACACCCCACCACACCCCACCACACCCCACCACATACACCAGAGAAAAAAACCCACTCCATGTACAGCCCCTCCGGCACTTGTTGCATGATGACAGGTGTTCTGGTGTTCATTCCTTGAGTGTCTTATAACTGCAGGCTCATCATTTAGAACACCTGTCGAAATTATAAAGACCCGCGTGTATTACAATGCACATACGTTGGAGTGTCGTGTTCATTGCATTATTTAAGGGAAAAAGCAAGTTGGTGTGGGTTACTGTGAGGTGGTGGTGATGGTGGTGGTGGTGGTGGTTGTTGTGCTCTCCTCTTATCCTACCTTAATTAAGTTAGTGGCTTATCTACTGAGTACTGGATTGTGGTTGTAAGATTACGTACGTACGACTCTGTGACATTACATAGCCTGAGGGGAAAGTGTGATAAGAATCGTCCTCCTCCCTTGGTGTGGATCTTCAAGGGAAGGCTAAAGAAAATAATTGAAAATGTCGTGCGGCAGATGCACTATACTATTATATAGGCGGATGTTTGGGCTCATGTATGTGTTTGTTTTGTTCTTGTGTGAAATGTTTGTAGTAGTGTTTTCTAATTTGTTTATGTTTTGTTTCTGCTTCCAATAAATATTCTTAGTAGTATTTTGAGCTTATTTGTTTTTGTTCTAGTTTGATACATATATTTTTTAGCAAGATTTTGACGATAGCTATACATTTTCAGCACTTTGCGAAAGAAGATAACTGGCGTAGATAAACAACGTTAAATGCTACAGGAACATATACAGTTGCAGTCTATTTGTTACATTACCAGAGAGATGAACAATGACGAGTTGATGTTTAGCCTACACATATTTATTTATCTATCCAATCATTCATTCATTCATTCATTCATTCATCTATCCCTTCCTCCCTCCCTCCCTTCCTTCCTTCCTTCCTTCCTTCCTTCCTTCCTTCTTTCCTTCATTAATTCATCCATCCATCCATCCATCCATCCATCCATCCATCCATCCATCCATCCATCCATCCATCCATCCATCCATCCATCCATCCCCTCATCCATCCATTCCTTCCTTCCTTCCTCCTTCCTTCCTTCCTTCCTTCCTTCCTTCCTTCCTTCCTTCCTTCCTTCCTTCCTTCATTAATCCATCCATCCATATACACATACATACCACTAACGTCGCGCCGCTAAACTTCAGCGGAGTGGTGACAGCCAACACCTTATCCTGAGGGAGCGTCACTGCATACACCGCCACCACCACGCCCATCACCACCACCACCCCCACCACTGCCGCCACGACCACCACTACCCCGCGCGCCCCCATGGCAGTGTCCGATACCCGACTGAGCTGGGCATCACTTGAGCTGCATTTATAGCTTGGCATGTCTGGCCGGCGCCCGCAGGGAACACAAGTAACGTTGTCTCTATTTTTCTCGAGTCGCGTGAAAAATGTGTAGAAACGTGCGAGGTGTTGTTGTCGTGCTTGATGTGACGTTGTAGCTATTAGTTGGGTTCATGTGAGCTTTTTTTTTTCTTTTCTCTCTCTCTCTCTCTCTCTCTCTCTCTCTCTCTCTCTCTCTCTCTCTCTCTCTCTCTCTCTCTCTCTCTCTCTCTCTCTCTCTCTCTCTCTCTCTCTCTCGCTATAAGTACAGTACAGTGTGATGCAAACTTATCCAGGCAGCTTCTTCCTCATCACTCACTCCTCACGCGTGTAACGGAAGCAAGGAGAAAAAACGTATGGGAGCGCACAGGAAGAAACAAATATCATGTTATTTACGCATTGTAAGACCGTGATGCATTTAGAAGGGCGTAAAGGAGTGTCAGGTGTGTGCTTCTGTATGTCTGTTTGGGTTGACGGTAGACAGGTGGATGTGTGTGCGTGTGCGTGTGCGTTTGCGTGTGGGTAGGTTGTGGGTATGTCAAGGTCATTGAGTTGTGCGTAAGTGTAAGCCAGGCAGATGACGAGTGGTGGTAAGTGTGTGAAGGTGATTATAATACAAGTGTGAAAGCTTACAATGTCCTCCAAATAGAAATAGAAATAACAACATCAATGTCATGCCTGTGAGTGTATTCCGGTGTTTGAAGATGAAAATTATAAGATGAAAGTGGAGTCGAGGGTCACCAGTAGCAGTCAAAGGTCACCTGTAATCTTGAATTAAGAACACCTTCCCGACATTGCCACAGTCACTCCTGGCGCTGTCTGTCTTGCCTTTGGGTGAGTCCTGAGAGAGGGAGCGTCATGGAGAACCTACCTGTTGGAGAAGCAGATTGACCTTAATCTTTGCTGACGCTCTGCTCGGGAAACATTTATCTTCTTAGCTTATTACGCTCCCAATTCTCTCCCTCCTCCTCCTCCTCCTCCTCCTCCTCCTCCTCTTCTTCTTCGTCTGTGGTATCTCCCCCTTCTGTGGATGGGTGAGGAGAGGGTATGGTTGGAACTAGACCTATAGGAAACATATGAATACTCTTATGTAGTATGTTTCCTTTATTTTGATATAGAGACAGAGACAGACATACACAGACAGGCAGAGATAGAGACCGAAGGATAGAAAGACCGACCGACTCGAGGAAGTTAGTGTAGTCATTTCAGTGTGAGAAAAATGAATGAGTTATGTTTTGAGTGGAGGGAGTGTTTGCACGGCAGCCTTGACTTGAAGGACACTGGTAGGGCGTGATTTTGTTTTTGGCAATGTACGGACTTCTTTCTGTCTCTCTATCTGTGTTTGTGTGTGTGTGTGTGTGTGTTTTCTTCTCTCTCTCTCTCTCTCTCTCTCTCTCTCTCTCTCTCTCTCTCTCTCTCTCTCTCTCTCTCTCTCTCTCTCTCTCTCTCTCTCTCTCTCTCTCTCTCTCGGATTGAATGTGCGTAACTTGGCTCAAGTGACGGTATCCTGCTTGGTCTTCCTTGCCCCACATACGGCGGTGGTCTAAACTCTTTTCGTTACTTAGTACCCACTCCAATGTCCCGCCAGAGATGATCAATAATGCGCTGCCACACGATCGTTCAGCATCATTAACTCATAACCCTTACAAGCATTTATCTAATGTGTTATTGCCTCTGTGAAGCTTGGAAACGTTCCTTAAGAGCAGTGTATTTTCTTTCCTTTCCCCAACCAAGATCTCGCACGAGGTAACAGATTGGGGTTGTAATACACAGTGTGATTATTTTGCACCTCAGGGAATGTTGTTACCGATTACATCTGCATGGAAAGGATAATCTGAGGATGGTACACATTTATTCATTTGTCTATTTATTTGTGGATTAATTTATTAATTAATTCATTTATTTATTCATTTAATCTCTTTTTCCAAAATACTAGTAAACAGCTTGTTAGTTTTGCATGTCTTCCTTGGTGACCCTAGACGTTGTCAAAGTGGAAAAAGAAAGCATCAGTAGGAAAGTCAAACAAAGAAGCGGGAAGGTAGTCTTCTCGGCATCCAGGACGACTGTTGCCAAGGTACAAGAACACAAGATTAAGACGTGTGTAACGGAGACTGGAGACCCGATCGAAAATGAGTCTGAATATTAAATTGACAGTGAGGCCCTGACACCAACGGCACCCGAGGCTCTAATGGCACCACTACCAGATATAGTGACTGTATCATAGCCAGGAACTGTGATCATAACTCTGCAACGGCATTTGATGGAATCCGTCCCTGAAGATGTAATTGTAACTGTGCCTGAATCCTTGATGGAAACAGTGCCAGGAGCTGTAATGGGAATAGTGCCAGGAGCTGTAATGGAAACAGTGCCAGGAGCTGTAATGGGAATAGTGCCAGGAGCTGTAATGGAAACAGTGCCTGGACATTTAATGAAAGCTGTGCCCGATGCCCGAAGGTTTAATGGAAAAATTGTCCACATTTCTGATCAGTGCACAGTCCGATACTCTGGCAGTAACATTGCCCGAAACCTTTATGGCACCGCAGCAAAAAGGTCTGCCTCTTGCTGGGCCTGAATCCTACGACGGCGAGTCACTTCAGGAAGCGGTGTACAGCAAGGTCAGTGAACTGATTATGGAGCTTGATGACTTAATCTATCAAAGGCAAGACTCAGGCAATATTGCGGAAGTGAAAGATAAACAAGGTGCAAGCCACAACAAGGAAACTTTAGAGTGTGGAGGACAAATGGAAGTATAACATGGAATTATTAAAGAACAGTTCAATATTGAGGAATTCCTTGAGAAAGTCGAGAAGGAACACCAAGAACAAACACGGTAACGAACAAATGAAACACATAATAAGACGCTGAAAAAAAGTAGACTAGAGGTGATGGCAGGTGACAAAATACAGGTAATTACAACAATATAAATAACTATTTGTAACACAATTTTCGGTATATGAAATGAGTGATGAAGGAATACCTGTCGATGGATAGAAAAAAATATCATAAAGGACGTTTTGCAGAACAAACAATAAGAGAAACAGAACATCAGGAGAAAGAAGAGAATATTGAAGAACACCTGAGACTGTCGAGGAACTCATAGAATGCTGAGGAAGGCGAAGCGTGTTCCAATGGATTCTTAAATTCGTCTGTTTGCACAAAAAGTTATGCCAGGGACTACACGATAACTTCATCCTAAGATTCAGCAGCGTTTAATAATTTGTGAACTTTTGTTATTCATGAGAGGATAAAATGCTTTAATGAAGAACAAAAACAAATACATCTCTACATTCATATTTTTTTCAGTTCTTTTGTTATCATTATTATTGTTGTTACTATTATTATTTTAATGAAAAAAACAACAACGATAGTAATAATAATCATGATAATGATAGTAATAATAATAATTGTAATAATAATAATAACAATAATAATGACAATAATAATAGTAATAATAATAATGATAATTACTATTATTATTATTATTATTATTATTATTATTATTATCAACCTATGAAAAGACAGGCTACAGCTGGGGAGGGGAAAGTTAAGTCTCCTGAACCTTAAACGCCTTGTCTTGGCTGCCCCCTTTTAATGGGGATAGAAGCCAAGTATATAGATACATTGCTATCATTATTGTTTATTATTATTATTATACATTGATAACCATTACCGTTATTATTATTACCATCATTATTATTTTTATTATTATTACTACTATTATTATTGTTATTACTATTATTATTATTATATATTTATTTTTAATTTCATGTATTTATTTATTTATTTATCTATTTTTCTATATATTTGTATATTTACTTATTTATTTCTGTATTTACTTATTTATTTATTTATTTATTTAATCATATATTTATTTATTTATATTTATTTATTTATTTTTTTGTGTGTGTATGAGAGAGAGAGAGAGAGAGAGAGAGAGAGAGAGAGAGAGAGAGAGAGAGAGAGAGAGAGAGAGAGAGAGAGAGAGAGAGAGAGAGAGAGAAGAAAAAAAAAGAAAAGAAAAAAACAACAACAACCCCAGGTAATTACTAAACCACCTGAATGAGACAATTAAAGTAAGGGACAGGAAGTGGAGAGACTACGACAGGAACTTCCCTTTGGTGTCAACATTTAACTACAACCTTCACACGTGGGTTACAATGTTAATAATGCCTCACACCAGAGTTTCTACCAACCAAGAGGAACACAGTGGTAAAAATACATACATACATACATACATACATCTTGACTCAATTTCCACCTTAGTAAGTATATATAGTCTCGTACACATCATTGATACGTGAAGGGAAGGAAAGGTAGCGACTAGTACTCGTGTTATTTTTTATTTTATTATTTTTTTTTCCCACGTTACGATTATCAGTCTTAAAACCTAATTACTGTGTCTGTAAGATTAGGATGCAAAATGTGAGGTGTGTGTGTGTGTGTGTGTGTGTGTGTGTGTGTGTGTGTGTGTGTGTGTGTGGTGTGTGTGTGTGTGTGTGTAGCCATCTTTCACGGGACGATGTATGTTACTATCAACTTCTTGTATTCGATGTAAACAACGCATGCACGTTGAGGAGGTGGCGGGTGTGATGATGATAGTGTCATTTATGTAATGCATACGTTTATGATAACATTGTATATTTACTTATCTATTTCCTACTTGCGTAATTAATTATCGTGACGAGTAGTTATGATAAGGATTTCCGCGTTGTGTTTGTGGGGGGGAGGAGGAGGAGGAGGAAGAGGAGGAAGAGGAGGAGGAGGAGGAGGAGGGAGGTGTAGGAGGATGTGATTGGGGTTGGAGATACCCTTACATGTTTCTAAGGTTTGTAGGTTGCCTGAAGGAGGGAGGTGTTGACGCAGCAGCAGTGACGGCGTGGCAGGGAAGGGTGAGGACAGCGAGGGAAGGCCAGATAGAGATGAACGTCGCCGTCCTCGTGATGGTGACAATGGCCTCGTCAACAATTCATTATACCAACACTTAATCACTTCAATTGTGACAACGAGAGAAGGTTGAGGTAGTGTGTGGGTGTATTGTAATTGTTGTTGTCGTTGT
>JAPQNM010000005.1:20452508-20477508 GCA_029783475.1 Metacarcinus magister | reverse complement strand
GGAATGAAGCGACTGTTTGGTGAGAGAAATATCAAAACACTTCTGAGAACGAGTCCACCTCACCATTCTTTAATTCTGAACCCTCTCTATTTTAGTTTTTTTTTGTTTATTCGAAGTGTCAAATAGACTTTCTTTTTTACCTCCTTATATTATTTTTGTTTTGTTAGTGGTATGATATCATGTTTTGTGCAAATATATAAGAAAAAGTAAATCATCTTGCCCTTGTACCACCATTACCTGTGTGTATCCCCTTTAGGTGCGGAGTGAGGAGCCTGCCGTAGTGGAAGAGTGGGTGGTGCGGCAGCAGGAGACGCTAGAGGCTGTGAGGAATCGTCTAGCCGCCTTCAGGTCCCTCCTGCTGCAGGTGGTGGCGGCCATGACCCACACTGATGAGAACCCCGTCGAGGCTGAAGGTGAGTGAGGGAGGCACCGGAGGAGAGGGAGCAGGGAAGGCCGAGCTTGGGGAGGGACAAGATGTGGGAAGGAAGGAGGGAGAGATTGCTGAGCTGAGGAGGCTGGGGAAGGGAGATGGAGGGTCGGGGAAGGGTGGGGTGGTCTAGGAAGATGGAATATGATGAGAGAGGGAGAAAGGAAGGTCACAGAAGGGAAGGGATGGGAAAGGAAGAAAAGTAGTTTACACGAGATAAAGGCACGAGTCTAGGATATTCATTGGAGTGCTTGATAAATTCTCTGAAAACCTTTTTGTTACTATGTAAAGTTAATCGGAAGTGGGTATGGCAATGAGATAAATATCTACCGTAGGAATGGTCACTATTGAATACAGCAGATTGTATAACATTCTATTGTTCCCACTGAGCGCAACAGCTGAGTTTCGTAGCTCTCACAGACCCACTTTGTCCTTGGGTCATAGGACTTCTAAAGCAGAGGAGGCATCAACACGGGAATTGACGTATAAATATAAGGCGATATTATATGAATTTCTTTAACAAACTGTATCTCTCTCTTCGTCTCTTCCTCAGGATCCGAACTGCTTAGTGGTGAGAAGCGACCCGCCACCCCGAGAAGCACCACAGGCTCCTCCCTCACCCGACACTCCCACACCTCCGTCGTTAAGTAAGTGACGTGTAAGGAAGGTGAAAAAGAGAGGTGGAAAGGAGGGAGAAAGAGAGGAAGCAGTCGCAGAGAGAGAGAGAGAGAGAGAGAGAGAGAGAGAGAGAGAGAGAGAGAGAGAGAGAGAGAGAGAGAGAGAGAGAGAGAGAGAGAGAGAGCGAGAGAGAGAGAGAGAGAGAGAGAGGGGTGAGGACACGTCTGCATCCTGTTAGGGTGATGGCACCTTCGTCATAAATCCAACATAATACATAATGAATAACCTTACTTTATACATTGAACACTCTGCCACATAAGGAAAATATCACTCTTCATTACGTAAAAAGTCTAAACTACCACAGCAAAAACCCTTCACCATCCACCTCACAAAACTACTCACCATCCTCATGAAACTTCTCCATCTCACCACCAGTGTTGGCTCGTGTATAGGCACTGCGGAACTGCATCACCCCCTATTGCCACTCGATATTATCGATAACATTCAATATAATGAGTCCTTTTTTCTTTAATGCTTTCTTTATATTTGTACATTATATAATCCTTAAGCTTAATGTCAGTGGCTATCCCCTAGTTTATGAAAAAAAAAGTCCTTGTATAGAACTGTGTGCTTCACAGTTCCAGCGACGCGGTGTTTGGCTGTTGTGCGCATACGTATGTATTTATATAAATATTAAGTTTCATTTTACTGCGTAATTATTAGTCATAGAACAAATATTCATAATGACAGTTGTACAGTTTAATTAGGTGTATCAGATGCTGCAATGATATTTCCAATATCTCTAATAGCTTTCGGGAAAATGAGGAGGAAAGTCATGTTTTATATAAATATTAAGTTTCATTTTACTGCGTAATTATTAGTCATAGAACAAATATTCATAACAACAGTTGTACAGTTTAATTAGGTGTATCAGATGCTGCAATGATATTTCCAATATCTCTAATAGCTTTCGAGAAAATGAGGAGGAAAGTCATGTTTTTATATAAATATTAAGTTTCATTTTACTGCGTAATTATTAGTCATAGAACAAATATTCATAATGACAGTTGTACAGTTTAATTAGGTGTATCAGATGCTGCAATGATATTTCCAATATCTCTAATAGCTTTCGGGAAAATGAGGAGGAAAGTCATGTTTTTATATAAATATTAAGTTTCATTTTACTGCGTAATTATTAGTCATAGAACAAATATTCATAATATCAGTGGTACAGTTGAATTAGGTGTATCAGATGCTGCAATGATATGTCCAATATCTCTAATAGCTTTCGAGAAAATGAGGAGGAAAGTCATGTTTTTAATAAATATTAAGTTTCATATTACTGCGTAATTATTAGTCATAGAACAAATATTCATAATATCAGTGGAACAGTTTAATTAGGTATATCAGATGCTGCAATGATATTTCCAATATCTCTAATGGCTTTCGAGAAAATGAGGAGGAAAGTCATGTTTTTAAATAAATATTAAGTTTCATTTTACTGCGTAATTATTAGTCATAGAACAAATATTATAATATCAGTTGTACAGTTTAATTAGCCCTATCAGATGCTGCAATGATAATTCCAATATCTCTAATAGCTTTCGAGAAAATGAGGAGGAAATTCATGCTTTTTATATAAATATTAAGTTTCATTTTACTGCGTAATTATTAGTCATAGAACAAATATTCATTATGACAGTTGTACAGTTTAATTAGGTGTATCAGATGCTGCAATGATATTTCCAATATCTCTAATAGCTTTCGAGAAAATGAGGAGGAAAGTCATGTTTTTATATAAATATTAAGTTTCATTTTACTGCGTAATTATTAGTCATAGAACAAATATTCATAATGACAGTTGTACAGTTTAATTAGGTGTATCAGATGCTGCAATGATATTTCCAATATCTCTAATAGCTTTCGGGAAAATGAGGAAAGTCATGTTTTTATATAAATATTAAGTTTCATTTTACTGCGTAATTATTAGTCATAGAACAAATATTCATAACAACAGTTGTACAGTTTAATTAGGTGTATCAGATGCTGCAATGATATTTCCAATATCTCTAATAGCTTTCGAGAAAATGAGGAGGAAAGTCATGTTTTTATATAAATATTAAGTTTCATTTTACTGCGTAATTATTAGTCATAGAACAAATATTCATTATATCAGTTGTACAGTTTAATTAGGTATATCAGATGCTGCAATGATATTTCCAATATCTCTAATAGCTTTCGAGAAAATGATGAGGAAATTCATGCCTTTATATAAATATTAAGTTTCATTTTACTGCGTAATTATTAGTCATAGAACAAATATTCATTATGACAGTTGTACAGTTTAATTAGATGTATCAGATGCTGCAATGATATTTCCAATATCTCTAATAGCTTTCGAGAAAATGAGGAGGAAATTCATGTTTTTATATAAATATTAAGTTTCATTTTACTGCGTAATTATTAGTCATAGAACAAATATTCTTAATGACAGTTGTACAGTTTAATTAGGTGTATCAGATGCTGCAATGATATTTCCAATATCTCTAATAGCTTTCGGGAAAATGAGGAGGAAAGTCATATTTTTATATAAATATTAAGTTTCATTTTACTGCGTAATTATTAGTCATAGAACAAATATTCATAATATCAGTTGTACAGTTTAATTAGGTGTATCAGATGCTGCAATGATATGTCCAATATCTCTAATAGCTTTCGAGAAAATGAGGAGGAAAGTCATGTTTTTAAATAAATATTAAGTTTCATATTACTGCGTAATTATTAGTCATAGAACAAATATTCATAATATCAGTGGTACAGTTTAATTAGGTATATCAGATGCTGCAATGATATTTCCAATATCTCTAATGGCTTTCGAGAAAATGAGGAGGAAAGTCATGTTTTTAAATAAATATTAAGTTTCATTTTACTGCGTAATTATTAGTCATAGAACAAATATTTATAATATCAGTTGTACAGTTTAATTAGCGCTATCAGATGCTGCAATGATAATTCCAATATCTCTAATAGCTTTCGAGAAAATGAGGAGGAAAGTCATGCTTTTATATAATATTAAGTTTCATTTTACTGCGTAATTATTAGTCATAGAACAAATATTCATTATGACAGTTGTACAGTTCAATTAGATGTATCAGATGCTGCAATGATATTTCCAATATCTCTAATAGCTTTCGAGAAAATGAGGAGGAAAGTCATGTTTTTATATAAATATTAAGTTTCATTTTACTGCGTAATTATTAGTCATAGAACAAATATTCATAATGACAGTTGTACAGTTTAATTAGGTGTATCAGATGCTGCAATGATATTTCCAATATCTCTAATAGCTTTCGGGAAAATGAGGAAAGTCATGTTTTTATATAAATATTAAGTTTCATTTTACTGCGTAATTATTAGTCATAGAACAAATATTCATAACAACAGTTGTACAGTTTAATTAGGTGTATCAGATGCTGCAATGATATTTCCAATATCTCTAATAGCTTTCGAGAAAATGAGGAGGAAAGTCATGTTTTTACATAAATATTAAGTTTCATTTTACTGCGTAATTATTAGTCATAGAACAAATATTCATAATATCAGTTGTACAGTTTAATTAGGTATATCAGATGCTGCAATGATATTTCCAATATCTCTAATAGCTTTCGAGAAAATGAGGAGGAAAGTCATGTTTTTATATAAATATTAAGTTTCATTTTACTGCGTAATTATTAGTCATAGAACAAATATTCTTAATGACAGTTGTACAGTTTAATTAGGTGTATCAGATGCTGCAATGATATTTCCAATATCTCTAATAGCTTTCGGGAAAATGAGGAGGAAAGTCATATTTTTATATAAATATTAAGTTTCATTTTACTGCGTAATTATTAGTCATAGAACAAATATTCATAATATCAGTTGTACAGTTTAATTAGGTGTATCAGATGCTGCAATGATATTTCCAATATCTCTAATAGCTTTCGAGAAAATGAGGAGGAAATTCATGCTTTTATATAAATATTAAGTTTCATTTTACTGCGTAATTATTAGTCATAGGACAAATATTCATAATATCAGTTGTACAGTTTAATTAGGTGTATCAGATGCTGCAATGATATTTCCAATATCTCTAATAGCTATCGAGAAAATGAGGAGGAAAGTCATGTTTTTATATAAATATTAAGTTTCATTTTACTGCGTAATTATTAGTCATAGAACAAATATTCATTATATCAGTTGTACAGTTTAATTAGGTATATCAGATGCTGCAATGATATTTCCAATATCTCTAATAGCTTTCGAGAAAATGAGGAGGAAATTCATGCTTTTATATAAATATTAAGTTTCATTTTACTGCGTAATTATTAGTCATAGAACAAATATTCATTATGACAGTTGTACAGTTTAATTAGGTGTATCAGATGCTGCAATGATATTTCCAATATCTCTAATAGCTTTCGAGAAAATGATGAGGAAATTCATGCTTTTATATAAATATTAAGTTTCATTTTACTGCGTAATTATTAGTCATAGAACAGATATTCATAATATCAGTTGTACAGTTTAATTAGGTGTATCAGATGCTGCAATGATATTTCCAATATCTCTAATAGCTTTCGAGAAAATGAGGAAGAAATTCATGTTTTTAAATAAATATTAAGTTTCATTTTACTGCGTAATTATTAGTCATAGAACAAATATTCATAATATCAGTGGTACAGTTTAATTTAGGTGTATCAGATGCTGCAATGATATTTCCAATATCTCTAATAGCTTTCGAGAAAATGAGGAGGAAAGTCATGTTTTTATATAAATATTAAGTTTCATTTTACTGCGTTATTATTAGTCATAGAACAAATATTTATGATATCAGTTGTACAGTTTAATTAGCCCTATCAGATGCTGCAATGATATTTCCAATATCTCTAATAGCTTTCGAGAAAATGAGGAGGAAATTCATGCTTTTATATAAATATTAAGTTTCATTTTACTGCGTAATTATTAGTCATAGAACAAATATTCATTATGACAGTTGTACAGTTTAATTAGGTGTATCAGATGCTGCAATGATATTTCCAATATCTCTAATAGCTTTCGAGAAAATGAGGAGGAAAGTCATGTTTTTATATAAATATTAAGTTTCATTTTACTGCGTAATTATTAGTCATAGTACAAATATTCATAACAACAGTTGTACAGTTTAATTAGGTGTATCAGATGCTGCAATGATATTTCCAATATCTCTAATAGCTTTCGAGAAAATGAGGAGGAAAGTCATGTTTTTAAATAAATATTAAGTTTCATTTTACTGCGTAATTATTAGTCATAGAACAAATATTCATTATATCAGTTGTACAGTTTAATTAGGTATATCAGATGCTGCAATGATATTTCCAATATCTCTAATAGCTTTCGAGAAAATGAGGAGGAAATTCATGCTTTTATATAAATATTAAGTTTCATTTTACTGCGTAATTATTAGTCATAGAACAAATATTCATTATGACAGTTGTACAGTTTAATTAGGTCTATCAGATGCTGCAATGATATTTCCAATATCTCTAATAGCTTTCGAGAAAAGGATTAGGAAAGTCATGTTTTTATATAAATATTAGTTTCATTTTACTGCGTAATTATTAGTCATAGAACAAATATTCATAATGACAGTTGTACAGTTTAATTAGGTGTATCAGATGCTGCAATGATATTTCCAATATCTTTAATAGCTTTCGGGAAAATGAGGAGGAAAGTCATGTTTTTATATAAATATTAAGTTTCATTTTACTGCGTAATTATTAGTCATAGAACAAATATTCATAATAACAGTTGTACAGTTTAATTAGGTGTATCAGATGCTGCAATGATATTTCCAATATCTCTAATAGCTTTCGAGAAAATGAGGAGGAAAGTCATGTTTTTATATAAATATTAAGTTTCATTTTACTGCGTAATTATTAGTCATAGAACAAATATTCATAATATCAGTGGTACAGTTTAATTAGGTGTATCAGATGCTGCAATGATATTTCCAATATCTCTAATAGCTTTCGGGAAAATGAGGAGGAAAGTCATGTTTTTATATAAATATTAAGTTTCATTTTACTGCGTAATTATTAGTCATAGTACAAATATTCATAACAACAGTTGTACAGTTTAATTAGGTGTATCAGATGCTGCAATGATATTTCCAATATCTCTAATAGCTTTCGAGAAAATGAGGAAATTCATGTTTTTATATAAATATTAAGTTTCATTTTACTGCGTAATTATTAGTCATAGAACAAATATTCTTAATGACAATTGTACAGTTTAATTAGGTGTATCAGATGCTGCAATGATATTTCAATATCTCTAATAGCTTTCGGGAAAATGAGGAGGAAAGTCATATTTTTATATAAATATTAAGTTTCATTTTACTGCGTAATTATTAGTCATAGAACAAATATTCATAATATCAGTTGTACAGTTTAATTAGGTGTATCAGATGCTGCAATGATATTTCCAATATCTCTAATAGCTTTCGAGAAAATGAGGAGGAAATTCATGTTTTTAAATAAATATTAAGTTTCATTTTACTGCGTAATTATTAGTCATAGAACAAATATTCATAATATCAGTGGTACAGTTTAATTAGGTGTATCAGATGCTGCAATGATATTTCCAATATCTCTAATAGCTTTCGAGAAAATGAGGAGGAAAGTCATGTTTTTAAATAAATATTAAGTTTCATTTTACTGCGTAATTATTAGTCATAGAACAAATATTTATAATATCAGTTGTACAGTTTAATTAGCCCTATCAGATGCTGCAATGATATTTCCAATATCTCTAATAGCTTTCGAGAAAATGAGGAGGAAATTCATGCTTTTATATAAATATTAAGTTTCATTTTACTGCGTAATTATTAGTCATAGAACAAATATTCATTATGACAGTTGTACAGTTTAATTAGGTGTATCAGATGCTGCAATGATATTTCCAATATCTCTAATAGCTTTCGAGAAAATGAGGAGGAAAGTCATGTTTTTATATAAATATTAAGTTTCATTTTACTGCGTAATTATTAGTCATAGAACAAATATTCATAATGACAGTTGTACAGTTTAATTAGGTGTATCAGATGCTGCAATGATATTTCCAATATCTCTAATAGCTTTCGGGAAAATGAGGAGGAAATTCATGTTTTTATATAAATATTAAGTTTCATTTTACTGCGTAATTATTAGTCATAGTACAAATATTTCATAATCAGTTGTACAGTTTAATTAGGTGTATCAGATGCTGCAATGATATTTCCAATATCTCTAATAGCTTTCGAGAAAATGAGGAGGAAAGTCATGTTTTTATATAAATATTAAGTTTCATTTTACTGCGTAATTATTAGTCATAGAACAAATATTCATTATATCAGTTGTACAGTTTAATTAGGTATATCAGATACTGCAATGATATTTCCAATATCTCTAATAGCTTTCGAGAAAATGAGGAGGAAATTCATGCTTTTATATAAATATTAAGTTTCATTTTACTGCGTAATTATTAGTCATAGAACAAATATTCATAATGACAGTCTTACAGTTTAATTAGGTTTATCAGATGCTGCAATGATATTTCCAATATCTCTAATAGCTTTCGAGAAAATGAGGAGGAAAAGTCATGTTTTTATATAAATATTAAGTTTCATTTTACTGCGTAATTATTAGTCATAGAACAAATATTCTTAATGACAGTTGTACAGTTTAATTAGGTGTATCAGATGCTGCAATGATATTTCCAATATCTCTAATAGCTTTCGGGAAAATGAGGAGGAAAGTCATATTTTTATATAAATATTAAGTTTCATTTTACTGCGTAATTATTAGTCATAGAACAAATATTCATAATATCAGTTGTACAGTTTAATTAGGTGTATCAGATGCTGCAATGATATTTCCAATATCTCTAATAGCTTTCGAGAAAATGAGGAGGAAATTCATGTTTTTAAATAAATATTAAGTTTCATTTTACTGCGTAATTATTAGTCATAGAACAAATATTCATAATATCAGTGGTACAGTTTAATTAGGTGTATCAGATGCTGCAATGATATTTCCAATATCTCTAATGGCTTTCGAGAAAATGAGGAGGAAAGTCATGTTTTTAAATAAATATTAAGTTTCATTTTACTGCGTAATTATTAGTCATAGAACAAATATTTATGATATCAGTTGTACAGTTTAATTAGCCCTATCAGATGCTGCAATGATATTTCCAATATCTCTAATAGCTTTCGAGAAAATGAAGAGGAAATTCATGGTATTATATAAATATTAAGTTTCATTTTACTGCGTAATTATTAGTCATAGAACAAATATTCATTATGACAGTTGTACAGTTTAATTAGGTGTATCAGATGCTGCAATGATATTTCCAATATCTCTAATAGCTTTCGAGAAAATGAGGAGGAAATTCATGTTTTTATATAAATATTAAGTTTCATTTTACTGCGTAATTATTAGTCATAGAACAAATATTCATAATGACAGTTGGACAGTTTAATTAGGTGTATCAGATGCTGCAATGATATTTCCAATATCTAATAGCTTTCGGAAAATGAGGAGGAAAGTCATGTTTTATATAAATATTAAGTTTCATTTTACTGCGTAATTATTAGTCATAGAACAAATATTCATAACAACAGTTGTACAGTTTAATTAGGTGTATCAGATGCTGCAATGATATTTCCAATATCTCTAATAGCTTTCGGGAAAATGAGGAGGAAATTCATGTTTTTAAATAAATATTAAGTTTCATTTTTTTGCGTAATTATTAGTCATAGAACAAATATTCATAATATTAGTGGTACAGTTTAATTAGGTGTATCAGATGCTGCAATGATATTTCCAATATCTCTAATGGCTTTCGAGAAAATGAAGGGGAAAGTCATGTTTTTATATAAATATTAAGTTTCATTTTACTGCGTAATTATTAGTCATAGAACAAATATTTATAATATCAGTTGTACAGTTTAACTAGACCTATCAGATGCTGCAATGATATTTCCAATATCTCTAATAGCTTTCGAGAAAATGAGGAGGAAATTCATGCTTTTATATAAATATTAAGCTTCATTTTACTGCGTAATTATTAGTCATAGGACAAATATTCATAATATTAATGGTACAGTTTAATTAGGTGTATCAGATGCTGCAATGATATTTCCAATATCTCTAATGGCTTTCGAGAAAATGAGGAGGAAAGTCATGTTTTTATATAAATATTAAGTTTCATTTTACTGCGTAATTATTAGTCATAGAACAAATATTTATAATATCAGTTGTACAGTTTAATTAGGTATATCAGATGCTGCAATGATATTTCCAATATCTCTAGTAGCTTTCGAGAAAATGAGGAGGAAATTCATGCTTTTATATAAATATTAAGTTTAATTTTACTGCGTAATTATTAGTCATAGAACAAATACTCAATATGACAGTTGTACAGTTTAATTAGGTGTATCAGATGCTGCAATGATATTTCCAATATCTCTAATAGCTTTCGAGAACATGAGGAGGAAAGTCATGTTTTCATATAAATATTAAGTTTCATTTTACTGCGTAATTATTAGTCATAGAACAAATATTCTTAATGATAGTTGTACAGTTTAATTAGGTGTATCAGATGCTGCAATGATATTTCCAATATCTCTAATTGCTTTCGGGAAAATGAGGAGGAAAGTCATATTTTTATATAAATATTAAGTTTCATTTTACTGCGTAATTATTAGTCATAGAACAAATATTCATAATATCAGTTGTACAGTTTAATTAGGTGTATCAGATGCTGCAATGATATTTCCAATATCTCTAATAGCTTTCGAGAAAATGAGGAGGAAATTCATGTTTTTAAATAAATATTAAGTTTCCTTTTACTGCGTAATTATTAGTCATAGAACAAATATTCATAATATCAGTGGTACAGTTTAATTAGGTGTATCAGATGCTGCAATGATATTTCCAATATCTCTAATGGCTTTCGAGAAAATGAGGAGGAAAGTCATGTTTTTATATAAATATTAAGTTTCATTTTACTGCGTTATTATTAGTCATAGAACAAATATTTATGATATCAGTTGTACAGTTTAATTAGCCCTATCAGATGCTGCAATGATATTTCCAATATCTCTAATAGCTTTCGAGAAAATGAGGAGGAAATTCATGCTTTTATATAAATATTAAGTTTCATTTTACTGCGTAATTATTAGTCATAGAACAAATATTCATTATGACAGTTGTACAGTTTAATTAGGTGTATCAGATGCTGCAATGATATTTCCAATATCTCTAATAGCTTTCGAGAAAATGAGGAGGAAAGTTCATGTTTTTATATAGATATTAAGTTTCATTTTACTGCGTAATTATTAGTCATAGAACAAATATTCATAATGACAGTTGTACAGTTTAATTAGGTGTATCAGATGCTGCAATGATATTTCCAATATCTCTAATAGCTTTCGGGAAAATGAGGAGGAAAGTCATGTTTTTATATAAATATTAAGTTTCATTTTACTGCGTAATTATTAGTCATAGTACAAATATTCATAACAACAGTTGTACAGTTTAATTAGTTGTATTAGATGCTGCAATGATATTTCCAATATCTCTAATAGCTTTCGAGAAAATGAGGAGGAAAGTCATGTTTTTAAATAAATATTAAGTTTTATTTTACTGCGTAATTATTAGTCATAAAACAAATATTCATTATATCAGTTGTACAGTTTAATTAGGTATATCAGATGCTGCACTGGTATTTCCAATATCTCTAATAGCTTTCGAAAAAGTGAGGAGGAAATTCATGCTTTTATATAAATATTAAGTTTCATTTTACTGCGTAATTATTAGTCATAGAACAAATATTCATTATGACAGTTGTACAGTTTAATTAGGTGTATCAGATGCTTCAATGATATTTCCAATATCTAATAGCTTTCGAGAAAAGGATTAGGAAAGTCATGTTTTTATATAAATATTAAGTTTCATTTTACTGCGTAATTATTAGTCATAGAACAAATATTCATAATAACAGTTGTACAGTTTAATTAGGTGTATCAGATGCTGCAATGATATTTCCCATATCTCTAATAGCTTTCGAGAAAATGAGGAGGAAAGTCATGTTTTTATATAAATATTAAGTATCATTTTACTGCGTAATTATTAGTCATAGAAGAAATATTCATAATGACAGTTGTACAGTTTAATTAGGTGTACACTAGGGATAGAGCACTGTCGCTCACGCAGTGCCGACGGCCGACCCTGGTGTGCTGGTGGAAGGTAGTGTTTCTTTTTGACTCCGCGTGTGAATTCTGAAAGACTAAATGCACTTGCAGTGCTTTCAATGGAGAAAAATTTCCTCAGAGATCAAGGAGAAAATAATTAATCTTTTCGTGCAAATTAAAACAAGAAGAGTGGATTTCGTTTTTAAATGAATGGATCAAGCTTGAACTGTAACAATTTAGGCTATTAGTAAGTAAAAAATGTTTGATTATGTCCTGTTTAGGATTTTATCAAGTTTATGTATATATTTAATTGTTTTATGTTTGTTTCCTTTTACACAATATAAAAACAATGGCTAAAATTTTTCTGAAGCAGCACCCCAACTAATTTTAGCTACGAGCCACCACTGCTTACCACACCTGTATTAACCTGGTCCTCTCTCTGTCCAGAATGGTGCGTGTGGTGGACTTGATGGTGGCATCATCACTAAGGACGATGCTCCACAACACCACCACCACACTGCACGACGCCCTCACCATCAAGGCGCCACAACCACTCACCGCATCACACACCCACGACGAGGCAAGTGGTAGTAGGGTGAGGAGGAGGAACAGGAAGAGGAGAAGGAGAAGAATGAGCGGAAGAAATCAAATAGAGATGACTATGTAGAAATGCAAAATAAAAAGGAAGATGTAGTCACGGAAGAGGAGGAGGAAGAGGAAGAGGAGGAGGAGGAGTTGGAGGAGAGAAGAACGAACGCAAACAATTAGGTAGAGATGACTGATTATGTAGAAATGAAAAAGAAAAAGGAAGATGCAATCATGGAGGTTGAGAAATTCGAAGAGGAGGAGGAGGAGGAGGAGGAGGAGGAGAGAAGAACGAACGCAAAAAATTAGGTAGGGATGGCTCAGTATGTAGAAAATATACAGAAAAAGGAAGAGGCAGGTGCAAAGGAGGAGGAGAAGGAGAGGGAGGAGGAGGAGGGAGAGGAGAACACGAAAGGCAGAAAGAGAACAGAGATGATGATGGTAGTTAGAAGAACGAGGAAGAAGAAGATAAAAGAAAGTATGTAAAGAAAAACATAGACACAGGAGTAGACAGACAGAGGAAAAACTAAGAGAAACAAGAGGAAGAGAGGAGGAGGAAACACAATAAAAAAACCAAACATAAAACAAAGAGACACAGGTAGGCAGGGAAAGAAAGATTAACGAACCTCTCTCAATGCAAACACACAAGCATTGCCTTCCTCTAACCCTTTGTGCGTGAGGCAAACACCTGCACAACACCTGCTGCCCGTCCTGCACAGGTGATTAATTAACTGTTGCAGTGAAACGTTGTTGTGCTATAATTCAGTCAAGTCTTTGTAGAATTTTTGTACATCATTTTGCCTCAACACCTTTCCCCCCTTTCTCTCTCTCTCTCTCTCTCTCTCTTTTTCTCTCATATATAGTTAGATTAGTTAGCTACAATTATAATTAGGTTAGTTAGTTAGGTTAGTTAAGCTCTATCTATCTATCTATGTATTTATTTATCTATCTATCTATCTATCTATCTATCTATCTATCTATCTATCTCTGTTCCTCAGTTTGTAAAGGCATTAAATATTTAGCTAGAAAGAGTGTGGGGGGGGTATTTATTTTCATATTTAATCATGCCTGTATTAATTTACTCTCTCTCTCTCTCTCTCTCTCTCTCTCTCTCTCTCTCTCTCTCTCTCTCTCTCTCTCTCTCTCTCTCTCTCTCTCTCTCTCTCTCTCTCTCTCTCTCTCTCTCTCTCTCTCTTCTGCAGGAGGCGATGGAGGAGGTATGTGCCATGTTCGAGGTGGAGGTGAGTGCAGAGGGCAGCACTGTGGTTCTCACGCCCACGGAGGAAGGGTTGCTGGGCGGGCTGCGGGCGGTGCTGCGGGCGTGTGAGGCGAGCGTGCTAACCCTACAGCCACTCCTTCCGTACTTCAGCCCTCAGGATAGGTGGGTGACGCTGACGAAGAGGAGGTGATATGAGAGAGAGAGAGAGAGAGAGAGAGAGAGAGAGAGAGAGAGAGAGAGAGAGAGAGAGAGAGAGAGAGAGAGAGAGAGAGAGAGAGAGAGAGAGTTGAATACGTATGTCTCCACCTTTTGATAATTTGATAAAAGTGTCAATTTGTTTTTAATTTATTTTCTTACATTTAATTTAAACCTTTTATTCTGTAGCATTTTAGGCATCAGTATTATTGTAGTAAATTAGTTTCAGTCACTTATATGAATTAATTGTCACCTTATTTATTACCTGTAACTTGTGTGTTTGTTGATTGTTTAGTTGTTTTTGACGGTTTTATGGGCAAGGTGTTGGTGCTGATGCTGAGTCTTCATCCGCATCTCAGTTAAGCTGTATTGTTTATTTTTACTCACCTAAAGTTACGTGTTGTTGCAGCCATGACAGATGTACCGTTTGTTTGTATGTAGATGGTGGTGTTTTTCTGGTCTCACCGGTTCTGTTCAGTCATTTCAACGACAGACTTACACAACATTTTTTCCTCCGAGTCCTTTTCCTTACTGAGATTTTTTACGTATTGCTCGTCCTTCACTTTTATTTCAAAGGTTCGGGTTGTATCTGTTTCCGCTTTACATATTTTCCATCTCTATTTTGACGTTTCCTTCACACACACACACACACACACACACACACACACACACACACACACACACACACACACACACACACACACACACACACACACACACAACACACACACACACACACAACCACACACACACACACACACACACACACACACACACACACACACACACACAGCCGTTGTGACCTGACGACATACCCAGAGCTATACCAAGACCCCAGTGCAGGCCATCCCAACACCTACCCAACGCTTCCACACGGTACACATCGACATCGTCGGACCCCTCCCAGCATCCCGGGGCCACAAGTACCTGCTTACGTGCGTGGACCGGTGTACCAAGTGGGCGGAGGCCACGCCAATGCCCGACATTACAGCTGAGGGTGTGGCACACCACTTCCTCACCAGCTGGGTCGCGCGTTTTGGTGCTCCGCACACCATTATCACAGACCAAGGAACTCAATTTGAATCTCGGGCGTGGCAAGACCTCCTCACTTTCCTCGGTACACATCGGAAGCGAACTACGGCGTATCACCCGCAGAGTAATGGAGCTATCGAACGTTTTCACAGACGTTTAAAAGTAGCATTACGGGCTCAGCCACACCCAGACCACTGGGTTGACGCCCTCCCCATTGTCCTCCTGAATCTCCGCGCCACAGACAAGGAGGACCTTGGACACGCGCCGGCAGAGTTAGTATATGGGGAGGACTTACGGCTACCTGGCCAGATCAGGACACCCGCTGATGACGGAAGGCACACTCTCTCCTTCCTCCCCGCCCTGCGCCATGCCATGAACGCCCTTCGACCCACCCAGCCGCGACTGCCGCCACCACGACCCACCTACATCCCACGCGACCTACAGGAGGCTCAAATGGCGTTCCTCCATAAGGACGCCCACACAGGCCCCCTTCAACGCCCTTACAGCGGTCCATACCCGGTCATGGCACGCACGGACAAGCACATGACGATACTGCGCAGCGGTCGACCTGTCGTGGTATCGCTGGACCGGGTCAAGCCTGCATCGTCGCCTCCAGCAGACAACCTTCCTCCTCCTCCAGTACATGGGGGGCCCGCAGCGGGGAGAGATTATCCACACTTCCTCCACCTTTCTCCCACCTTCTTTCCTCCTCCACCCTTCATCATCCTTCCTCCTACACCCTTCATCCCACCTCCCTCTCCCACCCTCCCATCCCCCTCTCACCCATCGCCACCTCCACCAGCCAACACCCTACCTTCCTCTCCCATCCTCCTTTCTCCTCCACTCCACCTCACCCCTCCGATCCCGCTCCACCCACTACCACCACCCTCACCCCCGCCACCTGCCCGCCCAGACACCCCACACCCGGAACCTCCGACACCACTAAGCCAGGATTCCTCTCCCCTGGAGGAGTTCACTCCTGAGGGCCTCATCCTCCGCTCCGGGAGAGTGGTAACGAGACCTGTATATTTTCAAGCGGGCCAGTAGGTGATACTTAATTACCATGTACGATTGTAGTTCCTTTTTATGTATATTTCTTTTCTCATACATGTACCGCCACAATTATGTATAACATTGTTCTTCATTCTGTGGAGGAGGGGGGGGGGAGTAGTGTCGTGCACACACACACACACACACACACACACACACACACACAGCCGTTGTGACCTGACGACATACCCAGAGCCTGAGCCTATAATTACTTCCCTCGAGACCGCGGCTGAGGTCGAGATTAAGATTAACCTCACCTCACCTGACACCTGGCTAATCCCATGACCCACCGTTGAACTCCTCCCGGACTCGGTCAAGGTGGGTAGAGGTCAGTAGAGGCACAGACACGCTCGCATACAGACGCACAGACAACACGGCCGCTTCCGCCACCCTGTGTACGTATGTGTGACTGTACTCCAAAATAAATCACCACAACGTCCATATTGCACCTGTTTATCCTTGTGTGAACACTCCAGCAAAAGCTCTACACCATTATCGCCTTATATTACACTCCTCATTTACTTTTCCCTCTCCCTGTTCTTCCCTTTAAACTCATTTCCCATTTCCGTTGCCTCGTTTCCGTCCTGACAACCATACCTTCCCCGCCAGGCTGAGTTCGGTGATGCAAGATGATAACCCTGTCCTGCGCATGATGCTGGAGGACGACACACACCTTCGGGAGACGAATGAGCGCGTGGTGGTTCTGGTGGAGGACAGCTGGCGGAAGGTGAGAGGCGAGGTCGAGCCCTTACAAGAGTTACTAGAGCAGGCTGAGATGAAGACACAAGAGGAAGGGTTTCAAGGGCGAGGTGAGGCTTAATATAAGTTACACATAGTTGAGGATGAGGTGTAGGGTCGAGGGTTGCTAGTTAGGAGTCTATGTATTTACCTTACCTCAATAATGTCTGTTTTTGAGTGTTTTCGTCTCTTGCAAACGCTACTTCGCCTTTTCATAGTCATATAATGTTTCTACTAGACTATGGCTGCTTAGTCTTTTCTGCCGCTACACATATTTTACGTGAACTGAATCAACTTGGGTTTTATATATCATTTAGATGTATGACTTAACATCTTGAGTATTTGAATCAACTCTAGATCATAACTCAATTATCATTTCTTATCCATGACCTGGCTACTTACGTTTCTTATTCCAAGGTTAACTAATTTCCATCTTCCCCTATCTACTCAATATCCCATTTCAAGTATTAAAGGTTTTCTCTATTCATAATGTTTCTCCTTTTCTTTTTTAAACATACACACTCCTTTCTCTCATATTTTTCACCATTATAGAATAGTATCCCATTAATGACTCTCTATTTCCATGGCTTCTATATACAATAACATGCCCTCAATATGTCTTTCTGCTTTGCTTCCTTCCAAATCTTTAAGTCCTTCAGTGTTTCCTCTCTTCCTTTGCTTACATATCTGAACACTTCCTCATTCCGCGTGTATGAAGGTCGATCCAAGGCACTGAAATAATAGGTTGTGACATTCTTACTCCTTACACTCATGCCCACATACACCTGTTATTATATTAACAGATTAAATTTATGCGTCCATAATTTTCTTGTCTGCCATCTTTTTACATCACCTTTATTTTGATTTACAATTGTGTTTTCTTCAAATGCTCAATATCCTTTTTTTATCACATACAAAAATTGATCCTATCTTTTTTTATCTATTTTGTTTCTTTCCCTCATTTCAATAACTATAATTTTCTATCATAAGTACTACATGTTTTTCGCTATCTGTGCAAAAACCAAAGTTATTCAGTAGTAAGTTAAGGAAATTCTAAATAAGGAATGGCAATTTTCACTCATTACGCCAGTGTGTGTGTGTGTGTGTGTGTGTGTGTGTGTGTGTGTGTGTGTGTGGAACGAGTGATCAAACATTTTCTTTTCTTTTTATATTTCAAACGGGAAGAGATTGACTTGCAAAAAAAAACAAAAGCAAAACAGTGAGGCGGGGTTTCGCTTCTCTATTATTGGTGCTTCCGTTCCCAACTCAACTCACTTCCCGGGATTTTCCACAAACGGAAAAATTACCTGGAGGAGCAACAGAGTGGAGAAAACAAGCCCTTGCCTTCTTTATGTAAATGTTTAAAACGCAAACCCCGTGACACAATTACATCGCCTTACTTTTATGTTGGTGTGTGGTAGTTACGAGAGAGAGAGAGAGAGAGAGAGAGAGAGAGAGAGAGAGAGAGAGAGAGAGAGAGAGAGAGAGAGAGAGAGAGAGAGACAGAGAGAGAGAGAGAGAGATAGAGATAGAGATAGATAGATAGATAGAGATAATCCTGCTTTCGACTTCCTCATCGGTATATCTAAAAGGCACATAATTGATCGAGCTAAAAGGAAACTCAGGATAATGTATGAAGGGTTTCGTCGCCAAGGAGAACGGATACAGTGAGTCAGCTTCTCGTAGTGGGGCTGGGCGGGCCTGGGCGGGGCGGGATGGGACGGGGTGAGGTGAGGTGGGGTTAGGTGGGGCGTTGCTGTGAGAGTTTGGTTTAGGACCAACTACCTTCTGCTTGTAGGAGGAAAGAATAATCATCCCCGCCCGGTTTTAAACTTCCTGCCTGTTGTAACTTCACCGCCGCTTCACCGCCGCCGCCGCCGCTCCCATGCGAAGGTAGCGACAGTAGAGTCCTCCTTTTTGTATACCATGAGGCCCTTCCTGTGTGTGGGGAAATAGAGGAAAGGAAGGAAGGGAAAAGGAGAGGAAAAGAAACTCATCTGCATCCTTGATATGATCTGCAAGAAGGGTAGGCTGACGCTGACATAACACAAGGACGGATACGAAAGAGATGTGAATAGATGGTTCACACGACACGTCACTTTTGTGTTATATCCCGTCCGTGACCCTCACCCCACCCCACCCAACCCCACCCGACCACGTGTAGGCGGCGGTGTGGCGGTGTCCTTTGTGTCACTTGGTCAGCCTTCAGGTGGTATTTGGGGACCTTGAGGGACGGGGAGGTTGGTGAGGGATGGGGGTCGTGATGTCATAAGGATAATATGGTGGGTGTTTAGGGGAGGGGGAGAAGGAAGCTATATAGCACGTGACCCGGGAAACCGCACAGTGGTCACCCCGTTGTGTGTAGCCTCGCCCGCTCATTCTACCTTGAAGGCCACCTCACGCCCGACTAACCTCAACTATGTGTCTCTAAAATATCTCAGAATCTCAAAAAGCGAGGTGCGCGAGGCGTGTTATTGAGTACTGAATACGTCACCAGCGCCCCGTGTCGACACCACGCGAGGGAATTAACATATATCTTCTGAAGGGTGACGTTGAGGGGGCGTGGGGGTGCGATACACTTTCCTGTGTCGTGGTGACTCGGTGAATGAATAAAAAGAATATAAGTACAATGGAGTAAATCGCGATGAAAAAAAAGCCGCTGGATGTGAGACGAAGTGGTAAGAAGAAAAATAATTTGAACACAGTTAAATGTATATCTTGTATTCGACGCTTGTATGTTGCGTATGAATGAATGTAAAGAAAATGAAAGTTAGAAATGGAAAGGTGCTTCAAACACACGTGAAATAAACACACCAAAAGTTAATGTTAGTTGACCTTGTACTTGTTTCTGCTTATTTGTTGCATATGTGTCCTTCATTTTTATGTTATATGTTGAAAGATGTTTGCTGTATGTTGGTTGTGGTTGGTTTTCAGAGCTGGGCGAGTTGGGTGGGTGCCTGGCGCGTGTCGAGGACCTGGTGGAGCGGGCGCGGGGCCTGCAGGAGGTGGTGAAGCTTGGCCTGCTGCAGATGGACCAAAGCGCCGCCAGGAAGGTACTGGTGACCTCCTTCCGTCAGCAGCAGCAGAGGATGCACCAGGATGTCAGCCAGTGAGTTGTTGAGGCTTCACGCTGACGAGTTAAGGACTTGAATAGATAAACATACATAAAAACACGAAATCTTCAACATCGACTAATGTGTGTGTGTGTGTGTGTGTGTGTGTGTGTGTGTGTGTGTGTGTGTGTGTGTGTGTGTGTGTGTGTGTGTGTGTGTTGCAGGGGGTTTGACCAGCGGGTGAGGGCCTTGCTGTCGGACGCGAACGACAAATGGCTTGGCCTGGAGTTAGCTCCCGTGACGGCCCAGCAGGTGGTGACACTACTCAACTACGTGTCAGAGGTCAAGGAACAGGTGAGTGGTGGTGGTGGTGGTGGTGATGGTGTTGATGGTGATGGTGGTGAGTATGGGTGATGGTGATGGAGGTTATCGAATCTTTAATTACTGTTGATTAAGCTTTTGTTGTCATTCTTAGGCTGCATTTTCTTGATAGATTTGTGAACAGTATATAACATTGCTACCCTAACCCATTAATACTCCTTAGAATAATAATCTAAGACTTATATCAATCATCACAATGCATCCCCAAACCTCGCCCATCGTGTATATTCTTCAGTAAAAAAAACAGAAGACCCGGATGAAGAAGTAGTGAAGAAACGTAAGGCTGAGAGACCGAAACATACACCAACTCTCATCCCTTTCTCCTCACGCTGCCTTGACTTGACTTCACAAATGCACCGTGAAGAATGGGTTTAGGTGACTGATCTGTGTTATGTGTTTGTGTGTCTCGCCTCAGATGGAGGACGTGAACCAGGAGGAGAAAGTGATCCGGGAGATGTACCAGATGATTCAGGGCTACCACATCACCCTCCACCCTGAGGTACGACCGAGAGAGAGAGAGAGAGAGAGAGAGAGAGAGAGAGAGAGAGAGAGAGAGAGAGAGAGAGAGAGAGAGAGAGAGAGAGAGAGAGAGAGAGAATACCTACACCTCCTATCTTTATCCTTCAGGTACATAACAAGTACGAGGCGCTGCAGAAGGAGGTGAAACGTTTGCGTAAGTCTATTCGCCGCAGCCTGATGGAGCTCCCTGCCTCGGTGCGTAAGTTGGCTCACCTGCTGGAGAAGGAGATCGAGGAAGTGGAAACCGAAACCACCAAACTGGCCGAACAAGTACAGGTGAGTGTTGCTTTATAGGTATGTACTTACTTAGCCTTCGTCTCTCTGTGGTGATTGTGTGTGTAGTAAGGCTTGAGTTAGTTTTTTTTTATTATTATTAGTTCGAGTTGATATTTTACACCCTAACAAGCTTATAAAGACTAGTTGATTTATATTTTCTTAGACATACATATGTTATCTACTCTATTATGGTGTGTATTGTATGATGTTGATGGATTATGTTTAAGTTTTGTGGTCGTAAGTTTTCATAGTTAGCTCAATTCTCTTTTTCTTTTTCTTTCTATCACACCAAATTTCGTTTTTTGTTTCTTTAGTGTGTCATTCTTGTTTTGTTGTTGTTTTGTTGCATCTTATATTTTCAACTGCATTCTTTTCTTTTTTTTCTTTTACCTCATGTATGCAAACAATAGTGTATGTGTGTGTGTGTGTGTGTGTGTGTGTGTGTGTGTGTGTGTGTGTGTGTGTGTGTGTGTGTGTGTGTGTGTGTGTGTGTGTGTGTTAATATCTTCTCTCGACACCTGACAGGCCTTGAGGTTCCTGCGGGTGACGAGTGACCGGGAGGAGGCGCTGAAGATGCTGGAGGCTGCTGACGGACGCGCCTCAACCATCCGAACACAGGCGTCAACCATTACTCAATACCAGACCAGGTTCCAGGTGAGGCCACGGACGGAGAGGACACAGTACGAAAGGAAAGGAAATGTTAGAGAGAGGGGAGGAGGAAAGTAAAGTAGTGTGAGAAGGTAAAAGAGAAAGGAAAAGGATTGATGTGGGAAGGTATGGACAACGGAAAGGAAGGTAGAATGAATATGGCAGAAGGAAAGGAGGTAAAGAAATGTAGGAAGAAAGGGGAGTGAGCTGAGAAAAAGGAAGATGAGAAGGGACGAAGCGAGAGAGATAGAGTAAACAGAAGAGGAATAGGAAAATAATAAAAGAGAGGGAGACAACCGGAGATGGGAGGAGGGAGATAATGGACGATCATTTACTTCTCAATTGTTACGTGGAATTTGTTTTTGTGAGTTACGCCAATTGTGCGTGTGTATAAGGTGCGGGGATGGAGGAGGAGGAGGAGGTGCGTGCGTATGTACCTACTAAAATAACACTTAGTTTTCCCCTTTTAGATGCCGGTGTGTCCCTTCAAGGAGCTGATGGAGGTGGAGGAAGAGATCTCCCTCAAGATGCTACTATGGCGATCAATGTCAGAGTGGGAGGAACTAACGAAGAAGTGGTACCAGGTAAGAACAGGTGCACGCGGAGGAAAGGTAGAGATAGAAATGTAGGAAAAAAAGAAAACAGGTGGAATGGAGAGACGAATGAAAAGTGTGTTAGATAAGAAGATAAGATAAGGAATGGTGTTAAGGTAGAGTTGTGATGGGAGAATGAGGGGGAAAAGAGAGAGGAGAAGAAGGAGGGAGGAATATGAGTTGTGAGGAGAGGAGAGGGTAGAGTGTGAAGGCGATGATGGTATAAGTGTGAGTTAAAAGTAAGGATAAAGTGAGTGGTAGGAAGAGGGAAAGAGAGGAAAAAATATTGCGTAAGAATAGGTATACATGGAAAGGAAGAGGGAGATAGATGTAATTAAAAAATGCCGAGAGAGAGAGAGAGAGAGAGAGAGAGAGAGAGAGAGAGAGAGAGAGAGAGAGAGAGAGAGAGAGAGAGAGAGAAGAGAGAAGAGTAAAGAAGAATAGGAGAAAGGCGTATTGTGAGGGAGGGAAATATGGCGCTAAGAATAATAATGTTTTAGTGTCAAGGAGAATAAGAGAATGTATGCATGTACTTACTATAGTCAACAGCATAATGACACACACACACACACACACACACACACACACACACACACACACACACACACACACACACACACACACACACACACACACACACACACATTAAAGAGAGAGACGAGAGAGAGAGAGAGATGAGAGATAGAGAGAGAGAGAGAGAGAGAGAGAGAGAGAGAGAGAGAGAGAGAGAGATGAATCATAAAAAAAAATCCCCACTAGCTCGTTATAGCCTCACATTCTCCCCATCACCATGAATTCCTTCCTCCTTATAGCGAACTTTCACCCCGGGAGGAAGTGTGAATGAGGCGTCACGAAATGGGCCGCGACGGTCACTCCTCCTGTTTCAAGGCCACGCTGAAGGAGTAGCAGGAGGAATAGGCTGGAAGTGGAGAAAGAAGAGAAAGGATATGAATACAAGCAGGAGAGAAAAATAATGGAATGAGAGGGAACGAAAGGAAACGAGGGATAAATATAGAAAAGCAGAGAGGGGAAGAGGAGGATCAGGTAGCAAATAAATGCGGAGGAGGAGGAGGAGGACACATGTGAGGATGGAGAAGGATGTGAAGAGGAAGGGAGCAAGAGATAAAGATGCAAAAATGTTTAGGTCACTGTGCTCTCCCTCAGTCCTTCCCTCCCTCCCTCCCTGCATGACGTCGCCGTGGCCTTGAGGCGCGTCGGGGTCCACCATGCACTCCCGATGAGGCTGTGATGGTGGGTTCAGGGCTATTGTATCTTGACGCTGATTGTTTGTTTGTCGAGATGGAACGTAATGTGTGTGTGTGTGTGTGTGTGTGTGTGTGTGTGTGTGTGTGTGTGTGTGTGTGTGGTTAATATTAATGTGATGTTTTAATTCTTGTCTGTTCCATTGTTATTTTTCTATAAGTCAATTTTGTACTATTTTTTTTTGTTCACACTTAATGTTTTTTTTTAAATATATCACTCACCATGTGTCTGTTTTATCTTTCTATGTGCGTCCTTTGTGTGTGTGCGTGTGTGTGTGTGTGTTTGTTATATCTTACTTACATTATGTCTATGTAATATCATTTTTACTTCTCATTTACTTTATATGTCCATCTATCTATCTACCTGTGTTTGCATCTATCTTGCGTGTTCCTCCCATGTTCTATAGTGATGGTGAAGGGATCTGGTTTAATATAAGTATATGTGGCGCGTTGCCTTGATGCTCTAATACGCGAGTCTGTGTGTGGCAGGTTATTCGCTCAGAGAACTTAAGACACAAAGATATTATAGTAATGCTGAGCTCTATTTACCTCGCCTCACGCTCAGGTGTTCCGTATTGTGTTCTGTGCTACCTTTACAGATTGTTCAGTCAGTTAATAATTCAAGTCACAGTCAGTCAGTTAGTCATTTAAGTCAGTCAGTCAGCCAGTCAATCCATCAATCAAACAGGTAGTACAGGAATATATTAATCAGTCAGTTCGTCATTCAATCCAGCAAATAATCGATTACTTAACATCAGATTAAAAGTGACTGGACATTTTATTTGGTTGGGTTAAGCGTAAGGTGTCCACTCTATCCAGGAGTCGAACTTAGACCCTTAGTGAGGTGGCAAACAAGCAACTAAAATACCACTTCCATCACCATAAATGAACACGGAGTTACGTAGTCAGGCTTCCATTATTTTATGTTTTATTTTTATTCTACCAAGAAGGAAAAATAATATATCTTTAAAGAGTGAGAGAGGAAGTTGAGTGTTCCTCCAAGCATGCATATATCCATCCTTGGTTGCGCCGCATCCTACAGTCAGGTTATATAGACACGCTAGAGCAAGGGAAAATAATTGTTGGCTTGGAATTTGTTAATATAGGCGAAGGGTTGACCACCATCACAGTGCATTCACCTCTACTC
>JAPQNM010000005.1:20407508-20447508 GCA_029783475.1 Metacarcinus magister | reverse complement strand
ACTTTTCCTTTGGCGCACATCTTGTCACTACTAGTTTGTGTTGTGCATGTTCCAGGTGTGCGTACTCGTGGCTGCAGCTTCTGCGTCACCACATCACGGGGGAGAGGCGCAGTGCAGGGGTGCAGGTGAGCGTGGGCGTGGACACCCTTGATTATGGCTACGAATATCAGGGCGTGGCCACGGCTGCTGTGCCTACGCCCACCACCTTGCGCGCCCGCTACGCTCTTCTCACAGCTGCCGCCAGAAACAAGTGTAAGTTAATCGATAATTCTTTACCGTCTGCCCCGCCCTCCTCATATTCCTCCGCCCCTTCCGTCCCATGGTCATGCTTACCCCACTCATGTTCCTCTCATGATCCTTTCTATCCTGTCTGGTCCCCCTTCCCTTCTGTCTCCGTCTTCCCCTTCCCATCCATATATTACCCTTACAGGTGGACAAATTCTTATCACGTAGAAAAGGCAGACTATAGGTATTCATATATTCATTTTAATCTTAATAAACATTGAAATTTTGAGTTCACACTACCTAACGCATTATGTAATCATCAACCTGGTGGTGTTCTGGGCGGCAGGTGGGGTGGCGGTGGGCGGCGTGGGCGGCGGCAAGACGGAGACGGTGTGCGAGGTGGCACGTGCGGCGGGACAGTTCATGGCCACCCTCACCTGTAGCCCCAACACCTCTGCACAGGTGAAGTAGAGGGAAGGGAGTACAAGAGGGAAGAAAAATGACCTAGAAGGAAAAGGAAGGGGGGAGAGAGAGAGAGAGAGAGAGAGAGAGAGAGAGAGAGAGAGAGAGAGAGAGAGAGAGAGAGAGAGAGAGAGAGAGAGAGAGAGAGAGAGAGAGATAACAGAAAGGTGCGATGGAATGTTGCAGTAATCAATCTGAAAGTTCACGAACATTTATCGTGCGCTAACATTTGCCGAACGTGTGAATGGAAATCTGTGTTGCTGTGCCATTGCTTACTCCTCCTTCAGCAGCGCTTGACCATGTGCTCCTCCACGCCACACTAATACCGTGGTTCTCGTGCATACGCCAGAGTCTCCAGAGCGTGATGAGCGGCGGAATTCAGGGCGGCTTCTGGCTACTGCTGGAGGAAGCTGCTCTCCTACCGCCTCCCTTGGTGTCGCGCCTCGCTCAGTACCTCCACAGCGTACGCCATACTAAAGCCAACGCTCTCAAGAGGTGGGTGTGCCTATCCGACCCTTACATTTATCCTCTGTCTCTTCTTCAGTTGGATCAGGTTCTCAAAGTGACCTCGTTATTGTATAGTATAGTTCAAACTCCCTCCTGCAGGTGTATCATCGACGGTCAGGAGATGAAAGTGGTGGATTCCTTCAATCTGTTCCTGACGGTGACGAGCCCCAGTGGAGTGGCAGGTGCGGTGTCTCCTCCCTGCCCACTCCTCAATCACCCCATCGCACCCCACCTCTCCCCAGTCACTGTATGTCTCCCCAGCACTGGTAAGTTCCATCACTCCTGTCATGTATGCCATTTTATCGTGTTCAGGCGCCATTGCTAGGTCTTGATCATAGCAGCGTGTCATGCCTTAGAACATATTTCACTCGTTTATGGATGTTCATTGATATTATATTCTGATTCATTAATTACTTCGACGGGAGTTCATGTTCTATTCCTACACGTTTTCTAGCTCCGACCTCAGAAAAAACTGATGAAATTAGCTTAGGATTATTGGCTTAGGAATATGACCCAAAATTACGAAACATTTATCCAGGAAAAAAAGGGGAAATGGAAATGTTCTATGAAGGCAAAAAGCTAGCGTAGGAAAAATTAGAATCTTCAATGCTGTCTGTTGTGCATCCTCTGGCAAGCAATATCTCCACAGAGTCCACACTAGTGACGAATGTTAAGAGAAATAACTAACCTTTACGTACTGCACTCTGTATTAGCATCTCTTTACGGTTATGCCATGCGTGTATAACGTGTAGTTCTATATAATGGCTGAACTACGAAGATAAATAAAACATGCTTTATATTACACTCCTATTTTCCTCGATTAGCAAATTTGTCCTTCTTCCTTTATACATCGTTCAAGACTTTCTTCCATTACAATGTCTTTGCTAACCTTAGAAACTATGCTGGAGGTGGTACTGAGGGGCCAGGGCTTCACCGTGTCTTCAGAGTTCCTGCAGAAGGTACAGGAATGTTTCACCCACCTTACCTGCCTCAGTCCGAATGGTTCCTTCCCCTCAATTGTAAGGTGCGTGGAAATAATGTTTCTCTTACAGTTACCAGGTATTAATCATCTTAGGTTTAGTGTATCACGGAGGGTTGGGATGCTAGGAATTTATTGTTATTCCTTTACCAGGTTAATCCGGGCTACGGCGCGCGTGTGTTGCGGCATCAGGCGCTCAAACGGTGGTGCTGAGGCAGTCTTTGAAGAGTACGATGGCGGAAAGATATCTTACAGCGATATAGTACAGAACGGAAGACGTGATGAAGGCAGCACATTAGAGAAGAACATGGTCAATCCGTCCCCATCACTCCCTGCTGACATCCCACGTTGGACACATCCCTCCACGCCCTTCTCACTGCCCCGGACAGATGAAGGCGTCGTAATGCAGGCACTCTACATCGTATTGACGCCAATGCTAAGTAGTGTAGAAAAAGAATGGCGCAAGTTTTTCTGCAGCCATTTTGATTTTGAATATGAAAATCATGAAACCGCGGTACGTGTGATGGAGGAGTGCGTGCAGGAGTTGCTGGTCGAATGTGGATACGGAGACGCTCCACGATCCGAAACGCTGTCTAAGTTTGAAGATGCAGAGGAAGGCTCAACGAAACCACAAGATGCCAGAAAGAGGAGCGAGACGAGCCCCGAGAGGCTAAGCGATCACGGTGCTTCCCTGCTGGCGGCGACCCTAAATCTATACTCTCTCTTAGGTGTGCACGGCTGCTGCTGCCTCAAGGCACCTCCTGCAGCGGGCAAGACCACCGTCTGGAGGGTAAGTGCATTGGATTTCGAGTGCAATGTAAACCTAGGGTTGTATTGACCGTAGAGTTTTGATCACTGCACGTGGTTCTCACGACACCGTGTTGGATTGTAATCTCAACGTTATATTAATTATTTTACTATATTGTAACTATAGTCAATGACGCTTTGAATTTTGCAGTTTTGTTTATGTTATATTGTTGCATCCTATGCGTGGTATATTAAAAAATCACCATCACAACTAGTATAGTCCATTCCCCAGAGCCTTCCTACCGTTCCAGGTGCTGGCCACGGCGATGAACAGGTTGCGGGAGCAAAAATCAAAGGTTGTGTCCCGGCGAGTACGGGTGCGAGTGATAGCCTGCGGTGCCTTCACGAGGACACACCTGCTAGGGGCCTGGCGGGACGGGGGCCGCGCGTGGCGGAAAGGAGTCTTGTCCACCACACTCGCCAAGACCCATAACGTGAGCCCCAGCTTGTCACATAAGGAGAGACATAGTTTTAGGCAGAGTATATAGTGTGAGTTATACTAGTTCCAACAAACGTTTTTCTTGTAATACTAACAACTTTGTCCATTGTTTTCCTAGGATTTTTAGTTTCATCTGACCTTGTTGGTACAATTTATCTTGCGTATTTTTTTATTTTTTATTCTAAGCGTAAAGGCATTACATAGGTTACGTACTAAATTTGCTACAAAAAGGTAATCAACCTATTTTTCTTGTGTATATGTGTGTGTGTGTGTGTGTGTGTGTGTGTGTGTGTGTGTGTGTGTCTGTGTCTGTGTCTGTGGTGTGTCTGTGTGTCTGTGGTGTGTGTGTGTGTGTGTGTGTATGTGTGTGTGTGTGGTGTGTGTGTGTGTGGTGTGTGTGTGTGATGTGTGTGTGTGTGATGTGTGTGTGTGTGTGTGTGTGTGTGTGTGTGTGTGTGTGTGTGTGTATGTGTGTGTGTGTGTGTAGGTTAGCAGTGATGAGCAGTGGGTGGTGGTGGTTGGCCCATTCCCGCGTGGAGTGCTGTCAGCCTTAGCCCCACTCTGCCACGCCTCCCCGAGCATCAGTGACGACGCCCTTCACCACCTCACGCCTCCACAAGGCTTCAAACTGATCTTCGAGGCGGCCGCCGGGGAAGACCTCACGCCGCTGATCCTCGTTAGGTGCGTGGAAGGAGAGAAGTGAATGAGGTAGAGGACATAAGGTAAATTTGCAATGGAAATTGTGTCACGTGCTTGTCTGAATTATCAATCAATGCTCAGTATTCTTATTTTCTTTATTACGTTGTCCTCCATTCAGTGCCTCTTGTCAGATTTTCTTCCCATATCATCTTGTATATGCACCGCCTTACGTCTTGTTCTCAACACGTCCACATCCATTGCATACTGTGAATTATTGCTCTCCATCTTCGCTCTTTAAGTAACCTCTAACAAAACATTTTTCCGTTAAGCATTGGTACCAAACTGTACCTGTACATGGTCTTTAGAACTTTCAGCTTTAAACTCTATTCAGTTAATCACATCCTGCTTCACCTGGCGTGATCCAGGTGTCCAGTGCTGGAGGTGTCCGAAGAGGAGATGACTATCGGTCGGGTTGTTGACGGGGCCTTAAGGGCGATGAGTGGGGCGTTGCCAAGCCTGCAGTGTGCCACATTGCTAGCTCAGTGTCATTCTTCTCTCACTGAAGGTCTCCGCTCCCTCAGCCTCCCCTCCACCTCCCTGGTAAGTGCTGCCGCCACTCCTTTCCTCCTGTCTGACCACGAACGATGTTTGCGTTTTTAATTGTTCTAATACATTGATTGCTGCTGCCTCTTTTTCATATTTGTTTTTCTTTGTGTGTGTGTGTGTGTGTGTGTGTATGTGTGTGTGTGTGTGTGTGTGTGTGTGTGTGTGTGTGTGTGTGTGTGTGTGTGTGTGTGTGTGTGTGTGTGTAGGAATGCGTGGCTCAGTGTGCGTGTCGCTTGTTGGAGGGGCGGCTGACACCCACAGCGCCGCCCGAGGAGGTAACGGAGGCCTTGACACAGGTGCTGGATCTTCTACACACCGCCAGGCACCCGCACCTGCACACCAGAGAGGGATCCTACACCCCCGCCAGGTAAGGCTTCGTACCTTGCATAACGGCCTGATGGTATTATAGTCACAGACTGGATGAATATTCTCGGTATTTTACTGTTGCTTTGTTAACTATATGTGACAGTCACGATTTTAGGTGAACTTTGAAAGACAGATCCCATGTTTACACGGATCAACCCTTGTCATGCAATGGCAGCTCACCAACGGGTACAACTTGAAGCTGACATAATAACTAAAGAAACTTAATGATTTTTGGCTTTGTACCCTTTAATGACTTCAACCCTCTGAAGTATTCTGATGTAGGGAGAAACTATAGCTTTAAGGTCAACCACCCAGGATAGTTGTGCTATATAGTAGTGGCTGGCGGGCGGGCTTACCACGCCTCTCTACAACAACAAAAAAAAAGTTCGACCGTGACAGGACTCGAACCTGCAATCTTCGGATCCGAAGTCCGACGCCTTATCCATTAGGCCACACGGCCAGACAATATCCAGTGATCTTTTGAATTGTTTTTACATTGAACATTAATAATTCAATGTGTATGTATATAAGCTTCAACGACTTCTTCATTATCCGGGAGGGTGAGTCATACCCAATTTTGTATCTGGTGTAAATCTGAAGCAAATCCTCATGAAGTGCATTCCGCCCTTCAGACTAGACTCCAGGAGCCCCGCGCCCTCAGATGCCTTCCTGGACTTCTCTGCTCGAGTGGTGTCCATTCCAGAGTTCCAGGCCGGTCTGACCCTTCTACCACAGCTTCTGGATGCTAGCTGCCCCCTCCTCCTCCATTCCAAGCCTGGTGGGTCCCTGCCGTTTCTTGTTATCTCACCACCACTGGATGCTGTTGATGGATAGAGGGTGTGAATAAGTTTCTTAATGATTAGAGGGAGGGAAATTAATCAGAAGGATGGACAAACGGTGCAGCAGCTTTATATCGCTCTAAGATCTTAAGTTTCGCCGATAGTGAACCTCTTTTCTTCCTCCTCACAGGCCACGGACTCAGCACCTTCCTCGATATCTTCGAGCGAAATCTAGCCCCGGCGACTCATGTCATACGCTTCCGATGCACGCCGCTAACAACGGCTGAGGACCTCTTCTCCTCCATGATTGGATCTTTGCTCCCGTGTCCACTGCGGAAGAGCCAATCACAACAGACATCCAGACGTCCTGTCAGCAACCTTTGGAGGACAGTAGATCAAGAGGCCGAGGAGGGAGTCCGAGGCCTGGCCCCCGGCGACGAAGGATTCACTCTTTTAATATTGGAAGACGTTCATCTGCAGCTGGAGGCGGACGGCGCCGCAGGAACCATCTGTGAAACCTTCAGGTACTGTTCCACCGACTTACCTTAATTTCAACATTCATGGCCATTGCACTTTAAAAAAACAAAAAGATGTTTCTCCGCTGGTTGTTACTGAAGACTCTTGGAAATTGTTACATTACGTAAAAAAGGGAGAAAACATACTGTAAGAGCTGGATAGGTGCTCTTCCTTTGCTTTAGATTAGTATTTTATTTTGGTTTGGAAAGGATATGCAAGTGGCCCAAGCGTTGTCTTTGAAGGTAGTACAGACCACTGTTTGAGGGGTGGCCATCAGACATGATGACACACACACACACACACACACACACACACACACACACACACACACACACACACACACACACACACACACACACACACACACACACACACACACACACACACACACACACACATACACATACATACATAAACAAGCAAATAAACAAACAAATCTAGGAAGTCGATATATTAGAAGTACTCAGAAAACACGTGCCAAGGAATTTATAAAGTGAGAACTTTCTTAGTACACTATTGAGAGGATGTTTATAGTGAAAGTAAACATTTTTATCCTTCCCTTCGTGTTGGCAGACACCTGGTAGAGTGCGGGGAGGTGGTGTGCCCGACGTCGGGTCAGAGGTACCACTTGCAGCGGGTGGTTCCTCTCCTCACGCTCTCTAGCCCCGCCGCCCCTGAGCACATCGTTCCTGCCAGGATTCTGAGGCACTGTGTTTTGATGGGACTCCCGCACATTGCCGCAGCTACTTGCGAGTACATCATTAAGGTGAGCGGGCCACGTTCCGCTAGGCTCCAGTTGTGACGAATGCAGTTGCTTATATACACGTACTTTGACGTCTGTATGTGTCAACACTTTCACTGGTGTGGATTATTTTTTATTTAAATGTGAGATATCTTGTTATTATGGAATCGTGTCTTCACAGGTGTGTCTTCAGGACGTGCTCGTAGAAATTGACGAAGACAATTACTTGCCTGAGACAACACGAGCCGTTATTCAGGATCTGTATGAGGATTTTCAGGATACCTTGACGTCCCTCTTACCCTCATCTCCCCTCCCTCGGCCACCTCGATTGGACTCTCCCTTATCGGGTACTAACGAGGCTCCTGCTCCTGTTGCGGAACACAGAAGGGAGACCATTGGTGATTCAGGTGGTCGTGCAGGATGCGCAGAAGGCTCCATCAGTACTGAAGGAAGCGGTAGCATCACAGTTCCAGGTCAGTCTCAAGAAAAAGTCACCAGTTCCACGGAAGGAAGCGTCGCAGGGTTCCTGAGGGTTCCCAGTCAAGGGCTCAGCACGGAGGGTGAAGGCTTGGTGACTGTCCCCAACCTCCATCATCTTCTGCAGCTGATTGAAGCTGTTCGGAGGAATTCTTGTTACCTGCAACTAACGATGGCCCAGGCAGCGTCTCTCCTCACCTTTGAGGCTGGCAGGGTGTTCAGCAGCATCACCCCCTCCGAGGCCATGCTCAGAAAGAGAATCAATGGTGTCATCAAGAAATATTTTGAGGAGGTAACATGCTTGCCTCGCCAGGGAGAGAGGAATTACACATTCGTAGCTATTAACTGCCTTAGCAGCTTAAAATTTTACTTTCATTTGGTTACGTTTTCATCCTTATTGTGTGTGTACCCCTGAAACGTTAGGGAAATATTAATGTAAGAATAAGTAGAGATAACATAAGGCACGGGAGGTGAAGGTCACATGTGTGTTTTGAGTGTTTATGTGTAATGCAGGTGGAACGCGTCGCCTGGTGGCCCGGATTGACGGAGGAGGGGAAGAGGACTATGACGCACACCAGGGAGTACACCGAGGCTCTCAGAGGCGTGCAGGTGGGAGAGAGAGAGAGAGAGAGAGAGAGGAGAGAGAGAGAGAGAGAGAGAGAGAGAGAGAGAGAGAGAGAGAGAGAGAGAGTACTCATGGAATGTACTCGTTTTGTTCCCTTGCAGTACCCTGAAGGTCTGCAGCCCATCATGTTCACACAAGCGCACTACGAGGCGCTGCTCAAGCTGGTGCTGACGCTGGAAACGGTGAGCGGGCACGCCATGGTGCTAGGGCCACCTGGCGTAGGCAAAATGTCTCTGGCACGTCTGGCAGCTTACAACACCCGCGCCAGGTGTGTGTGTGTGTGTGTGTGCGTGTGTGTGTGTGCGTGTGTGTGTGTGCGTGTGCGTGTGCGTGTGTGTGTGTGTGTGTGTGTGTGTGTGTGTGTGTGTGTGTGTGTGTGTGTGTGTGTGTGTGTGTGTGTGTGTGTGTGTGTTCTTTATTGATTGCATGTGTGCGTGTGAGCGACATTTGCTTCCTCCTCCATAATGCATACATCAAAGAAGTTGTATTTTATGTCAGAAGACGTCAAAAAATCACACACACACACACACACACACACACACACACACACACACACACACACACACACACACACACACGCAAGGTTTTTTATATTCCAGAGTATATTTCCTGGACGACCAACGGGATGAGGCTGGGAGGGTGGCTGCCATCAGGGCGGCGGTGCAGGCCTCGGGTGTTGGGGGGCGCCGCACCGTCATCCTTTTACGACAACACGCCCTCACGCCCACTCTGCTCGATGTGTTGCACGGCCTTGCCCACACAGGTGAGGAATGGCTTGGCTTGAGGATGCTGACGAGGCACGCAGCTGTACTAGCTTTCTACATTACCATTTTTAGTCATCATTAGTTGACGAGAGCGAAGACACAGCGTATAGCACCGAACCAGCTTTGTGTGAACGGGAACATGTTTCTAGGTACTCACGTCTTCTTCCCTTTTGTGTGCAGGCTGGAGTGAGGGACTGTGGGATTCCCTCAGGGTTCGAGGTCTGGTTGAGGGGATCAGACACAAAAGCAGCAAGAGTCCTCGACCACAGGAGAATCGCTGGATGACTTACCTGGAGGAGGAGGAGCTGGCCGCCCTTAAGCACAGGCTTATCACCAATGTGAGGAGGAACCTTCACATCGTCCTCGTCGTTCACTCACGTCAGGTGGGTCAGTCCGGTGCTCGAGGTCGCAGCTCATGGCAGCGAGTAGCGGCGTCTCTGTATCTCAGGAAGAGGAAGCTGTGTACAAGATGCACTGTGTAATGTTAACATCATGTAGATATTCATTCGATGCTTACTCTGTGGCGCAGGTCTGCGAGGATTGGTGCCGCCGCTACCCACCGCTGCGCAGCCGCTGGGTGTGGGTACGGTTGGACGACTGGGCTAATGAAACACTAAAGGAAGTGGCAAGACGGATCGTCATTCCGGCCGAGCTGCCTCCCCACATCTTACACCAGATGCAAGTCGCCCTTCCCGCCATACATCAGGTGAGATGACCCTGGGCATACTCACCTCTTACCTATCTGTTGCATGGCAGTGATAATGCAAACCGATCTTTTAAAGCTTACAGAAATTTCTTTCTGTCATATTGTGTATCGTAATGGTAAGAATGGGAGTCAAGGCTGTAGTGTAGAGAGTGAAAGTGTTTCTTTTTCAGCTGTTGAAGAAGGAGGAGACGCTGACGGTGACGGTAGCAGACTTTGTAGAGGCATGTAGAGTAACGGTGAAGCTTATAGCCCATCGCAGGACACAACTGCGGGATTCTCTGGCTCTCTTCAAGGGCGGCATGGACGTAAGTTGCCACATGCCCAACATAAAGGGCGTTTATGTTGGTGCCAGACACAAACATGTGGTGACTGCTGACTTGCACCACACGAACTGACATCAGCGACAGGAAGGGATGATGAAGAGAATTTATATATGAATGATGCTGAATAATATTTCTATAAAATTTGATGTTTTGATTAACACTGTAGATTTTGGCAATAGATTGTGCTAACTCTCCTTTCCTTTCACCGCTAGAAACTGCAAGAAACGAGTGGGAACGTTGAGGAACTGAAGGAGGAACTTTCGGAGCTGGAACCCGAGTTGAAAGCGACGCAGGAAGAGGGCCAACGATTGACCCACGCCCTAGCCCAGCAGCGGACCCTAGTAACGCACATCAGGGACCAAATGGTGGCTCTGGAAGAAAGAGTCAAGGTCAGAACCAACATTCAACCAGTGCTGTAGAGTTGCCCGTCACTCACATCTCAACAGAATCCTCATAACTGTATTTTCTCCTTGTAATTATCCAGACTTGATCTTGTACTTTACGTCTCTTTGTGTGTTGCAGGAAAAGTGTGAGGCTGTGACTGCTATGAACGAGGAGGTGGTGCAGGAGGTGGGTGAGGCGGTGCCGGGCCTTGAAGCGGCGGAGAAAGCAATCAAGGCACTCGACAAGAAGGATTTGGTGGAGGTGCGCGTCCTCAACAAGCCACCAGACCTCGTGCTTCTCGTCATGGAGCCAATTTGCATCCTCCTCAATACCAAGTGAGAACATGGTGGCATTGCGTCGTGCATGTCAGTCACGTGATCAAAGTTTAGTGCATAGGTTAAAGAGTGTGTATTTGTGTGTCGCCGCCACCTCGCTCATCTGTTGATGGATCGTACCTATACTCACGTGGCCTTTTGAATGTCACTCTGCTTCCCATGTGTCACCATTGCTTGCTTGCTCGCTGCCTTGTCGGGGGTGTGAGGGTGTAAGGATGTGAGAGTGTAGTGAGTGAGCCACGCGGTGCACCAAATGGAGCGTCGAGTCAGACTGTTTGTTTATCTGTCTATCATCGCCCGCCTCTGTATGTTGGTGTGCAGGTTCTATATTTTCTTTCTTTCTCATCGAGTCTCCAGGTAGTCTGGGAGGGTGGTAACACAGAAGTCTTTGTCCGTAGTCCATGTAGGTTATTGGAGGAAGTTATATGTGTACTTTGTTGTTAGTAGTGATACATCAACTCACCATCATGTTGTCACTTGTTCTGTCGGCCAGACTGGAGTGGGCGGCCATGAAGACCCTGCTTGGGGACCCGTCAATGATGAAAAGACTGGTGGAGGTGGAGAAGGACTCTTTAAACGATGCTACTCTTAGGAAGCTTAAAAAGTACACCGAGAGCCCCAAGTTCCTGCCAGACGAGGTGAGGTGAGGCGAGGCCAGGGAAGAGGCTGGCCTCGTGGTGATACCGGTGTTCGGGGTAATATTAATGATGAAATTTGTGGAAGACTTTGATACTGTACCTGTAGTATAATAGAAGATACATATGCTTCTCTGTGCATATGTTTGTCTGTCTGTCTCATAATTCAGTCATGTATTCCTTTATTTTATATAGCATTTTCATTTTGTTTTTATTGCTATTTGTATTTTTCTTAATCTTAAGGGAGCCATTATTCTTTTTTGTGAAGTATTTCAACGCACTTTTGTCTCCTGCTCTCTCCGGCTTGACAGGTGGGGAAGGTGTCCAAGCCGTGCAGACCGTTGTGCGCATGGCTTAAGGCACTAGAACATTACGCTCAGGTGTTGCGGAATGTGGAACCCAAGAAGATGAGGTGAACACATTGCGTACAGATTCCTGTGCAAGTGACTGCTGTCAAGTAATTCGTTTCAGTTATCAATCATATACACTTTTACGAAGCACTAGCATGTCATACCCTAACGCTAACGTTATAGCGTCATGTATAATAGGCTGATGATTCAGAAGATGGAAATTAAATCAATGTTTCAATGATGTGATGGTCACCTGGCAGGCTGAGTGAGATGGAGCGTGAGCTGAGCACCATCCAACTGGAGCAGCGACAGTTGCAGCAGCAGCTTGGTCAGAATGAGCGGGAGCTGAGTGAACTGCAGGCACGATACGAAGGGTGTGTGTGTCGGCGGCAGCAGTTGGAGGGCGGCATCAAGCGGGCCTCGGCGCGGCTGCAGCGATGCACGCGTCTCACCACCGTGCTGGCCGACGAGGACTCCCGGTGGTCAGCCAAGATAAAGGTGACTCATGCAGCTGCAGTTCAGGGTGAAGGCATGAAGCCAGCCAAGGGTACATAAGGCACATAAGGGACTAATGATGGCATATGTGTTGCCTTATTTACAAATTGCCTTTAGAGTGTTTCCATTACCTTTATCAATTAAGCTTTCAACTTTCTTTAAGCAAAACATAAATTTATAACTGGCATATGTTGACACAAATATGAAGAGTAGGAATGTAGGGTGGAGGATAAGTGTGTAATAAAATTAGTGAAGGTCAGCAGGTTACTCCTTAGAGCGACAGGTAACCCATATGTACCACGCAGGTGTTGATGGAGGAGGTGGAGAGTGTTTATGGCGAGTGTACCTTGGGTGGTGTGGCGGTGGCTTACCTGGCGCCCCTCCCAGCGCCTCGCAGGGACCACCACCTACACCAGGCTCTGTCCATCCTGAAGGCCAGCTGTATCATCACACCAAAGAAATACGAGTATGAACGCTTATTTAACTTACGTTGGTAATCTGATTATTGTTATTATTATTATTACTATTATTATTATTATTATTATTATTATTATTGTTATCATTATTGTTATTATTATTATTTATATTATCATTGTTATTATTATTATTAATATTATTATTATTTTTGCTCTTGGTAAGTTGGTTCTTGCAGTGATATTATTATAGTACTGTACATTATCTTATGTGGTGATTCTGTCATCCCTACATGGTCGCCGTCGTTGCCTGTTGTCGCAGTTTGGTGGAGACACTAAGCACTGCCGAGACCCGGGAGGAGTGGAGGAAGGCAGATCTTTACCCTGACCCTACGTGCTTCCTGCAAGCAGCCTTCGTCACCGCCGCCGTCCGGAGGACCCTCGTGTTCGACCCTGACTGTATGGTGAGGGGATGGTGATGTGGTATTGTAGGTGTGGCCTCATAACTCTGGTTGTGCATGTAAAACTGTGTAGAGTTCGTGACATGATTCTGGAGAGAAGATTTGAAATGTCTTGTATCTCTTTATTCTCTCTGATATGAGGGACGATGTCAAGCTTAGGCATGATAATGACAAGAAATCACCCCCCAACACCCTTTTCCTCACCCAGTGCGTGCGGTGGTTGCGGCGGCTGAAAGATAACATCGCCGGGGGCGTGGCGGTGCTGCACGCCGGGGACGAGACTCTCCCCGCCAGGGTGTTGGCAGCGGCCCGTAGCCGCCGACCAATAGTTATTCTCCACATCCCCACCAACCTCACCTACAATCTCCGGAAGGTGCTGGAGGTGCCGCCAGTAGTACAGGTGAGGCAGCGGTTCATTGTATAGGTGGAGGATGTGCGCTCCTGACATTCCATTCCTTTGCATATATTTAAAGTTTATGTTTGGTACTTTTACGCCGACATAAGTACTTGCAAACCTGTCAATCACTATGTGTTGTATATTATAAATGTTACCTCAATTTGCCATTAACAGACGCCATTATGAAAACCAATATTTTTTGTGTGTTTTATTTGGTTCTTAGTATTACTTAATGAACGGTCCCTTGCCCGGTCCTCATGCCCAGCGGTGTTTCTCCCGCCAGACTGCTGACGGGGAGCGTGTGGAGGTAAATATTGTCCTAGTGACTGGGAATGCCTCGCCCAAACTTCCCCCAGAGCTGTGCGTTCACCTCACCCGCGTGTCTTTTGCCCTGCCGCCCCTCGTGCTGGAGGAACGCCTCCTCAAGTGAGTCCCGTCACTGTGGAGCCCATCAAAAGTTCCGTATAGCAGTCAGGAAGTAACATTGGTAACGGTGTTCAGGCTTGTCAGAGGAACATGTAGAAAAAAACGTTACTTTTGGAGAGAAAAAAAGAGAGAGAGAGAGAGAGAGAGAGAGAGAGAGAGAGAGAGAGAGAGAGAGAGAGAGAGAGAGAGAGAGAGAGAGAGAGAGAGAGAGAGAGAGAGAGAGAGAGAGAGAGAGAGAGAGAGAGAACAAGGAAGTCTGTAAGGGTGGTAGTTTACACTCTCCATAAAATAATGTGTTTACAGGCGTCGTCGGGTGTCCCGCTCACACACACACACACACACACACACACACACACACACACACACACACACACACACACACACACACACACACACACACACACCACACACACACACACACACACACACACACACACACACACACACACACACACACACACACACACACACACACACACACACACACACACACACACACACACACACACACACACACACACACACACACACACACACACACACACACACACACACACACACACACACACACACACACACACACACACACACACACACACACACACACACACACACACACACACACACACACACACACACACACACACACACACACACACACACACACACACACACACACCACACACACACACACACACACACACACACACACACACACACACACACACACACACACCACACACACACACACACACACACACACACACACACACACACACACACCACACACACACACACACACACACACACACACACACACACACACACACACACACACACACACACACACACACACACCACACACACACACACACACACACACACACACACACACACACACACACACACACCACACACACACACACACACACACACACACACACACACACACACACACACACACACACACACACACACACACACACACACACACACACACACACACACACACACACACACACACACACACACACACACACACACACACACACACACACACACACACACACACACACACACACACACACACACACACACACACACACACACACACACACACACACACACACACACACACACACACACACACACACACACACACACACACCACACACACACACACACACACACACACACACACACACACACACACACACACACACACACACACACACACACACACACACACCACACACACACACACACACACACACACACACACACACACACACACACACACACACACACACACACACACACACCACACACACACACACACACACACACACACCACACACACACACACACACACACACACACACACACACACACACACACACACACACACACACACACACACACACACACACACACACACACACACACACACACACACCACACACACACACACACACACACACACACACACACACACACACACACACACACACACACACACACACACACACACACACACGAACACACGAACATAGCACAGTGCATCACCTGTCCATCCCTCCCACACTTTGGCATTTACGGTTAAGAAATCAGCATGCAGGAACTTTATTTTGTTTATCGAGTTAAAAAGATTGCATGAATGTGTATGTTGGTGTGGGCGATGGTGACAGCTCGCCTGATGCCTCCCTCCCTCACAGTGACGTGCTGAAAATCGAGCGTGAGGACCTTTACGAGCAGCACGCCAACCTGACGGCCAGCATCTCGCGGGATCAGAAAGCGCTCACGGCCGTTGATGATAACATACTGAACAAACTCACGCAGGCGGCCACGGCTCTGCTGGACAACGAGGAACTCCTTGCTGCCTTCTATGAGGCCAAGGTGACGACATGCTGGAACCAGAATCACTTGAGCTTGACACATGACTAGGCCTTCCACATGTACATAATATTTTGGGATATCAACATTGCTAACACCTAATGGTTGGTAATAGATTAATATCATGCTAAGTTTTGGATACAACTTTACGTATCCCATAAAAGATAAGAACATGCATTTTACGTGCTATCATTCCTGTTTCAGTCAACGTCAGCAGAGTTTCGTACGCGGCTGGCGGAGAGTCGCCGGACTCTGCAGAAGATCGGCAACGTGAGGGACAAGTACCGCCCGGTGGCCACTCGCGCGCGGCTCCTCTTCTCCTCCAGCACCGCACTCAGGAGACTGAAGCCCAACTATGTGTTTTCTCTGCAACACTTCCTCCATGTGAGTCACTCCACTTTGCTCGCTGCAACAAATCCCAGTGTCATAACATTTGAAACTTAGTATAGGTATTTTTATCCTTGTCCTCACCGTGCGTGTCTGTCATGTTACTCATCACTCCCAACGCCTCTCTGCAGCTCCCTCTCCTCCTCATACCTGTTCCTCGCCGCAGCTGTTCTCGGTGTGCATCACTTGCGGAGACAGAACGGAGGCGCTAAGTTTTGACCAGCGAATCGACTCGTTGGTGAAGAGTGTGACTCAGCTGGTGGTGACGCACGTGAGCCGCGCCCTCAGCCCCACCCACCGCCTTGCCTTCACCACCGCCCTCTGCGCTGCCGTCGCCGCCGAGCTGGGCACCTTGAAGCATGCTACTTGGTCTGCCGTCCTCGATCCCAACTGCTACGATGAGGTCAGTGTCGAAGGTGACCTCCTGGCTTAATGATCAGACGCTTGGCCGTGCTGGTGCGAGGCGTGTCTTGCCCTGCTGTGGCTACGTAATTCGCTTCAGTATCATTCCTCAAACGTTTGACTCGCGAGGCAGGAAAAGGTCGACATGTGTGTAACATAAAGGCTTATCAGGAGTAAATTAAACCCGAGAGGAATGCTGTTTGCGCCCTGATGGTAGTTAGTTAGTCTTAAAGTTGTAATGGTGTGCCAAATTTTGCTAAATATTGACTTGTTTTGTTGCTCCTCTGTTTTATTAAGATGTCATAAATACGTACTTCAAATATCGTGATTTGAATGACACGGATTCACGCCCTTGCAACTTTATTTGAATTTGCCAACATTTATATATAAACTAGAATTTGTGAAAGTTTTATTCAGTAATTGCTTTTTTTTCAATGATTAGTTTGGTAATGTAGTCATGCCTATAACAAAACCTATTTTTATAGACTAGCCTACCAATGCCTGTGCTGCTGTAGATGTGAACTGATAAGTACTGTGTCCTTGCTAAAACTAAAGACCAATGCTTTCCGCAGCCTAAAGTATGCCGTTGATTCTTTTTCTTGCTTTCCTCTTTATCTTGTTTTCCAACTAAAAACTTGGTAGAATCATTTTGTAAATTTTTTTTTACTTCCTTTTCCCATCCGTCCCTTTCTTCTTGTGCCACCTTCTGTTCCTTGCTAACAAATCCCTGGTGGTAACGCTGGGCAGGCCGCCCTGATGAAGGCCGTGGTGGCACAGGAAGGCGAGTTCGACTCCATAGCCAGTGACCTGCTACGAGGAATCCGCCTACACCTCATTCTTCACGACTTGGTCACGGTAGGACCTTCCTGCGGCCGATACGACTGCAGGAGTGTTTTGTAACACTGGTAATTCGTGTTTTACATGACAAAGGTCATGACAGTAGGTCTTGGGAACTAATATATCTTTTACATGAGTGGTCATTATTCATAAGGACAAAATTAATGTTTCATTCCTCACACATCAGTAAGGTATCGGGGGCATCTTTGAAGGAAGAACAAAATAATTTCAGAATAGGTACAACTTTAAAAAGTTTAGATCGTTTAGCAGATTTAGGGTTAATATCTAATTAATTTGGTCATCCAGAAAATAAATATACATACTTAGGCAGGTAATTCTAAGTTAATAACATGTGAGAGAGGCCGCCCGCCACGTGCATGTGTAGGCACAGAATGTGATCATGTGTTACCTACAGGACGTGGGGCTTAGTGGGAGTCGCGGAACGGCTGAGCCGCCACGAGGAAGGATCTCAGACTTCAACGCCTTGATGCTTTTGCGGCTATCCAGGCCACATTTGGTGAGTGAGAACGAGAGGTTGAGGGAGTGGGGGATGGTTGCAGGGTGAATCATCACTTGATTTTTTATATTCTCTGTAAGTTTTATGAATAGCTTAAGTATAAATGGAAAGGAGTAGATGGCCTTGGTTGAAGTGGACTCGAGTGAAACGTAGCTCTGCAGCAGCAGCAGCAGTGACTAGACAAACAGTCAGGTTCAGACAACCTTAACTCAGCCTTGTTTGACATCTTGCTATCCAAGTTTCCGCTAGAAAAGTATACACCACTCGGAAATTTAGACTAACTGTGTGTGTGTGTGTGTGTGTGTGTGTGTGTGTGTGTGTGTGTGTGTGTGTGTGTGTGTGTGTGTGTGTTCCCCTTGACCCCTTTACCCCTGTGGTGGCGACGTGGTGATGGTGTTGGTGAAGCTGGTGGCGGGGGCGCGTGAGGTGGTGAACTCCATGCTGAGCGATCCTTCACTCCTGCGTCCGGACCTTTCCCTCGCCAGGATGTAAGTCTCAACAAAAACACATTATCTAGCACAAATAAGGTAACATGAAAAACACTTTATATCTATAATCAATTAATTCATCCATGTACACAGATTAAATTATAAAAAAAAACCACTATGTAAAGCTGTGTGAAATGATAGAATGTGTAGTTTGTGGTGATTCCTATTATTGTGTTGTTACGACGTGGGGTTCAGGTTAGGACAAGAGGAACGCAAGCAGCCAATACTGGTGTGCACGGACTACGGACGGGACGTGGGGGAGGAAGTGCTGGCCGTAGCTCAAGGACACGGCCTGGCAGGCATCACGAGGGTCATCACGGCGCCCACACGTACCAAGGTGACCAGTGACCTTCAACGAGAGAGAGAGAGAGAGAGAGAGAGAGAGAGAGAGAGAGAGAGAGAGAGAGAGAGAGAGAGAGAGAGAGAGAGAGAAATGGAGGGATGATGTCTTTAATTAATCTATTTTTCCACGCAGGATGAAACCGGGTGTGAGGTAGGAACGCCGCCCCTCACCGCTGTGCTGGGGACCGCCGTACAACAGGGTGGATGGGTCCTCGTGCAGGTGGGAGCAAACTCTTCTCTCTCTCTCTCTCTCTCTCTCTCTCTCTCTCTCTCTCTCTCTCTCTCTCTCTCTCTCTCTCTCTCTCTCTCTCTCTCTCTCTCTATGATCTTCTGTGATGTTCATGTTGGGTAAATGATGTGTAACTTTCTGGTATCATGTTTATTCTTTCATGGCAGAAATATGATAACTATATGTGTGTGTGTGTGTGTGTGTGTGTGTGTGTGTGTTGCAGGGTGCCGATTCCCCCGAGGTTCTGCCGACGTTGCTGGGAGCCATGACGACCCTGGAGTCCCCTGATGTCAAGGTCAGTGCCAGGGGGAAGGAAGAGGGTTAAAGGGGTGGGTTTTAGGTCAATGTGGAGGGAAAGAGAGAGAGAAGGCGTAGGTGTAAGGGAGGAAAAGGGAATGGGTAAGGAGACAACAACGAAGAAGTTAACAAAATACAGGTGGCTACGATGTATTTGTGTTGTGTACTCCCCCCGCCCCCCACCCAGGAGTATTTATTGTGTTGGCACTTCCCCCAACACACCTGTGGAGCCTCTAATCCCAAGGTGTAGCGAGTGAGCAGCGTGGTGACGGTGCTACAGCCGTGTCGTATTTACAAAATTTAGCTCAGAGTATTTTTCCCTCCAATAACTAATAAATATTTACTTCACTAAGAAAATAAATATCGACGAAGAAATTTATGTAATGCACACATCACACGCACACACATGCACACATCACACGCACACACATGCACACACACACACACACACACACACACACACACACACACACACACACACACACACACACACACACACACACACACACACACACACACACACACACACACACACACAGCTCTGCCTTCCCTTATAACCAGTGAACCTTATAAACCCTTCTATTTGCAGGTACATGAAGACTTCCGGCTGTTGGTGTCCGTCTCAGGGGGCAAGACTGCACCCTCCAACCTCACCTTGCTGGCCCGCCCGCTCTTCGCACCTCCGGCACCCACCTTACCCGCCACCCTCGCTGCCGTCGCTGCCCTCTTCAGTACCCATGACTACTGCCACCACTGTGAGTTACTTCTTTCACAATTTAGCAATATTAAGGAAGAACACAACCATATGCCCTTGGGTGCTGCTCATATACTTAGTTCTATTTCAGGTACCAGTGCATGCGATTCCCTTGATTGACTAACAAATATACAGTTGGGTGTTCTTCTAACGGATGTGTTGACTAGATTTTCTTGTGAGGAAGCATTGGCGCGCGTTTAAGAATGAACACAATGGTGAGGGAAAGAACAGACTTTATGGTATTTATGCTCAGCTGCTGTAGTGCTTGGAAGGACACATCTGATGCTCCTATAACGTCAGTCCTTACCTTCACAGACAAACAAATACTAACGAGAATAGGGACAACCACCTGCCTACGAGGGTAAAGCGTTGCACATAGAAACAGTCTGACTGAATCATATAACTGAACCATAACTGACGCTCCTTTACGTGGAAATGCCTCATCTTGAGATAATTTACAGTGGCGGTTTAAAAGCTTGGCAGACGATGGTGTGACGAGGTTTCCGTCCACCCACACCCTTAGCCAGCAACGGACGACAGGTGGCTGCTTCCTCACCCAAACAGTGTTCCTCATCAGCTTTAAGTCTGCCCTGTGCGTCCACACCTTCAGTAATGCCGCGCTAACGATTGCCGGAAGGAACTATCACCACCTGACATTATTCTTTTTAAAAACAATTAAAACAGGATAAAGTAAGATTATAATTTCGGAGGAAAACTACTAATTCAGTTTCTTTCTTTCTTTATTCTTTGCCATTTGAAATGCTGATCAGTTTTTCTTTATTAGATTTTGGTCCTTCAGTTATCCATATTTTGTATTTGTCAGGCAGATAACGAATACATTTTTCACTTAGTCAGTCTTTCAGGAGTTCAAAAACAGTCACCTGAAATTCTAGGTGTAAAATATTACTTCAGAGGTAACAACAAATAAACCCTACGACTGTTGTTTCCATCGTAGCTTAGGAATGGACTAACCCAGCCTTGGCATACCACCCCCAGACCTCGGGTGGGCGTGGCGTCGGGCAGTGTGGCAAGTGGCGGTCGTGCATACCATCATTACCGTCACGCGGCATTGGCAAGGCAGCCCTAACATCCCTCTCCGCCCGCCCTCCACCCTCACGCCGAGAACACAGGTGGCGAGTGAAGAACGGTCTGTCACGCCTTCTACAACGTCTAGTGCAGGAGAGGATGCCGAAGAAAAGGAGGGGGATGAGGAAGAGGAGGAAGGAGGAGTAGGGGAGAAGAGAAGCCTTAATGGACACCTCAGCCTCGCGATGGTAGGCCAGACCCTCGCCTGCCTTCACAAGCTGTCCCTTCAGTGTCCCCTCGATGACCTCACCCTCGTCACCTTCCTTGGTATGTGTGCGTGTGTGAGAGAGAGAGAGAGAGAGAGAGAGAGAGAGAGAGAGAGAGAGAGAGAGAGAGAGAGAGAGAGAGAGAGAGAGAGAGAGAGAGAGAGAGAGAGAGAGAGAGAGAATGTCCTACTCCGACGCGTGGTTGACAGCGCCACAAAATACTAGGTTACAGAACAGGAAAAACACATCACATGGTTTAGAAAAGCAGACGTCGAGGGGAGAGAAAAACTATTTCTAGACGGAAGTAAATAAAGGTGAAGTGCTCTAATGTATGTGTGTGTGTGTGTGTGTGGGTGTGTGTGTGTATGTATGTGTGGGTGGGTGTTTATATATGTTATGTGTATCAGATGTGGTGTACGGGCGGCGCATGGCTTGGCGTCGGCCGGTGCTCAGCCTGCCTCGTGAGGTGGGCCTGGTGGCGAGGGAGGCAGCGCTCACCATCGTAGCCTCGCACCTCACCAACTGTCTCCCGAGGGTCCACAACCTCAACCTCGTAAGTCCTCAGCACAGCCTCCACCCCATTCCTTAGTGGCGGCTGAATGTTCTGAGTTTAAGGATACTGTAATGGGCATCTCTTGTCTAGGTTAGTGGTGAAGCTGTTTAAAGGGAGCCAAGTGTGAAGTTAAAGCAGGAATGGTATGAGGATGATGAGGAGGAGGAGATAGCTAGAGGGAGGAGGAGGTAGAGGGGTATGAAGAGGAGAACGAGGAAAAGATAGGTATAAGTAGAAGAAAGAGGAGTAGGAGGAGGAAGAGAAGGAGGTGAAGGTATGAAGAGGAGGACGAGTAAGAATGCGTTAGGATTAGAAAAAAGAGAAGTGGGAAGAGAAGGAGGAGGAAGAGGAAGTAGAAGTAATTATATAGTTTACTAATCCGTGTGGTCTTCTGTGCAGGATGTGGAGTACCGAGCCTTTCAGGAGGACCTCGGCGCCATCGCAACAGACATCTTCCCTCCCGAGCCTCTCGCTGCAGAAGAGTGAGCTCACTGGTAGGATCCACAAGAGCCGGAAAATAAATACTTAGAAGAACACGCATGAAAATAGTACCTATGTGTTCCGGGTAGTAGAAACAAAAGGAAAAAATAGCGACCGTAAAACATAAAGATATAGTGAATCTTTGAAAAATATCATATAAGTTATTATATTAAGTGCCATTAAGTTGTGTAAAGTTCATGGAAAGCTCAAGAGCAATGTTAAAGTGGATACAGAATGACTCCTTCACCCAAGGTCAATGTAGCGATATTATTTGGACGGCAGAGGGATCACTGCATCTCCCAGGTGAGGAAACAGCTCCGCCTCACCAAGGTCGTGCAGCATCACCTTGCACGTTCCCATCACAAACTGGCCACTTCTGCCCCATAAACTTGCTCGTTAAACTGCCATGTTTACTCCAGTGTTTGCAGCGGCAGGTGATGATAGCCGGGTTACTGGCTTGCTCATGCCCCATCTTACCCCTAACCCTGCCCTGTCCCTGCCATCCCGTCCCTGCCATCCTCGTCTGCACCACATACTTACCCACATTTCAACTGTTCGGGACACCCACTTCACAATTTCAAGGTTATATCAACATGCTCAATGCTACACTACCCCAGGACAACATATTTTTCTTTTTTTTTTACTCACTTTTTATCAGTGAAATAAATTTACCTTCGCGCGACGACTAATATGAACCGCCACTGACACCAGAAAGGAAGAAATGCAGTTATGGCTGAGTTTTTAAGATTATAACGGATTGAAGCAGACAGTGTCGATGTTAAGCATGTCAAATTTATTTCAAGGACATCCTGACTTCCTTAAGCTGTTTTGTATTGATCTAAACTGGTTGAAAGTAAGATTATTCGGAAGTTTTTTTTCTTCTAAAGTTTATGCTGCAACCTTGAGACCCCACCACCTCCCCCTCGGAAAGGCCCTCCTTCCTCCACAGCCTCCATATGTAAACAGTGTCATATCTGTTTACCGAAACGCCATTACCTTAAGCTATTGCACGTTTGATTCACTACAAGTATCCAGCTTCTTAAGATATGTGGTGAGAGAGTGAGACCATCCGCGCCCCCAAGGACACTTCCATTCAAGGTTAAGAGAATGAGTCGAATCCTCTCAGAAAGAAGACTCGAGCAGATGTTCAAAATTAAAGATGAAAGTTGCCGAGGCCATGAAGATTGAGGGGGATATGGAGGCACCCGAGGAAGAAGAAGCAAAAAAGTTAAGATGAAGGGAGCACTGCAGTATTAATTAAGGGTTACACTTGTAAAACGACTGAAACAAACTTTACAAAGACATCATCCATTAATCTGAATATGATATTTGAAAAAAGAAAGTGGAGGGAGAAGGAGTGGTAAAACCATAATTCCTATTTGGTGTGTTTATGATCCGTCGAAAATACCTGCAACTTCCCCGCTTTGAAGGCCGCCAAGTGGAGGTTAAATCTGAGAGGTCCCCGAGGCCACTCTGCGCACTAGTGTTATGTTCTGGTAAAAATAAAGGCGGGTGTGCGGCACCATAAACACCCAGTACTGGCCGCGACGTAAACATTTACAGTGGTGGCAGAGGAAACAGGCGGAGTTCTTATAAAGACGCTCGCGGCTGTGGCTGTCTTACCTGACCTACTGCTGGAGTCAGGAAGGATAAGTAGGGCAGGTCAGAAGACTAGGTCTGTGTGTTGGCTGTGTGTGGAGTGCTTGAGCGGCGTCATGATTGGCCTGCCTTATCAGGGGAAGTCACGGTGCCTGTTTCATCGCAAGGATTCCAAGTTTAGCTCCAATGCAGAGGTTGGCAAGCGTTTCATTACCGGCAGGAAAACGAAAGTAAACCGAAGTCTTCAGCTGTTTTCTAGCTATAAGTATAAAAGGCTCTATGGGACTGTGGAAGAAAAACAGTATTCATTCAAGTTTATGGTGATGGTGATGAGGGCAATGGAGATGGTGGGGACAGTGATGGTAGGGGCGAAGACATGGGCGCCGGGCGTCTGTCTGCAGCGCGGCAACCCCCTCAGTAAGGCGAGGTTCATCACTCAACGCCTGCCGACCTCCCCCCCCTCTCCTCCTCCCATCCAATAGCCCGTCCCCTGCTCCTCCCTCACGCGAGTTAAGATGAAAATCTTTTAGTTATTGTTCCTCGGCGTCCCAAATCCTGTTTTCGTAGCATATTAGTCGCACAAGATCTGTGATAAGCGTACTTTTTTTTCCAAGTACATGTGGAAGAAAAATCCTCAAGATGGTCCAGCTGTGAATTAAAAAAATGAGGCAAAGAAAAAAAAACCTGAAATGTAAAATCAAAGCAGATGATTAGTGCTGAAGATTTATATCCATTAACTCAACGTGGGGAAAAAATGTGATAAGAACGGAGCACGTTTGAGAAAGATATTTGATGTGGGTGGCACGGGACTTGAAATAGCTCGGCCTCTCTCCCTCACGAACAGTGCGGCGCAGATCCTCACTCGGAAGGCAGCCACTCTGCCCCTCACACCTGGCCTTCAGTGACTCCCTACACCTCCCTGGCCCTGCGAGGAGGCGATGAGGAGCAGTACTTGTCGCGGCATCCTAAGCAAATATCTCAAATGCGCCGCACTACCACCAAAAAAACAAAAACAAGACCGGTGCTCCCTGTAATCTGGCGCGGGTGTAATGAAGCCTCAACCAGCGGCCATCTAAAGGAAGGCGCCGCCGAGCTGCTGGGTCGTGGAATGTGCTGACGAGGAGGCGGTCGGTGCCGGGGCGTGGAGTTGCTAGATAAATTACCTGGAAATGAAGTGTGTTTAGGCTGCTTGGCAGAAAGTGACAAATACGTGATACATCAACCACTTTGATCTAATGAAAGAAAATGTTGCCTAGAGTTTAGCAATGTGTGTATGTGCCCTCCTTGAGGCTACATGGCGGCGGGAAACTTCTGTGCAAAGGTGGTGAACGTGAATACATTGGATTGAACAGTGAACAGAAGGAGCGATATGCACTGAATTTTGTTGAAACAATAAAAAGAGCCTTGATTCTCAGTAGGGATGTGTACTCGTCCTCATACCACCGACACAAGTTAAAGCAAGGAAAACGGGCGTAGACCTTTCTGTAGGTGTTGGCAGGGAGACTCGATGTGGCGTATGAAGGCTGCAACGTGTGATCAACTCGACGCGGCGCCAAAAACCAGCTGAGGCTCGGCGGGTGAGCGACTAACGAAGGGCAGTGCTCCCGGGGACACGCGGACGTAAGGTATGCACGTCATGTATTTAAAGGATAAGGAATGGATTTATTGATAATACTAGCTAGATATTTTCTTGTATGGTTGTATTTTTGCTATCGCAGTTTATTTAGATAGTGCCGAAATTCTTTTTTGTCATAGACATTACCTTGCGTTGCGATGTAACTCCTCAGTAACACAAGGCAGCTCATGCACATACAGTTCAGCTTTTTTGAGTGGAGGAGAGTCACTGGGACGAGGTTGAGAGATATTGCTCCAAAGAAACAGTTAAGGAGGCTGTGATCTTCAGCCAACTACCTCGGTTAACGTAGAGAGTCGTCAGTATTGTTTTTTTCGGGTATACATAAGATTTGGTTTTCCTTTGACGTCATTTTAAGCTTTGAAACGTTGGATCGTGCCTATCACCATTTTTTTAAAGATCCCTTTAATGCAGACGTCAAACATACATTGATGTCAGAGCTTCCCATTGTGTTGAAGGAGCGCCAGTATGCAGCACCTACTGCTGCTCTTTGGCTTTATAGCTCCAGCTACGCGGCGCGCCTGCAGCGTGACGCCCATCTATGAGTTCTTGAATAACCTTCTTAGTTTTGGTCTTTATTGTTACCTTTCAGGTTCAGTGCATGCAGGCTCCTTTGACTTTCATTTCACTCTGTAATGTTTCCCTTTTTCCCCCACTGGTTCTCCTTCATGAGCATTGTTGATCTTTCTGGAGACATCTTAAGACTTAGGTTATCTCCGAAGACGCAGGAATATTGCTGACAACGATGCAAACTAACTTCTTTCTCTCAGCTGAATCATAGTTTTGCTCCAAGAAGGAGGCAAACACTTGCCGTCTCAGGGAACATTGCCAAGCTGCTGTGGGCTCGAGGCTCCTCGTTCATCAAATTTGGTGCACCATTAAGAGCGTCAACCATAACTGCCGGATGCTTGCCGTCAGTCGAGGACTAAACCTGCAACATTCTCACGGGGCCTGAGTGCCAGTCCTATGGAGGCCCCGCGAGGTGTATATGCCCGCCCCACAAACTACCCACCCGCCCATCTCACCTCCCCACCTCTTCTCCCTTGGCTTCCCCGCGGCGCACGGTAATGAGGCGCGGAGAAACTATTATTCATCAATTCTTTGATCATTGCACCGTTAATCGAGTTTACTAAAATCATAGTAAGTAAATCAGCGAGAAAAGGAGACACACTATCATTATTCTATTTCATCTGATATTGATGACTTGAAAATTTTGATTAATGTCATCATTGGCCCAGATCCTCTATGAAGAGGTGTGTGAATGTGAAACAACCCCGAGATAAATGTAATAACCTTCGGGAGGCGGAATGATTAGAGCTGATCTTCATTCTCATACTTGGCTTTGAGCAAGGTTAGTCCTTATCATCAGCTGGTAGGCTCGAAAGGTGAGTAAAGCACAAGGAGGAGGAGGAGGAGGAGATTGTGACGTAGTGATGACGCTCAGGCGCAGCCAAAACGAGGACGCGAAGCAACATTCATCAGCAGACGCGAACAAGAGGTGGAACGGTGTTTTCTTTATCTCAAAAAGCTCGCAGAAGGTCGCTAGACAGCTGCCGGCCGTCGTGTCCGCCCTGACTCATCGGAGAACCAGCCACTCAAACACGAGCTCCATCGGCTTTGAAACGCCCAAATAAACAACTCTGTTTCTTTAACAGGATGTGCCAATAAATTGTGATCATGCATTTGATTTATTTTCGACGCCTCGAGAGCTACTGCAACGTTAGGAATGCGTCGTCTGAAGGAAGACTTCACCCACCACACTCACCACCCTCTGTAGGACGCCATTGTAAAGGCATGAAGCGACACTTGTTTCATGTTAACATTCCAGATTAAAAAAGGGGGAGGATGATTCCTTTCGACAATCGTTTTTTCTCCATCTTATACCTATTTGTGTTGACCTTCTCTCCTCTTCTTTACTTACCTTTATTTCTTTTTCATTTACTGTTTCTTATCAATTACACGTTAAGGTTAAGGGATGCACAAATCAGGCAACTCGCTCATGCTTGTTTGTCTCCCTACACCCCTTTGTCCCATAACAAAAGGTCCCGGGTGTGGCAACCTTGTACGAGTGGGTACTCCTCAGCTTGATGTGTACCCTAGTGATGCTCCACTTGTTGGTCTAAATATGTAGGGTATGGCGACTACAGGCTCTGCTGTGACCGATGGTACGTTTGAGATTATCTAAATCATTTATACCGTACATATTCATTTATTTACTTGTTATGAATACATATTTGTTTCTGTATTCATCAAGCGTACCCTTCCTTCAAGCGCGCCTCCCTGCGGGGTACCGAGATGATAGAGCCAGGCTGTCATAGTGACCTAGAGTGCCACCTCACCCCCCCCCTCTCTCTCTCTCTCTCTCTCTCTCTCTCTCTCTCTCTCTCTCTCTCTCTCTCTCTCTCTCTCTCTCTCTCTCATGCCCCTGTTTACATGAGAATCAGCTGCACGAGACAAATTCTTCGGGGTGTTATGAGTGGAGTGTCCGTGGTCGTGCAGTGTTTGTGTCACTGTCGAGTGTTTATTGTCAAGAGGACAGTAATGATCCACGCTCCCATGCGACGGATCACCACGACTCTTTACTCCTGTTAATAAAGTGATGCAGGCAGGTATTGGAGTAATTTTCCCTCATCACACTTCTTGTTCAACACAGCCCGAGGGAAATACCTTGACCCTCGTGTGTTTATTTCCAAACATGATCGTGTCGGGAAGCCTTTAGTAGTGCAGAGGTGATGACGGTGTGAGGCACAGGTCATAAATGTTTCATGAGCCAAAACTACAAAGTAACAGTTTTTTTTTACTTTTTTAATTATCTTTTCCTTTTTGTACGTGCGACCAGAACGTATGGGTCTGGTACACGTCATTTCCACTAGAAAAAAATAAAATAAAAAACCTCACTCTGATGCCTCCTATTAGTCCATGTCTGGGTGGGGGTCCTGGTGCCCCTCAACACGTTCATCCCGAGGCCTCACACCAAGGGCGGCGCATCACACTTTGCCCACAACACTCCTGGGCGTGACACTTAACAGGTGCGGTGTGCTCGTCAATAAACACAGACCTCCTATAAATAACTGACAGGAAAGATAACGTTGACTCATCGTTCTTCACGTCTCTATTAATTTAGTCAATATAATTTTTCTGATCTTAATTTCGATATCCATTGGTCACGGAGATGTTTTAGGACGTGTTAGGGGCGTCGGAGTTGGTGGATTGGGAGGCTGTTTCGAGCATCTACTTTTGGTTTGAATCAATAAATGAAGGAAACATTTTGCATATTAAAGGATTAGAGTTAGGCCGTGAATGTGTGCATTGTGACTCTGTGCAATGACCTTTCCTTACCAGTGGTATACATTAGCAGCGCTTGAGGGTCTCGCTGCCAGACTGCTGAAGGGACGAGGCGAGAGAGTCCATTCATAAAAGAGTAAAGGTTATTGAACCGCAGGGGAGCGAGGAGAAGATTAGGAAGTAAAAGAATCAGCAGCCAAAAGGTGAGGTAGCCTAGTGGTGTGCAAGACAGCCATCACCAGTGTGCTGAGGCCGTTGTGGCTGGTATTTGGGGCTGTTGGACTTTCAGGAAAACTGCTATTCAGTGATGATTAATACTTGTCATTATTCTCTGTCCACAGGTGGCAGTGTATGTGGCAGAAGGTGAGTCGACAGTCAAGGGTGATTTCCTTTTTCCCTCAAGGCAGGTCATCCTGACTGGCTGAATGGTGACCGCAACCATCCGTTCTGTTTGTTGATGTTTTCTCTGCCACGGGCAGTCGCGAGCATGTAAACCTAATGTCGTCATTCCCGGCAGGTGCTGCGGCGGCTGGCCAGACCCACCGTATATTTAGTGGCGCAGTGACGGCGGAGAGGGAGAGGGAGTCGCGAGGCAGGTGGGGGTACTGAGGGGCAGGCACGGGGTAGGGAGGGACATCAGGAGAGTGAGCCAGGCAGGGGGCGCCACGCCAAGGCAGGGGTGGTTGGCTGGCTCAGCTCAGTGGCTCCCAGTGCCAGCGGGTCTGGCGGTGTGAACGTGTGGTTCATGTGATGAGTGAACAGCCGTCTCAGGATGGACCGCCAACCGGGACGCCCTCCCGGGACATCCTGCCTGATCCCCTCGTGCAGGAGCAGGATTGCTTGGATTTGCAGGAGCATGAGGAGCAGCATCACCATGAATTGGTGCAGGCGGAGAATATTGACGGCGATCTGAGTTTGATCGACGACGACGACGTGAGAAAAATGTCTCAAGACTCATTAATATCCGGGAGCGGGCGGGGATCACCACTCCTACGCCCTTCCGCTGCTCCACGCCGCTATCAGGATTCAGACTCGTGTCCCAGTGTGTCACCCAGTCCTGATCCGGAGTCCCGTCTTCAAAGCTTTGATTTCAGCCCCGCTGGGGAACCGGTGAAGAGCGGGGGAATCACGGCGGCACTGCAGACAGAAAGAGAGTTCTTAGATTTTATGTTATCCCTTCCTCAAGTGCAAAAAGAAGGGCCCGGGCGACCTTCCCCGGCAAAGAAAGACGGTGCCCCTCAGCCCAATCAGCAACAAGAGGGACCAAAGCCGGTCCCCGAAGAAGCGCCGCCTCCCGTGCGGGCAGAGTCAGAGCAACGATGTCCCAGCCAAGCACCAGCAACCGTCGGTGCCGTCGTCAGTACCAAGATGGGTCTAGATCACCTCGACAACCTGTGCCGCATGATGGAGCAGCTTGGTGACCTTAAAGAACAAAATTCTCGTCTACAGCGTCGTGTTCACTACTTGGAGGAGCTGCAGGCGTTACAGGAAATGCACCGTCACCTGCAGGAAACTCTAGAGGCTCGGCGTTCAGGACTCAGACTGGACTCAATTCACTTGTCGGATTCTGACCCCCACCTGGATGACGACGGCGAGGGCGGCGGCGGTGGAGTGTCGCACCACGGCTCGGAGGACAGCCTGCTGCTGCTCGGCCACCACCAACCCGACAAAGGTAAGGCCCGCACCGTGTCTGCGAAGATCCGCTTACGTAGTAAATCCGTAGGAACCGAACTGCTTGACCCTGTGTCCAAAACCAAGGTTTCAGGCTGGAAAAGAGTGCGAGAGGCTCTGAAATGGGAACGTGCCACCCTCCTGCCCCCTGCACCTACCCCAGCCACTGCCACTAGTGCCCACCATCCTACCTCCTCCCCCCAGCCATCCCCTAGTCCCCAGTCCGCCACACTTCAAGACCAGTTCTTCCGACCCCCATCCTCATCCTCGTCGTCAAGTGTACTGACTGAAGTCATGACTGAGGAAGACCTACTCAACTTCTACCGTCAATTCATCGACAAGAGTAAGTATTTCTGCCTGGTCCTTTGCAAGCTCGATGTGTGGCGCCTCTGCTCCTTGACGGCCCATTCAGTTCATATTATGCAAATTAAAATTACACACGGTATGTATCGTGGTGCTTAAATTTGTTTGATTGTAATTATCTGTTTCTTAATCAATGTTTTCATGATGTGTTGTCGTGGGTATGAGTCCACTTGACACATTCGCACCACGTCGACTTGCTTCGTTCTTCTCCTCACCCTTCCGACATGTCAGTCACTTCCCGGACTTCCTGCCGCAGCCAAGCCCGCGCTGGCGAACGCTCAAAGTTGCCACGCATACTGCGCCTGCCTTGGCCCCAACCACTGTCAGCTCTCTGCGGAAGCGCATCACTTATCCGTGTTAAAAGTTGCTGTTGGCTGACGAGGTGAACTTTTGTTTGAAGGCTGCCAGTGCTGCCGCCACTCTCATTCTTCCTTGGTTTCAGCAATCTGCTGAATTCAGACGCTGACTCGCTTCGATGTGACTGTTAAATCATTCCATGAATATGTTTCAAATTTGATGCTTGCAACAATCGTTTTTTTTACCACCAAGCCTTCCTCTCCTTCCTTTCATTCTTCCCTCGCTTCTTCCTTTCGTCCCGCCAGCCCTTGAATGTTGTGATCCCGCCACCCGCCACGCGCCGCCCACCAGAAATACTCTACTCCGCCTGGCTCGGCCCCGTAGTGCTCCTGCCCTGTCCCGGCCCCGGGGAGGGTTGCCGGGGCACCGGGGCCACACAGACTCCACCGTCCGCAGGCAATACAACATTAACATTGTTCTTTTGACGACCCTCAAATGACATTCCCAAAGACGTGGGTCATAGAGCGGGAAGGACCATGCACGGTTGGGTTGAAGCCTATGCGTCGCTGTCTCGTTGACGCTCCCCGAGGTCCACAGCGTGTTATGTGCATCTTAGTTTTACTCCTGTCCCAGTGTCAAGAAAAGTATGGCAGGAAACGAGGGTTATGCAATAATGATTTAAAGCATCATGCTAAAAACAGACACTGGCTGCGCAAATAACGGTCTTTACACAACTGTATGACACTTATTGACCAGAAGAGAAAAAAATGGGCGGGGCAAACTCAGGCGGGAGTGAGACTGCTGCTGCTGTTGCTGGTGCTGCTGGTGCTGGTGCTGGTGCTGGTGCTGGTGCTGGTGCTGGTGGTGGTGGTGGTGGTGCTTATCTTCTGAGGGTGCTAACCTCTGCCTTCCTATCAATCACAACTGCATCAAAATAAAATTAACGAAAATTTCATAACACGGCGAATGTTTGTGATGTTCATGCACTGAATTCATACATGTAGAGCCTTTTTTTTTTTTTTTATCCCAGAGACGTTTAAAGAAAATGCATGAACCTCTCCTTTCCACTTCCTGTTCCCGATCCCTTCATCTTATTCTGCATCCTTCTCTGACTTTTACTCTTCTACATCTTCCTTTACCATGGCATCATTGCATCTATTGTCGCACCATCACTACCCTTCTTCTCCACCTTTGTCCCTTGCTAAGACTCGGTCATCGCTTCTAACCAAAAAAGTAACCAGTGAAGAAAGGGAATAGATTGTGTTTATAGGCGTCAGTGTCCTCCTTACACTATATAATTACGACGATCAAAGAGTGAGCGTGGGCGGCGGTCAGGACGATGCTGAGCGGCGGCCAAGAGCGTCATGGCATGTGTTTGTTTGTCTTGAAACTGGGTCTGCGCGGCGACTAACCCAGAGAGAGAGAGAGAGAGAGAGAGAGAGAGAGAGAGAGAGAGAGAGAGAGAGAGAGAGAGGTGCTCAATTATTACATACTCATACTACCAATTCTACCAACAAATACCATTACAACTTCACTAAATCATACTTTGAAGCTTAATACGACAACCTTGTGAAACTTTTAGATCGTCCAAACTCTTCAAATAATTAACCTTGCATCAAACTCAATATGTTCCTCCAGAATTTTTTGTTTTCAATAGGTCCCTTCTCATATCCTTCAGACGACTGCGTATCCTTTAAGTTCCTTTCATGCCCATCCAAACGAACTCTTACATATATTTTCTATCAGCCCTCTAGTACCTTTTACATCCCTTTTAAACAAACTCATATTACGCTTACTCTCCCAACTTGTCATTTAAATTTCATCCCTTACACATCCCTTCTGTCTATCCTTACCCTTGCCTCAGTTCTGCCTCACTCCATCACTCTATCTCTCCATGGCTCCCTCCATTCCTTCCTCAGATCTGCAAGAAGCCTCACATATCCCTTCTTTCAATTTTTTCCCTCTCTCTTTCCCTCTCTTATTCCCTCTATCCCTTCTCTCTCCTTTCCTCCCAGTTACAGTCTCGAGTAACTTTAAAACACGCAGCCCCCAGACGCTTGCTTCCGTGTGTCGCCAGTCAGTGTCCCAACATACAGTCATCTCCATTAACTAGTATCATAGTTTCTGGATCTCTGGTAACATTCACAATATGGCTTCAGGACCGGTAATCTTAGCGGAAACAAAGAGTGGTTTACCTGGCTTAAAGTAAAAAATGGTGTGCCCCAAAGATCGGTGCTTGGTCCAGTTCTGTTCTTGGTAAATGTTAATGACGTAGACGAAGAGGTCACATGCAAAATATCGAAATTTGTCGATAACACGAAAATTATCATTAAAGTAATTAAGATAAGATACAGAAAAACCTTGCAATCAAATTTAGATTGATAAACTTGTTGGGCCAGCGAATGCAAATATAATTTAAAGTCGTTAAACTCAAAATATTACACATTAGAAGTAATAACAATGGCGTTCAGTATTTAATGTCCAAAAATGTTCTACAGTAAATTAGAAAAAGGATCTGTATCGTAATATGAAGTGATTTGAAGTTGAGCCATTGTTATTCAGAGGTAATTAAAACCACTAACAAATCAGTTGTCTTTATCCGCCATGCATTCTCTAATAAATAAGAATAAGTCTTATTAAAACGTTATAAATCGCTAGTTAGCCCACGTCATGAGTACTGTGTGTAATGTTGGTCCTCGTATTACGAAAAATAAATAGAACATCTAGAAAGAATATGACTAAAAATAACAAGAATAATTTCCAGGCTGAAGAAGACAAAGAACTAAACCTATTCAGCCTATCGAAATGGAATATGCGGAGTGTCTAATAGAAGTGTTAAGATTATTAAAAGGATTTGATATCATCGATTCAGAAGATTACCTTGCAGACACTTGATTAAATATGATAACAGTTTTACCACTTATCTTAAACGAAGCCAGTCGCATAAATAACCTGGAAAATTCTCGGATGAACCTTCGCTTATATTATCTTAAGTCTCTCACCTTTGATCACAAACAGCCTCATAATGTTCAACAGCTCTATACTGCGTGTTCCTTTGTGTTCCTCATCCTCCTCTTCCTCTTCTTTTACGTCTTTATTTTCATGTAATCCTCGGCCACTTCTGAGAAACACGGATAAATATGTCACTGCATCTGACGGGCGCGGCAGCTTGATGTTCGTTGGTGTGTTTGGTCTGCGTCCAGGGTGACCGGCACCTCTTCCTCTTCCTTGTTTGCTTTACCAACCCATTCTCATCGTCCCCCTTTCGTTCTTGTCTTATTATTTATGTTCATAATCTTTGTCTTTGTCCTGCTGCTCTACCTACACCTTCTCCTCCTCCTCCTCCTCCTCCTCCTCCTCCTCCTCCTCCTCCTCCTCCTCCTCCTCCTCCTCCTCCTCCTCCTCCTCCTCCTCCAATCCTCTATTCTTCCTTGTCTATGTATGAGAGAGAGAGAGAGAGAGAGAAACCTAACCACGTCCAGTAGAAAAAAAAATAGAAAATCAACAAACCACTGAGACCAAAATATATATAGGATCAAATTAAATTGTCACGCGTGTGTATAGCGTCAGGTAGGAGGGATAGGGAGGGAGGGGGGTGGGTGTGTGAATAATTAGGAAGGAAGGTAGATAAATCGAGACAGGTAGGCAGGTCAAATAAATCGGCTGACAGACGAACGAGGAGGAAGGTAGATAAGTACACAAACAGATTCTCAAAGGTGGATGCTGACGTAGGTAGGTAGGTAGGCAGGTAGGAAAGTAGAGAGAGAGAGAGAGAGAGAGAGAGAGAGAGAGAGAGAGAGAGAGAGAGAGAGAGAGAGAGAGAGAGAGAGAGAGAGAGAGAGAGAGAGAGATCATCTTCCAACCATAGGGAGTGGAAGGTGTGTCCTCTGAGGCGTCAGTGAAGTGCCCTTAGGAGGAGGTCCCTGGAGGCTTGTGATGGCAGACACACGTTCAGACGGACCGACAGACAGACATATAAACATATTTACTTAATGAACGACCAACTCACACACACACACACACACACACACACACACACACACACACACACACACACACACACACACATTACTAATCATCGGTAGTGGTCATCAACAAATCCATTTAACCTTGCTGCATAAGAGGCACACTTGCTGAGGTTGAGGCCTGGCCACACCCCTGGCCCTGCTGGCTCTCTGCGTGGCCCTGAGCCATTTTCGGGGACTGAATCTTCGTTGAGAGAACATTAGCTTTCTTTTTTTTCTTTTGTATGAGAGTTTTCACGTGAAGCCTCCATTATTAAAAAATGTGTAAGATTGTTCGTCTACACACACACACACACACACACACACACACACACACACACACACACACACACACACACACACACACACACACACACACACGATAAAAGCACCTCTGGCAAACAATATTTTTCCTCGTATCACCTTCTGCTTCATTCTTGCAGCCTCATTTACGAGTGTACTTTGTGGTGGTGATGGTGGTGGTGGTGGAGATAATGCTGAAGGTGGTGGTGGTGGTAGTGATGATGGTGGTGATTGAGGTTTTGGTGATGGTAATGGTGGTGGTGGTGGTGGTGGTGGTGTTTCAGCAGAAATGGTAAATACTGACAATAATTATGATGACGGTAGTGAAGAAAGAGATGTGGCGGAGGAGGAGGAGCAGGAGAAGGAGGAGGAGGAGGAGGAGGAGGAGACGGAGGAGATGATGGTGGTGGTGGTGGTGGTGGTGGTGGTAGTGGAGATGGTGCCAGCTCAGAGCGGTAAAGTTGGCACCCCGCCCGAAGGCACTTAATCAAGGCAAAAGCGTCAAGCGAGATATTATTTTTTTTCCCATCTTCCCTTTCTTCCTCATCTCCTCTCTTCTCTTTCTTCACCATTATAATCTTACTTCCTATCATCCTCACTCTACAGCCACGGCCTCATCCTCCTTCTCTCTTCCTCTTAGTTTGCATGAAGTAAGAGGAAATCGAGTCACACTATTTCATTCACACTGAAAGACGTGTTTGTTTTCATAGCTGTCTTCCATCTCCTTGTGTTAAAACTATTAGTGGTGGTACTGGTAGTGATGAGCCTTTAACACAGAGCCGAATGCGTGGTTTTCTTCATTGGGGGAGCCTCATAAGCGACAACAAGGCGCCTGGGGGTTGGGTTGGTTCAGGAGACGTGTGCGACGGGTATTGTGTCTAGAACGTACGTATATATTTACATACAACCTCATTCACTGTTTGACGGAGACTGCACTGAAGGTGTGAATGAAGGTTTATGAAAGGTGAAGGAAAGGGTGGTGGGCGAACTTCTTTTTTTTGTGGTTGTCATGTGTGTGTGTGTGTGTGTGTGTGTGTGTGTGTGTGTGTGTGTGTGTGTGTGTGTGTGTGTGAATGGTGGGTGGGTGGGTAGTGGGTGGTGGAAGTTTATAGTGTCAACGTTGGTGAAGTTGGTGAACAAACGCGGAAGAGAGAGAGAGAGAGAGAGAGAGAGAGAGAGAGAGAGAGAGAGAGAGAGAGAGAGAGAGAGAGAGAGAGAGAGAGAGAGAGAGAGAGAGAGAGAGAGAGAGAGAGAGAGAGAGGACATACCCATCCCACTTCTTCACACCTCCCACCCAACACCACCCTACGCACATCGCCCACACTGCCTTGCCACACTCCATGCTCATACATTTCCCTGCCGATTCCACTTACAAGGCTTTCCTGGTCGAGAAGGCGTCATTGTCACCCCTACTCATGTCCCTCGTCATCTATGCTTCTCTGGGTTACAATGATCTGATAAAATAGAGAGAAAAGCAAGTATTGTTATGAATTAATAGCAGGAGGAGGTGTAGGAGGAGGAGAAAGGTAGAAGAGTGAAAGGATGAACCTACTTTGTGTTTATTTATTTATAATTGTATTCCTCGTTGCATAATGTTTTTTATTTATAGTTTGCATTACATAACGTCTGTATCTCACTCTCGTCTCATGCCATAACGTTTTTTAATGTCACACGTAAGCATTGTATAGCGCTTTCATGCATGAGTAATTTGTTAAAAAGACTAAAAATACTAATAATTTCGTCCATAAGTATTAACTGATGAAGAGGAAAGAAATGTGGATGCATCATGTTCAGTGTCACGTGTTGAGGTGGGAGGAATACGAGGAGAAAGACAGGAAGAGGAGGAGGAGGAGGAAGAAGAAGAAGAAGAGGAGGAGGCGAGGGGAGAGATGCCACCAACGCCCTAGAATGACTAAGCTTACCTTCCTTTCTTTGTGTGTGTTTTTTCCTCCCTTTCACTTCGAACACGTGTACAGACACACACACACACACACACACACACACACACACACACACACACACACACACACACACACACACACACACACACATGTGACTCAGCAAACTATGCAGCAACAACAATAGCAGCAAATACTACTATTACTACTTCTACTAATAATACTAATACTACTGATAATAATAATGATAGCTTTAATAATAATAATAATGATAATGATATTAATAGTAATAGTAATAATAATAATAATAATAATAATAGAATGATAATGATAATAATAGTAATTATAATAGTAATAATAGTAATATGAAAACTACAACAACAAAGTATTCAAACAGCAGAAAGAAAGGTAACAAAAAATGTGTCGTTTTGTCGCCCTTCACGAGAACACGAGAACACGAGAACACGAGGACGGGACAAAACAGTGGAAAAGGTTGTCTGCGGCTTTCGTCACGCCATTTTTTTGTCTCCCTTCCTCCCGTCCCCTTCACCTCTTCTTTCCTTCTCCCTACTTTTTTTTATTAGAGAGAGAGAGAGAGAGAGAGAGAGAGAGAGAGAGAGAGAGAGAGAGAGAGAGAGAGAGAGAGAGAGAGAGAGAGAGAGAGAGAGAGAGAGAGACCAAGACCTCTCCTTTCTCTCCCTCATCTCTTTTTCTACTGTGATTATTTTTACCTTTTGGTGTAATCTGTGTGTGTGTGTGTGTGTGTGTGTGTGTGTGTGTGTGTGTGTGTGTGTGTGTGTGTGTGTGTACGTGCCTACCTGACGTGTGTCGTGTTCGCTCCGTGTGTCTCCTCCTCACTAGTTGGCATCACTGTCAGGTCCTAATTGTAGTACGCCCCTTACGCGGAAATTCAGTCGTTTTTCCAGTCATCCACGAAGTGACTCAAGCTTTTTCTCCGTCCGCATTAAAGGATCAGTTCATTGCAACAAACTTCCCGCCGCGACCCTGTGATGAAGCCAATAATTTCCTCTATAATTTCTCTTTTAAGCTTTTGAAAGTTTTTACCTGTCGTCGCCCACCAAAGGTCTCAACACTTTGCATAGAGATTTTAATGCCTCTATAAAAGTTTAATAAGTGTCTTTACTAGGTTTAAATGGAGTGGTTATTAGCTTAGTGGCTTATCCAGTGCAGTGTTTGTAAAAAGATGAACATAAAACACTAAACACGATGCAGTGCTCAGCTTTCCATCTCCCACAAAGTCAGTGTTCCGACATTTAATGTTGTGATCAACCTTGTGTCCATATCTTGTGTTAGTGTACGTCTTGAAAGCCATGAAACTCTATCAGGGTTGTCATGTACGTGCATCCTGACTGGGAAAGGCATGTGCTGGCTCTCAACTCAACTCTGTTTTGTTCCGCACTCTCCCTGTTGGTGATGGCAGTTCACGTCTAATGAAGCACCGTTGCATATAGATGAAGTAAGTGACATAATTCTAGTCTCTTGTCCCAGAATGCTTACGGGGGTTTTTTTCCGCTTAACTCTTGCTCTATGAAATTTTTCGTCCCCTCTATGCTCACGTGCCAGAACTTGACTCCTTGTTGGAGGGTTGCCGCGGGGTAAGCAGCTCTCAGGGCTCGTTGGTGTAGGGGGGAACACACACACACACACACACACCACACACACACACACACACACACACACACACACACACACACACACACACACACTTGCACATACACACAATTACACATCAAACACATGCCATCCTCGAGGTACTCTTCATAGCCACCACCACCATCCCTTCCTCCTTCCCCGGTCCCTTGGCTTCTCACCTGGCAAAAATCTGCGAGCCACCTGCGCTAACACATGAAACACACTCGCATAAAACACACGCTAGGGATGCCTTGGTGCCTCATGATGGTGGCTATGTGTCAAAAGTACTGTGTGTGTGTGTGTGTGTGAGAGAGAGAGAGAGAGAGAGAGAGAGAGAGAGAGAGAGAGAGAGAGAGAGAGAGAGAGAGAGAGAGAGAGAGAGAGAGAGAGAGAGAGAGATGAGGGGGGGAGTGCAGACATACAAACAGACAGTAGACAGACAAACAAGGATTCAGACTCGAGCGCCAGTGACTCAGATACGTCAACAAACAACCTCGAACTTGTGTCGTCTTAACCTGGTGACGAGGCAACGTGTGTGTGTGTGTGGGTGTGTGTGTGTGTGTGTGTGTTTGGCTGGTTTGCTGGCTTGCTATCAGTCTGTCCACTTGTCTTATATCTGCATGGCTTTCTATCTTGTTGATTGACTGGTATGCTAAGTGACTGGCAAGCTGGGTGGGCTGTCTATATGTTTGACTGACTGGGTGGGTGGCTGACTTGGCTCTTAGTATGTCTATATGTCTTAATTTGTTCTGCTTATAGGCTTATTAATTCTTCATCTGTCTTTGTGTCTGGTGTATCATTTGTGTATATTCTGTCTGAAGGTCTGTCTATCTGTCTGCCGGTGGTCTCTTTGTTTATGTTTTTTTTTCCTATATGTCTGTATGTCTCATAACACTCCCTCACTCTGGCTCCCGTTCAAGCGTGAGTGTTGCAAGGTCATTGAGTGTGTGAAAGCGGAAGTAACA
>JAPQNM010000005.1:20357508-20402508 GCA_029783475.1 Metacarcinus magister | reverse complement strand
CTTTCTTAACACCCCCCCTCTCTCTCTCTCTCTCTCTCTCTCTCTCTCTCTCTCTCTCTCTCTCTCTCTCTCTCTCTCTCTCTCTCTCTCTCTCTCTCTCTCTGTGTTCTCTTTCCATCAGTCCTTTATCTTTCCTTTCTTCTCTCCTTCCTTCTTCCCTTAACCAACATATACATTCCTCTTAATGTTAAATTCCTGCACCTACTTGTTTTTTTTTCTTTCTTTCTTTTTTCATGAACGTATTTTCTGGGTGTGGAGTGTTGTCAGGATTCATATTTTTTTTTTTTTAAGTTTTTCATCAATGATATAATGCATTCTACGTGGACATTGATTGGGTTTGTTTTCATTCTTGTTGTTATTATTATTTTTTTTTTTTTTATGTTAATTAAACTGATCTTCTTTTCTCATTCTGACTTTTTTTTTTTATCTCTTTTCTTGTCTCTTTTAATTCCATTTTTTTTTTATCTTGCATTTTCTGTTCCTTTCCTGCTTTTGTTTTCCTTCTTGTCGCTTTAGTCATCCACGTGTGTTGCTTTCCATTCACTAAGTTTATTTACTCTGCCTAAATGTCTTCATATCTCTCTCTCTCTCTCTCTCTCTCTCTCTCTCTCTCTCTCTCTCTCTCTCTCTCTCTCTCTCTCTCTCTCTCTCTCTCTCTCTCTCTCTCTTTCTTCTTGTCTTCTCTCTTCATTCTCTTCTCGTCCATCATCGACTTCTCATCTACTTGTTTTCTCTTTCATCCTCTCCCTCTTCCTCCTTCTTTCCCTTCCCACCCGCTCCCTTCCTCCTCTTCTCCCCTCATTTCCCTACTCCTCCCCTCCCCTCCCCTCCCCTCCCCTCCCAGTCACTTGGCGAGGTTAAGGTAAAACTCTCCTTCAGATATAACTAGGCGAGGGAGGAGAGGGGAGATTGGGGAGAGGGGAAATGAGGGGAAGTTGGGGAGGGGAAGAGAGGGGAGGAAGGGGAAGAGGGATGCAGGGGTTTATTCAGGTGTTGTGTTGGAGTTTTCAACGTCCCCCTCCCCTTTACAGAGAGAGAGAGAGAGAGAGAGAGAGAGAGAGAGAGAGAGAGAGAGAGAGAGAGAGAGAGAGAGAGAGAGAGATACCAGTCATGTAGAAAGAATGAACCTTCAAAAAATATTTCCTCTAAATGTTTTAAATACTTGGAAGGGAAATGGTAAGCAGGTGTGTAGTGGTGGTGATGGTGGTGGTGTTGTTGTTGTTGTTGTTGTTGTTGTTGTTGTTGGTCAGGTGTGTGGTGGAAAGTGTCCAGCATTACAAGGCTTGGTATGTGGCAGCTAGGAATATGTAGCGAGAGTGTGCACAGTTATTGATGGAGGCCAGCTGTGTGTGTGTGTGTGTGTGTGTGTGTGTAAAGAGAGGGTGTGAAAAGGTTGTATGGATAAGCGAAACATTCTCTCTCTCTCTCTCTCTCTCTCTCTCTCTCTCTCTCTCTCTCTCTCTCTCTCTCTCTCTCTCTCTCTCTCTCTCTCTCTCTCTGTTGCTTCCGCCAAATATTCGCCTCGTGTCCCTGCTGAGAGAGTCATAAGGTCTCTGTCTCGCGTACCGTCACCCTGCTACGGCCTCGGCTTTCACTCTGACAGATCTAACACCATCTTGGCTTTGGGCGAAGCTGAGAACCCATTCACGTCGCCGAGATGTATGTGTTTAGATTATTTACTATTCACGGTGTATGAAAAAATGGTGTGGCATGGACGTCGATAAGCCAAAATAAGCATGTGTGAGGCTAAGGTTTCGAGGTATATGGAGAGAGAGAGAGAGAGAGAGAGAGAGAGAGAGAGAGAGAGAGAGAGAGAGAGAGAGAGAGAGAGAGAGAGAGAGAGAGAGAGAGATTAATTATTTCTATCTTAAGATGACAAACTAAACTTGGTGAAAAATAAGGCTTTTCTTCATATCTATTACACTACAACCACTTCGTTAACACTGGTATTAGTAAGCGTTTTGGTAAAGCACCAACAAAAAGTGGGACATACATCACGCTGACACTGACATTTACAAACCAGAAGTCGTTGAGGGATTGAGTCAGCGACAAGACAGACCACTTGGAATGAGCACGAAGATGTGTTACGAAATCTGTTGCTGCCACTATCGATGCTGTTGATGTTGTTGTTGTTACTATTGGTATCATGGCTGATTCTGTAATAGGGAAGAGTCACTCTCATCTTACTTTTACTTCGATCGTCCTTCAGGTTTCCTTTCCTTGTGCTTTCTTTATTGTTCTCTCTTTACGTATATTGTCGATATTATCGTTTTTCATTGCACTTTATTACCTCCCTTTCCTTACATTCTCCTCTACTTTTCCCTTCCCTGTCACCTTCCTCCCGTCCCTTACACCTCTTGGCCTTCCACAGGCCAGCTGCTGGATCTCCCAGAATCCCCTGTGAGGCGGCATTCCACTTCCGACGGCGACCACCACGTCGCCACCCTGGACCGGGAACCCCCGACCCCCGCACACGACAAGGAGAAGAAGGGTCACCGCTCAGCATGGGGCATGGTAGGTCAGCTGAGGCCAAGGTGGACCAACTGGGGACGAGGTGGACCAGCTGGGATCAAGGTGGGTCAGCTGGTGTTCAGCCAGGTCAGGGTGATGGGTCAGAGAGGGTGGAGGGTCATACTTGAACCAAAATACACAGACTAGGAGCGTCAGAGTGGGTCGGTTTGAGGTTAAGGTGAGATCATGTTTCGTTGCTCTGCTCAGGTGTCTGTCAGCTTCCTCTCTCACTATAGTACGTAGGAATTGCATGAGCAGGCTTTTGTTGTTTGCATGTCTATAGATTAGGACTTTTCTTATTTATGAGCAAGTATTTATCTTAGGACATGTAGAGTGTGTCTTTCCGCCTGACACATGTGACCACCTTCGCTCCCATCCACAGGTAAAGAACATGATCAGCACACGGCGCGACAGCGTGAGGAAAAAGTCCTCGTCTGCGCATCGCAAGTCGACGGTAGAACGTCCAGGACGCAACCACACTGGCGTAGTTGTCGAGGTCGCGGCTGCATCAGATCCAGAGGTGGGAGGACAAGTGAAATTTGTCTTGAACTGTTATGTCACTCTTATAAGGAACTCTTACTAGATTAAACCTATTACGAGACGAGTTAATGTTCCAAAAGTTGGCATAATTTCCTCATTGATGTGATCTCAGTGGCGCCTCATTATTTTGTGCAGGACTACGAGGTGGATTACGACGGTCAGGCGGGGGAGCCGGTGGACCCTGGAGGCCTTTCTTGTTTCGCAATGGATGCCGATGTCGATTGGGAAATTGGTGGCGTGTGGGTGGGACCCCCAGAAGATGAGGTGCCCACCTTGCCCAGCCCCACCACAAGCCTGGGCGTGCGTAGAAGCAAGCCGCAGCTCACCATCACGGTACCCTCCAGCGAGGACCTCAGCCTTGTGCAGCAGGTGGGCGGCTCCTCCCCATGCTAACAATTTCTCCCCCAAGAATGGCTAATTGAGATATAACAGGAAGGTGGCTACTTTGACATTTACGAGTTTTCCTGACTGATCCTTGTTTCGTTCTTCGTCACACATAGGGCAGAGAGAAGCCACGCCCTCCCCCAAGATCCCCAGAGATCCGTCGCAGAAAGAATTCTCCCTCGCAGGTATACACTCTCTCTCTCTCTCTCTCTCTCTCTCTCTCTCTCTCTCTCTCTCTCTCTCTCTCTCTCTCTCTCTCTCTCTCTCTCTCTCTCTCTCTCTCTCTCTCTCTCTCTCTCTCTCTCTCTCCGTTTGTTTACCTCCGTGACGTCACCGGCGCAGACTTTGTTTACTCACCACGTTATCCTGACACGTGGTATTTTTATCGGTGACGTGATGGCTGGTGCTACTTCAAGATGAGTTACGTGTTGCATATCGCTCCCTTAACTATGTTTTTTTTTTTTTAATATTTTCCTCCTTCGCCTCTGTAAAACATAAAACATTGTTTCCTAAGATTACTAATACACTATTTTTCTCCGCGTCTCCTGCATCATGGCCTTCTGTAGCTGGACCCTCGGACTCCCCTCCTCCTCCCTAGGACGCCTCCCTCCCCACGCCGCGCCTCCCACTGGACCAAGGTGAAGAAGGCGTTCTTGACGGGGCAGCAACACCAACACATCAAGGCGGAGTTGCAGGTGGCGGGTTCCTCCTCCCTTCCGCCCTCCCCCAGCAGGAAGACAACCACCTTCCACTTTGACGCGCCACCAGACCAACTATGTGAGTCGTGTGTGTGTGTGTGTGTGTGTGTGTGTTCCTAAGTTAGCTAGTGTGGTTTGTGTGCCTAAGGTTTAAGCCAGTAGTAGATCCTACTATAAATAGCTATTCAATCTGTAGTGAAAAAAATTACCACTTGAACGTGACAAGCCACTGTCGTTATGAGGACGTTAGTTGTATGATATAGTAGTAGTAGTAGTAGTAGTAGTAATAGTAGTAATAGTAGTAATAGTAGTAATAGTAGCAGTAGTAGTTGTAGTAGTTGTAGTAATAGCAGTAGTAGTTGTAGTAGTACTGGTAGAAGTAGTACTAGTAAAAATAGTAATAATACCTTTCCCCTTTCATAACATTTGTCGTGTCTCACTCATCATCTACACGCTCTTCTCCTAGGTGTAGGCGCCTCCATCATGGACGACTCCAGCTCCCCAAGCATATCCCTGGAGGCCTCCCCAGACGCTCTCGCCTCCCATAGCCACAGCACTTCCACGCCCTCACCTCAACCCCACCCCACGCCCTCCCCGCAGCCCTCAGGTGACCAATGAGAGAGAGAGAGAGAGAGAGAGAGAGAGAGAGAGAGAGAGAGAGAGAGAGAGAGAGATATGAACTGATAGTCAATATATAAGTTTTATTTTCGTCAGCAGTGCAGAGGAACCTTGCCGACCTTCAGAAGAGCCTGAGTGGTGAGTTTAACCGCCGCTTGCAGGAGTGGGAAAAGTTGAAGAGTGGAGCAAGTCAGGGAGGCCCCGCCCCTGCAGCCTCGTCAGGACCCCCTGTTGCCTCAGTCCACCCCGAGGAAAACTTACCCCACGAGTTTCGTAAGAAGTTGCATGAGTGGGAGAAGATGAAGGAACGGGAGCGGGAACGTGTAAGTAACCTGGTGTGTTGTGACCTTGTGACCCACACATCATCATGCTCTCGACTTGACTCTCAGGTCTCCTTACTTTGATCATTCATATTCATTTATTTAGATTGATTGGAAAGAAAGGTTAATTTGGATACATTCATATAAACTATTACTTATTAATTCGTCCTCCATTTTTACTTATTTCTTACCACTGTCAGTGTGATTATGTGTACCTAATAATATACACTTTCTTACACATGTCATTCTTCACATCTACGCCATCACATGTAAGTCCCACTGTCACGTGACTGTGTATCGTTGCAGGGCAAAACCGACCTCCCGAGGGGACAGGAGGACGTCAAGACCAAGGTGCATGGCGAGGACGATCTTCCCGCTGACTTCAGGAAGAAGCTGACTGAATGGGAGATCCGTAAGGCCTTGGTGGGAAAGAGTCAGCAGAACGTGGAGGAGCTGCAGAAGAATCTCGGTGAGGAATTCAACCGTAAAATGGCTGAGTGGGAGAGGATCAAGGCTTCAGCCTCTCACGGCCAAATCAAGACTGCGGCAAGTCATCTACAAGTAAAACCTTCCGCTTCCGTTAGCTGCATACAGGCCAAGCCCATTGCCCCGCCAAGTCAGGTGCCATACAAGTCTGGCAGCATATCTGGTGAGAGTCAGATAAAAAGCTCGGCTTCCACGAGTCATGTATTGGTGAAGGGGTCCCTGGCAGGCCCCGGCGGCAGCCCCAGACTAGACAGGAAGGGCTCCGGTCACAAGATCAAGAAGAGCAAAGCCAACAAAACTGATAAGGCTCCTGTGGTAAGTCTAGAAGCTGTATTGACCTCACCCTGTTGGCATGGCTTGCCTTGACGACCATGTTGACCTAAATCATATGATAAGGTAGTTATAGTCATGTATACTTTATAGTTCCTGATATACTGCTCAAGAATTATCTTCCCATCTGTCGTTTCTCTATATGTACACGACAAGTTTTCATCAATACATACAATGAACAAATCATCCTGTTGTTACATGCCAATGTTATAACACTTTTGACGTTTATGTATCTACATCAATGCGTAATGAACTTTCATCTTAGGTTTATCTTAGTACGACAATTGACTTTTTTTTTCTGGAAGCAGCAGAGTAAGGGTGATGGAGGCAACAAGGGGCGGGACAAGTCAGACAAGGAGCTACAGTGGCTTGAGAAAGAGTTGCTGAAGGTGGAGAGGGAGAAACAGCGGTTGGAGAGAGATAAAGAAAAGTTCCTCGAGAGACAAGCAAGGTATGGGACGGCTTGGAGAGGTGGAGAAGAAATTAGAAGTAGCAGTAAGCTCAGGTATTGATAGTCTTTCTCTCTTTTCTTATTATGTCCTTTTCTTATATTTCTCTTTCACTCTCTCCCTCCTTCTCCCTACACACTCACTACACCTCTTCCTTAACTCATACAGTCCCTTTGCTTCCTTCGCCTGGCCATTCACCACAACACGGTCAACAACAGGCTGGAAAAGATGCGGCAGGCGATGGCTCGAGGCGGCCCGGCCAAAAAGAAGGAAATTTACATCAAAACGTCAACGGGGGAGTTTCGCTTCGAGGGCATCAGCCAGACGTTCACCAAGAAGCTGTACGAGTGGGAGGAGCGGCGTGGCATCAGGCCTGAGTCATCCACCATTGCGTTGCTCGACCCCAACTATAAAGCGCCAGAAAAGGAGGTGCAGGAAAAGCCGAAGAGTCCCGAGGTCGTCCGTCTGGTTAGGTGAGAGAGAGAGAGAGAGAGAGAGAGAGAGAGAGAGAGAGAGAGAGAGAGAGAGAGAGAGAGAGAGAGAGAGATTGTATTATTTTTTTCCTCATGCATCCATGATCATACCACTTTTTTCTAGTATTGTTTAATTCCTGTTGTTTTCCTTTTATTGATTGGTGTTATTTTCTTATGGTTCAACTTAAAAACTGCTCCTGAATGCACCACCACCACCACCACCACCACCACCACCACCACCACCACCACCACCACCACCACCACCACCACCACCACCACCACCACCACCACCATAACTGTTACTCCGCCGCAGGTCGAAGTCTGAGTCCTCGATGGTGGCGGATCTGATGAGCCCAACGCTACACTCTCGCGCCTCCAGCCTTTCCCTGGGAGAGAGGGAACCGGATGAGTCACTCTTGCAGGGTGGGTGGCGTTCCATAGGGGAAGATGAAGGATTTAATGTTTTTTTTTTTTCAAGGGTGGAGAGAGGGAGAAAGAAGGGCAGGATAAGGAACGAAAGTGAAGATTATATTTCTTGTCAATTGCTTGTATCTGCACATTTTTTTTCTAAGTATTATTGAAGTTAGGAAAGGGGGAGAAAACTGAGGAAGGGAAAGCGAAATTAAATATCAGGGAAACTATTACCATCATATTAGTTAATCGTTAGTGTATAATCACTCTGGTCTCTCCTTCTGCCACTGCGGCCGGACAGCTGATAACAAGGCAGCCAGTGAGCCCACCCTGGCAGCGGAGGACTCAGGCTCCCCGAAAGTGGCCATGTTGGTGCAATTGGAGGAGGTAGTGGACGACCTCTCCGCCCTTCACGACCCCACCACACCCTATGCTCCTGCCGAGATCACCAGGAACATCGACTCCTCTGGCAGGTGAGTCCTCCAGCGTGATCCACTTGCCTCACTGTTACCACCATGAAACAGACGCAGCCCTTTGTGGCCATGCGCCAACGGGATATAAGTGTTTATTTTATATGCAAAATAGCATGTCAAACTTTCCAATCCTCGTCAGTCAAGGTTTGCGTGAAGCTTTCCATTACAATGAAGCAGCGCTCAGTGTGCAGAGTGAGGGCGGGGTTATGTTCCAGCCACGCAGCATGAGACCACAAAGATATCAGAACTTACCATTAACTGCAAAAAAAAGATTGTTAATAGCTGTGATTGCATTAATGTGTAGGAAACCTTTGTGAGCTGCAACAGGTGTTTGTACTATCTATATGTTTCCTTCCCAATCTTCAATCCCCGCCTGTCTTTGTCGTCCATTCCTCATCAATCTCACCTCTAACTCCGCACACTTACTCCCTCTATGCCTTAGTGAGGAAGACGTGACGCGACGGCGACGCGCGGATGACGACGATGATGACCTGGCCACCAGCTTGCAGCGGAATGACAGCGGCCGTGGACACGGGTCGTACCGTTCATTGCTGCATGAAAACATGAGTCTGCTAGACAAACTCCGCCAGCAAGAGGATCTCTGTCGAGCGCTTGAGACTCAGATTGGGGACATCGACTCCAAGATGGACAACGTGGCTGACCAGCACCTCAAAACTCTGGGTGAGGCAGCGGAGAGGGGCCGAATTTCATCTTGTGTGACTTGAATTAATACTTTGTAAACTAGTGGTTATAGTCTTGAAATTTCAGTAAGCTGTGTAATAATAGTATGTAGTAGTTAATGAACTACAACTTTTCATTTACACCTTGGATTAGGAAAAGAATAATAGTCAACTTCTTGTACTGCTTGGCCTCACAGAGGAGAATTTCAAAGTTAAATTTGTGATTGTTTTGACCAAAATGAGTCAACATCTCCTTTGCGTTAGCTAAGGTCACTTTTTAACTTCACCTTTCATGTCCGTGTCCTACAGAGAAGCTACACCGCCAAGTGACCATCATGAAGGATTCCAGCGACCCCTCCCACGACCTAGAGGACGACATTCTCGATGACGGCTCTGGGGACGCTGAAGCCAATCAGCGCCTCATCAATCAACTCAAGTCCCGTATCGTGGATTTGGAAATGCGTGGCGACCACCTTATGAATGAGAAGGAACAGCTGGAGGTAAAGAGGAGGAGGAGGAGGAGGAGGAGGAGGAGGAATAGGAGTAGGAGGAGGAGGAGATGTAGTTATAAGTTATTCAAATTAATGCATCACACACTGAGGTCGCTTACTATTGTGACAATGGGAATATTATTTGCAATTGCTTCACTGGCTGTCGATAAAAAAAAAAAAAAAAAAAAAAAAAAAAAAACATCACTTGCATGAGTATAACATCTGATCTGAAAACCATTGTCTTCTGACTTGGAAAACGTTATCTACCTTACGTGTAATGTATTTGTTCCCTCCAGCGTGCCTTTAAGCTGCACAAGGACCACGAGACCGAAATCGCTGAGTCCCTGGTGGAGAGGATCCGCGAATTGCAGAACGCCGGTGCCGAGGTCAACATTCAGACCGTGCAATGCCAGAGTAGTGACGTTGGGCCATCCCAGGAAGGAAGGTGAGACTTATACATCGCTCCTTGTCTCTGATACGTAATGCTGTAGTCATTCTGAATGGGAAGTTTTGTCTGCAGTGGCTGTAAACAAAGGCATGTGTGTGTGTTTGTTGCAGCGTGGCCGTGGAAGATCCTATCCCTGAAGGGTTACACAAGCAAGTCGAGCTAAAGGAGGAAGCTGAAAAAGTGTCCCTACAGGATATGGAAAAGGAAAGAGAGCAGGATATGGAAAAGGAAAGAGAGCAAGATATGGAAAAGGAAAGAGAGCAGGATATGGAAAAGGAAAGGGAGCAGGATATGGAAAAGGAAAGAGAGAAGAGGAGGAAAAGTTCACGAGAGGCACCAAAAGGGGAAGAACTCGAGGCCGTGAGGCGAGAGAGACGAACACGTGAACCCCGAAAAACGAAGAAAGTTCCTTCTAAGAAGGTGCAGAAGCTCCACAATCTGACTGGCGATCTACTCTTCCAGGTGAGAAACGTAGGGCACAAGTTAGGTGCAACAGGACGTGAAGAGGGCATTGTTGGGAGGATGGCAGGAGAGGAGGGTGGTTGGGTTGGACAACATGCTGTAAAGGAGAAAGGGAGTATTGGGGTGGTGTAAGACTGAGTGAAGGCAAAATAGGGCATATGTAATAATAAGTTCAATTAACAATTATTGGATCGACCAGTAATACTTGAAATTAACTTGGATGATGAGTGTTTTTTCTTTAAATAATTGCTCTTCCTGACCAGTGTGTGTGTGTGTGTGTGCGTGTGTGTTTGTCTGTCTGTCTTTAGGCCAAGCGGCTGGAGCAAGCACTGGTGTCCAAACATGGCCTGGATCGCCGTGGGGTCAGCGGGTCTGCCGTGCCAACTGCTTACCGTCAGATGAGTCTTAGAGGCCGTTCCTCCCTGCGTCTGGTAGGGGACAAAGCCGCCCCCCCACGACGAGGGAAGAACGCTCCTGCCCGCACCTGGTCCTCCATCGAGGCGATCACTTTCCCTACTGACTCCCAGGTGAGTATTATAGGTCACAACACCAACAACACCACACCGCCTTCAGATCTAGGTGACATACATCATACCACGCCCGTCATTTGCAGTTTCATAATTTTCATCACAAAGATACATTAACATCTGCAGATTATGACTTGAAACTGTGTCACATTGGTGTATCAACAACTATTAATCTATTCATTCAATGAATGTTCACCGTAATAATTAAAAATACAGTTTCAGTACATACATTAGCAGCCTTTGTTAATATTTGTGCTAATGTAACTAATAATCTGATGCGAAATAGCTCTGTTGGCATCTGTTTCTGTGTTCTACAGGAGTCCGGAGAGGTGGAGGACGGGACAGTACAGAAGACTGGGGAGAGCGATGTGATGAAGAGCAGAAGCCTCAAAGGTCAGTCATCCACTAGCTCGCACTCCTGTGACCCACAAGAGCTCCTGGCCATGAATGCTGAACTCAGTAGAATGGCGAAGGAACTGCGGCTTGAAATGATGCAGATGTGGAGCTTTAGAGGTAAGGGACGAAGGATGCATTGCATTGAAAGGTGCAAGCAGAAAAAATTACTATCAAGACATTAAGGACAATGTGAAACTATACCTAGTCAATACCTTCAGTATTCACGGACACACTTTCCTTCACAGATTCCACTTCTCCCGAGTCAGTGACATCAGAGCCCATGTCTGTGCACGACATGGAGGAGAACACGACGGTAAGGATTCTAAGAGATTAAAATGAGTTATATCCCCTACAACCTCCATAGCATTGTTTATGCCTTTATGTAGTGATTTGTGGTCTTAGACGTTGGGTGAAGTGTTTGGAAAGGTGTCTCCCCTGAGGGCGTGGCAATTTAAGTGGGAGGCTTAGAGTGTGGCTTTTGTTATAGAAATAGTTAACATCACATTACTGAAGGTTCATCTCATGGGCGACTTTGGCCAAAACTCATGTTAGTTTTAGTTGGAGTAGGAGTTTATGGTCACCTTTCTAGCACTGTTTGGACTAAATTGATTTCTATGGGTTTTCCAAAAAACCGTCTCTGAGACGCCTTAGTCTTTTCTTGAGGTTAGTGAGTGGTAGAGTTAGTGGCGTCTTGTTGAACCTTGCTGTGTTCCTTCCCAGACTGAAAAGGACCGGTTGGTGGCGGAAGCAAACGAGGTTTTCCAAAGCATCGCTATGTTACATAAAGATAGTCCTCCGCCCTCACCCCACATCGCCAGGTCACCCTCCAGCCGCTCCCGTAAGTCTCCCACCAATATGCCACATACTAAGCTCCGAGATCCACTTTGTCTGGATGAAAAGTGGAGCTGCCGGGGTGCTGAAGACAAGGATCGCAGGTAAGGGTCATCAAATGTGTCCAAGTTGATGTCATCAATAGTACTATACATGAATCCGAGACACTTTTAGAGCTCAGCACAATAATAGTACTCTGCATTCTTAAAATTCCTCACTGTTGACAGGTTTAACAACAACACTCCGTCCAGAAAGAACTCTTATCGACAGCAGCAACAAAATAACCTGGAGGAAGACGATGATGAGGAGGAGCTTGATAAAGAGCCGGATATCAGTGTGTTTAGTGCCACGCTGGGAGAGTTGCTGCTGCGTACACAGCACCACCATGAGGATGAGGAAGAAGATGAAGAGGAGGAAGAAGAAGAGGAAGAAGACAGACCGTGGGAAGGACAGAGAAGACGTTCCTCTGACGGGCTGTCCACCGTGACTTCAGGACCCTCCCGCTCCCACTCCCCCTCGCCCAGCATCGCCTCCAGTGCCGCTGAGGTCGAGGTAAGCAAAGTCAGCAACGTAAAGGCAGATAATATATTAACAATTTATGATAACACTGAAGTCGCTTAACTCATAGCACCACGCTGTTGAGGATATCGTCAGTGTTAATCATTAAGTGAATAGTTAATGTTGAACTTGTCCTTCCAGTCATCCTCGCGTGTGGATGAGGACGAGGACAGCATCTCTCTGCCAGGCACATGGAGAACAGCTACCACCTCCACCATGCGCTCCGGGGAACACATGCTGTCTTCCAGCTTTGAGTGGGAGGAAGAGGATGCGGAGGAAAGGAAAAAACCTAGAGCAAGGTGGAGAGCTGTGCTGGAAGACACGGAAGATGAGGTGGAAGAACAGAGGCCAAGAGGAAGGTGGAAAGCCGTGGTAGAGGATGTGGATGATGATACTGCGGCGCAGAAGCCTAAACGAAGATGGAAAGCTGTGGTAGACGAAGAGGAAGAAGATGAAGATGAAGAAGAAGAGGAGGAAGATGAAGAAGAGGAAGACGGTAAAGAAACTCCTACACCCCAGAAAACATTGAAAGCAGACAATGATGACTGCACTGACTTTGTAACAGAGGTGACAGTGATCCTGCCGTCTGCTCGGCGTGCCACCAGAGACCTGAAAACCCGCCGCATCTCTGACACCCAGGTGAGGTAACTCGGGTCACGTATGCTATGCAGATATTTTTCATCAACAAAGTTTTGCCCCGTGAAGGTATGTCACTTACTCAGAAATGGGTCATTGATATTATTTATTTATAATGGAAACCAAGGTTATCCTTAGACTAGTAATACCATGTCCAGGAAAATGTATCTTATGTTAAAATGTATCATATTTGACATCAGTTGAATTCTTTGTTAGTTTTTTAAGAACTCTAGGGTTACTTATTTTATATAAAACTACTTTTGCATTTCTTTGTAGGTGGAATACGAAAACTTTGGACCAAAAAACAGGGAACAGTGTTTCGCCGACACAATCAATAAGATGGAGTATGATGAAATGCCGATGGCAAGCAGACAGGAGAGAATAGGGGGAGTCATCTCTTCCCACGCCGTGGAAGACGCCTCTTGGCGAGGCCTGGAAGTTCTTCCCTCCGCTTCGACCACCAACGCCCACCAAACGATGGACAAATCTCCTGATATATTTGTACCTACTAAGCGAACAATTTTTACAGTTCAAGGAGGAAATCGAAACCGTGATCAAGCCCGAGCGACTCCCACCTTTGTAGAGAGTCAGGATGAGGAGCAAGAGGCCAGTAGGGGTGCCTGGCGAAGGAGTCAAAGTCATCCTGATAATGTATCAGAGGCTGTCATTCAGAAGCCCATTCGGCCCCTCAGAGGGAAAAAGGCTAATGAAAAAAATATGAACGGCCACCACTGCAATACCAGCTCGGTGGAGAATAAAGCCAAGAAAATGGCTAGAAACTCCAAAGCCGGAACTCCTGCCCAGGCATCTCTAATAACCAAGGATGTCGATCAATCTTTTTCAATTAACGAACCCAAAGTGGATGTAAGGAACGAGGAGCCTGACAAAGAAGTTACGTCTTCGCAAAAAGAAAACAGTCAAATTGCAACCAACAATACCAAGGAACAGAACGAAATTGAAGACAAATCAACAGACACTCAAACCTCAAAAGAAAGCGTTAAAGAAGGCACTTTGTGTGTCAAGGAGACTACCTCCCACCTCCCTCCGCCTCAGCCTCTCACCACCACTGCCATTACCACTGCACTCCTCCAGACGCCTACATTAACGAGTCCTCCCATCGAATCCAAAAGAAAGGTCTTGGAGGCTGTCAATGAGGGGGTTCCTGCTGTCCGCAACATCATACAAAAGTTTAACAAGCGCATCACGGAAAACCAGGAATTATTAGGTAGTCCCTTCCGATCGCCGCCCAGCAGCCCTCCGTGGCAGTCACCTCGATCTCAAAGGAAGCTTTTGGTTCAATTAAACTCATACCAAGCTGGTGCAGATCATAAATTTTCCTCAAAGAATGCAAAATCAACCTCAGAATCATATCAGCCGGTGAGCGTTAAGTCGTCTGGTGGCGTGCTCAAATCCTTAAGTGCTTCAGTCATTGTTTCTCAACCAGAGTTGCCCCTGAGAATTCAGCGGTCAGCGAGTGGCTCATGTGTACAGGAGAACAAGTCCATTAACAGTGACGTTAAAATCAACGTTTCGACGGGATTAATTGCCTCACCGCAATTATCCAGGCTCAGGGGTCCAAGTCCTGGTGAGGTTTTCAATTACTCATCGAGTGTAAGCCCCGCCGTCACGGACCTCGACACTTCCTGTGACTTGGAATTATCAACAGACGATACTGGGACAACGTCACGAGCGGCTGACGAGTGCTACGAGGCCTGAAAGGCGTAGTCCAGCAGCCCACATTCGTGCACTTAGAATTAAGAAGGCAAAGGAAGAGTTCCTCGCCCGCGGAGCAGAATTGCCAACCCTCGACCAGCGATCAAGCGATACTAACGAAACAGTGAAGCTTAGACATAGGAGCGGCACAGCCAGCACGGAGAGCAGTTGGAGAGAATCTGATGAGCTGCGTGCAGGAGCACCATCTCCCACCCCGACTGAAGGGAGTAGTCATGGGAGGGAGGAAACTCGCGACAAACCACCAAGAGTCGCTTCCCGAAGACGAAACATTCCAAAGAAAGAGTCATTCCGTAGACAGAGTGCTGGTTGCCTGCTAGAGGAGTCTGCCTCGGGTAAGCATCCCTCGCAGGTTGTCAAGTCTTCCTCATCAGGAGTGCTGGGCAACGTTAAGAGACACTCGAGGTACTCCATCGACTCCCAGTCTCCTGATCGACGAAAAGATTCTGTTGATCCGTCCGGTGAACACACACGGACACCTCTAGGAATATTCAAGCTGTTCCGACGTAACCGAAGTAAAGATAAGCGTGACATGCCCTCAGTACAAAAACTGTGCCGACAAAGTCTGGTGGTGGACTTTGCCAACAGTAGAGACAGAACCCAAAGCGCTTCTCCTCAACCAGGCCCTGAGCCCCATCTCCGTGCGCTACCTGAGGTAGAAGTCGAAGAGGCCCCGGAGGCTGCTGCTGCTGCTGCTGCTGCTGCTCGGTCCTCAAAGACTCTGCCGCGAGGAAGTTCCATGGATACTGTCCCTTTGGCACCCTCCCGGTCTTGTCCATCCTCCCCTGTCGCCCCTCACCGCTCACGAACTGCCAATTGGCTGGCTCGGGGCCGTCAGATATTCAACAGCCGTTCTCCCTCACCTGGGAAGAAGACACGGTGACACTCACCCCTGTGTTCAAGCACATCAGTCAATATGTTGCTAAGGCTGGTGTTTCGAGAATAATGGTGAAGCTCTGCTCTTCTAATTACTCAATGTTTGAGTGCGCAGCGGCGGATGGCTGAGATAGTCCTCTGTAGTGTATGGAAATGGTTTTCTTTGGACCATCATCACACCCACCAAAATCATATACCTCCCTCTCACTGCAGGATAAGTAGTGGCAGCAATCCATACAACAAAGAGCGGGAACTAAAACTAAAACAAAACTGTTAAATAAAAAAGGGTGTGGTGAAGGCAGAACCCACTGGATTGAGGTTAAGATTAGATTCACAACAACCCTTATTTAAAGGTATGTATGATGGATTTAATTATGGAAATATTATAGTAAAGAACAGTGAAACCTCTGTCAGATTGCATGAAACTATGAGATCTGGAGTCCTGCCTCAACTGAGTACCTGAAGCGAAATAATTAGATGACGTCTGGTAACTAAAAAGAAAAACGAATAAATCATTAAATAAATGAATGAATTAGTTCATTCAATTCAATAAAAAGAATGCAAGATTACAGATGGCACATGAAACTTTTGTCAATAACAGACAATGGCAAAATTTTTAAAAATCCTTACATATCCTCACACTCCAATCTTGGATAGGGTGATGGGTGGCCTGCTCTCCAGGGGCATTTACACACTTGAATGCATGGATGCTGATGACACATGATGATGTGACTTGTACATTGAGTGTTAAAAGAATGGCGGCAAGTCTGTCTGGGCCGGTATTGTGTTGTGTTATCAGAACTATGGAGCAGCACTGCAAGCAGCGCCGTCAGTCTGAATGAAATTTTGTGTTAGGAATAATTATTTATATTGTGAATATAATTCTTTTTCTACGTACCTGGTATGTATCTAGCCTTTGAAACAAATCCATTAAGTAAATACCTATACACACATACTTACATGATATAAGTGAGGGCCGGGTGGCTCTGTGGTACAGTGCTTTGCTCGTGGCCTATAGATCACGAGTTTGATCCTGGCCTTTTCTTGCTTGAAGTATTTGTAGCCACAGCTGCTCATAATACAATATTTGGAGGTAACATTTGAGAGAGAGAGAGAGAGAGAGAGAGGCGCAATGCCACCTTCTTAAAGGATTAAAGCGTCCTTTAGATATAAATCTTGATTCCCGACACACAGGTGTAGGCTACATCAAGTTCATCGACAATGGCAACATGGAGGAAGTTCAGGATGAAGTAGAGGAGGTAAAAGGTAAGTGTTAGGAAAAGTAATGGTAGTATAAAACCTCTGCCTAAGTCACTGCCTTGGTGAAGCTGGTGGTGTTGGACAGGGAAGGGTTTGGATGCTCCTCGCAGTTGGGCTGGGAACGAGGTAGAGGCACGGGTGGTGTTGCCCGAGTGGTGCCGGGAGCAGGCATGGTGCTCTTCTTTTGTGCTATAGCCGCGATGGTCTTGACAGCTTTGTCCGTGATGGTGTCTACCACGGTCTCGAGAGCAGTCATATTGAGGGTGACGCCCAGCTCCTGAGCTAGTGACCCAGCGAGGGCAAAGGCCAGCTCCTTCCTGAAGGTGCAGAAGTCGGCAACAGTGAGTTGAAGTGTGCCCGGTGGCGGGGAGGGTTGTGCAGCAGGGACTAGAGGAGCTGGGGGGACGGGAGTGTGCGTGTGGGCAGGTGTGGTGTGGTGGAAGAAGCGGGGTCTGGACTGTATGTAGAAGAAGGAAGTCCTCAGGAGCTGGAGGGGGAGCAGAAGGTGCAGGTGGCGATGTCCATCGGTGTTGTCCCCAGACGAAGGTGCTGGAGGAGCAGGGGAAGACATGGTGCGCTGCTGCTGCTATACCCAGGCTACTGCCGTTCGCATCCTTGATTGACCCGCTGCAGGCAGGCAGGGCAGCTGGGGTTCCAGGCGTGATGTTGTCCAGAGCAGTTGGGGCACTTGTGAGTTACCATCTCCTTCGCTTTGTACTTGGCGAGACAAGTGTTCATCTTGTGGTGGCTGCTGCAAATGCTGCAAACAGGCGGTTTCGTGCAACTGGCTTGATGGTGCCCAAAGCTGTGGCATCTGAAGCACCGCAGGGGCTCGGGAGTGTAGGGACGTAGGTAGTAGGTCCACCAGTGAAGAGGACCTTGGAGGGTAATGAGAACCTGCTGGGTTTCCTCCTTCAGGAGAGAGGTGACACACCCGGTGGTCTCTTCTACTTGAGGGTGACACTGAAGGAGAGAGAGAGGCATCCGCAGGGGATAACCCATAACAATGGCCTTGGTGGTGTGTGTCTGCAGGTCCAGCTGTAGCAGTTTGTAGGTGGCACCCAGTTTGGAGGAGATGGCGCTGAGCTGGTTGTAAGTGGTCTCATCCTTGGGGAGCAGGACAGAGCTCCCGTCCTTGCCCATGAGGTTCTTCATGGCAAGATTGGGAAACTCTTCTTCTAGGGCTGCTACGGCATCATAGGTGGTAGCAAAAGTCTCCTGCTGCACCATTTTGAATGGTGGGAAGGCTGTCTGGCTGGGTAGCGGGCGTGCCACCATGACAGAGGGATGCGGGGCAGGATGAGGGGTGGGGTGGGGATGGAAGAGGGACAGGGAGCGGAGGCAAGGTAATTTTCCGACTCGGCAGCACGGGATCGAGATTTCTTGTTGGTAATGGTGATGAAGCCTTCGTTATCGACTTCGGCACAGGTGGCCTGGGCAGCACGGGTTGGCGAAGGAGCAGTCAAGGATGCGGTAGCACCAGCGTTGGAGGTGGGGGCGGCATTAGTGGGGAGTAACAACGGGAGCCTTGGCTGGGGGGTCAGAGGTGGTGGTTCTGGGAGCGGTGGTGGTGGGTGGTGCATGGAGGTGAGTGGACTTTGGGGGTGGCAGAGTACGGTTTGGTTGAACGGGTCGAAGCAGTACGTAGCTAGATTCAGCAAGGTTGGAGCAGCTGCTTGAGGAGGAGAGATGCCGCTGATGCTTGGTGGTTGCCGAGGTGAAGTCCATAAGAGAGGCTGGGGGAGGGTGTCGAGGGTCTCGGTGCCCCTGCATAGGACTTGGAAGGCGTGAAGCCTTCATTGCTCAGGTCTACACCAGTAGAAAAACAACCCTGCGGGTGAAGGTGTTTACTGCTTAGCAAGGTGAGAGGAGAGTGGAATACACGTCTCGTCAGTGTGGCAGCTGGCGAGTGAGTCCTGGCTTGCGCTGTGGTACGCCTCGTATGTGGATCGGCTCAAAGTAATTCACTGAAGCCTGTGGCAATAGGATCAGGATCCAAAAGTGTTAGACAATAGAGTTCCATATAAAAGAAGATTAGATGCTTTATAAAGACGATTAGGGATGTTAGAATAGGATTTAAAGTTAAAGGCATAGTAGTAGTAACCTAAAAACTACAAGGTATATACATTTGTATAAATATTCATTCTGATTTCTGTCAAAAATTCTAAGGTCTCCTTGGAAAATTTCTGAGTAAACTATTCGGTGAGGCTGCTGAGGTTCATTAAACAGTCTGTTTCTCCATTATGAATATGGAAAGATAACAAGCAGTAGAAAAATAATGTCTCCTATTTTCCGAATGTGAAATTATAATGCATTTTGCTACATGGATGTTTTCTCTTTTTGTGTTCTTAACTTCTGCACATGCATATGATGTGGGATAATGATAATGATGATCATGATAATAATGAAGATCCCTAAAATGAATACTTTAATGATTGATATGCAGAGATGATGAATTTACAACGATAAATATGAAAACTAATAATGCCAATTCTGAGTCCAAAGAATCCTAAGAGTGTACTAGTTTTGGCCACGTGTAGTCGGATATTGTAAGAGAAAGTGGATATAACGTAAACTGAAATGCTAGATGTAAAATTTGAAGCAACACAATGACTGACCTTTTTTCCTTGTCTTTGTAGATATAACTAGATACTTATTAAAGCAACTTTCTGAACTTTTCTTCTTTGTGATCTTGAGTCTCAATTCAGGTTTGGAAACATTCATTTTTATGTATTCTTTGGGGCATCCACACACAAAAAAAAAGTCTAACAACATTTAATGAAGCCACATATTTTCATAGTCTGTTACATTATAAAAGAATAATTCCTTCAATAGTTTCCTGTACCTTATGTATGGAGGGGGAAAAATAGCTTTGCAATTGAATTCGTTCATATTTGTTTGTGTTGGATTGGATCACATTGCAGACATAAGCTGGGGTTCAGAACGACATGTTGCTTGCCATACTGTTGGAAACACTCCCTCCTATGCTCCCGGGGGAAGCAGGACTTGGAGGGTTGGAAGATCCTGAACTGAGGTTTTCTTCTTGTATGAATTTGTCAAGCTTATCAAGCTTGTCCTTATGTTCATGTTTATGTTTTTTGTGTTTTTTATGTTTCTTATCCTTTTTCCTCTTTTTACTTTTGTGAGTTTTGCCATGGGAATCTGCACTTCCAGTACGGAAGAGACCAGGTTCAAAACCTGAAAACGGAAAGATAATGCCATTAAATATTATAAAATTGACAGTTTCTAAAAGCTACAGCAAACTACTTTTTTTGTCATAAATACACCTACCCCATCATCTGAAAGATAAAATTAATTTGATCATTCACCGTGGAAGAAGTTACTATAGGTACATCATCTTTTATCCAAAATTCTATAAACTTAAAAGCTCCCAAAAACCTAAACTTTTCCATGGGTATCATTTGCAAAATTTAGGGCTCGATTAGAACAGTCAGACGTACAGTACTTCTGCTGCACATGGATGTTTTGATTATCTTTTGGATATAAGGACTTGCAATTTCCCCTAATGTTTAACAGTCAGAAGCAGAAAAAGAAGTGTGTTATTATTGATCATGCAGAAAGTAGGGCTATTGCAGCAGCTTGATCGTAGTGTATCAAGTCCTGATCTGAACAAACGATCACAACAGATGTGCAGGAACCTCCTCCAAGGGTCATCAATGTTGCAGCCTTACTTATGCATTCACTGCTGCTCTCCATTTAATTCTATCGTGCACAATGATCCTTCCTTGCTCCACAAACATTCCTCTTGCTTTCAATGCTCTTTTCACACCGTCCATCCATCCCATTCGTGGCCTTCCTCTCAATCTCACACCTCGCACATCTGATCCCATGACCTTCTTCACTAACTGGCCCTCCTTCATTGTTTACAGAACGGAGGAGGACCAGTTGGTGAAGAAGATAATGGGATCACATGTTCTTATTCAAAAGTTAAAAGTGTGTCATTTTATAATCGTCAATGCCATCACCGACATCAACACGACTGCTGGGGTGGTGATGTCAATGGCGTTGGTGTGGTGTTGGTGGCATGCTTCCTTAAACCTTTACTAGATTTGATTATTAAGATTAGGTATTCCCATGTTAGTGACATCAAATTGTCACTAACACCATGCCAGTACTGCCAACATCGCCACTCTGGAGTCTTGTTGCTGTTGGCAGTGTTTTCGTGTTGTTGGTGGCACTTCACTTAAATATAAAAAATTTTCTTTCTATCTATCTAATCTATATTCATCTTTTTACCTAAAGTAATGCTAAACAACAATAATTCCAAAATTCTGAAAATTCTGAATTCCATAGTGTTTGGTCCCCAAGGGTTACAGATAAGAGATTATATACCTGTACTCTTATGCTAACTGCTACCTCACAGGACGTTTCATGACAATAAAAATTATTAGGATAACAAGGATAAGCTAAGGACAGAGGTAATGATAAGGGCAACAAATTACCGGTTGCTGCTGCCTGTGCATCCTGACTGTCACCAGGGAGGGACGTGGTGGATTCAGACATGTCACCCTCAATGCTTGGAGTCACACTTGGAGTCTGTTCAATAACTTCTTCAAAAACTTCTACCTCGTCCTGGAAAAAGAGAGATTTATAGAGTTCATAGTATTGATGCTAATTCACTTTTTGCTCTTTATTCAACCCTATATCTATGAGTGAGCTTAATAACAAGCCACTCCCATTATAAAGCATTTTTTTATGATATCATAATGGGGTTATCATAAACTTAAACAAGGGACGTTGAGAACATCGCTAAAGGAAAAAATAAGTCTTTCATCTATATACCCACCTAAGATCACTTGAAGTAGAGTAGCCAACACAAAGCATTTAACTTTGTGAAGCAATAAATATGTAAATCCATTCCATTATATCCTTACCTTTATTCTTGGCTTGAAATCATCCACATTAATAATTTCTACTGGAAACTCATTCGGAGTTTCAATTTTGACTTCATTTATGGGACTAAATGAATCTTCAGGAGTTTCTTTCTTCACAACTGGAGGAGGGATTTCTTCCTTGATCTGGATCTGGACAGCAGAAATTAAGCATTATTTTGACTGGAAGCTTTTCCTCAATATATTCCACAATTAGATATTCATTAGGGAGGTAAAGTTTGATTGTAACATCCTTATAGTGCCCCACCCTCAGTAACACTAACAACAGTACAGTCGGCCCCCCAAGGGTGCGCACTCAAAGGGCGCGAAATTCCAAGGGTGTGGGCAGGATCGGGGCGGCACTTATATTCAAAGGGTGCGAAAAATTCAAAGGGGGCGGCAACGAAACTCTGTGCTTTTGGTGAGAGAGAGAGAGAGAGAGAGAACATCATTATATACTACAAAAGACATTAAGATGGTGTAACTTACCACGGGTGGTGGCTGAATTGGAGGATGAGGAGGTTTGCGGAGGTTAAGGACGAGTGCAGGTTCAGAGGCTGGTATGCAGGCAGGACGGCGGCGTCCATACAAGGTGTAGTACAGATCCATCACAGCACAGCGCACTCTAGAGTCACATGCTTGTGCAGAGCTGCAAAAAGAATATTTGATAACAAAATTCTGTTTCTCACAATAAATACAAGGGCAGTAGAAACTGGAATTGAAGAAACAAAAACACTAATCATAATAATTGTGAAAACAATTTATCTATCTATCTATCTATATACCTGGCTTATATCCCCCTTAAAAGGAGGTAGCCAAGACAAGGTATATAGGGTTCAGGGAGACTTTACTCCCCTCCTTTGAAATGAAGAATGCCATAGTTGTAAAAGGAATGTACAAAATTTATCTATCTATATACCCAGCTGTTATTCTCCTAAAAGTGGGTAGCCAAGACAAGGAATCCCAGAATTCACAGAGACATTAATCTCCCCTCCCACTGTGAGCCTTGTCTTTTATTAGGAGAGTATACAGAGGAGGGCCTTCTCAGACCTCTCGCTCTGTCCCTTTTCTCGCCTTTTACGAACTGTAAGGATTATGGTGGTAAAATTCTTATAACCTCCACCATAAGGCTAACAGACTTGTACCTACTTCATGATATTCCACAAGCGCTCCACAAGGTGTTCATTATCCATCTTGTGACTTTGACCCATTCTAAAAGGAGGGTTCTTGGCCATGGAGACAAGAGTAAGGTAGCGAATACGTGGAACTGGATCCGACTCTGCCAGAGTTAACAAGTAATCCATATCTTCACGGGTCCCACCGTGAGACAGGAGGTCTACCATCTGCTCCACGGCTGAAACTCGAACATCTGGGAAAAAAATTATTTGCACGTGATTTGAAAGGCTCCTATCAAGCATCGATAGTCTATATTTAGATACAGAAGAAATATTGTGAGAATATAGTCACTTAAGTGTTTATTTTAATTTTCAATATCAAAATCAAGTCAAATATCTACTTAACTATCTGTATTTCTGATGCTTCATTCTTTCTACGGAACTGACCAGCTAATCATTTCCTTGTATGTTATCTTTACTTCCCACCCCTTATCTCTCTGCTTCTAATATAGCTAACTACTTAATAACTTACACTGCATAAATAATGAGTTTTCTTACCTATATACTGAGGATAAGCAGCATAAGCCTTGAAAATATCAGATTTTGTTGGCAGGTGACCATGCTTCTGCAGCACACGTATAGCATGCAGACAAGAGGCTGTCACCGTGAACTTATAGCATGGCAGCTGTTTTTCAAGGTTCAAATACCGTGTTACCTGAAGGTGTAAAAATTACTTGTGTTAAGATATCAATTTACTGAAATAAACAAATTAATCATTCAAGAAAACATCAAGTAATGTAAAATTGATAAGTACTTCTTGATCATGAGTTTGCATTTATGTACTTCTTTCCACTTAATGTTGCCACTAGGCAGTGATCAGCCATAAGTGTATTCCATCAATGTTGTGAGTCAGGGCTGCTCTCCAAACACAACTACACACTTGGAACATTATTGATTTTCAACATACCAGACAACTTCAACATCAAATTGCTATTATTTGTTCACAAATTCTCTAGCATTAATTTTTATGATATGGTGATGCTGGATGAAATTCATAGAAGTACAAACAACTTATTTAATAAAGATACACTTAAGATGCCATTAGTGCTCTCACTGTGAATCAATCAATTCTATTTCCAGCAAAATAGTTGAATTTTTCTGAGTTATGTTTCCCTGCCTCTATCCAATTGGTTGAGGATCTTTAATTCACACATCGTTATACTAAAAGATGACATACCTCAGTTAGAATTCTCCTTGTATTCTCCGTGAGAGTATCAGAAGTAATTGTGGCTGGATCATGCTGCACAGGAGCAGCAGAGATGGCTGCAGAGAGGGCATCCACTAGCGCTGCTCTGTAGTAGTTATCAGAGTAGCGGTTCTTAGAGTTGTCGCTGTACTTGAACAGATCCATCAAGAAGCCCAACACCTCAGGGGGACAGGACTTGTGTGTGTTACGAAGGCCAGCCATGGCAACTGGCAATGTCTGTAGATTAAGGAACAAGTATGGCGATGTAAACTTATTATGTACAATAACTGCATCAATTCAATGAGGAACTTTATTGTATTCATGCCCAACTATACATATTTTTCTCCACTTTTGATATTTTGGCACACTGAAAGGATATTGTTACTAAGGAGGAAACAATCCCTTGCCATCCAGAAGGTTACACATTATGAAGTCATTGTATAAGCAACTATAAGTAAAATGGAGGTAGTTTATAGATGGCATATCAGATGTGTGAGTTTCAGTTTCTATAGAGGTATCGTTTGTTGTCTTTATTTTGATATTTTACCTTTGGTATTTTTGTTATTACGTACTTCATTTTTGTAATTTTTTCTTTTCCCTTTAAAAAAAGGGCAGGTCATATAAACAGTATATACAAAATTAATGATATCAACTGAATTCAAATTCTATTTCTAAAATGAAACTTATGTAATTTGTCATTATACAGCAGCAATCACAAAATCAATTAACATGATGGCATACCTTAAGAATATAATAATTCTGGAGACTTGTAAAGTCATGCTGCCTGATTATGTTTGGACATGAGAAAGCACCAAACATTTTCCTGAAGATTTGCATCATGGCAGGAGGACCATTCCAGTTTGCTACCATGGCATTGGCCACTTGAGTTAGGCAGTGGGCAGCTCTGCACCGAATCTGAGGAACATTTATAAGATCATTGTTTATATGGTTATTTAGCTTCATATCATGGTGACAACATCAACAACAAACAAAATTATAGTTCACACATTTAGAGTAATATATCCAGATGCATGTACAAAAAGTAAATGCATCACTATGGAGACTAACCTTGTAAAAGCATTGCTCATTTTCTAAGACTGCATTAAGTGTATTTCGCATTTCTGTAGTGACTGCACCTGGAAGGATAAACAAACATATTAAGTGTACTACACTTTTACAACATAACTAAGACCTAACCATCTCCAAGTTTTTTATGCATACACAATTTTCTATCCTGTGAAATTCATATAAGTTTGTCATTTGATATTAGTAATGATAGTCACAGCCCTCTATCTTATTTCTCCTTCCATCTAACCATGCTTCCGTAGCACTGTTCCCATATATCTAAACACTTTAACTTCCTCCATTTTCTCTCCTTATAAAACTTCCCCGAAGAGCAAGTTGTTGTTTTGCATCATGTTAAGTAAAGGGCATCTGTATGCAGATGTGAATCTCTACCTTGCTTAGCCAGCCGGTGAAGAGCATTAATGGCCTCCGTTTGAGCAGTGACATCTCTTTCATGCCTCAGCTGGTACTGCCACTGGTTGTCTGGCTGCTCCACCTCCACAGCTCGCATCATTGTCATGTCAGGGTCCAGACGCAGCCATAACACAGGGGAGTCTGCACTGGAAGTTACATACAAAAGCTTACTGTAATAGTTTCAATTTGCAATAATGTCACTAAAAAATCATCTCCTCTTGCTTTAATGGGCAATTTTTGCACACATGATTAAGTATTGAATGGACTTTCTTTATTCAGTTAAAAGTGCATCATCAAATTCATAATAATCACCATACTTTCTGGATCTCTACTCTCCTTTGCATCAATGTACCAAACTAGGAAAGTTTACTTATGGATGATGTCAAGGAACTTTTTTTTATACCAGTCGACATACTTCTTTAACTTCTGGGTGGAATAATTTAATGAAAAAAAATTAGAAGTAACCAAAATTACTATTATCTCAATATCAAAGAAATATGTATTACATTAATATTTCATACAGATCTTTATCCTGATGTTGGATACCTTTATCTTCTAATAAAGGAAGTAAAGCATATTAAATTTCTCTTGAGCCATCATGCACTTACTCCAGGTGACTGAGGTCCATGTCAACTTCCTCCCCAGTACACAGAGGGATCTTTTTTTTCTTGTTTCGGCGAGATTTGGAATGACACACAATCTCTTTTTTTGATACCTTTAGGGGAAAAACAAAGTTAATATTATTGTTTAACTTACTGAATTAATTTTCAAAGCAAAACTGATGAGAATAGATGTCATCTTCCAATTACAATTAAGAAGGAAATAATTCATATTAAATGATATCATCCAAAATTTTGCTTATCGGCATCGGATTCCATGATGACAATTAAGAAGTAAATATGTAATATAATTCTTTTAATTATTTCTATTAAATTCTGACCAATTTTACTAGAGCAAAGCAAATAAATTGTTATGAAAATACAAAATACCAAAGATGGAAGGAAGAGTGATTCTTACCTGGTGTTCAATCTGGAGTGTGTGTTTGAATGTGCCGTCCAGCTCCTGTATCCACACAACAAGGGGTCCCACGTAGCGGCGGATCCCAAGCTCACCAATGTAACCCTGCTCTATGGTCATCTCCACTATATTTCTGAAGTTATGCAAGCGTACTTACAACTTTTATATTTCACACGTCAAGAGAACATACATCATGTCAACAAAAACACATATGGTTGTTGAAAGGTTAGAAAAATAATGGAAATAATGAGGCAAATTGTAAGATGGAAGGATAGGGTAAAGAAGTACATGCATGAAAGAGGTGCTGATAGAGGGGGAGGATTTGAACGAACAAGGAAGGAGTGTATGGATAGAGAGAGGTGGAGGCTCTTCTGCCATGGTTTGAAGGGAACAAGACCATAGAGATGATAGATAGATAAATAGATAGTATCAAAGAGATGTTCCTTGAGCTAATTTAGACTAATTAGTCTAAATGTTAGTAATACATGTATCAACAATTGCCTAAAATACAGTTTATTGTATTTAGAAGAAAAAAAGTGCATAAGGAATATTTAACAATTTTGTATCATATACAAAACAAGTAAAAAACTGTGTCTCTAGATATTTGGTGCATGAATAATAATTTCAGTAGAAATTTCCAAAAATTTCCCCACATTACCTTTTACGATTAAAAAGGAATTTCATGTTGAACTTGGCATGTCCACCCTGACGCACCCACTGGTCACAGAACACTGTAATGTCTTTGCCAGTCACTGTGAAGATTGCCTGGAAAATATACAAAATAGGAATATACATGAAGATTCTGGCAAAGAACTGGATATCCTCCAGGCAACAATATAGTATTTCAATGCATCAGATCCATACTTTGCATTATGCAACTCTCTATATAACTATAGTCTCTGACATCTTGTTCCCTCCAGGAACAACCACAAAGGGGATCCTCCTATCTTACCATTGGCCTTCCTCTCCTACTAAGAACCTCAATTTCACTCACACAAACTTTCTTCACAAACAATTCACTTTTCATTCTTTCAAGATGCAACTGTACCTTTGTAAATGTTTCTGTAGATATAAGCATATGAGACCAGCCGGCAGGATGGCCCTTATTGGCCACTGCAATCAGTGCCAAGGAAAGATGCTTGTTGAAAACCTGCAAGTAAGTAAGGATGGTGATAGACTTAAAGAAAATCATGCTAGTTATTTTATGGAATACAATATTATTATATGGAGTGGCTTGCTAGTTGTTTTGCTTTCACTTCCTGATATTCATTTAACTAATTTTGTAGAATAATTTTCAACATTTGACAAGTCTAATAACTGCATTTCATTCTATCTTTAATATTTCATAACCAAAGTGTACTAACCTGCATCATTAACTCTTGTCCAATACGATATTCTAACATACGTATTATGAGATGGGCTTTCTTGTAATACACACTGATGTAATGAGGTGAACTTGCATGTGGGTTCTTGACAGAGAAGTAAAATGTATCCTTATTGTTGCTGTTTGTTGAATTTGGAACATTTGGTCCATTCTGAGGTTCATGTGGTGATGAACTCGGATCAAGAACAATACCACCAAAGCGCTCTTCATACTCAATGATTTCTTGTAGTTCCTGAGAGAAAAAAAACACAAAAACTTATCAATGCACTTCAAATAACTGACCAACAGCCTTGTATTCAGTTGATAACCAGTGATGTATATAAAAGGATGCAGGAAGAAGGATATGAAAATTAGATATTAATGACAACAAATCATGGGCTGTTCCAATCAAAAAGTGAAAAACCATATGTAATTTAACAGGAGACAAAATCTAACCTAAATAATTTTTGTAGAAATATCAAAAAGGAATGTGCTGTAGCTATATAGATATTTGATTTTAATGAAGTGGACAAATTTTTGCAAACCTGTACTTACACTGTGTATCCAGTCTTTATATTCATTAAATCCAAAATGCTTCTTCACATACAGGCTCATGAGATAGTGAGCAATGCCGGTGGTGAGCCAGGCATCACACCACGAATGCCGGGACAGGAAGCATCCAAAGAACTGCTGGGCTACACACAGAGCCATGGTTTTCCTTGTCTGATACACTTGATCAATAATTCTGTTACTGCACAGAAGATTCACACTGAAATCATCAATAAGACGTACTTATATAAGTCAACGAAAAACTACTATTTATTGATAAAAAGCAGCAGACACTTTAGATTAAGAAAAATCTGTCTTATCCTGTCATCAGTATAGTAAATGACATTAAATATTGCTTGGTACAAAAGGTGTGTGTGTATTTACTTAATTGTAACGTACAGGAAAAGTTATGTTTGTACTGTCCCGTCATTATATCAATTGTTACCCAGCCTGGCTCTAAATTGTTGAATATTCCAAGCATGATGTGTGTGTGTGTGTGTGTGTGTGTGTGTGTGTGTGTGTGTGTGTGTGTGTGTGTGTGTGTGTGCAAGGGAGCTTTGCTACAGATCAGAAATGGTCTGTGTCACACCACACATGATGATAAACACACAAGATATAAAAGAAGCTAAATTTCTAACTTAAGATGATACAATGTAATAAGAATACATATTAATAATGCTACCTACTCAAGAATGCTCATGGTAGCATATGAATGAAGATCACTGTAGGCTTCATCAACATAAACTTGCTTGTAGCATGAATATGGGTACCTGAAAAAGATGTGATTTCTTAATAACATAACTACTACAAGTAACAAAAGAATCAATTTGATCACAAGTTTTAGTTACTACATAATTATCTCACATTGGCAGGAGATTACATTTAGTTATAGAACAAACCTCGTGGAGAGAAGCTCTTCATAAAACTCGAATCCTTCATGTAGGTATTTACTTGTCACTTTCATCAAGGGAAGCAGTTGAGGGAGGCAAAAGTGTGTAATTTCATTCATAAAAGGATCCACATAGATCTCAAAGGGCCTGTAAATGCAAGAAACATACAAGGATGGTTATAACACTGCAAAACAATTATTTCCACAAATAATTACATATCTTTACAATGACAAATTTACCATTTACTTAATTGTTATAAGTATCAAATAAAGTCATCAATGTCATCATAGTATTATCTAGTTCCTCCTCTGTATATTTTCTTCCTCCTATGAGACGAGGAATGGAGGGGGAGAGGATATCAAATTCTCCCTAAACCCTAAAGATACCTTGCTCTTTAAGGTGATAGAAGCAAGAATACTACCACCATATTCCTTGCAGAACCTAAATATAGGCCAATTGGCAGAGCTTGCAGTTACCCAGACACCCACCTCTATAACTTCTGCTCCCAATATTGTCTAAAATCAATCAAAACTTTACTTTATGCTTTCCTTCCTTTGTATGTGCTTATTTTTATTTTCCCTCTATGAAGGAATTGAACATATTTCCAAAATAAACTCACCCCACAGCTAGAGCAATATTTGGTGCACATGTGGGAGTGGTGAGGCAATAATGAAAAGTCTTCCTCCTCATGTCCTGCGTGTACACCACTTCCACCAAGTCTCCACAGCTCACGGCAGTCATGAAATCATCCACTGTAAATTCCAAGCGCCAGGTGCACACTTCACTCCAGGTGTCAATACAGGGAAACCATAGCCGAGCATTGTTCTCATGCCCGTAAGTGAAGAGATGAGCAGCTTTCTGGGAATGGAAAGTTATTCATTCATAATCATTAACATTTCTGAAATTAAAGGTTAAGTTACTTATGTATGTTAGTTATAGCTATTCATATGCAATATTTGCTATAAAATATATTGCGGATGTAAAAATTAATTATTTGAAATTGTCTGAAGAATTGAATGAAGAAGGTATTTAGTTGTAGAGCGATGGGATGAATGTAAAGAGAAGGTTGAATGAAGGAGTAGGGGGATAACAGCCTGGTATATAGATAGATAGATAGATCAAACAACACTTCCAATCCAAACATTTTGAAACATTTCAAGTACCTACCTCACCCAGTGTCCCTTCAGTGCTCGGAACAACAAAATGTAGACCAGACTGAGGCTTCTCCAAAGAAAATTCAACTCCAACTTTGAGGGGCTTGCCTTCCTGTATCATGTGTTGAGCTTCTGATGGCACAATTATCACCAATTCACCTCGTCCTATTTCTGGGTCCACTGAAAGAGCCCCAGTTGTCTGGCTCTTGTTGAAGAATTCCAGATTTCTCCTTCACAATGAAAAAAAATTGTTTTTTAAATGATTGTATCTCATGTAGGATGAATCATTAATATATTATTTTTCTAAAATATGTAATAAATGTCAAAATTGCAATCTCCAGAAAAAAAGTGGATTTATATAAGCTGATGCAATATTTTTATTTGGAGAATTTGTTTGATATAGCAATTACTTTGAGACAAATTCACTGAATTAGATTTTCAAAAGAATCATATTCCACTGATTTCCAATGGCAACATTAGAGAAATACTTACTGCTTTGACTCTTGAGAACATACTTCCAGGAAGGGATCAAAGTACTGGAACTGTACCTCCAGGGTATCATTTAAGGTGACACGATACACACAGCATTGCTTACAGCTCAGCCAAATGTAGCGAAAACTGTCTTTTGAAGGAATGAGGGTGAGTTCTGTAAAACCCTGTAAAGAATATCATATTTAAGATATTAAAAAGATATATCTGAAAAGTGATCATCTTCCACCTGTAGGAAGGAAAGACATAATATAGAATATGTGAGGGAAATGTGTGAAGAGGGAATGAGAGGTGTATTGTACAGAAAAAAGGTCTGTGTGCATTGAAAAACACAATAGAATATATATACTACAGTGAATAAGAATTGAATAGATATTTTTCAATTATAATTTTATAAACATAATTAAATTGTGTGTATCAAATAACTATTACAAATTGACATTCTACTTACAATGACAGTCTGTCTTGTGAAGTTGATCCCTGTTAGACTCAGGATCTGGTGGGATGTGCTGAAAAATAATTACATCTTAGCTCGTTATATTCACTGAAATGTCATGAAATTATCTAAAAACAAATGTGTAGAAAAAAGAATCAATACAAAAGAAAACAAATGCAATAATACTGGAACTATCTTAAATCAAAAGTACACCTACAAGCCTCATTTGAACTCATTACAATTTGAAAAATCCTACAGAAGCAAAAATAAAATTATTAATAAACAAATCAATAAAAATAAGTAAATAGGTAAATAAATAATTAATAAATAAATTTTAAAAATATATATCAATCTATAAACCAAGCTAACATCCCGCTTAACGGGGATATTATATACAGTGTATGTGTATATATATAATTATTGGAATACTTATAATTTGTATGATTTCTGAATTTCTCTGTCTTTCTTCATGATGGCAAGTGATAAGTGAGGAATCCCTTCCTCTTCAGCTACATGTCAATTCTGCAAAGAAATTAACATGTGGTTAGAATAGTGAGACATAAGTTGTTAATTATACTATTTTACAGTGGTGGGTTGTGTTCAAATAGAATGGAGGGACTGCAGGCTTCTCACAAGATCACAGGCAACACCAACTAACCCATAAAATAATCATGTATTCATGGAACTTGTATTACTTTCATATACTCTAAGTGGGAGTTTAAATTTTCCAAAATATATGATAGTACGAATCAAATTAAATAATACTGAATGCACAGCTCTGGTGGCTGAGGCAAATAAGTTTTTTAAGTACTGTCTCTAAGAAAGCCTTGACATTCCTATATTACTCTTTACCAAAATTAAGTACATTTTTTTTACATTACTATATACACTGATACATTTGACAAAATGTACACTCTAGCCTTGACTATTCAACAATACTTTCATTAATATACTATATGCAAAGTGAAGAATCACCTCAAAGTGTTGTAATGGGTGGAGTCACTATATAACATGCAACTTAAATAATTTCCTAAGCATTTTCTCCTTAAATAAAAAGAAAGGGATTATAGTAATTAAAGTTTGTACTAAAATACATAACTCTTCAAGTTGACTGAATGCATTTTGAGTTAACATATACCACAGTACATGACTGAAAGCATTCTGAAATTGTATTAACGGGAGTAAATTAGTAAATTTGTCCTAGTGGGCTATCACCAATTTCGGGGATGATAGTTAAAGCAAGGCGATACCAATGTTATCATACATTTTCGGCAGATACTATAAATCTAATTGCTCAGGATGAAATAGATTTATACGATGATATACCGGTGAGAATCTTCAGCCTTCTGATAGCCCACTAAGACAAAAACACCGGTAAACTGTTATTAACCACTCCAGAAGCAATTATACGAACAATAATCAATTCAATATACTCAATTAATCTTAGAGTTAGACACATAAATGCCAATCTTCTTCTAACACTTCCAACAGGGTGATATTCAAACCATGGGTCACATAATGCACACTTTACACATGGACATTCTCACCCTTACACCTTCCATACACTGTGTTTGTTCATCACACCATGCAAACAGAGGCTCAAAAGGGTATTACAGGTATGTGTGGCGTTATTTAGATGTAAGATACACTATATAAAGGCAGTTTTGGCCTTCCTTCCTTACCTGTGTTTGGCGTTTGGTTTGTTTGTTTACTTCACATATAAACAAACTCAGTTGCCATTGTTTGCTTTGTGTAATTTGAAGTATTGTTTTTTGTTGATTTATTTATTATTTTTTTTATTAGTCAAAACCAAGGGATAGATTGATCAGAAAGTATATACAGAAAAGAAATCCCGTTCAAATTCTAATCATTGCCACTTCCAAAAACCTTTACTTAGCAAAAATAACAGTTTTATTTATTCATCTTTTATGTAATCAATTTGTATATGTATTTTTTATGTGTGTAATTATATACGTAAACTTTGCTATGATGTGAGATTAATGTTATTCATGAACTCATTATCTTGAGTTGAATCTTTTGGTTTTTGGTGAAGTGTGGGATGGAGTCACTACCTTCAGAGAGAGGATAGCAAAGATAGGGCTGAATGCTGATGCAGAGTCAAACTACAAAGAATTTAAGAATGGATGAGAAGAGATGGGCAAGAAAGGTATATAAATGGAATATGTATGGAAAGTGGAAGAAAGATTCAATAAAAGTGGAAATGTGGGCGGGAGAATTGGGAATGTTTGTGAGAGGTGTTATGAGGTAAGGGAGTATATGGAAGTATGCAAAAGATAAACAAATCGGCGCGTGGAAGAGAAGGGAAAAGAGGAATCGCTAAGAGAAATTAATGAGAAATCAACACTGGCATGGTATAAAGGAAAGGACCAGCCAAGGTATGAAAGTTTCTATGATGGTAGCTTAATTTGGCAAGGATTTACTTTTCAGGGCTCGGACAAAGTCATTAAAGTGAAGAGTCGTATTAGCAAATGGAAGAAGGGTAGATGTAGGAGGTGGATGATGTGTGAGGTTTTGATGCTGGAATGCGAGAGGTATGAGTATGCAAGGACTATATGTTGTTAGAGGTTGTGACAGAAGAAATAGAAGTGCAAGAATGGAGTGAGATGAAAAAGAGAGAGGAGTATTAATAAGCAAATGGAGTACCTGCTGGGGTTGAGTACTGGATGGAGAAGTAACAGTAGTTTGTTAAAGAGTTTGAAAGAGTTTTTAGATAAAGCATGCAGAACAGGATTGAGAAAGAATAAAAGGCAGGTGGCCCCTAGTTATAGGGAACCAATATAAATGTAATGCTGGGTGGGAGAGGTAGGACGGAGTCAATACTTCTAGTTCTCGCCCCTTTTTCTCTTGCTTCTTCCAGCAGGTGTGTGGGAGAACGCCGTTACAAATATTACACCGACAGTCTACAGTCTACACTGAGTGACTCCCGTCTCCCAACCTAAGTCCAAGTCCAAATCCAAGATCCGTGTGTGTGTGTCTGTTTGTTTGTTTACATTGGAGCCAAGCAGAGTGTGTTGGGCTGCCACAGGGAACCCAAGAAATGAGAAGACATGCCGCACACAAGTATAGTATTATAATAAACTATGTGTGATAACTGTGTGTGTATGTGTGTGTCTGTCTGTCTGTGTGTGTGTGTGTGTGTGTGTGTGTACAAAGTATAGTTTAGTTTCTTGGTTTTTATTTATATCCTTTTCTATTTTTATGTTATTTACCATTGTTTTTGATGGAAGGTATATAGATCTAACCTTCTTACCTAACCTTCCTTTTTAACTCTGCATGTGGAAGGATAATTTGTACCTGTTTGATTAAAAGGATATTTAAATACTAATGAAAATCCTTTATGATCTCTTTGCTATTATACTGTGTGACTTTTTACATTGAAACATGATCAAGGTACTTTTGGAATTTCTTTAAAGCTTTCTTACTATTATTACGATTATTACGATAGAGTTGAAGAAGGAAATAAGCAGAAACTATGAGAGAGGAGTGCGTGTAGTGGACTTAGCAAGCCAATAAGACTGAAGCATGTCGACGATGTGCACTTTTTCTGTTTTAAAAACCCATAAAAAGACTTTTGGATGTTTTTTTTTGGCTGGAACGGATTTATTATATTTCAATGAATTTCAATGATAAAAATTGATTTGTAACATGAGTAAATCGCAATACAAGCTCTCATGGAATGAATTAAACTCGCATTGCGAGGTTCTACTGTATAAGCTTTTTACCCAAAAGTTAGGCACGTGCCGTATCTATAAGCGAGCACTATGAGGATACGGCACTCATTAGGTTATGGTTAGATTAGGTTACGTTAGGTTAGGTTATGTTAGGTTTGGTTAGGTACGGTTTGGTTCAGTTAGGTTCGGTTAAATAAGCTTTTTATATTTTAATACCCTAAAGTTAGGCACGTGCCGTATCTATAAGTGAGCACTTACAGGTACGGCTGCCGTACCTGTAAGCTGTTCCAAATATTTTTGGAATTCTCAACTAGAGACTTGTGGACAGGGCCAAGTCCTCCCAGATTTCATTTTCACTATTACACCACAAACTCAAACCTTTCTTGACTTGAAGGAATTATAGTGAGATTAAAGTATAAATACGCCAGTATCTATAGTATAAAAGCTATTTAGTATGCACCTCAGTGGTGCAGTGGTTAGCATGTCTGATTACGAATCTGCAGGCCTGAGTTCAATCCCGGATGAGGGCATTTGACACACAGCTCACCCAGCTGTTCATCCTCCCAAACGGGTTGGTAGATAATTGGGTACCTAGGGAAACCTGGGGAAGGTAAACTGTGGAAACTTGAATGTCACAGTGGCCCCGTGTCCCGGGGTAAAGGATTAATTTCCACCACAGGTTTAAAAGGCCTATGTGACGGGAGATGATTTTCCACGAGTCACATATTAAAGATCAAAGAGCCGCATTTGGCTCACAAGCCGTGGTTTGGCCACCACTGTTCTATAGCTTCCAGGTTCGTGGGTATTATCATGGCCATTTCCTGCATGGAGTTCTTAGGAACTGCTGTTAGATATTGATAGATTGACAAATGAGTATGTCCTCTGATTTTTTATGGTAATTCTAGTATTGTGGACATGTTATGGGTCAACAGAAAAGGATTACTACTAGTTTTGGAGCTAAAAGTATTTTGGGAAGGCACTGGAAATTGTTACTGATTTGACATCTGATTCATCCGTATTTAAATACTTGGAGCTCCTTTAGTCCTCAAGGAACTTATAGTGTATGGTGTTTACAAGACTACTAAATGTATATGGTATAGGGTCTTCCAAGGAACAGGTATCATAAAGGAATCTATTTTGATATTATAATATAATGTCAAAATTTTGTACAAGCAGATATTATCGGCTTGTAAAAAATGTGTCGTTCATAAATTTTCATGAATTTGCAATGTAGTGGAATTTGAGATCAATATAGAGATATTTGGACTAGAATTGTTTGTTTTGTTTACCTTGTTTTAAAACTACCATGTGTTTCATTACTTTCAGAGACTCTTATTCTACTATTAGTGTGCATAACAGGAGCAAAATCCTGGCAGGACAGTATAGAAACAGTAGATGAACATTCAGCTGAAAATACAGAGTGCTTGAGAGAAAAGCATGTGGATAATGATGGCACGGAGGCAACATGCAAGAAATCAGTTGTGATAAGAGAGGAAGGGGAATGTTCTGCCTCAGAAGGTGCAACTCACGATGAAACAGACTGTGGTACTCTTGTTGATGAGGAGGATGACCAGAGTGCACTATTAATGTTGGGACAAGAAGACCAAGAATTTTCTACAGAAGGTAATACTGCTACTGCTCCTGATGAATGTCCTCAGCACACTGCAGAGGAGGATGCCTGTGAGCCAGTGGACAGCTCCTTGAGTTTGCCCAAAGAAGAGCATCTTGATCATGTGGCTGATGAATCAGGTGATGTGAGACCTGATTCTTCGGTCCAGAATGCCACACACTCAGATCTTACAAAGGAGGATGAGGGGAAGGATGTGCACAAAAGTAGTGTTGATTTACCAAAGATAGATGAAAGTACCAACGAGGAACCGCAGAAAGAATTGGAACCTGAACATGAAAATGTTCCTCTGAGAGAAATTCTACTTAAACTCAAGGTTAGTATCATTGCATATTCACATAAATTTTACTCAGGAAAGCTGCATTAATAGTAAAGCAATTGAAAAATTTCGTTGATATTTAATAAAGTTGTATGAATGGTACTGCAGCTCATTTATTATGATTTTTTTTCCATTGTGCCATTTCAGTGTGGTAAAGAATACCTAATAGAAAATTTTGAAATATCAGCTTTAATTCTACTTGCAGGGTATTGCATGTGTGCCAATGTTTAGTGTTGATAGTAATTCGTTGATCTATTCCTTTAATTAAAACTTCATTAAATTGTATTTTCAACCAAGGAGAATGTTTTGTGTTTAACGATTTCAGATATCAGTTATAAAGAATTGGAGGTAATACAAAATTGAATAACTCTCTCTCTCTCTCTCTCTCTCTCTCTCTCTCTCTCTCTCTCTCTCTCTCTCTCTCTCTCTCTCTCTCTCTCTCTCTCTCTCTCTCTCTCTCTCTCTCTCTCTCTCTCTCTCTCTCTCCCCTTCCCCCTCCCCCCCCACCAGCCCGAAGGTTTGACTGATGATGACGATGACCAATCATCTGACTACTCAGTGGCAGAATCCAACTTGGGAGATGAATCTGAGGTTTGTGCTGCATTATCAAAATTTTTCTTTTATAACACAATAGATTGGAAATAACTGCCAAAATGACTTACATATGTGTGTACAGTACTATAAGAATTGTATAAGTTTTCCATGTATTTTGGTACTCATGTTGGATTGGGCAGAAATCCATGATTAAATCCTGCTGGAGCTTGTTAAATATATATCTAAGTCACTGAACCTGCTGAATCGTCTTTTAAGAAAATTGATTTGATATGATAATTTAACGGTTTGATTTGATAATAATTAATGATCATGTCTATATAACCATATTCCACACATCATTATAATTTCCATAGGTTGAGGAAGAAGCTCTTGTGTCATCAGGCTCTTCAGAAAAACAAGAACAGAACCTTGACAGCAATGAAACAAAAGGCTTAACAGATGGGAATAGTGCCAACAGTTCTGGAGGAAGCAAGAAAGCTGCCTGCATAGAAGTCAATGCAACAGAACCCATTGATGATGTAGAGGTTAGAAAAGGCAGTGTTTGCATACATGGTTTTAACTCTCTAATTTTTTATTTAATTCTAATTTCTCCCTTGACTGATTTCAATGCTAGGTATTTATGAGTGAATATTTAGGGTTTTTCAAATGTTGTTTATATAAACCTTATTCTTGCTTACCCTTCCATGTGTATTGCTCTTGTCTTGTCCATTATACTTTTATTAGTGCTGTGTGGCTGTGTAATACTACCATGTTTCTTTCTTTATTATTTAAAATTGTTCTTTCAGGTCATAAATGCAACTGCATTGTGTAAGTTGCTGCAAGTGGATCCCAATGTAACCAGCAGATCTTCTTCTGGTCCCTGCTACCTTATTTATTTCTTCAGTCCTTTCTGCCCATTTTCTATCACGGGCTCACCTTACGTCAATGCACTTGCTCGCTCTGTGCCCAACATTCCTATCTATGGCCTGGATAGTATTGAATACCATAGGTAAGTGTTAGTACAGTAGAACAAAATGTTCTTGTAGTAATTTTTTAATGGGTAAATTTACAAGGGAAAACAGTTTACCTTTGAAATTCTACTCTTGTACTGGTTATTTTTCTATTTAATTTTAGAAATTAATAACTTCTATTTTCATCACATAAATTTAAAACTCAATGATTTGGACCAAATGATAATTTTGCCTTTGTTGTTTTATATTCAATTATTTGGGCATGTGTAAGAAATGAAGGAGGAATGATTGATTAAAAAGATAAATAGATCTGATGTGAGAGGTGTGGAGTTGAAAGGAAGACCAGAAATTGATGGACAGTGAAGAGAGCATTATAACTGATTCATTTTTTGCAATGTATCGCTATTCCACTTGAATACACTTTCCTTTTGGTAGATATCTCTTAATCTTTATGTGTATGCAAAGTCAATTACATATAGAAGTTTAACTATTTTTTGTGTCATTATTTAACAGTTATCTTTTCCCCAGTGTTAATGCTCGTTATGGCGTGATGGGAACCCCAACACTACTTCTTTTTCACAATGGGAATGGAGTTGGACGATACAATGCTTCAGAATACTCTGTGTTGCAGCTCATGTCTTTCATTAGACATTACACTGATCAAGAGTTAATCAACATTAATGTCACTTCCTCAGATTTTAGGGTAAGTTTTTTGCTACCACCTTTACATGGTGAAATGAGCCTCAACACCATTTGTATTTTAGTTTCTGATCCCACACAACTATAATTTGTGTATCTAGGCAGACATTAGGTCTGGTGTTAGTACTCCATAACCTTATTTTGAGAGAAGTGTGTATGTGTATATATATATATATATATATATATATATATATATATATATATATATATATATATATATATATATAGATAGATAGATAGATAGATAGATAGATAGATAGATAGATAGATAGATAAATATAGTTATATAGGATCTTTGTATCAGCTGTCTTCCCATTTTATCCAAGGAACACTGAAATTGAATTAAATATTGTATGCACAATAAAAAACAAATAGATATTCTTCAGGGTTTAATCATGATGTGATACATTGTCAGAAGTGGGGAAAATAAGTAATGTGCTGACTGTATGTGTCGCATGTAGCATGTTATTAGTTTTACAAAGAATTTGGCATGTTGTAACTTAAGTATCATGGCCGGTATGTAACAGTTTATCTTTTTCATCTTTTGTAGGCAAACTTACCCTCCCAGCTGGCAGAAGCACGTCCATATGCACTCTGGACTGCATGGATCTTTCTTCTGAGTTTTGCCTCCTGGTTGTTTCTGACCTCAGATCTCTGTGCCAGACTCACAGAAGCAATTCTCAACAATTGGAGGGAGGCGGAGGCACAAAATGACCACCAGGACTGATGATCTCTTATAGTAATCTGGGTCAGTCAGGAGGAAGGTGTTGAGTAATGGTTTTGTAGATGGAGACCTTTATTGTCACCGCCATCCCATTGCAGGGAACTTCTTAAAGGGAACAAGGCATAAAGTAAAGAAGGGAATGCATAATGTCATATAGGTAGACAAATAGACAGGCGCACAGACAAGCAAACAGATAGACAGATTGGTAAGTAAGTAGACAAACAAATGGACAAAGCCAACCCAGTGTCAAACAGAAGTATTCCTTCCTTTATAAATGTTTTCACGACAGTATCAATTTACTGTAGGATGTAAATTCTCAATATCTTTTTGGGGAGGGACACTTTAAGGCTCTTTATTGTTTCTTATAATCATATCTTTTTTTTAAGTGAATAATACTCGTTCTGTAAATGTTTGGGAAAGCTTTGGTATGTAGGAGCAGATTTTAATGTCTTCTAGCTGCTTAAGTTCTCTAACTATAGGACTGTACAACCTTCAGTCATGTAGTTATGGGTTGATATGAGCTTTAGTGTGGACTTTCAATTGCCCCAAAGACCTTAATTTGAATGATGACCTGGGGTTGATGATTTAACAACATTTTATTGAATTCAATATCTTGAGGGGATTTAATCACCTCAAGAGTAGGAGATAATGCAGTGGCCAGAAAGATGCATTAGGATAAGGTAGATGCTGTGGGTATGAGATGGGAAGACATTCTTATAGCACTTGTGAGAGAGAGAAACAAGGAGCAAACAAGGATAAAGTATATAGATAAGACCATTTATTGACTTTTGTCATGGTCACTTTTTGAGAAAGGAGCTAGCAATTGGTGTTAAAATTGATATTAATGCTTATCAAGAGGGTCGTGGGAAGCCTAAGAAGCTATTAGCAGAAGTCAATAATGGAGAAATGCATCACATTTCTATACAAGACTTGGGAAGATGAAATACAAGACAGTGTTATCTTTTTTCTAGGCTGTGTGCATAGTGACTTATATTGTTTGCACAAATATGAAAGATAATGATGTTTAGCTTTGTAAGGACAGGAATCAATGGAAACTCTTCTGCCATGTCCATCTCCGTGAGGGGACTTCCTAGGATCAGGTGTCGGATAGATAGATAGATTTATCTATGTCCTCTGATGGTGTTATTCTTTATTTATTTATTAATTTTTTTTTACACATTTTTTTGTTATTAAAGGGGCCATGATAATAATTTAAATGTATATAATTGCACATGAGTCACTAATTATCCAGGCAAATTGCTGCTTATAGAGTTCATTGGAGAAATGAAGAATTTTTCAAAAATAATTTTTTCGGAAAACTGGATGCAAAATTATTTTTTTACTTTTATTTATTTATTTATTTATTTATTTATTTTTTCTATTTATTTTTTTTCTTCTGAATTCAACGTTAAGATCTCACGTTACTGAAATCTGTAAAATGATATGAAAAAGGAAATGGAAACTTATGTACGTACATGTATGTAGAGATAGGGGATGAAATTCAATACAAAGGAGTTCAAAGGAAGAACAGACCGCAACAGTCCTACTGGACTTGACAAGGCTTTCTGTGTGGCTACACTCTACTACTATAGAGTATACTTGATAGAAACAAAGAGACAGCAAAGTGGAAGGCTCCTCCCCACCCACCTTTCCTTCCAGCCGAAGCTGGCCGGAAGAGGAAGTGAAACCATGTAGCATGGACAAACTATCTTGGAATTTGTATAAGAAAGTGAGAAAAACAGGAGTAATCTAGACTATTGCTACAAATATATAAAAAATCACGCAGGAATGAAGTACTCTATTTGGTGAATTGATGCTTATCAATTTTTTTCTTAAAAGATTCAATTGTGTTTCTGTTAACTATTTGTGCTGGTAAAAGATTCCAAATATTCACAATTCAAAGAAATTTGTTTTTTCTTCGTTCCACCAAAAACGCTTACCAATGATCTTGAGGCCATTGTTAGGAGTGGTAGTTGTTCATACATATGAAAGGTTAGGTTGAGGTGGGGATGCCTTGAGTGAGTTTGGTTCATTTTACTGTATATGTATATAATTGATGATGGTGAGTATGAAATGTAACCAAAGGAATGAGAATTAGTGGATAATGATTATTGAAGTATGTTGAGATAAATAGTTGACATCTGTTGTCAGAACAAAGAAATGTAATTAAAATCAAAATCAATACATAAATATGTATGTTTATCATATAACAATGTGTTTTGTTTTCGTTTTCTTTCAAAGGCATAAAGCATTTGAAAAATACTGTATTTCCTGTATGATAAGATGCTTCAAATGCTAAGGTGTTGCCTATAATTAGTTAGGGTTTTTCTTATTTTGGGATTTCATTACTTATTGTGGTAGCATGTCTAATGCACCTATTCTACGGTGTAATTTTTCTTTTTATTACAGTAAATATTACTTATTGGAACTATTTTCAAATATTTTTTGGTTATTATTAATTAGTTATACAAGGTCAGCACAATTTTATATCAATTCACATCAGCAACAATTTGTAGTTGTCACTACAAGGTGCCTCAGTGGTGCAGTGGTTAGTACGTCTGACTACGAATCCGCTGGCTGGAGTTTGATCCCGGACAAGGGCAGTCGGCACACAGCTCACCCAGCTGTGCATTCTCCCAAATGGGTTGGTCAATAAATGGGTACCTAGGGAAACCTGGGGAAGGTAAACTGTGGAAACTCGGATGTCACAGTGGCCCTGTGTCTGAGGGTAATGGATTAATTACCACCACAGACTCAAAGGCCGATGTGATGGGAGATGAACGCTTGCACCTACGCACAGCTACAGCGTGTGCCCCTACTTTACCTTACCTTTACTACAAGGTGTGTGAACATGCTAGCGTCGTGTGTACATCCACCTACCATCAATTGTTTATATCCACCTACCATCAATTGTTTATATCCACCTACCATTAGCTGATGTTTTTATATTCATTAGTTTGACCTAAGCTTTACAACCCACACCCACAACAGAAATCACTCAATTCAGTCAACAAAGTTTCTGTGTTGTTTGAAATACTCTAGTACTTGTAACCTGAAATGAACAGTGAATGTGTCTTAGCATATGGTAAATATAATAACAAATTCTTAACTATATTCAAATAGTACAAGATTGTAGATCACCATAAATGAAACTTTTGAAGAATGTGATGAATGCCACTGGGGAAGGTTAGGTAATGGTAAAATTGCAAATATCTTGGACTTAAGGATGTTGATATTTTTTAGTTAATCTACCTCTTTAGTTATTTCATCTTTTTGTGTGTGGTGTTCACTGTATGTAGTGGTAAAGTGTATTGTTTTGTAGCTTGAATCCTAACCACATTAGGAAGCTAACACCCAGCTATTTTAATTACCCATCCAAGCTTTTTATTGACGGGACAAATGTCTAGTTAAGGCCCAACAGTTAGGAGAGAGAATGGTAATCTGCATAATGATGGCAAGCAATTGACCAGTCACATAATTAAGGACTAAAGAAATGGAGATTATCACTACTGCTATACATACACAACATGGTGCTCTGCCATCTTTGATTGTTGTCACTATATACTTATAACGAGAGTAGAGAGTTGTTGTATATAACATAAATGTTTTCAAAAGTTATGTCATGAAACATACATTTTTATCTCTCCATCTATTAGGATGTCTGTTTCTGGAAGTTCCTCTACAGGGGGACCAATGAGATGCGTCTACTCCTTTCCATGCTTCTCATCCTTACAAATTCCAGTCCTTTCACTTTTTCTTATCCTACACAACTCTCAAATAGTCTTAACACCCTGGCCGATAATTTTATAGTGTTATCTTCTCATATATTCAGCATCTTTGCTTGTGTACATCCTATTTATTGTTTGATTTTCACCCATTTGGATTTTGATATCTCATAGAATGCTTTCACACCACTTAGAATTTTCATCCACTTTATTTTACCTTCAGTACATCCGACTTTGCTTTTTAGTATATCTTGTCAAAACACCTCCAGTTTCATGAATGCAGAATACATTATTCCTCTCCTTTGGTAACCTTTTGTTTCTAAGTTATAATCATTGGGTTGATATTCTTGAACTACACTATCCCTCTCTGCTCATCACTTAATATTCTCTATAATTTTTTGAAGTCTTGCAGTGAATATTTTGAATTTCTATATTAACTAATCCAACAAATAATTGAAGTAATTAATTCAATTCCATACATATTTACGTGTAAGGAATCAGTTCATCAATGTTAAAAAAAATACAAAATAAATGTGTATGAAGAGCACAACCGTTTCCTGTGAATCATTTAACTGGTGTACATAATTTTGTTTTCATGTATTAATGTTGACCTTTAAGTACTATTTATGAGTAGTGTGCAGCACCTTGTCCACATGTAGGTAAGATGTTGCAACTAACCTGACTACTGTGCAACTTTGTCACATATGTATATATGTATGATGGTTTTATTAGTCTGACAGATGCTGTGATATTCATGAAAATAATGTCAATGGCATGATATGTAAAATGCTTACGAACCAAAAATTTGTATTATTGTCATTCTATATAGAACATGATTATTTATTACTTACAGTTGTTTCCAGAGTTAATCACGCCACACTCAAGACACTAGACCCAACACTGTTATATTCACTGCCTTCTGTGACACTAATAACATAACTTGACACCAACATCCTGCCCTTGACAGATGAGAGCTGTAGAAGTAGCAGTCTTGCCAAGGTGAAAAGTTAATGTAACTGAGACTATCTTATACTACATATATTTGGGGTGAAACTAGTGTGTTTTTGATGTTAAAGTCGAGTCATTATCTTGAAATTGTAATGATCTCTAGCCTTAACTTGATATAACTTACTGCATTGCCACTACTTCCTGCTCATTTAATAGCTTTGAATTGGCACTAATTGTAGCTCATTGTAGATAGACCCAGTTGTGTGTTTGATTGAGGGAGTTAGATGTATGTGGGAGCCCTGTTTGTGTGTCGTAAGGATAATTGGTTGTGGATCTGTGATGGATTCTCGTGACTGGCTATGTGTGAATAGTGTGTCTAGGACCTGCTATATATACTGCAATCCTGGAAGAAATGCATTTATTTATTTATATCTAAAAGGCAGCAGTCGTGATTTGAAACTAGGTAGATTTTTTTCTCCTCTAACCTTATAGTCATCAAATCATTGGTCATCAATCACTCATCATTGATCGTCCTATTACTA
>JAPQNM010000005.1:20347508-20352508 GCA_029783475.1 Metacarcinus magister | reverse complement strand
TACTTGTGTCCTAGAGTGTTTTATTCACACTCTGGGTGAGGTCCTCTTCCTGTGTGTCGTTAGTGATGGTGGTGAAAGTTGCTGGGGACTAGACTGTGTAGTTTATGTGGCTAAATGAACGAGGATGAGGGAGATCTTGGCATATTAGTTAGTGATAAAAAACAACAACTTAATATCTCTTCAGATGAGTCACTTGCGAAAAATATTAAATTTGAGTATTCATACTGTTTTACTAAAATTGACACTAACAGTAGATATTCATTAACAATTTACGAACATAAGATGGAATAAGGCTGAAAGGTTCCTTATAACATCACTAATGGTTTTATAACAGTACAATAAGCGTCTAGCTGCAGTCGTTCAGAGTAGCAATCAAATTGACCATTAAATACTGTGCAGACATCCACCAAGCCGAGGATCTAACCATTGATACACAGACTTAACATAAGGGTAAGATGGCGTGATGTAACGTTCACTACACATTTTTGATCAGATAAGAAAATGTATTTATACAGCTGATGATATTCCTATTACTTAAATGTTTTTATTTATTTTTTCATTTTAAAATCACCACGTTGAGTGTTATTCACAGTATATTTTATGCATGTAGTACGTGATGAACAATTATATTCGCTTTTTATATTTTTATCATTATCTTTCTCAGCTTTCATTCTAAACCTGCATACGATTTTGATTTATACTTGAGTGTGTGCGGGAGCAGGTGGATGTGTTAGTAATGGTGACATCTAATGAGGTGCGTGCTGCCAACGAACACCCGAGGCCACACTTACAAAAGTCACGCCTCACCAATGTCACGTGGATTGAAGAAAAAAAAGCTTGTTGGGTGGTGGTAATGGTAATCAAACTTAAGTTACCACAAGGAATGAAAATGTAATATTAACGCCGTTACATTTTCATGTTAACTGATGATTTATGAGATTCAAGCTTTCACCTAACCTTTTTGTTCTCTCTCTCTCTCTCTCTCTCTCTCTCCTCTCTCTCTCTCTCTCTCTCTCTCTCTCTCTCTCTCTCTCTCTCTCTCTCTCTCTCTCTCTCTCTCTCTCTCTCTCTCTCTCTCATATATATATATATATATATATATATATATATATATATATATACATATATATATATATATATATATATATATATATATATATATATATATAATTGACAGCCAATGATGGCCAGCAGTAAAACGATAGACATGATTTACTATTACTTTAGTGATGTTTCGTGATCCAGAACGTCATTAAGACAAGGCCACGTCTTACTGAAGATGTATCATCCATCATGAGCTTGCAATTATTGTTTACGTCCGTCTGGGCATCTGTCTATGTTAATGGAATTTAATATTCGACAGTTCTGAAAATTACATTTGTTTATATATATATATATATATATATATATATATATATATATATATATATATATATATATATATATATAGAGAGAGAGAGAGAGAGAGAGAGAGAGATACAGACAAACAGACCGTCACAGTGTCCCCGTCAAGAACGCCTCGTCACCACCACTCCCTCCTTTTATCTCACGCAGACACATCACTCACACACCACTCACACATCACTCACACACCACTCAAACATCACTCACACACCACTCACACACCACTCACACACCACTCACACATCACTCACACACCACTCACACATCACTCACACACCACTCACACACCACTCACACACCACTCACACACCACTCACACATCACTCACACACCACTCACACATCACTCACACACCACTCACACACCACTCACACACCACTCACACACCACTCACACACCACTCACACACCACTCACACACCACTCACACACCACTCACACATCACTCACACACTACTCACACACCACTCACACACCACTCACACATCACTCACACACCACTCACACACCACTCACACACCACTCACACACCACTCACACATCACTCACACACCACTCACACATCACTCACACATCACTCACACATCACTCACACATCACTCACACACCACTCACACATCACTCATACACCACTCACACACCACTCACACATCACTCACACACCACTCACACATCACTCACACATCACTCACACATCACTCACACACCACTCACACATCACTCATACACCACTCACACACCACTCACACATCACTCACACACCACTCACACATCACTCACACACCACTCACACATCACTCACACACCACTCACACATCACTCACACACCACTCACACATCACTCACACACCACTCACACACCACTCACACACCACTCACACACCACTCACACACCACTCACACACCACTCACACATCACTCACACACCACTCACACATCACTCACACACCACTCACACATCACTCACACATCACTCACACACCACTCACACACCACTCACACACCACTCACACATCACTCACACACCACTCACACATCACTCACACACCACTCACACATCACTCACACACCACTCACACACCACACACACACCACTCACACATCACTCACACACCACACACACACCACTCACACATCACTCACACACCACTCACACATCACTCACACACCACTCACACACCACTCACACACCACTCACACACCACTCACACACCACTCACACATCACTCACCACGTTACTCCAACACACTGGCTCTGAACGCACCGCAAGTATCACATAGGCTTACGTATCCATTTTTTGACCTTTTTGGCCTTCTATGTGACTTCTTAAGTGCCTATTTGACCTTGCACGCCCTACCTCTTCTAGCCATCTCTTCTTCACTTCAGGAGGAGGAGGAGGAGGAGGAGGAGAAGGAGGAGGAAGAGGAGGAGGAGAGTCATGGCTTGCAAAAACGTGCATAATAAGGGAATGAAGGATTTAGGAAGAGAATGAGAAAAAAAGAAAGAAAATCAATGGAAAAACATAGTGTGTTGAAACTTACTTTGTGTGATTGTTTGGCGGGAGTGAGTGCAAGCCAGGGAGGAGGAGGAGGAAGAGGAGGAGGAGGAGGAGGAGGAGGAAGAAGATGAAGGTTGTGATTTTCTGTTATTCTGATTTCCACATTTTCCTTTACATGCTTCGAATGGATCTTTGCATTCTCTCTCTCTCTCTCTCTCTCTCTCTCTCTCTCTCTCTCTCTCTCTCTCTCTCTCTCTCTCTCTCTCTCTCTCTCTCTCTCTCTCTCTCTCTCTCTCTCTCTCTCTCTCTCTCTCCCTTCACATCCCCCTTCACACCACCTCACTTGCTGTACAGGTGTGATAAGAAAGAGTGGCGTCAGGACAGGTAAGGCGGGGCGGGGCGGGGAAGGGATGGGTGTGGGCGTAGGCAAAGGCAGACTGTGGGCGGGACAAGGTGAACAGTACCACTACAAGGGCGTCTGTCTCTCTCTCTCTCTCTCTCTCTCTCTCTCTCTCTCTCTCTCTCTCTCTCTCTCTCTCTCTCTCTCTCTCTCTCTCTCTCTTTTTCGATCGTTCTCGTCCTTGCCTTCCTCCTCCTCCTCCTCCTCCTCCTCCTCCTCCTCCTCCTCCTCCTCCTCTATGATAACACATACTGGGTCACCTTGAGCCTGCATACTCCATAAATTATTGACGGGGGAAGGCTTGGTTTGGTTGGGTGTTGGGCGGCACTGAGATTGTGTGTGTGTGTGTGTGTGTGTGTGTGTGTGTGTGTGTGTGTGTGTGTGTGTGTGTGTGGTGTTAAATCATCTCGCGATATGCCTTTGAGATTTTTTCTTAACTACCTATCCATCTCTCTCTCTCTTTTCTCTCTCTCTCTCTCTCTCTCTCTCTCTCTCTCTCTCTCTCACTGTCTCGTCATCCCCTTCTTCTCTTTTACAATCCACTTCCTCCCTGTATTCTTTATCCTCTAAGTCTAACCCTTTCCCCCTTCTCTCTTTCCCCTTCCCTTAAATCATCATCCAATAGCCTTGCCTTTATAATCTGCCTCGTCCCTCCGCATCCATCTCCTCCCCTCCCCCTTCCCAGCTTTCCTCGTGCACATAAAGTAGGTAGCAGCAGCCTTCATTTTCTGCCTTCCCCATGAGTCCAAAAGGTTGCAGGTTCCCAGAAGTTGCCAGTAAGGTTGGGTTGGCGGGCTCTCTCCACGGCCTTTCTGTGACGGGTAAAGGGACAGGGTGGAGTGTGGTGGTGGTGATGGTGGTGATGGTGTGTACTATTACCCTGTTGCCCCTCCTCCTCCTCCTCCTCCTTCTCCTCTTCCTCCTCTTCCTATCCCTCTTGCTCCTCCTCTTCCTCCTCCCGCTTCGCTTCACCTGAGTATTTTTTACTCTTGCCTCTGACTAATTCACTGACTCACTCACTCACTTTAACTGACTCACTCACAGTACTTTACATTCTCTCTCTCTCTCTCTCTCTCTCTCTCTCTCTCTCTCTCTCTCTCTCTCTCTCTCTCTCTCTCTCTCTCTCTCTCTCTCTCTCTCTCTCTCGCTGACTATCTATCTATCTATCTCTCTGCTTTACCGATTAATTTCCTTAAATTCTACCTCGCTCTCACTCGTTTCCCTTCCCTCATTTCTCCCCCTCCCTCTCTCCCTTCCTCTTTCCCTCCCTACATACCTCCCTCCCTAGTTCTCTCGTTCCCTCCCTCAACTCACTCCTCTCCCTACCTCCTTCCCTCCCTTTCTCCTTTCCTCAGCTCACTCCTTCCCTCCCTCACTCAATCACTCATTTATTCACACTCTTGACAGGAATGAAGGGAAGGGAAAGGAAGGGAAAGGAAGGGACAACACAGATAAAGAGAAGAAAAGTAGAGGGAGGGAAAGAAATGGAGGGAGAGAATTGTTGGTTGGGCAGAAAAGAAGTGTGATAAGAAGGGAAAGAAAGTGAGAATAAAGAAAGGGCGGCGGAGACTAATGTAATAATCGACGCAGTGAGAATATAGAGATTAAGAAAACCATGACAAAGGGAATGAGAAATTGAATTAGATACCAGAGAAACCAAATGGGAGGTAAGGGAATTAAGTAATGAAAGAGGAGGAGG
>JAPQNM010000005.1:20329750-20332250 GCA_029783475.1 Metacarcinus magister | reverse complement strand
ATCACGACACACTCACGGAAATACGAAAGAAAAGAAAGAGCTTAATACCTGCAAGAAAATGAGATAAGTTCACCTGTAAACATCAACAGAAACAGTAACCACAAAAGTAATACAAATCTGGCTATCTATGTCTTGTTCTTCCTCTGTGTTTGTTTGCATGTTTGTAAGTACGATTATATATGCTTGTATCTATCTAACCATTCATCTATATATCCTGTTTACACTAATACACACATACAGTCTGCAGCAGTGACCAGCAGTGTCTTGATTAGGTCATGGCGTCACACTGGGGGAGGTGCTGTGTGTCTTCCTCTTCTAATAGTAGTACCTCGTCTGGTTCTCATACTGGCAAGCTGGTGTGATTCATTAATGCATAGTGTTTGTTTTTATTAATGTTGTGGAGGCGGTTCAAGCACTGCCGACCTCTATGTTTGTGTGTGTGTGTTGTTGAGTGTGTGTCGGCTAGGTGTATGTGTTGTTTTGTGTGGTGAGTGATACCATCTGGGGGAGGAGAGAGCGGCAAGGCTGTGTAAAGCAGATTTGTTTTTACTGGTAGGCAACACACGGCTTGTGGTAGACGTTATCAGTATTATTATTATTATTATCATTCTTCTTCTTCTTCTTATTATTATTATTATTGTTGTTGTAATTGACTTTTTCTTGATTTCTTACAATTTCCTAAGATTCAAATACAGTAAATTCAAATTGCAGACATGACAAATAGGATCAAGACACACACACACACACACACACACACACACACACACACACACACACACACACACACACACACACACACACACACACACACACACACACACACACACACACACACACACACACACACACACACACACACACACACACACACACACATTGGAAAGTTATTCGTCCGGCAATTGTCCTCTAGCACTTTTTCCAAGAAGGGACATAGGAGTCCATTTTTGGCCGACCCACCCCTTCTTACAACACGCAACTCCCTGGGGCTCCTAAACCTCCTCACCCACTTCATCCCTTTCATCCCTTCCTTTATCTATCCATTCCATGCGCCTCCCCTCACCACTACAGCCTTGCTCCTCCTCTCCTTCGTCACCTTTCTCCTACTTACCTTCTGTATAATGGAGAGAGAGAGAGAGAGAGAGAGAGAGAGAGAGAGAGAGAGAGAGAGAGAGAGAGAGAGAGAGAGAGAGAGAGAGAGAGAGAGTAGAGAGAGAGAGGAGAGAGAGAGAGAGAGAGAGAGAGAGAGAGAGAGAGAGAGAGAGAGAGAGAGAGAGAAATATAACAACTGTAGAAAATGCTATGTAATGTCTAAGTCCTTGTGAGGGATGGACCTGTGGAGTGGACGGGAAGGGTGGGTGGGTGGGGTGGGTGGGGTGGGTGAGGTGGGTGGGTAGGTGGGTAGGTGGGCAGGTGTTGGCAGTGAGGTAGGTCAGGGGTCAAAGGTTAGGTCATCACACAAGTCTGTCTCGCTGTATATGGAGAGTGATAATGTTTTCTCTCTTTTTGGCATGAAAGTGTGGATACAGAAAGCTAGTGTACTGTTAACAGGTGTATTGTGGCATTGTGTGGGCGTGGGCGTGGGTGTGGGTGTGGGCGTGGGTGTGGGCGTGGGTGTGGGTGGGGTTGTTGTGGATGTTTATGGTGTGACAAGTAACGGGGTGATGGACTTTTCTTGGATAATTCACTTTTACTTATATTGTTGTGCCATTTTTTGTGTTTTTTTTTCTTTTTTTTCTTGCCTCATTTCAATTTAGAGACGTAAGTTTATGGAGGGAAAGGATTTATATGCAGTGTGCTTATATGTGTGTGTGTGTGTGTGTGTGTGTGTGTGTGTGTGTGTGTGTGTGTGTGTGTGTGTGTGTGTGTGTGTGTGTGTGCGTGCGTGTGCGTGTTCGATGTGTGTATGTCTCAGTGCGTGCAGGGTGAGGGGCGCGGCCATAAGGTTCTGAGCCCCCCCTCCCCCCCCCTCCACGCTGACTCGCAAGGAACCAAGAAACTGAAAGGGCATTTTTCTTTTGCATACAAGTGAAACGTCGGTACTTCGATCCAAACTTGGCTTTAGTGGCGAGTTTGTGATATTTCTTTAGGGGGAGGTAAGGAGAATATAGCTTTTACAGATAATAGGTTTTGCAATGTACACCATCATCGGATTTGCCTCCTTTCAGTTCTACTCTCTCTCTCTCTCTCTCTCTCTCTCTCTCTCTCTCTCTCTCTCTCTCTCTCTCTCTCTCTCTCTCTCTCTCTCTCTCTCTCTCTCTCTCTCTCTCTCTCTCTCTCTCTCTCTACAGCTGGCCTTGTGTCCCCTATGCATCTGGTCCTGAGCCTCGTGGTGCAGGGGACGGGTATTGTTTCTAAGGGTTGTTACCTAGGGGGGTCAAGGGTCAAGGGTCAGCGGGGCCACAGGTCAAGGAGCACTACAGCGGGTCACTCACCTAGTCGTTGTGCAGGTGATTAAGGACTTGAGTCACATATGTCTACATTTACCTTGCTGCCCATTGTA
>JAPQNM010000005.1:20322250-20324750 GCA_029783475.1 Metacarcinus magister | reverse complement strand
AGAGAGAGAGAGAGAGAGAGAGAGAGAGAGAGAGAGAGAGAGAGAGAGAATGGGGATGGGCGTAAGGTCAGATATTAATACGGTCATAGGTCAGATTATATCAAGTTACATATGTGCTTGCTCGACCCTGTCTTTGTGTGTGTGTGTGTGTGTGTGTGTGTGTGTGTGTGTGTGTGTGTGTGTGTGTGTGTGTGTGTGTGTGTGTGTGTGTGTGTGTGTGTGTGTGTGTGTGTGTGCGTGTGTGCGTGTGCCCATACGTAGCGTGTGTATCTTTGCAATCAGTGAGGCCATGAATCACTATCATGGCCTCGGTAATCTGTTATCTTCGATTCCGATACCTGCGCGCACTCCTATAAATCTCACCCCATGCATGCGTGCGTTCCCTTTTGTTTCTTCATTTTTCAAGGGAGGAAGAACGAAATGCGCGTAAAAAGAAACGATTTAAGACCATTTAGGTGACGTCTGGTTGTGAGAGTGGTTGGAAAGTGCGTGCGATTCGTATAAGTGGAAGGAGTAAGGTGAGTGGGTGAGGCAAATGGGAAGTGGATGGTGTAGTGGATGACTTAAAGACCTATAGATCATGTGGAAGGCCTTTAGGTGGAGTAGGTGGAGTAGGTGGGCGAAGGTGTTAGTGGAGGCGACGAATGACTCTTGAAATCGGCAAGTGAGGCTCTTTCTTCTATCGTTCCTTCTTTGTGTACCCGGACCTGAGCCACGGAAAAATGATGGATGTGAAGGCGGCTGATGCGAGGAAGAAGGAAAAGGAAGAGGAGGAGGAGGAGAAGAGAAGGAAGAATCTCTCTCCTTTTTTTTCTTTCTCTCTCTCTCACTCTTGCTCACTCTCTATCTTTCTCTCTCCAGGAGGCGGTGATGCAAAATGGATCATGTACTTATACCACCCTCGTAACTATGTGTCTAATGGCGGTGGTGAGGGCTTGTTCAGCGGCCGAGGCGATGAGTGCTAATGGCCTGGCGCGGAGAATTACTGCCTTTATTTCTCATGTTGATAGGAAATGTGTGAGGTCAGATGGACTTCGACAGGCGTAGCGGTGGACGTGGAAGGGAAGGATGAGGATGAGATGGAGGATGGGATTGGAGGAGGAGTAAGAGGAAGAGAAAGAGAAGGAGGAGGAGGAGGAGTAGCAGAGTCTTAATAAGTCCTACTATTTATGTTCTGAGATAAACATGTGGTTGTAATAATTTCTTTCTTGAGAGGTTGTACGTGTCCATGTCCATGTGTGTGTGTGTGTGTGTGTGTGTGTGTGTGTGTGTGTGTGTGTGTGTGTGTGTGTGTGTGTGTGTGTGTGTGTGTGTGTCTATAGCTACGCAGAGGATGGACGAACGGACGCTCCTTTCTCTCCTTCCTTCTTCCCCTTAGGCGTCTCAAGGCCACCGGAAGACAAAGGTTACTTGAAAGTGTACTGCAAAGAAGAGGGTGTCGACTCGCCTTCCCCCGACACACCGCTGCCTCACGACCACACAACTTCTCATCGCTATTAAAGTCACATAATTTCACCGTCGTATCGAGAAAGGGAGAGAAAAATAATAAGAGGAGAAAAAGAAAAGGGCGTTGGGTGGTCTCGGGCTACTTACCTCATTACCATAATTCAGGTGCCTTGTACTTCGTAGCGGGAAGGTGAAAGAGAAGCACCAATTGGCTTCGCGCGCACGTTCAGATTTCTGTGCTGGATAATGAGTCGAGAGAGAGAGAGAGAGAGAGAGAGAGAGAGAGAGAGAGAGAGAGAGAGAGAGAGAGAGAGAGAGGAGAGAGAGGGAGAGAGGGAGGGAGGGAGGGAGGGAAGGAGGGAGATAAAAAATAAACAGGAGCCTAGCACGAACTCCCCTGAACTCCCTGCCAGACAGTCCCGTTCCTCTAAAATGAAGTACTTAGCTCAGGGCAGTGTTAGTTGTTGTCTCTGCTACCCTAGCGTGGGAGTCAGTACACACGCCCTATAACACGCTCTATAAGTGTGTAGTGGTACCAGAGCACCAGCCAATACCAGCACCGCCACCTCCCGTCCACACGCCTCACCCAAAGCCTCCTTCAGCAGTACTTACTTAACCATCAGAGTGTCACGTAAAATTTCATGGTGAGACAGAAATCTTTCTTAGTTATCTGTTATGTGGTAATTTTTTTCTTCTTCACCTTTTTGTTTTTCTTTTCTCTCCATTCCTGTCTCTTCCCCATCCCGCCCCGCCCCACCTCGCCTCGCCCCGCCTCGCCCCGCCCTACCTTTACCATGCAATACCCTCATCTACCTCGCTGGAACCAGTGTGCCCCGCCCTCGCTCCATCCTACCCCGCCCTACCTTACATCACCTCAGTCTACTTTGTCCTACTCAGCCCCACCCTACCCTATCCTGCCCTGACCTGCCCTGCCCTACCCTGCATCATTCCTATCTACTCGTCCCTACCACTCTTCCCTCTTCCCATCCTGCCCCTCTTTCCTGCATGACCAGTATCCACTCTGCTCCTCCCCACAGCCTCGCCCCGTGACCCG
>JAPQNM010000005.1:20314750-20317250 GCA_029783475.1 Metacarcinus magister | reverse complement strand
CTTACGTATGTCGCGTGTCAGGGTTATAATTGTTTCCACGTCCCCGGCGGGTCATGCAGGGAGTAATTATCCCGTCATTACTCGGCTGGGATGTTAGTCGGTCTCTTGATGGAGCATACTCGTTGTGTTGAGTGTGGTGTTTCTGTGCCCGCCTGCTTGCTTGCCTGTCTGTGTGTCGTGAAGCTGTTGAACGATGCTACGAGTTATTAGCTTATTAACTCCGATGTTTTGGTGTAGACGAGGGTGTTCAGGCGGGTCTCCGGAGTCTGGTTTATTTATTTACTGACGGCATAGCATGTTGGGGTTATCAGAGCATACAATGGCGATTGACATGATGATTAGATGTGTGATGTGATGTGATGGTCGTAGTTTTTTTTTCTTCAATAGTATCTCCTTTCAGCCTTTCTGCATTAATTAATTCACAAGGACTCGTTCTCATACTTCTATCACAACATTTAGTTACTAAGTATGTTTGTTTGGTTGATTTCAGTCACATATTAGGTTAGTTTTAGTTGTTTTGTTTTTTATTCTTGATCTTGTTCGTGTTCAATTTTTTTGTTGACTCATCGTACGGGGCATCGCGAGCACCTTACGCAGACATGCCCTGTGAGGTTATTGGCCCCTTCAAGATGATGCCGCTGTCTTCCTCACTTTTCCTCCTCCTCCTTCTCTTCGCCCTTCTCAAGCAGCCTCATTAATGTCTAACCCCCTGGTGAGGGCTGAAGGGATTGAGCGAGTGAAGGAGGGAGGGGAGGCCGGAGGTAGTGATGTGCATGTTGATTCTTCTAGTCCTGTGTTGATGTGTACACGAACATTTGGTTACTCTAATTCAACGAAGGAAGTGATACGTACTCATGTCACAGGCTCATGCAGCGTATACTGGGGAGGGGATAGGTTGGGGGGGAGTAGGAATATGGCCTGGTCTTTTCTCCGATGTAATACTCCCTACCCTGCTGAGGCCACTACCTGCTGAACCCAAGAGGCCTCGCAGAATAAATAATTACCCCCGAGGAGTCCATCAGTCTGTGGGTATTACGGCGGAGGGGTGACGTGAATACTGATGCCCCGCCCTGACGTGCTGTGCCCTCCACCCGCCCTCCCCATCTCTCCGCCGGCTTGTCCATGTGAGAGTTCGGACGAGCAGACAGGCACGGCGACACACACACACACACACACACACACACACACACACACACACACACACACACACACACACACACATTTAAGCTTCAGGGTCCAAGTAGCAACATGATAAGGTAGTCGAGCATGACTTTTTATATATATTTATTTTCATCGCAGCTTTTCTTTACCTCCGCTGGTGCACGGTGCTATTTTACAGCAGCGTGATGGCCCGGGTTGTGTAATATACGTTTATGTTAATGCTGCAGCCGATCCATCTATCCAATGTGTATCTGGCAAACGTCTGTGCTGCTTGAATAAAGTTTGGGGACGTAAGTTGTAACCTCCTGCTTTGTATCCTGGTAGGTTATCATCTCATTAACACTTACCGCAGGCCACGAACCACCACTAACTTTTATCTTACTGCTACCACTACTGCCGCTGTTAATCCCAGTCCCTGCATTACCATTACTAACCAAACACACACCAATACTGCCACTGAGAACATCACCATCTCCCGTCAGTAGTCCACCAAGGGGCACACACTCAAGCTTCCTCACGACGGGCCAGCCTCGTGCTAAGGGCGGGAGCGTGGTCGGAATACCAGCCTCTCACACCGTTGCCAGACCTCAGGCGCTGCGAAAGCCACAAGGTCGTTCGTTTCTGATGCTTGGCTTGGTGACCGTGACTCTTTCTTTCTTTAGACTTGTGTGTTTGTGTTTGTGTTTGTGTTGCAGGTTCTTGATTGTTTACACGTGTCAGACATTTATCTTTTGTTTGTTTACTTTGCCTACGTTACGTCTGGTTTCTGTATGTATTTGTGTATCATTAGTCTCTCTCTCTCTCTCTCTCTCTCTCCTCTCTCTCTCTCTCTCTCTCTCTCTCTCTCTCTCTCTCTCTCTCATTAGTATGCCCTGCCTCGATCCCTCCCTGGGGTGTGATTTGTCTCCTTTCTCATCACTCTCCGCCACCGCCTCCCTTCCCAGTGTTTACGACTCGAGGTGGTGACCCGCGCCTTCCATCGCCGCCCTTATTTCCATCCTGCTCCTCCGTGGTCTTCCGTCAGGCGCCAGGCAGCAGGGGCAGTAGTTACCCAGCAGGTTTAGCAAGGTGTGTCAAGTTACGATGTGGCAAAGAAAATAAAATGCATATGGTTTGTAGATTTACTAAGCAATGTTTTCAAGATAAGCCTGAGTGGCTATGAAAAATTATTTAAAGTGAAATGTTAGGATTTTCATCACTTATAAATCTGTAGTTATAAAGTTGGAAAGTAATATAAATGCATAGTCACTCTTCTTTTTTTTTCTTATAACAAGGAAGTTAAGTTGGTTTATAAGACGCAGCTGTCCTTCCTGAATAACGCCTTGAGGGTGGATGGAAG
>JAPQNM010000005.1:20294750-20309750 GCA_029783475.1 Metacarcinus magister | reverse complement strand
TTGGTGTGTGCTTCGTCTTCATTTTTCGCCTCCTCCTTTCCCTCCACCTTTCTTCTCTCTTTCTTCCACACCTTCTCTCCCTTCCTTCCTCCCTCTTCCTTCAGGCATACGCTATTATCTTTTTTAATCACTTGCCTTAATTCTCTGCCCCCTTCCCATTTTTCTTCTGACTAATTTCACCTAATTCTCTCTACTACCTCCTACCCTTCCTCTTTCCCTTCATTTTATTTTATTTTTTTTAACTTTTAATTATCTCCTGTTAAACTCCACACATTACCCTGATATGTTTTCCTCTAATACTTCCTTCAATTACACTATTATTTCTCTTAAAAATATACTTTGGTTTCTCTATTTTCCCTTAACCTTTGTCAATATCACTCTTCCCCTTTCCACTCCACTCCCCTTCCCTTCCTATATACTTCGCCCTCCACCCATTTCCTACATTTCTGGACAGGGTAAGGGGAGGGAAGGGTAAGGGATGGGAGGGACTTCCACATCCTTGCATTGTTTACGCATTATTTCAGGCTTAATTTGCGTCTTTTTTGCGTTCCTTTTTTTTTCACCCTCCCGCGCTGTATCATGTTAAGGTTTAATTATATGATTTCAGGATGATAGTAGTATCCTGCAGTACTTTTTTGTGTAGTTTCTTTGTTACATGTATATTTGGTGAATTTAATTGTTATCTATCTCTCTTTCTCACTTGATATATACAATAGGAATACAAAGACTTATGTAGAAGGGAACAGGATAAATAGCATCATTACCCCTATAGTTAAGAATCGATAACAACCCAATTCACGTTTTCTTTACACCTCTGAGTTTATTATGTAAAGTACTACGTAACACAGTGAAAGTAGGTGTGGCAGGGTATTTATTTATCTATTAGACCCTGACTTTACCTTACGTGACAAACAAACCCTTCCCTTCTTTCCTACTGTCACTGTCCTCCTCTGCCTTACCGCATGCAGTGAGGTCGAGTGGAATTAAGGTAAGGCTGAAGCGAGAATGGTTTGCGATACTCCTGGGCAACTTTCTGGTGTTGTGTTGGGTTGTGTTGGTGGTAACTATGCGTGGTGATAATTGTGGGGTTACTGTATTATTCTGATTAATTATTTGTGCGTTTTCGGGAAAATACGTTAGGTGTGTGATATGTTACGTGGGGTGTTTTTAAAATTATAGATATTAGATTTTTTTTGTTCTTTCATTGTTTGTGTGTATGTATTGATTGTATTGTATTGTAGTAAGTGTTCTTTTGTTATTGTGAGGGACGTCTTTTATTGTATTGTATTTGACATTTTATCTTTATTTCTCTCGTTCTCTCTTTTTTTTCCTTTCTGTATTCTCTTTCATATTTTTACCTGTTCTCTCTCACTCTCTCTCTCTCTCTCTCTCTCTCTCTCTCTCTCTCTCTCTCTCTCTCTCTCTCTCTCTCTCTCTCTCTCTCTCTCTCTTCCTTTCTTTGTTCAACAGCCGTAGCGTGGCCGTGTCCATGTCGTTGCTGGGTGTTTAAAGATTAATCTTGGCTCGTGTGTGTATGCGTGTGTGTGTGTAAAGAGAGGGAGTGAAAAGGTTGCATGGATAAGGGAAACTCTCTCTCTCTCTCTCTCTCTCTCTCTCTCTCTCTCTCTCTCTCTCTCTCTCTCTCTCTCTCTCTCTCTCTCTCTCTCTCTCTCTTTAACAATACACACCACTCGTAGATTTTTTGGCCAACGTGTCCTCGTGGAACGTCAGGAGTTGAGTTACTGAGTTCGTGAAGAAGGAAGAAGAGGAGGAGGAGGAGGAAGAGGAAGAGTGACTCAAGGACCCTCACAAATCATCTTCTTCGTGAGCGGCGTATCCTCCTGTGCTTCCTCCGCCTCGACGTGAGACAATAGGTGCTGTAGAGACAGACGCCCGTTATCCTGCATGCATGTGTTCCGCAGCGTGGTGGTGGTGGTGGTGGTGGTGGTAGCAAGGTGGTGGTAATTATATTCTTTAACCTCCTCTTACCCGACACTCACACTCACGAGAAAGTGTTAGCGTGCCGTGCTTGGCTTATGTGTGTGTGTGTGTGTGTGTGTGTGTGTGTGTGTGTGTGTGTGTGTTGGTAGGGAGAGGAGCATGATGAGGAAGAGGAAGAGGTGTGTGTGTGTGTGCTTGGGGAAGGAAGGAAGTAAGGAAGGAGGACTGAGAGGTTGTAATCGTCCTCGTCCCCATTTCTTTTTATCGTCGTCTTTGTGCTTCTGCTTCTTCTCGTCTTTGTTCATCGCTGTTTTCTTGTTTTACTCCTACTCCTCCTCCTCCTCCTTCTCTTCCTCCTCTTCCTGTATCTTATTGTTCTCATTCGTGTGTGCATTTTCTACTTCATTCGTTTGTTATCTATCTTCTTTTTCTTCTTCTTTCCCCTCACACCTTATTCAACCCCCCAAAAAAAAACTAAGACAAAAAATATACACCCCCGACAATAGAATCAGATAGCCTAGTAGAGAGAGACAAGAAAAAGTAGTTACAGTAATTATATGAAGGAGAATAGACAGCCAATGTGCTATCAGTATGTGGTACCAAACTAAGGAATGGTGACCAGCATCTTTGGGGACATACATACATGCATACCTGCTTTTAGTGCTACGGGGCAAGAATTAGGTTATAGCGAAGTGAGGGTCTGTATAGTCAGGTATATAATGTAGTGATTGTCAAGTGTGCGTACTTAACTTAACTTTACTATAACTGTAACTGTCAGGGAGAGTGAATTTTTATCGACTTAGAAGTGAGAAATGAAGCTGGAAAAGAAACATGCAGAATATAAGAGAGAAGAGATGAGATGAGATGAGGCTGCTCCTTTCCAAACACACACACACACACACACACACACACACACACACACACACACACACACACACACACACACACACACACACACACACACACACACACTTACATACATACACACACCTTTGCTCTGCTTGCCTCTCACGCGTGACTTCCCAACACGGTCCAACTTTCTCCTCTTCTTAACGCCCTGCGAAGCCCCAGTCACCGCCCTCCTCCCCGCCCACCCCCGAATGACGCCACGCCCGCCGTTCCAGCCTCGAGGCGCAGCGGGGAGGCTAGGAAGGTCGCGACCCTTACAGATGGAGTCACTGGGTTGGAGCCGAATGCACGAGGGGCGGCCCTTGGCGTGCTGCCCCTGCTGACAGGACAAGACATAAGGCCTGTCCGTCGCGCCTCCTGCTCTCAACGGGACAGAACGAGTTTCAGACGTATCAAAAGACAAACTGCTCCGCCCGGGTGTAAAACTGACGAAGGAGATGTAGGAAGATGAGGAAGATATAGTGTATTGTGTGGATTAGGAGGAGGTGATAGTGTTGAAGAAGACGACGAAGACAAGGTGTATAAGATTGAGGAGGAGGTGGAGATCATGATTATAACTTTAAACTGGAATTATATCACAGAAGTTGGAAGGAGAGAGAGAGAGAGAGAGAGAGAGAGAGAGAGAGAGAGAGAGAGAGAGAGAGAGAGAGAGAGAGAGTATTGAAAAGGAATTATCGTAGGTGTATCGCAGAACCGTTCTTCCCCTCCCTTAGTATACTTTCCCCTCATCTTATACGCCCCTCATCCCTTTCTCTACCACTCGCCCTATCTTTTCTCTCCCTCCCTCCCTTTCCCTCCCTCTCCCTCACCCTCTCTGTTCCCAGTGTGAAGGAGAAAGTCATCATAGGTCTCACGTGAGCGATTTTTGACCAGATCTACATTACGACAGAGCGAGAGAGAGAGAGAGAGAGGAGAGAGAGAGAGAGAGAGAGAGAGATGAGTCCCTTTTCTTGCGTCTTAATCCCTCCCTCCCCCCAAATTTAATCCAGTCTGCAGGCTCGTCATTACGACCCGAAAAACATTTTATTGAGGTCTTCTGGTTCCGCTTCGCTGTCAGAAACCAGAAGAAGAGAAAAAAATAATAAATAATGATGAAAGTTGGTGCGCAGGTGTGACGGGCATGACTGGAGGAGGAGGAGGAGGAGGAGGAGGAGGAGGAAAATGAAGAGCAGGAGAGGTATAGATGGATGATGGTGGTGGAGGGAGAAGAGGTCTGTCGCAATGGAGAAGGAAGAGGAGGAGCTGATGGTGATGATGGTGATGGTGATGGTCCTGAGGCACACTTGGTCTGGTTCCATCCATAGCTTTGGGCAGTAAAGGTCGAGTGCACACACACACACACACACACACACACACACACACACACACACACACACACACACACACACACACACACACACACACACACACTCTTTGCTATATAGTAAACTCGATACGCTTTAAAACTCCCTCTTAGAACAGTGAAAGTTAAGTGAGAGTCATAGAATATACTGAGTGGACCGTACTTTTGACTACTTACATTAGTGGCCCATCAATGAAAACCGGTCTGAAGGAGGAGGAGGAGGAGGAGGAGGAAGTGGTGGAGGAGGAGGTGGAAAGATGGCTTACCCTCGAGGCTGCCCAAAGGGGGAGGAGGAGGAGGAGCATTAGGAAGTCAATATCAGGGAGTAGTGATTCCTATGCTCTATAATTCACGGGTAGAGCAAGTCCTCCTCCTCCTCCTCTTCTTCTTCTTCCGCCTCCTCCTCCTCCTCCTCCTCCTTCGGCGTCTGGTTTTGGTGGTTCCTGCGCCTGTGGAGGAAAAAAAAAATGCTGTAATGGTCACTGCTTTGCTCTTGGGGTCAGAAGTATGTTATTCCAGGCCATTACAGTATTCTCTCTCTCTCTCTCTCTCTCTCTCTCTCTCTCTCTCTCTCTCTCTCTCTCTCTCTCTCTCTCTCTCTCTCTCTCTCTCTCTCTCTTTATTTTATGGGTTTAGTAGTATCCCTCCTCCTCCTCCTCCTCCTCCTCCTCCTCCTCCTCCTCCTCCTCCTCCTCCTCCTCCTCTTCCTCCTCCTTCACGGTAGATAAACGTGACCTCCTCTTGACCCATTGGATTAAGGACTCTTGGCTGATAGTCCTGATAAGGATGGGCAGCTGTGGCCCTCCTGTCAGACCCGCGCTAAGGCTTTACAGAGGATGGAGGGAAGGAGCGAAGGAGACGGAAAGTATAGATAGGAGAACAAAAATAAAACAAAATTATCGTTTTTTTTTGGGGGGGTGGGGGGTGAGGGTCAGGAAGTGGTTCTTATTTTTTTTTTTTTGCTTTATTTATTTAGTTTTTTTATATATAATTTTATTTGAGTTATTTATACTTTTTTATTTTGTATTGTTATTTTTTTCTCTCTTTTTTTTTTTCGCAATTAATGTTGTTTCAGTTTGTTGACATAATTATAATTCTTTGTTCTTTCGTTCTTTTTTTTTTCTTTGTTATTATTATTTATTGTTTATTTTTATTTTCTATTATTATTATTTTTTTTAATTATTCTTTTCTCTAGGTTTTGTTGTCTGTTGGTCTTCCTGTTTCCCTTTATTGATTATATGTTTCCTTCCTGTCACCTTTTTTTTCTTCTTCTCTTTCTCTCTCTCTCAACACACCCACCCACACACACACACACACACACACACACACACACACACACACACACACACACACACACACACACACACACACACACACACACACACACAAGAACTGTCACATCAACATTTTACACTAATTATTGTGACTCATATATTTTCTCTAGAATTGCTACCATGGCGACTAATTGCATGGAGGAGTACGCAGCTGTGTGTGTGTGTGTGTGTGTGTGTGTGTGTGTGTGTGTGTGTGTGTGTGTGTGTGTGTGTGTGTGTGTGTCTTCTTAATTAGTGCGGCTGTCTCATATGCTTTTATTCCTCTCTCTGGAATCCTTTTAAGTGAACTCAAAAGAAAACATGACAGTCACCCCCATCCCCCTCTCGTCTTGCCTTGACCCTTACGCCCTTCTTGCCTATACCCTGATGCGAGGCTGCGGAGGAGGAGGAAGAAGAAGAGGAGGAGGAAGAAGAGGATAATAATGAGAATGTTGTGGTTGTTTATGCTGGGTTGTTTTGTCTTCTTGTTTTGTCTTTGTTGTTCCATAAATGTTCTCCTTGCTGTAGGCAGTAATAACCTCAGTTCTCCACCTGCCATGTGTTCTCTCTTCTCCTTCTCCTTCTCTGTCTCTCCCTCCATCCCTCCCTCCCTCCGTCCTGTGTCTCTCCTCTGTCCCTTCCTCCATCCCTCCTCCCTCCTTCTGTCTCTCCTCTGTCCCTCCTCCGCCCTGTGTCTCTCCTTTCCTGCCTCCCTCTCTCATCTCCTCCTCCGTCTTACACTTTTTTTCCTCCTAGCAACCTTTTAGTAATATATTTTGTTTCTTTCCTTCTCATTCTCTTTTTCTATCTATCTATATATGTGTATCTTCCTTTCTTTTCCTTCACTTCCTCTATGACATCCTTCACATATTAATTTTTTTTCCCTCTTAGGTATCCTTAACTATTATATCTTTTTTCTTTCCTTCTAACTCTGTCTCTTTCTATCTATCTTCCCTTTTTTTTCTCTCCTTCACTTCCTCTGTCACGTCCTTCACATGTCATGCATTTCGCTCATGTAGGCCAATAGTATGTCACAGTCTTCCTCGTGTAGCAATCAGGGAAACGTTGGGTTGGGTAATCTGGTTTAGGGTCTGGTATTTCCTCCTCGTTACTAGCTACAAGTCAGCCCGGCATGAAAGTCAGGGCCATTCGTTGACTCATGTTGCATCAGGATTTTTTGCTGTGTTGTTATGCTGTCTTGTGGTTATTCATGTTCTGCTTGTGTGCTGCGTGGGATCTACTACTACTACACTTTGTCCTCCTTGGCGCTCTTGTAGGTTAGGTTGTAGGTAGGTGGCAGTAAAATTGAGGAGAAGGCTGGGTATTGCACTGCTAAAATAAGATAAGATAGGATAGTCTTTATTATCAAATTGCATATATGATACAAAATTGAATTCTTTATATGGCAGTAAGGAGGAGGAGGCTGCATGGGTCTTGCATTATTAAGATAAGATAGGACAGTATTTATTATTATCAGATTGCAGACATGATACAAAATTCAATTCTTGATGTCTAGGAGCTCAAATCAAGGTGAAAGTATGAGTTGTAAGATATATAATGAAGTATGATGTAAAAAAAAAAGTAACACAGGGGACATAAATAATCATCTATTGGTCTTAAAACTCATATTGCAGAGTAGGTAAGTACAACACAATGCCTTGAGATGGTTGAATGGTGGTACAGTAAGGCGAAGTGACGCTGGCAAGGTGTTTGTCTTGCTTGGGCGTGTGTATGTGTCTTTGTCTTGTCTTAAAGAAGGGGACGTCACACTGTCATGACAATGGGTGCCTGGTGGTGGTGGTGGTGGTGGTGGTGGTTATCGAGAGTTATTTATATACCAAAGAGGAGTTAAAGAATTGCGTTTAGAAGCACCTGTCTCCTTCCTTGTGTTCCTTCTGCTGGGTGAATTGTAAGGAAAAAAAAACTATTATTATTCACGTTTACTCATTGTTCTTCATGTCGCCATATTGTTTTAGGGATAATTGTACCCATTGTGAAACATGTAGAAAAAAAAACAAGATAAAAAAAAATTAAGACGTGTATGTTTAAAATAGTAAACATATGCACACTCGGCTTGTTCTGGCCTTGAAAATGTTATGTCTGTCTTCTTTCCTCCTCCTCCTCCTCCTCCTCCTCCTCCTCCTCCTCCTCCTCCTCCTCCTCCTCCTCCTCCTCCTCCTCCTCCTCCTCCTCCTCCTTAGCCTGTAGGGGATCATTAAGAGAAGTTTGACAATAGAGCGATTAAAAGTTATATAGTGTGGTGGTAGTGGTGTGGGCGGCGTGCATGGGCGTGGTGGTGGTGGTGGTGGGTAGATTTCTTTGTTTTCATGTTTATTTAAGCAGTACACGTAATCATGTTAGAGAGAGAGAGAGAGAGAGAGAGAGAGAGAGAGAGAGAGAGAGAGAGAGAGAGAGAGAGAGAGAGAGAGAGAGAGAGAGAGAGAGAGGCTTAATATTCATCATCTAATTAATATATTCATGACAGGTGTTGCGGTTTTGTTTTGTCAGTCAGTATCGCATGTTTCTGTAAGTGTGATAAACAGACCACGCCCACTTCCTTCCTTCCTTCCTTCCTTCCTTCCTTCCTTCCTTCCTTCCTGTATCATCTGCATCTGTTGATATCTGTAATTCAATTGTAGTTTCCAGGTGTATGTATCTCTCTCTCTCTCTCTCTCTCTCTCTCTCTCTCTCTCTCTCTCTCTCTCTCTCTCTCTCTCTCTCTCTCTCTCTCTCTCTCTCTCTCTCTCTACGTCTGTTGTTCTATATTTAGATGTTACACCTAAATGTCAACAGGTTAAGTTTCCCATATCTTACAACTCACTCCTTTCTTTCCTTCCTTCCTTCCATCCTTCCTTTCTTTCTTCCTTTCCTTCCTTCCATCCTTTCCTTTCCTTCCTTCCTTCCCTCCTTCCCTTTCTTCCTACCTTTCTTTCCTTCCTACCCTACCTTCCTACCCTCCCTCCTTACTTGCCTACTCACTCCCTCTTGCCAATAATTGTAAACTGGCAGATATATGAAGGAAAAAAATATCCCTCTTGAGTCTCGTTGGTGATTAAGTCAATGTTAATAAATACTTTTATGCTTTGTCAATCTTCCTTAAGCTAGGAGATGAAGGAGGAGGAGGAGGAAGAAGAGGAGGAGGAGGAGGATTGAAAGTAGTGGTGGTTTATGGCAAGATGAGGCGTTGTTTCCTGAGAGAGAGAGAGAGAGAGAGAGAGAGAGAGAGAGAGAGAGAGAGAGAGAGAGAGAGAGAGAGAGAGAGAGAGAGAAAAAAAAAAAGAGAGAAAGGATGGAAGGGTGGAGGAACCAACTGCTGTTTAGGACAAAGACTACGAGTATTTAGCGGGTCCCTCTCTCTCTCTCTCTCACACACACACACACACACACACACACACACACACACACACACACACACACACACACACACACACACACCTGGTGCACGTCACTCTCATCCTGACTTTCGGAAACTCGACTCCCTCTCTCTCTTTAGTCACCCTCTCCTGAGAAGCCCTTTGAAGGAGGCCGCTTCCTTGGGGTGCTCTCTCTCTCTCTCTCTCTCTCTCTCTCTCTCTCTCTCTCTCTCTCTCTCTCTCGTCTCTCATCGATTAGTTTCTCATAGATAGACCGCTCCGAGAGAGAGAGAGAGAGAGAGAGAGAGAGAGAGAGAGAGAGAGAGAGAGAGAGAGAGAGAGAGAGAGAGAGAGAAAGAGAGGAAGGGTATTAGTTATTAGGGCGTCTACGGCAGCTGACGGTGGCAATGAACCGGATGTTAAAGAATGCTATCACTAAAGGAGAGTGGAGACCCGCGTTGTCCGCCTGTTGATGTGGGTTGCCAGCTGTGGTGGTGGTGGTGGTGGTGGTGGTGGTGGTCATGGTCATATCCATCCACGTGACTGACCTGACCTGGAGAGAGAGAGAGAGAGAGAGAGAGAGAGAGAGAGAGAGAGAGAGAGAGAGAGAGAGAGAGAGAGAGAGAGAGAGAGAGAGAGGGGTAATTATGTTTGTGGGCGTTGCAGAAATATGGTAAATAATAATGATGATAACAAAACAAAGAGAATTATGAGTTGAATTGGCTTTTTTTTCTCTTATCTTTCCTCATCTGTTTTTCTTTTATTATGTTATTTTTTGTTTACTCTTCTCTTTATCTTTTATTTTGTCTTCCTCTTCCAATTTTTTTTTTTTTTTTCTATTCTCTTCACCTGACTTCTCTTCTATTTAATTTTCTCTCTTCTCTTTTCTTGCGTTGACCAAATAGAAAAAGAGAGAGAGAGAGAGAACCGCCCCCAGGTGTTACAAGCTGCGTCCTTCTTAGAATTCTTAATATCACAGGTAAAGGAAGAACAAAAGAGAACACCAAGAAATAGAACAAAGTAACATGAATTTATACAAAAAAATGTAGTATAATGACTTTTTTCCATCCACGAGAAATATGTAAGAAAATAACTCATGCTTATATATACATACATACATACTTGAGTGATACAAACTCGAACGATCATTTGAATTTCTTTGTATATTTTTTTCCTCTTTATTTCGAGGAGATAAAAAATGAGGGGAAAAAAGAACAAGGTTACCTCCGAGAATTCTTAAAATCATGGTTTCACGAATTGAAGAGAAAATAAAATGTAACATTGATCTTGAATCTTAATATATCAAAATACTTATGGGTTATATTTGATATTCTGTCGCTTTTTGTTTAGTGTTTATATATTTTTTTATTAATATTTTCAAGAAAGGAATAAGAAAGAATCAAGGTTAAAAGAAGGCTAGTAAGGTAATGATAAAACTGTGATGGCGGTGATCAGTGAAGCAAAATGAAAGAAAAAAAGAAAAAGTAAACAGAGAGGGTAAGAGAAGAAAGGGAACAAACACACACACACACACACACACACACACACACACACACACACACACACACACACACACACACACACACACACACACGAGCTCATCAGTTGCATGTGTAATCAAAACTTCATTAATTTGCGAACATGCGATAAGAAGAGAGAGAGAGAGAGAGAGAGAGAGAGAGAGAGAGAGAGAGAGAGAGAGAGAGAGAGAGAGAGAGAGAGAGAGAGAGAGAGAGAGAGAGAGTGCACTAGCTTTACTTATCTCTTCATTTATGACTTGCAGTAGAAAAAAAAATCCCTTATTGTACTGTTTAGTGATGAGAGAGAGAGAGAGAGAGAGAGAGAGAGAGAGAGAGAGAGAGAGAGAGAGAGAGAGAGAGAGAGAGAGATATCACGAATATGATTTAATATTTATGCGTCCCCCCGTGCGAGACCAGAAAACACACACACACACACACACACACACACACACACACACACACACACACACACACACACACACACAGGAGCGAGGTCCTCCCAGGGTCGTCGCCGTGGGAGTATCACATGTATTTATCTTCTAACATATTCTTATTTATCTTTCAGAGGGTAAGATGGAGATAAAGAGAGACAAGAACGAGTTTGTTGTGCATAGGATGACTGTTCTCTCTCTCTCTCTCTCTCTCTCTCTCTCTCTCTCTCTCTCTCTCTCTCTCTCTCTCTCTCTCTCTCTCTCTCTCTCTCTTTAATCTGCTGACGTGTAAGTGACAATGCTGGTGGTGGTGGTGGTGGTGGTGCTGGTGGTGGTGGTGGTGGTGGTGGTAAGTCCTTTGCAATGGGAGGGAGTAGGAGTGAGGATGTGAGAAGGAGTAATAGTACTTGAGAGGGAACGGAAGGGAGGAGGATAAAAGACGAGGAACTAATAATAGATAGCAACACACACCCACACACACACACACACACACACACACACACACACACACACACACACACACACACACACACACACACACACACACACACACACACACACTTCACATGACAAAACCAGAACTACGTAGAAGGAAGGTTCGTCCGCGCCCAAAGCAGGACAACGTTGGGTAAGGGACCTCTGGCTGCCTGTGTGTTGGCGGCGAGTGGAGGAGGAGGAGGAGGAGGAGGAGGAGGATGGAAGCCCCTGTGGAGTATATATACGTGGATGATGAAGCCGTGTAGTGGAAGGCAGGTGTGGTAGTAGTAGTAGTAGTAGCAGCTGAGGTAGATACATACATAGGTACATGCACAGTATACAGTAGCGGCGTATTTGATCCAGCAGGAGCGAGTACAGGGTGTAGGGGCTGGGCGGGACTGGTTAGGGAGCCGCCAAGCACGGAGAATTACCCTGAGATGCCTCCCCGCACCCTCACACCCTTACACCCTTCAGAGGTACATAGCGATCTTATGTATGTGTACTATATAGTCAGCCACGATCATCTCCTCCTCCTCCTCCTCCTAACCCAGTAGTAGTAGTAGTAGTAAAGTAAATTGATAGCTATTAACCAAGACGTGAGATACAAAGGAATATGGATACGTTAGCTAGGTTCGAATCCTGACCCAACCAACACACACACACACACACACACACACACACACACACACACACACACACACACACACACACACACACACACACACACACACACACACACTATGATAGGTATTGATGTTTTACCTATTGTGCTATAACTGATCCCTATTGAGAGCGTGCAGAGTTCATCGTCCGTTATGCTGTATATTATATCACTGTAGCGGTTGACTGGGATGAGGATGTTATGCCAGTATGTTGTTAGCTATAGTTGGTAATAATTGTTGTGGTAGTATTCATGATTGTTACGATGATGGTGAGTGGAAGTAAAAGTTTAGGATGTTGTGTGAGTGTGTTCTTGGTTACAGTTGGTAATAATTGTCGTGATATAGTATTCATAATTGTTACGATGATGGTAAATGGAAGGGAATAGAAGGGGAAAAAAAAAGATGGAATACTCGAGGTTGTTGGCTGTGTAGGTATAAGAAGCACTTGAGACGCACTTGAATTAAGCCAACAGTCCAACATTACAAATATGGGAAGCTGGGAAAAGATAAGGAAAACTACGTACTTAAACTCCACTTGAATATGTGTTTATGAGAGAGAGAGAGAGAGAGAGAGAGAGAGAGAGAGAGAGAGAGAGAGAGAGAGAGAGAGAGAGAGAGAGAGAGAGAGGTAAAAGGAGAAGATGCAAATTACCTGATATGCCAATTATTGTTGTTTCAGGGAGAGTTGAGGAATGGGTGAGCGGGGGCGATAGGTGGGGCCTCGGAGGGGGGGGCGGTGGTAGGCGTTCCCAAGGGGTGCAAACTGGGCCTCACGCAACGTGGGAAGGAGGTTAGCTTAGGTTACTTGTGAAGGGGCTCAAGAGGGTATAAAATAGAAAACTGCATTGGTATTTCTCTCTCTCTCTCTCTCTCTCTCTCTCTCTCTCTCTCTCTCTCTCTCTCTCTCTCTCTCTCTCTCTCTCTCTCTCTCTCTCTCTCTCTCTCTCTCTCTCTCTCGTAGACAAAGAGGTCAGGTCAACAAACAGAGGCCAGCTTACCGCCCCCCCGGATGGTGCTGACCACAAACAGGTGAACGCCACATAACGCTTGCGTGATGGGTGTGGTACAGAGAGAGAGAGAGAGAGAGAGAGAGAGAGAGAGAGAGAGAGAGAGAGAGAGAGAGAGAGAGAGAGAGAGAGAGAGAGAGAGAGAGAGAGAGAGAGAGAGAGAGAGAGAGAGAGAGAGTAAAACAATTGCAACCTCTCCAAACATGACAAACACAATGACACATAAAAGAGACAGACAGACAAACTTATAAGACATGAACACACACACACACACACACACACACACACACACACACACACACACACACACACACACACACACACACACACACACACACACGCAACACAGGTTTTCCGCTAAGGTAGTTCTCTAATGTGTTCCTAGGTAGAAGGAAATCAAAAGAAGTATTTGAACCAGAAAACAGTCAATTTTCCGCCAACAGTATAAAGGTTGTGTATTGACTCAACTCCAACAAGCAGCTGTGTGTGTGTGTGTGTGTGTGTGTGTGTGTGTGTGTGTGTGTGTGTGTGTGTGTGTGTGTGTGTGTAACAAAACTCAATTTTCCGCATCGTTAAATGACCGCATCCGTTTTTTTCTCCCCCCCCCCCTTCTCTGTCTTTTTTTCCCCCTATTCGTTTCGTAATAAGGCAAGAATTTCTGGCTTAGTCATCATTAATTTATTAGTCACTCACCTTTGGACACCTAAGGAGGGAGACAGACAGACGTGTGCTGTGTGCCGTATGTCGTGTGCCCCTGAAGACCAATACCCACCTCCACACATGTCTAAACAGCACCCAAGGACACCACAACAAAGAGGAACTAACCTGTAATGACCCCTTTGTCGTACTTTACCCTTTACCCTTTTCCCATCAATGCTCCAAACAGATGCAGCCTCGTTTATTCATGGATTAGTCTCATTGTGTTTAGAATTAGTTGTCTACGGGATGTGGACGACCGACCTACCACTACATCTGTTCACTCACTCTCTAGGACTCCCTTGGCTGGCGTGTCTGTTAGAGGTGTGTGTCTCTGGTGGAACTTATGTATTTATCTAGTTGCGTCTTGAGTTGGTTAGGTAGTACAGTGGTTATGTAGTTAGTGGTTATGTAGTGTTGGTTAGTTGATTTGTCTGCTGTTGAGTGTGTTTAATTTGTTTTTTTTTCTGTAGTCTGTTAAATGTCTGTTCTTAAGGCGCCTGTCATTTGTCTGTGGAGGTGTTAGAACGTTGCAGACAGGATGAGAAAGACTCTTGCTGTTCTATCTCTTTTTTCTGTTGTAGTTTACGTGAAAAAAAACACCCATTTATTTATATCTACTTATAAATTTAACTCTCTCTCTCTCTCTCTCTCTCTCTCTCTCTCTCTCTCTCTCTCTCTCTCTCTCTCTCTCTCTCTCTCTCTCTCTCTCTCTCTCTCTCTCTCTCTCTCTGCCCCCCATTCATCCATGCATCCACCTCCCTCCTCACCTTCACACAGTCACCCATACATCTCGGTCTTCCTCCCCTACACACTCACCCATCACCCACCCTCACACAACCTCTCTTCCTTCACCCACTCATCCATGCACATCCTCACATCCGCCTCCCTCCCCCTCCGGTCGGTCAGTCACCCATTCCTTGCTATCCGACCACCCATCTTATCCCTGTCACCCAGTCACTCTTAACTCCCTTTCTTCACCTGCACACCCAACCACCCACCCAGCCACCCGTCACCTTCCCTGTGTCGCTGTCCCGCCTCACAACAGCCACTCATTCACGGCCTGGAGTGGGGAAGGACAGCCAGGATGAGTGACTGACTTGGGGGAGTGTGCGAGGGTGAGTCAGCGGCGGGAGGGAGGAAGGGAGAGGCGGGGGAGAGACATTATCGCAGTAATGGCATTTTGATGGTGTCTGTCAACAGCTTAGATACGGAACCGATAGTGAGAGAGAGAGAGAGAGAGAGAGAGAGAGAGAGAGAGAGAGAGAGAGAGAGAGAGAGAGAGAGAGAGAGAGAGAGAGAGAGAGAGAGAGAGAGAGAGAGAGATTCACAGGTATTCAGCAAGGTTT
>JAPQNM010000005.1:20262250-20292250 GCA_029783475.1 Metacarcinus magister | reverse complement strand
TTGAGAAAGCATGACTGAATGCATTGTTAGAAAAAAGGACGAAATGAAAAAATGTGAAGTTAAAGGATCATTAAGGTGTGTGTGTGTGTGTGTGTGTGTGTGTGTGTGTGTGTGTGTGTGTGTGTGTGTGTGTGTGTGTGTGTGAACTGTAGAGGAAGTAGGAGAACCAGGTGACTGTCTGAGAGGAAGTGCGTGTGTGTGTGCGTGTGCGTGTATGTGTTTCCCCTATGTGTGTTCACGAGGAAGCTGAGGAGAAAGGAATGCGAAGGAAATGGGAAGGGAAGGGGAGGAGAGGAGATTGATGACGGGGGACAGGCGAGACGGATGAAAACTCTCTCTCTCTCTCTCTCTCTCTCTCTCTCTCTCTCTCTCTCTCTCTCTCTCTCTCTCTCTCTCTCTCTCTCTCTCTCTCTCTCTCTCTCTCTCATGAACTGAACAAGCCAAACGGGAAGACAGGACAAGACGAAGGTAGGTAAGGACAGGTGAAGCAAGAGAGAGAGAGAGAGAGAGAGAGAGAGAGAGAGAGAGAGAGAGAGAGAGAGAGAGAGAGAGAGAGAGAGAGAGAGAGAGGGCGCGGCGGTCAGGTGCTCCCCAGGTAGATCACTGCATAATGTAAGGGGAAACCAGAGGCAAAGGGCACACACACACACACTCATGTCTAGTATTAAAGGTTACAGTGAACTTTTAGACATTATGTGGAGGAGTCTGTGTGGTGGTGGTGGTGGTGGTGGTGGTGATGGTGGTGGTGGTGTGGTGGTGGTGGTGGTGGTGGTGGTGGTTGAGGGTACAGTGAGGGAATAGTGGTATGTGGAAGGGAAAAAAAAAGTAATAGGGTGGGGTAAGGAATGAGGGGGGAAAGGGTAACATTGGGAAAGTATGAGAACGAGGTAAGAATAGGAAAGTAGATAAAGAGAGGAAGAGGTAAAGAAAGGCGGAGAGAAAAAAATAATTAGAGGTAGAAGAAAGGAAGAGTGATAAGAGCAGACTAAAAGAGAGTGAGAGAAGGATTATGAAAAAGTGAAAGAGAAATACGAAGGGGAGGAAAGGAAGAAGAGACGGTAAGGGAAGGGTGAGTGAGAGAGAGGAAGGGATGAAGGGGCTGGAAGGAGGTAGGGGGAGTGAGATGAAGGGGAGGAGGGAGGGGATGGGGGGGAGAATGTGCGTGGTGGTGAGTGAGTTGAGGGCGATCACCTAGTTTACCTTGAGAGGGCGCCAGGTAATATGATAGGCTGAGGTCATACCTGTGTGTGTGTGTGTGTGTGTGTGTGTGTGTGTGTGTGTGTGTGTGTGTGTGTGTGTGTGTGTGTGTGTGTGTAGTGATAGGAGGAGGAGGAGGAGGAAGAAGAATGCAAAGGAAAGGTCAGAGAAAGGAGACGAGAACGAGATAGAAAGAAAGAAGAATATCAATAAGAACAAGATGTGAAAGGCCAAAGAGGAAAGGAGGAGGAGGAGGAGGAGGAGGAGGAGGAGGAGGAGGAGGAGGAGGAAAAGGAGGAAAAGGAGGAGGAGGAGGAGGAGGAAGATTGCAGAAGAAGGAGGAGAAAAAAAAATAACAATAGGATGGGAGGAATTCATGAGGGAGATAGGATAAGGGAGACAAGGTGAAGGGAAGGAGGTGGAAGGCGTAAGAGATAGAATGGAGTAGCATAGTGGAGTGTAGTGGAGTTTGCAGGGGGGGGTGTCTCTCTTTTAACATTCAACAGGTAACAGCAGCAGCACCTGGCGTAGTAGCAGCGTCTACCTGTAAAATAACCTTGTAGATTGTTATCTTAAGGACACCTAATGATACCCTCTCCCATGGTAACTCACGCACGCCCACGCACTCAGATATTGTGTGTGTGTGTGTGTGCGTGTGTGTGTTTCCTCTCTCTCTCTCTCTCTCTCTCTCTCTCTCTCTCTCTCTCTCTCTCTCTCTCTCTCTCTCTCTCTCTCTCTCTCTCTCTCTCTCTCTCTCTCTCTCACCCCCATCACCTTTTCTTTTTCTCTTCCTCTTTTTCATCACACCGTCCTGCCTCACCTCGAGTTCCTCCTCTCTCTCCCTCTCTCTCCTTTTTTTTCTTCCACTCTTTCCTCACTCCCTCCTCTTCCTCTTCCTCCTCCTCTTCGCTTCTTCACCCCATCATCCACTGCACGTTCCCCTCACGACTCCTCTCTTATCACCCCACCCACACCCCCTATTTCTCTCCCATCCTCCCCGACTTCCTCCTCTCATTAATTCTTTTCTTTTCATTCTTCTACTTTCGCTGTCCCTTCCGTATGTCCCCTCATTCTCGTATCTCCTGTTTCCTGCTTGTCTCTCTTCCCTTCCTCTTCCTTCTCTTCTCTTCTTCTTCACACCTCAAGCTGGGTCTCTTATATATACTTAGAGGTGTTTAGTATTAACTCCCTCGACGTGTGGCGGGAAATTATGCAAAGGTTCTTAAAAGTAAAGATCTTGACCGATAATTTTGATGCAGTTGATATAATATTTTTTTTCCCTCTCTCTCAGCCTTTACTACTACTACTACTACTACTACTACTACTACTACTACTACTATTACTACTACTATTACTATTACTATTACTATTACTGCTGTTGCTGCTGCTCCTTTTCGTGGTACTTTCACGGTTGAGCAAAAAAGGAAAAATGTGAAAATACCGAATTACCGTCCGTGAAATTATTGAGAAAATTAAGCAAAAGATGAGCACGAGGTGGGTTGGTTAGGCTGTTGTTCCGGTTTTCCCTCCTCCTCCTCCTCCTCCTCCTCCTCCTCCTCCTCCTTATTCTTCTTCTCCTCCTCCTCCTCCTCCTTATTCCTCTCCTTTTTCTCTTTCTTTCTCTCTCCCTCATTCATCACCTCTTGCTCACACCCTTAAACCATTTTTCTTTCTCCTTCCATTATCTTTCTTTACCTCCTTCATCTTATAACGCTTCTCTCTGTTTTGCTTTCGTCTCCTATTTCCGTGCATATTTTAGTCATTTGTTTGTTTATTCTCTCTCTCTCTCTCTCTCTCTCTCTCTCTCTCTCTCTCTCTCTCTCTCTCTCTCTCTCTCTCTCTCTCTCTCTCTCTCTCTCCTCCTCTACCCGTGACCAATCGGTGGGTTACGTTACCAATGCGTCTTAAGGGTGTGACCTAATTCTCGCCCCTTGACCACACCACGCCTCTCCCTTCCCTCCCTTCCCTCCCTTCCCTCCCCTCCCTCTCTTCATCTCTCCTCTCCTTCTCTCCATTTTCCCTCCTCTCCCATGTCTCCCTTTCCTTCTCATCCTTACATACTTCTATATCTAAACAATTTTTTTCTTTCTTTCACTTCTCTCTCTCTCTCTCTCTCTCTCTCTCTCTCTCTCTCTCTCTCTCTCTCTCTCTCTCTCTCTCTCCCATCTTCCCGACAATTTTTTCAAGTAGAATGTTGATTCACTAGTATTTTGTAACATCTACTTGTCAACGTCAAGTGTGTGTGTGTGTGTGTGTGTGTGTGTGTGTGTGTGTGTGTGTGTGTGTGTGTGTGTGTGTGTGTGTGTGTGTGTGTGAAGGGAATCGAGTTACAAGACATGAGTTTCCTTTGACACCTTCGAGGATCCAGATTATTTTTATTTTTATTTATTTACTGAAAAAAAAATGAAAGTGGAGATGGGTGAAAAAAACAACAACAACAAATAGTAGTGAGCAGATGTAGGTTGGTCTCAGGTGGCAAGAAGTGGATGAAAAGTGGATAAGGAGGAGTGGAATATAGATGTTTGGATAGGTAAACGTGAGAGAGAGAGAGAGAGAGAGAGAGAGAGAGAGAGAGAGAGAGAGAGAGAGAGAGAGAGAGAGAGAGAGAGAGATACACACATACTATAACCTGTCTGCTCTGATTATGTCATGACGTTTGTGGTTATATTTTTGTGCAATTTTACAAAACCACAGTTGTAGATGCGCAAAATTGGAAGTGTTTTTGGTGTGGAAAATTAGTGGTGATGGCGGTGGTGGTGATTTGTGGTGTTGATAACGGTGGATGTGGTGAGGAGTAGTGGTGTTTGTTGTGGTGGTGGTGGAGGAGAAAGGACTGTGGATGGTGGAGAGAGTGGTGGAGGGGTGGAGAGGAAATTATAGTGTAGTATAATACAGTGATGAGTTTGTAGAATAATAGTACACTGCTTTGTTTTCTTTTTTTTTCTTATAAAAAAATACTTGTTCTGTCTCCTGTGTGTTCTTGTTTTTCTTTCTTTTTTTCTTTTCTTCCTTCCTTCCTTGTTCTCTTTCTTATAAAAAAATACTTGATTTGTCTCCTTTTTGTTCTTTTTTTTTCTTTCTTTTTTTCTTTTCTTCCTTCCTTCCTTGTTCTTTTTCTTATTATTCATGTTCTTTTTCTTTTCCTTTTCCTTCTTCTTCTTTGTAAGAGTATAACATCACCTTCTTAGAAAATACGTGAAATAATGAATAACCTTACATCGCCTTGTCTACAATATACAAAAAAAAATAAGAAAAGACTCAAACTTTATTCCCTACGATCAATGAAATATATAGTCACACACGAAGAGAGAGAAAATATTCAGAATCCGATATCCATTTCATCAGAGGCTTGGTGATGCAACTCAAGTCTTACTGAAGAGGAAGATTAGAGGGAGGGAGGCGGGTCGAGTGTGCTACAAGAGTGGAGAGAGGAGATGGGGGTGAGTGTCTTGGTGTTGTTGATGTTGACTGTGTTGTTTGTGTTGAAAATTGTAGGTTATGTCAGTTTTGTAATGGAGGGAAGGTATGCTACTACTACTACTACTACTACTACTACTACTACTACTACTACTACTACTACTACTACTACTACTAAGGCTACTCTTGCTACCTAAGTCGTAATAAAAGTAATGATAATGCTAGCAGTCAGTGTAAAAAGTGGACGAGCAACTTTGTCTTCGATAGTGGTGAGGTTGACTTGCAACAGGACACATGACACCACTATCACCGCCACAACACAAGGACCTCAAATATTCGCACCCATTCCTGCGCCTCTCTCTCTCTCTCTCTCTCTCTCTCTCTCTCTCTCTCTCTCTCTCTCTCTCTCTCTCTCTCTCTCTCCTCTTCTTTCCCTCCCTCCCATCACCCTTTCTCCTCTTCCTTCCCTCCTTTTCCCTTTCTTTTCTTCCTTCTCTCCACCACCCTCCTCCCATCTCTCTCAATCTTTCTTCCCTCCCATCACCCTCTTTCCTCTTCCTTCCCTCCCTCACCCTCATTCTTCCTTCCCTCCCATCACTCTCCCATTTATAACCCGTACAAGTAAGGTCCTTCGAAATCAGTGTGTCGTGTGTGTTGACAACGACCTCGTCACGCACACTTAACAAAGACATTATAAAGTATAAAAATTTGCATGGAAACAAGGGCGTGCAGGTGAGGGGAAGGAAGAGGAGGAGGAAGAGGAAGGGGAGAGGAGAGAAGGGAAGTTCTTGCTTGCTGTGATGGGGACTGAGGTGGAGGTAGGTAGGTGGAGGGGCAGTTGAAAGGAGGGAGATGGAGTGAGGGAGGGGATACCTGGGGTCGTGTGTTGCTCTTGTTTAAGCTGTGTTGGTCTTTGTCTCGGATCTGGGGGCGTGGCGTGTGGTGGGGGGTCGGGATAAGGGGAGGTCCAGGGTAGTGGTGGTGGTGGTGGATGGTGGAAGGTGCGTGTGTGGGCTGGCGTGTGTAGTGGGCGGATGTGGAGCGGACCAGCCACCATGAGAGAGAGAGAGAGAGAGAGAGAGAGAGAGAGAGAGAGAGAGAGAGAGAGAGAGAGAGAGAGAGAGAGAGAGAGAGAGAGAGAGAGAGAGAGAGAGAGAGAGAGAGAGAGAGAGCATAATTATACGATGTGGATTAGATGTGGATGGGGTGGATAAACGTTATTAGGTGATAGCATGAATAAGGTGGCAAGTGGATTTGTGTGGATTTATGTGGATGGATATGAGGTAGCAAGTCTAAAGCTAGCAATAGGGTGGAGTAGGTAGTGGGTTCTACAAGACGGTAATGGGCGGTGGAATAGTGTGGGTGGAGGTAATGTGGGAGAGAAGGAGCAGCGTACCTGTCTGAAAGGTAGCAGTAGGTGGAGTAATGTGGATTTCAATGAAGTAGTGGATGCTTGAAGGTGGAAAATGGTTAGTGGGAACAGTATAAGTGGATAAGAAATGGTGATATAGGAAGTAATGTGGAGTGTAGTAGTAGTAGTAGTAGTAATAGTAGTAGTAGTAGTAGTAGTAGTAGTAGTAGTATTTTTTTTTTATAGTAGTAGTAGTAGTAATCAATAATGAAAATAAATAATAGCTAAACTAGAATGTATAAACAAAAAGTGGATGAAAGCGAGTTGATAGCAAATCGTCCAACAAAATAATGAGAGAAGTCGTTAGTGCTTTCAGGGTTACGGCAGGGGGGCAGCACGGCGTACATAGACAGTGCTGCACGCCGGCCCTGTCCCTGCTGTACCGTCAGGCCATTAGGGTACGCTGCAGAGGGTTGTAAAAATGATGACACATACCCTTACACTGCACAAGGCTAGTTAGCTTCATGGATGGGCGTGGGTATTGTGGGTACCGTGCCTAGCCTTACCCTGCTTTACCATCTGTCTCAACCCACCGACCTACGCTTTCCTTACTATGCTGACCTACCCTTCCCTCACCCTGCCAACCTACCCTTCCCTTCTCTCATCTTCCTGTAGTCTAATCCATCATCCCCGTCTCCCTCCTGCTGTTTGTTTTCATCTATAACCTGTATCATCTTTATCTGTTGATTATCTTAACTTGCGTACCTTGAGCCGTTTTTTATTTTTTATTTTTTATCCTTCCTTCATTGTTTTTTGATTGAGAGTGTGTGTGTGTGTGTGTGTGTGTGTGTGTGTGTGTGTGTGTGTGTGTGTGTGTGTGTGTGTGTGTGTGTGTGTGTGTGTGTGTGTGTGTGTGTGTGTGTGTGTCTAGCTTCCTGCAGACTTCCTCGCCTTTCTTCGGTTTACGTCATCTTTCTTCCTTCATCTGCGGAGGAGGAGGAGAAGAAGAAGAAGAAGAAGAAGAAGAAAAAAAAAACGAAAAAGAAGAAAAATAACGAAGAAAAATAGAAAGAAGAAAATAGAGGAAGAAAAGAAGAAAATATAGGTAGCTAGCTGGTCTTTGTGAAGTGACTGCCTGCCACTGCTATTCATGGTCTGACCACCACCTTCGGGAGGGAAGATATATTAGCGTGCGGGGCGTCTCCTGGTTTTAACTCATTTATTCACAACTGAGAGAGAGAGAGAGAGAGAGAGAGAGAGAGAGAGAGAGAGAGAGAGAGAGAGAGAGAGAGAGAGAGAGAGAGAGAGAGAGAGAGAGAGAGAGAGAGATGGGGGCGTTGGGTATTATAGGAAGCAGCTCACGCCCCCCACACCCTGCCCCCTGCCACCCCTGCCTAGGACTCAACACAAGGCACCCCAACGAGGCTTTATTTACATCCCAGGGAGTGACACCGCCCAACGTTGACCCTCGCCAGGGACCTCACACTCCACCCTCAGAACGACCAACCGCCGCTCCTCCAGACACTCCTCCCGCTTAACCAAGAACCATTTTCACTTAGCGCGGTCACGATTTCCATCACGCCAGGTCATTGCAGTTGTTCTCAGACGGTTCTTGATGACTTTCCTTGACCGCCACTGCCTGCGTAACCACTGTACTACCCGCTTTGCATTATGTGTGTGTGTCCCCAAGAAGAAGAGGAGGAGGAAGAGGAGGGGGTGCATGAAGTTCCTGTTGAGGTGGTTTAATTGATATTCAGGTAAGGGATGCTACAGTAGGGGACGACGGGCCGCTTTGGTAAGTCCCCGCGGCGATCTTTCGTGTCCTGGATTTTATCGGTGCTTTTATGAGACGAAGAAAGACCCGCGATGGACAAAAGAGTGGAGGAGGAGAAGGAGGAGGAGGAGTTGTAGTCTGTAGCATAAGAAGAGAAGGTGGATGAGGATATTGTGTGATTTGATATTGGATAGAGCCAAGGGGACGTAGAGGTGATGGTGCTGGAGGAGGAGGAGGAGGAGCAGGAGCAGGAGCAGGAGCAGGAAGAAGAAGAAGAAGAAGAAGAAGAAGAAGAAGAAGAAGAAGAAGAAGAAGAAGAAGAAGGAGGAGGAGGAGGAAGTGATAGGGGTATAGTGAACATTTGTATATATAGAATAAGAAGCTAAAATAACAAATGATAACAACAGGAGAAGTAAGAACAAAAATATGAAGACGGGGAAGTAAAAACACGACTTGAAAGGAAAAAAAAGTAAATGGAAGTCAAGAAAAATACCAAAAAATAAGGTAAAGAATAGAAAAATAAAATGGAAAAAAACTAGAGAAAACAATAATAATACCACCAAGGAAACCACACACACACACACACAGGAATAAGAGAAAAACCGAAAACCAAAAGAAAAATTAATACAAACACGAACAAGAAGAGGAAGAAAAATAAAACCGGAATAAGAATAACATGCATACGAATAATAATAAGGAGAGGGAGAACAAGGAAAACGTAAAAGGAAGGAAGGCAAGGCAAGTCAGCAGAAGGATACAACAAGACCAAGGACCTCCAGGAAACAGTTACTCTACTCTGAGGTCCCGCCCTTGTGAAGCCGCGAGTGAGGCTTTGATTCCCTGATAAGCTGGAGGAAGGGGATTGAACACCACGACGAAGGTTCACGCTAGAATTTCCCTGAGGTGACGTGCAGACTGGCAGCCATTATCAAGAGGAGGAGGAGGAGGAGTAAAAGAAAGAGGAGGAGGAAGAAGAAAATTGAAAAGACAAGAAAGGAAGGGATGGAACAGAGTCGAGGAGAGATACAGAAGGTCAAGCCACTGTGGTATGATTAGCTGCGCGTTGCCTCTATGCGCAACTCCGTCTCTTTGTCCTTTAAGGGGGAGGGAAGAGGTCACAGACTAGACACCAGTTTAATAGATGTGCAGAAGTGCGTTGCATCCCCCACCAAATGGATCTCGGATAAGGCTCGAACCACTGCTCTGATTATTTAGGTGTTACAGCCTCTACCACTGCGCCACCCATGAAGAGGACTGAAAGGGGAGGAAGGGAAGGGAAGGTTGATGAGTGGAGTGGAATGGAGAAAAAAGAGAGGAGAGGAGAGGAGAGGAAGGGAGGGGGAAGAGATTACCACTGTACTTTTGGCCCTGAAGGTGTAATGATAAAGGGATGGAATGTGCAGGAAAGAAGGTGTGCCTGTCTATCTATCTATCTGTCTGTCTGTCTGTCTGTCTGTTTATCTATCTGTCTGGATGATTCGTGGCTGCGTGTTCGTCTCTGTGTGATAAGATGAGACAGAAGTAGGATGAAGTGTGCGTCTGTAAATGCCACTGAGGGTCATCTGGGTCGTTTTGGCCTCCTCCTCCTCCTCCTCCTCCTCCTCCTCCTCCTCCTCCTCCTCCTCCTCCTCCTCCTCCTCCTCCTCCTCCTCCTCCTCCTCCTCCTCCCTGCTGGTGACCGTCAGTTGAAGTGGCCTTAGGGGTGGTGGCGAAGAGAGAAGCACGTCGAGGAGGCGGACGTGTGGAAGCCAAGAGGTGACAAGACTGAGGGAGACGAGGAGGAGGAGGACGAGGAAGAGGAGGAGGAGAAGGAAGAAGAGGAGGATGTAGGAAGTGTCTGACGGAGGAGGCTTCTTATCATCTAGAGAGCTTTAGGAGGAGGAGGAGGAGGAGGAGGAGGAGGAGAAGGTGAAGACAGAGAGAGGTGGGTGACATGCGGTGAGGAGGAGGAGGAGGTAGTAGTAGTAGTAGTAGTGGTGGTGGTGGTGACAAGGAGGTGGCGTGAGGAAGAATGAGGTGACAGGTGTTGGTGGGGAGGTATGGGGGGGAAGGGTGGACAGAACAGTGGTGTGGGACTACGGTATAGGAAGGAAGGAAGGAAGGAAGGCAGTAGGAGAAGGTAGGTAGGTGGTGGAGGTGGTAGGGATTAGGGGGAAGGGGAGAAGGATGACAGTGGCGTGGGTGGAGGAGGGGCAAGGGTAAGGGAGGTCAGTGATGGATAGAAGAAGGGAGGAACCTGACGGGGGCGGTGTAGAGGTGGGGACAAAGGGCAAAAATTCACAGGGGGGGCGGCGGGGGGGGCGCGCATTGATTTGTGTATAGGCCTATGCTATACAACCTTTATAGTGAATACATTTTTTTTTCTTGTGTGTGTGTGTGTGTGTGTGTGTGTGTGTGTGTGTGTGTGTGTGTGTGTGTGTGTGTGTGTGTTGGCGCGCCAGTTCGTCTTATATGTGCAAGAAAAAATCACAAAAAAGGTGAGAAGGTGAAGGAATGAGAGAGAGAGAGAGAGAGAGAGAGAGAGAGAGAGAGAGAGAGAGAGAGAGAGAGAGAGAGAGAGAGAGAGAGAGAGAGAGAGAGAGAGAGAGAGAACATAACTCCCCTCACTGCACTGCAAGGACAACAACACACAAGGAGCTAATTTTCTTTCTCCTCCTTCAGGCTGTCTTAAAATGAAGCGTTGTGGTGGTGTGCTTTGATTTGTTGCTGGAGGAAGAAGAGGAGGAGGAGGAGGAGGAGGAGTGTATTCTTTCACGTTGGACCTCCCTCGCTCAGGTATTTTCAGGTGTCCTTCGTGGTTTTTCACTTCGTTTTTTTTTTCTTCCCTTCCTCCTTTCACGACGTCGTTAAAGAACAAAAAATAGAAAGAAAACAGCCAACGAACGTGCTGATGTAGGAAAAAAGTGAGTGAGAGAGAGAGAGAGAGAGAGAGAGAGAGAGAGAGAGAGAGAGAGAGAGAGAGAGAGAGAGAGAGAGAGAGAGAGAGAGAGAGAGTGGTGGGTGGTTCCTTATCAAAATATCCGTAGTGTGATCTGATCCCTCTTCGAATCCACGTTGTTTGTGTTCCTCCTCTTACCCAATAAGGGTCAGGGGGCGAGGAGGCTGGATCAAGGGGGGGCACCGGGGGCAGATGGGAGGCCGAGGAAGGGAAGGAAGAGGTTCAACGTAAGGAAGAAGAGGAGGAGGAGGAGAAAGAGAGATGAGGAGGAGGAGGAGAGAAGTTCGTGTTCATTTCATTGCCCTTTGAAAACCTCCGCAAAATAACTCTAATGATGACTTATCTTTAAGAGGAGGAGGAGGAGGAGGAGGAGGAGGAGGAGGAGGAGGAGGAGGAGGAGGAGGAGGAGGAGGAGAAGGAGAAGGAGGAGGAGGAGGAGGAGGAGGAGGAAGGGACTAATACCTCATGGGTCTCTCCAGGTATCAGTTTACAGGTGCTGTTTGAAGGCTGCGTGAGGGTCGTCCACACCCATAATAGAGCGATTGAGGGTGAGGGAGGGAGGGGAAGAAGGGAGAGAGAGAGAGGAAGGAAGAGTGAGTGAGCGTGTTAGTGAGAGGAGGGAAGGGATGTGTGTGTGTATGTGTGTGTGTAGTGTGTGTGTGTGTGTGTACCCGTGCGTGTTGTGCTAAGTGGAGGAGGAGCAGGAAGAAGAGGAGGAGAAGGAGGAGGAGGAGGAGTATGACAAGGAGATGAGTGCGTGAGGCTGTGAGTGTAGCGTGGAGTGGTGTGAGTTTCATGGAGGGTTGACGGGTCATGAATCAGACAGAGCCATGAGGAGGGAGGGAGTTCATGACGGTGTAGGAAGGCAGGCAGGCAGGAAGGGAGGCAAGGCAAGGAAGGAAGGCAGGAAGGAAGGAAGGAAGGGGACGGGAGGGGTCATGAGCCGCTCCCTCACCGTATATGGGCAGCCCTTTAGCGTCCCTCTCCTCCTCCTCCTCCTCCTCCTCCTCTCCAACAAGACTACCTCACCAAGTCAACGCTTCATGACTGACTGGCTGCCTTGCTGTCATGAGGGTCGCCTGCTGGTAACGAGTCGTCGAGGCGGGGCACGCAACGCCCACGACGCCCACGGCACAGAGAGAGAGAGAGAGAGAGAGAGAGAGAGAGAGAGAGAGAGAGAGAGAGAGAGAGAGAGAGAGAGAGAGAGAGAGAGAGAGAGAGAGAGAGAGAGAGAGAGAGAGAGACCACTGCCAACCTAAGTCTTTATTAAGATCGCAATGGAAAGAAAAAAGAGAGCGATGGAGGAGGAGGAGGAGGAGGAGGAACATGAGAAGAAGAAGAAGAAAAAGAAGAGGAAGAAGAAAGTCGAACAAGACTGAAGAGCTTAGTGAGGCTGCTGGCATGCTGGATGATGGGTTGAGAGGAGAGGAAGAAAAGGAGGAGGAGGAGGAGGGACATGGACTGACGGAGAGTGTGGAGGTCTGTAGTGTTGGGGGGGGGTAGGGTGATCTGATTACCTTGGCCTTACGGGTGGAGTAGAAGAGGAAGGGAGGGGGGAGGGGAGAGGGGTGGGGGGGAAAGGGGTTGCGGTTGGGTTGAGCTGAATCGGTACAAAGATGAGTTGGATTCGGTGTTCCTGACGTGGCTGGGTGGCGCGTGGTTGGTGGGTGAAGGTGGATGGGTGGGTGGTGGGTGGGTGGGTGGGGAGGACGTGGTAGTGGTTTGGGTGTTTCACTCTATCTCTCAAAAACTTGTATATTCTTTTATGTGTATATCTGTACCCGCTTTAATATACTCCCTCGTGTGTACTGTTCTCGGAAGGCGTTAAAAGTTCCAACCGTTGCATATTTTCATCACTTTTTTCCTCGCCTCTCGCCGCTGCCAAATCGCTCCTCCGTGGGTGTCGCCTCCGTGCCGGCTCCTCCTCCCTAACCTGTGTGCTCGCCGGTTACACGAGGGTTGCCTGCTGTCGTCTTGGCGTCACCTCACCGTCATTTGTCTCCGCTGAGATGAACCTTTCACCACGGTAATGACACACGCCAGGGTGAACAGCCTGGCGGGTGAGGAGGGTGGGGGGAGTGAGAGGAAGACTGGGGAGACACACACTTCAGCTGTCACACGAGGGACACGCCCTCCAGCACACACCGGGGCGTTACCTGTCTTACGTTAATGACTCGTGGTGCTCCTGTCTGGCCGCAGGGGAACACCACTCAAAAAGAAAAAAATATATAAAGCTGTTGAGGACGAGCCACAGTTGAAAGCATAGGGTGAGGCGAGGCTATAGTGGATGAGTGAGAGGTGTGTTGTGTTGTGTTGTCCAGGTGGCGGCACACCCACGGATGTGTTGGAGTGTGGGCTGGGGTGAGGAACGACTCTGCATTAACACGGCCAGAACAAAGTGGCTGGCGGACGCAAGGGTGAGGCTGCAACTGTGTGTGCCCGGCGGGACGTGTGTGTGCTGCTGCCAAGGGTCAGTGGACGGCAGGCGGGTCAGCGGGGCCACGGCTTACCGATCGCCTCACGCACTACAAGCAGCTGCGTCTAGACCACAGCATCACCCGGGGCAGGAACGCGAGGGAAAGTACTGGTGGTGATGGTGGTGGTGTGTTGGCTGGGGCAGACGGGGTCAGGGCGGCGAGGGACGAAACTCCGGGAAAGGCTTACTGCAGTCCACATTGACGTGCTGATTAGGATTCCAGCAACGCTTAACGCCCCTCACAGAATCCTGACTGGAGGATGAGAGGCGGCGATGGCGGGCGATGATGGCGGCGGCGGCGGCGGTGGTGGTGATGGTGGTGAGGATGGTAAAGAAGGAATAAAACACAGGAAGGTAGCAAAGAAAGGCGTTAATTACAGTGTTTTGTTTTGTATGTAAGCTGATGATTGGGAGAAGGAGGATAGTAGAATAAAGATGGAATGAAGGAAACAAGGAGACTTATGTGTAAGGAGGAGGAGGAGGAGGAGGATCATCACCTTTCACTGGATCAACCCACCCTGACGATCGGCCTCACGCAGGTCTCGTGCGAGTGAGTGTTTGTAGTAGTGTCGTGGCACAGGAGACGAGGCAGTCATGATGTTGGTCTTAAAATTAAGGTCAAGAGGTAGCCTCCCTCACTCCTTTATTTACTGCCTTCCTTCACTCTTTACTTCCTTCCTTCCTTCACTTTTATTTTCCTTCTCCTCCTTTTCTCGTTCCTTTGCTAAGTGCCATGCTGTCTTCCGCCTCTTTTATCTTAACATTCTTAAAACTTATTCTTTCTCCTTTAATTTCTTCCACAGTTTGTTTTTATCACTGTGTTCCCTGCTTACCTCCTCCTCCTCCTCCTCCTCCTCCTCCTCCTCCTCCTCCTCCTCCTCCTCCTCCTCCTCCTCCTCCTCCTAATTCTTTCCTTTCATCCTCATCATCATGCAATCCTCTTACAGCACAGCTCACCCACCACCACCACCACCACCACCACCACCACCACCACCACCACCACCACCACCACCACCACCACCACCACCACCACCACTTCACTCCTTCGTTCTCCAATCATCACCTTCCTTCCTTCATGCCTTCCTTCCCTGCTGCTTGTCTTCCTTCCCTCCCATCCTTCCCTCTCCTCACCCTCTCTCTCCCTCTCTTAAGTGTTGCCTCGGGAGCAGGAGTGTGTGGAACAAACTACTCAGACGTGTAAAAGATAACTGCCTTTTTCTTTCTTTTTTTCTATCTCTCTCTTTTTCTTTCTCTCCCTCTTTCTCTTGCAAAGCTTTCAGGTGATCAGCGGATTTCATGGGGCCTTGAGAATTTTAAGCTCCTAATGATCACGATTTTCATAAGGAGTTTGCTCTTCTGTCCTTTTTTTATATAAAGATACCCATGTTTGCGTAAGAGAGAGAGAGAGAGAGAGAGAGAGAGAGAGAGAGAGAGAGAGAGAGAGAGAGAGAGAGAGAGAGAGAGAGAGAGAGAGAGAGAGAGAGAGAGAGAGAGAGAGAGAGAGAATATATGAGGTGTTTGGTGTTTGCCTTGACTCTTTTTGTGTTTTTTGGACGTGCTCGTGGGAAGGCAAAGTTTGGGATGAGGGTGTGAGGGTAGGGTGGAGTGGCCTCAGGGATGGATAGAGAGAGGTGTGGAGGGATAGGTAGTATGGCTAGTGGGAGTTCTGTTTTGGGAGCATGGAACGAAATAAGGTGTGACAGTATATAGATCTGACTCACAACCACACCACCACCACACCTTCCTAGTAGTAGTAGTAGTAGTAGTAGTAGTAGTAATACCATCGATTCTTGGCGGGAAAACTGAGTAAACATTTGAACGCTGACAGACAATGACATGGATAAATATTTAAAACCTAAACACCCAAATCCGGACCTGGAAGTAAAAATAAATAGGATGACACGTACCCATGATGGATGAGGAGGAGGAAGAAGAGGAGGAGGAGGAGGAGGAGGAGGAGGAGGAGGAAGAAGAGGAGGAGAGGGAAGAAGATTTAGGTGGAGTTGAAGAGAAGTTTCACGCATTAGGTGGAAAAAAAAAGAAATGGGTGGAGGATTTGTTGGGTGGAGGTGGTGTGTTGAGTGGATCGTTTTAAAGGAAGGAAAGGAAGAATGGGAGGGAGGGAGGGAGGGAAGGAGAGACAAGGAAAAACGAAGGATAAGTGAGTTTGCCTTCTTTACATCTCTCTTCGAAGTCCTTGGAGTACATGCGAAAGAGTAAGGAAGAGTAAGGGAATGTAAGGAATATAGGGTGAGAGGAAAGGATGCAGGACGGGGGAGGGGAGCTTGGTAAGGGAAGTACAAAGGAAGAACAGACAGCAACAGTCCTACTGGACCTAACGAGGCTGTCCTTGTGGCTACACTACTACTATTATATCTATATGATAGATAAAAGGACAGCAAAGTGGAAGGCTCCTCCCCACCCACACTTCCCTCCAGCCAAAGCTGGCCGGAAGAAGTGATAAACAAACTATCGTGGATTTTGTATAAGAATGTTAGTAATCTAAGGCTATTGCTATCCTCTTAGTGTCCCTCTAGTTTACTTTGAGATGAATGGCAGCTTGGCCTAACACACCCCATCCTCTTGCTCAAGGAAGACAATGACTACTCAATCATCAGTGAAAACTTTGCATCTTGAGCGAAGCGCGAACATCTGTCTGCCAAGTGACAGGATTCCATTGAGCTATCAAGCAGTGAACACCGTCAGGCGGTGGACAGGAGCTCCCGCACCTTCCCCATGAGGGTGGTGTGGGGTCCTGCGCACCGCCAGTCGTGCCCCAGACGGCCCAGCTTGTGGGCGTCTGGCACCACACCCCACAAGGCGGGGTGGATCATCATCACGGTGACGGACACCATCAACACTGCAATACAGTTGATATCTCCGAATACTTTCATTTTGGTTTATTTATTATTGAAAGTAATAATGGATGAGCAGCGGGAACGGTGCAACGATAGAACCAGATGGAAAAGTCACCTAATGCACAGTAAATGTGTACATACACCTAACACACTGTGTCACGTTGTTTGTTATGCATTACCTTGACCTAACAACACCTACTAATTAACAACGTCATTACAAGACAATAGGAGAAGGAGGAGAAGGAGGAAGGGAGAGATAAGGAAGGGAGAAAGAAGAATGTTGGGAAGATATTTTTCTCTTTCTTTTTCTACGTAATTTGATAATAGGGACGCTTGTTAAGATCAGACATTATCTCTCTCTCTCTCTCTCTCTCTCTCTCTCTCTCTCTCTCTCTCTCTCTCTCTCTCTCTCTCTCTCTCTCTCTCTCTCTCTCTCTTTCCTTCCTCACACACGTTTTTACATACTCACTCCCTCTTTCTGTCTCTCTTTTTCCCTCTTTCAACACGAGGGCTTCTGAGCGTGGCGGCAGGGATCTGAGTGGGCAATTTTCCGAGTGGGTGAACCTGAAGGGGGCGAAGAGGGTATCAGAAGCAGCCTTATTGAGCGTAGTGAGTGGCAGCTGCGGCGAGGCTAAGGGCACGAAGACGAAGAGAACTGACTTGGAAGGGGATGATGGAGGAAAATGAGGAGGAAGAGCAAAGGATTGGTAAAGATGGAAGTGAAATGAGTTTTTTTTTCCTCTCGTTTGTTTATATAAGATGTTGTATAGTTGAATTGTTTTGATTTTTTGTATTGTTTTTTTTTGTGCTACTACTACTACTACTACTACTACTACTACTACTACTACTACTACTACTACTACTACTACTACTACTACTACTACTACTACTACTACTACTACTACCTCTCCTCCTAGTCTGTATATCCTGTCTTATTTTCACTCTCACCACCTATTGAACTTTACTTTCTTCCTTACTTACTTTCTCTTCTCTTCCTTTCTATCTCTCTCTCTCTCTCTCTCTCTCTCTTTCTTTTCCCTTTCTGAGTCTCCACCTTCCTGTGTCTGCAACGCCGCCCTGGTCATTCATCCGTACCTCCTTCCGTCCACTCAGCCTCGCCTCCACCTGCACGCACTCTTCCTTTCAACCCCACTCTCTCTCTCTCTCACTCTCTTTCACTCTTTCTCACTCACTCATTTCCTCAATTCACTGTCTCTTCCCCCAAAGCTCCCTGCCTTCCGTCTCTCTCTCTCTCAGCTGTCTCTACGCTCTCTAGGTATGATGTATCTCCTTTCTTTCTTTCACTTTCACTCTTTCTTTTTTCTTTCTTTCTTTCTTTCTTTCTGTCTGTCTCTCTCTCTCTCTCTCTCTCTCTCTCTCTTTCTTTCTTTCTTTTCTTTCTTTCTCTCTTTCTTTCTTTCTTTCTCATAACGACCACGCCCACTGTCCAATCCTACATACTTTCTTATCCGACCCCCACCCCCCCCTCTCTCTCTCTCTCTCTCTCTCTCTCTCTCTCTCTCTCTCTCTCTCTCTCTCTCTCTCTCTCTCTCTCTCTCTCTCTCTCTCTCTCTCTACTGCCACACTCCACCCAACACAGATTCACTCGGTATCCTTTCTCTCCCTTTTCCATTCCTCACCCCCTCTCACTCCTCCCTCTCCCTCCCCCTCCCCCTCCACCTCACCCCCCCCCCTCACCCCCCCTCCACGCAATCAGCCACGCGAGGAGAATTAAGGGAAAGCGTTGCGGCCCCTCCAGCATAACCTGTAGTAATTACCCATCAGGAAGGGGAAGGGGGAGGAAGGGGAAGGGGAGGAAGGGGAGGAGGAAGGAAGGGGAGGAGGGAGGAAGGGGCGTAGGGGCGTACTTTCAAGGCCACGGGTTCCCACAGAGAGAGGGCGCCCTTCCCTGTGCTGTGAGTAAGGTTTGGAGGGGGGAGGGAGGGGGAGGAGAGGGAAGAAGGGGGGAGTATGAGAGAGGGGAGAGTAGACTGTTTCAAGGGAGAGAGAGAGAGGGAGAGAGAGAGAGAGAGAGTGCGTGTGGGAAAGTACTATGTGCATGAAGGAAGAAAGAACAGGTTAGAGAGAGAGAGAGAGAGAGAGAGAGAGAGAGAGAGAGAGAGAGAGAGAGAGAGAGAGAGAGAGAGAGAGAGAGAGAGAGAGAGAGAGAGAGAGAGATATGACGTGTTCAGGAAGGAGAGAATACACACACAAAAAAAAAAAGGGAAGGGAAGGGAAGGGAAGGGAAGAAGAGCATTAAAGTAAAGGAAATAGGACTGCAGGATGTTGAATGGCAAAGAGGAGGAGGAGGAGGAGGAGGAGGAGGAGGAGGAGGAGGAGGAGGAGGAGGAGGAGGAGGATAGTTGTGCATGTGTGAAGAGAAAGTCAGGTACAGGATTTTACGGGCTGAGGATTATGTAGGTGTCAGCTTAGTGGGGGAGGAGGTGGGGAGGAAAGGGGGAGGAGGTGGGGAGGGGAGGAGGGAGATGAGGGTGATGTTTTGGAGGAGCAGCAGGAGGAAGGCGTGTCTGGTCAGGGAAGGAGAGGAGGAGGAAGGTAAAAGAGGGGAAGAGAAGAGAAGAGAAGAGGAGAGGGAGGGAGGGAGTAGTGGTAGTAGTAGTGATTGGAGGAGGAAGAGAAGGAAAATGGAGAAGAAAAGAAGAGGTGGAGGAAAGGAAGAGAAAAATAGGAGGAGGAGGAGGAGGAGGAGGAAGAGGGAAGACATCACGATCACATCATAATCTTTTTGACGGTATAAATATTTTTTTTTGTCCCTGGAAAATACAAATATTGAATAAGGAGAGAGAGAGAGAGAGAGAGAGAGAGAGAGAGAGAGAGAGAAGAGAGAGAGAGAGAGAGAGAGAGAGAGAGAGAGAGAGAGAGAGAGAGAGAGAGAGAGTAATTGACATATATAAACACAAAGCAAACACACACACACACACACACACACACACACACACACACACACACACACACACACACACACACACACACACACTTACCTGTCTATCCCTGGTCTTACCTGTGCCAGTCAGTCCCTTTTGACGCCACACCTGAGCGAGCCACACCTGCAATGTGTTAATTATTTGTGTTACATTACGTGCTGGAGTGTTGCTTAATTGTGTTTGTCATTAGTGAAGAAAAAAAGTTGACTGAATGTAATGGAAGGGGAAGGAAGAGAGATAAATGAAGGGAAGGAAAGGGGAGATGAGGCGAGGGAAGGAAGAAGAAAAAGAAGGGAAGAAAGTAACAATTTTCCTTCATTAACTAACCAAGAAAAACACGCAATTGGCTCCTGTTTGTGTGTCATAACCACCATCAACCCAAGTCATAGTGATAGTGATGATGATGATGATGACGACAACAACAACAACAACAACAACAACAAACAACAACAACAACAACAACAACAACAACAACAGCGTTCAAAGGAGACGAGAATGCTGAAAAGTTTTTTGATGATAGTGCTGTGACGGTGGTGATGGTGGTGGTGATAAGAGAGATGGGGAGGGCAATTACAGTCTTTTGGTTGATGATGAGGGAACAGAGATGGTGATAATAGCAGTGAAGTGATAGTGGTGATGGTGGTGGTGGTGGTGGAAGTGGTCTGGTAAGAAGGTGAGTGGAGGGAGGAAGGGAAGGGAAGGGAAGGGGTGGGTGGAGAGTGCTGTCGTGATGTTGGTAGTGTGGGGGAGAAGGAAAGGGAGGAGTTAGGAGAGGAAGGAAGGGAGGGAGGTAAGGTAGATAAGTGGTAGACTGGAAGATTTGAAGGAAAGTGCTGGGGAGGGAGGGAGAGAGAGAGAGAGAGAGAGAGAGAGAGATTGGAGGAAAGTGGAGGAAGGGAGAAGGTAAGGTAGACGAAACGAAAGACAAGGAAAAAAATGAAGAAATAAGAAGAGAGAGGATGATGAGAGGGTAAAGGTGTGGCTGATGGACGTCTAAGGAGGAAGGAAGGAAGGAAGGAAAGAAGGAAGGGGTAGTAAGGGAGGAAGGCGTAGGAAGGGAGGGAAGGAGGGAGGGAGGGAGTGACGAAGGGTAAACATAAGACTGTGTTTGTAAGGCTGGTTGGGTTGTGTGTGCCCCGCCTGAGTAAATATTCCCTTTTTATACATTGTCTAGAAATCCGTCCTCTGCCCTCACCCTGCCCTGCCCTGCCCTGCCTTGCCCTCACCCTTCCTCCCCTCACCCTGCCAATGTGAGTCAAGGGAAGGGAGAGATAGGAGGTAGACAAGGTAGGAGGAGGATACAGTCCCTCCCACCCAGTGCCTCCCTTGCTCACCTGTTTTGCTGCAAGATGAGTCTAATCAACGTACCTGATCGAGAAAAATGAGGTAAAATGAGTCAATATTTTCGCCTCACACACACACACACACACACACACACACACACACACACACACACACACACACACACACACACACACACACACACACACACACACACACACACACACACTAAAAAACAAAAAGATAAATAGATAAACGAAAAAAAAGTGAGTGAAAGTGAGGTGTGTGAAATGAAGTTAAGTTAGCGTATAAGTGAATGAAGGAAGTGTATAAATTATTAGCATCTCGGAGATTTAAGAGACGAAAGGGAGTTGTTATTTATTTATTTATTTATTATTTTTTTTGTGTGGAAAGATTTATGAAGATTTAATATTGGTTGGAATTGTAGGGTGTGGAGGGTGAGGGTGATGTTTAAGGCACACACACCTTGCAGTGTTTGACGAGTGTTTATAAGCAGGCAGGCGCAGAGACGGACGCGAGGAACACAAACATACACTTACTCCAGCAACACATGCATATATAATTAAAGCGACATGAAAGTACCCACGCTACTTTTAACACAAATTATACCTACGTGATGGAAATGTGTAGAAAATTATAATGTATCGAAAACAAAACCTTTACTTATAACCACCATTAGACCGTGTTAGGTAAAAATATAACCAAGGTATTATTATTATTATTATTATTAAAAGCAAAATAAAAACAACTGTATTCTATTAAAAACTGGAAATCTTATTGAATATAAAACACAAAATTATACCTTAACACATAAGAATTTAACACACACACACACACACACACACACACACACACACACACACACACACACACACATATACATATACACTTGACTTAACATACAAGGCTTGAAAGTGAATTTAAGAGGGTAGAAAAAAACAACTTATATGCAGTACACTTAAGGGCGAAATGAGGGCTATTAAGCTAAATTAACTCGATTAAAGGAACACACAGGTGAAGGAGGGAGAAGAGGAGAGCACAGGTAGAAGGGAGTAAGTGTAAGTATTCCATAAGGGTGAAAACTATCTTAGAAAACTTTGGGAAGATCAACCTTATATACATCATGTTTTTAAGAAGAATGAGGAGGGTATCCGTGTGTGTGTGTGTGTGTGTGTGTGTGTGTGTGTGTGTGTGTGTGTGTGTGTGTGTGTGTGTGTGTGTGTGTGTGTGTGTTTACCCCGTGTCTACATATCGGACGTGTGTGTGTGTGTGTGTGTGTGCGTGTGCAGCCTGACACCATCATCAGCACCTCATCAGTCACCTGCGACTCAACCTGTCCCCTCGTCACCTATACTAATTAACGACTCGACAGGTATGGTTCCTTCCCCCCCCCCCAACCACCAAAAAAAAACCACACCACCACCACCACCACCACCACCACCAGCCATCAATCAAAGTAGAGATAGTGATGCAGATGTTGTCTTGTCTCATCATCATTATCATCATCATTATCATCATCATCATCATCATCATCATCATCATCATCAAGAGTGCAAAGGTAGAATATAATGAAAACAATAATTAGGGAGAAATGAGGGTGTGATGGAGAGAGAGAGAGAGAGAGAGAGAGAGAGAGAGAGAGGGAGAGAGGGGGGGAGGGGGGGAGGGAGAGAGGCATTAATGATGGACGGAGGGATGGAGGGAAAGGGCGTGAACCTGACCAGGTAAACATGGGAGGGGCGTGAGTCACCTTGAGCGTGACCAAAATGTGGTGTGTGTGTGTGTGTGTGTGGTGTGTGTGTGTGTGTGTGTGTGTGTGTGTGTGTAGTTAATAGGTTTTTCTTTTTTTTTGTATGTGCGTGTTTATCACTTTCTTGTCCGTCCCTTACCCTCATTCCCTCCTTTTCCTCTTCTTTTTCTTCTTCCTCTTCCTCCTCCTCCTCCTCCTCCTCCTCCTCCTCCTCCTCCTCCTACTCCTCCTCCTTCTCTTCCTTCTCTCTCCCTCCGACAACCTTCCAAACTTTTCTATTTTCACTCCTTTCCTTCTGCGACTCTCTCTTTTTTATTTATTTTTATTTAAACAAAGTTTAAAATAACATATGTATAGGTGGTTACAAAAATATACTCTCTCTCTCTCTCTCTCTCTCTCTCTCTCTCTCTCTCTCTCTCTCTCTCTCTCTCTCTCTCTCTCTCTCTCTCTCTCTCTCTCTCTCTCTCACTAAAGATAAGAAGGCAGCAAGGGAGAAGGTAGAGACAGGATAGGGATGGAAGATGAATGGGAGGAGAGGAGGGGGGAAGGGAGGAGGATGGGAAGGGAAGAAGAAGGGGAGGGGAAGGGGGTAGTGGAGGGGAAGAGTCATGTATAGGGCAGTGGAACATGCAATGAGTAGATGGAAGACGACAGTGATAGTAGTAGTAGTAGTAGTAGTAGTAGTAGTAGTAGTAGTAGTAGTAGTAGTAGTAGTAGTAGTAAGTGGAGAATGGTAAAATGTTTTCATGTAGTTGTTGTTATTATTATTATTATTGTTATTATTATTACGATTATTATCATTATTACAGGTGAATTGTCATGCTCCCAATTTAATTCACTTGTTTAGTTGATATAGAAGGCCGAGGAGAGTGAATGAGTGAGTGGATGAATGAATGAACGAATGAGTGACTGAATAAAACGAGGTAGTAAAAAAAAAAGGAAAGAGATTGTGAGTGAGCGAGTTTAACAGTTGAAAGAGACATAATTAAGTAGTAAATAAAAAATAATACAAGATAATGAGGAAAAGAAATGAATTTGCGTGTCATGTAGCACTGAGAGAGAGAGAGAGAGAGAGAGAGAGAGAGAGAGAGAGAGAGAGAGAGAGAGAGAGAGAGAGAGAGAGAGAGAGTCAAGACAGAGTAAAGAGACAGAGAGTAAAGAGACAGAGTTAAGAGAGAGAGAAAAGAAGAAGAAAAAAAAACGAGAATTAATTTACTAAACCATGTGTAGGTGTCAATCTTATGCCATGTCTTAGAAATGCTGTATGTCTGCTGTATCATTATTATTGCAGCAGCAGCACAGCAGAAACAGCAGGAACACCACCTCCCTCCTCCTCCTCCCTCCTCCTCCTCCTCCTCCTCCTCCTCCTCCTCCTCCTCCTCCTCCTCCTCCTCCTCCTCACTGGTGCTGCTGCTGTTTTTTCTTCACCTTTTACTCAGACCGTTCCTCTGTTCCTTGTCTATGTAGCTTGCGGCGAGGCGGTTGTGGCCAAACATTATCTTATTTCTCGGTGGGTCCATTTCTCTCTCTCTCTCTCTCTCTCTCTCTCTCTCTCTCTCTCTCTCTCTCTCTCTCTCTCTCTCTCTCTCTCTCTCTCTCGCTCAAACTGGTTTACTTCGTCTTGCGTGCTTCTGAAAGGGAAATGGCATGTGTAGTTGAGAGAGAGAGAGAGAGAGAGAGAGAGAGAGAGAGAGAGAGAGAGAGAGAGAGAGAGAGAGAGAGAGAGAGAGAGAGAGAGAGTGGAGGTAAGGGAAGAGATAGGTCGCTTTTACATAGGTAGGCTGTGGAGGAGGATGCGAAGCGGGGGTGAAGGGGAGGGAAGGGAAGGGAAGGGAAGGGAAGGGAGGGAAGGGAAGAGAAGGGAGGGAAGTAAGAAAAAAAGTAGAAAAAAATGGTCTCGTTTCATGTTTCCTTTGATGTTTTTTTCCCTGTTTTGTCATCGTGATCTTGTTTCCCTTTCTGATTTTCTTCCTCAAATTCCTCTTTTCTCTCTTCTTTTTTTTCTTCTCAACATCCAGATTTTATTCAGTTTTTTTTTCTTTCCATCATTGTAAAGTGTTTATTTGTATTCATTGTTCTTCTTCGTTTTCTTTTTTGTCTTCCTTCTTGCTTGTTTTTCTTTGTTCTTATCTCTATTGTTCTTGTTCTTGTTCTTGTTCTTGTTCTTGTTCTTGTTCTTGTTCTTGTTCTGGTTCTTCTTCCTTAACTTTCTCGAATATTTCCTCCTCGTCATTCTTCACACTCTCTTTCTTTCACATATTTGAACCACATTTTTACGTCTTTTTATTATCTTCCTCCTTTTTTCTTTTTTTCTTATCCACATTCTACAAAGTTTTCTCTTCATTATCATCTAACATATACTTATCTTCTTTTTGTTTTTTGTTTCTATAATAAGCGATATGATCCACATTTTCTTTGGGTTGGAAATCTTATACTTTTATCATAATCTTCATCATTTCCTTTTTTTTTTTCACTTCTTTTTTTTTCTTATCCTAATCTATCTATCTTTTTTTTTTTTTTCGTCAGATTTCTATATGCTACGAGATTTCTCTTTTTCTTATCGTCTTATATTTTAGTTACTTTCACTTATTTTCGGTAACTCGAGTTTTCGTTTTTTAAGTAATATTCTTTAGTGTTATTCTTTTATTTATGATTTTTATTTATTTTTGATTTATTTATTTATATATTTTTTTCGTTTCATTTGATTTTATTTTTATCTTACTTAATCTATTTCCTTTTCGTGTTCTAGTTCTCTCTCTCTCTCTCTCTCTCTCTCTCTCTCTCTCTCTCTCTCTCTCTCTCTCTCTCTCTCTCTCTCTCTCTCTCTCTCTCTCTCTCTCTCTCTCTCTCTTTATTTGTTCTTTTCTTCCAACCTTGTCGTGTTTTTCTTGCTTTTATTTATATTTTTTTACAATCATATTTTTTCTCTCTTTTTTACACCTTGCATATTTTGCACTACATTACATTGTTTTCACTTTTTGAGTCACGTCTTCCTGAGTGGACTTTCTTTCTCTCTCTCTCTCTCTCTCTCTCTCTCTCTCTCTCTCTCTCTCTCTCTCTCTCTCTCTCTCTCTCTCTCTCTCTCTCTCTCTCTGTTTATTCTCGACCTTCTACACATAAACAGACAGACAGACAGACCAATAAAAAACTGACAGTGACACAGCGAACACAAGAAAACTAGAGAGGAACTGACAGACAAACAAACCTGTGTGTGTGTGTGTGTGTGTGTGTGTGTGTGTGTGTGTGTGTGTGTGTGTGTGTGTGTGTGTGTGTGGGAAGGATGTTAAGTGCCTCTACTCGTTCGCTTATCATGTAGGAGATCTGACCTGTAGGGGGGGGGGAGGGAGGGAGGAAAGGAGGGAGAGAGGGGATGGAGGGAGGGAGGGAGGGAGGGAAGGAGGGAGAGAGAAAAAGGGGGATAGGCTGTTTGTGTGGCGAGTAGGTATGAGAGAGAGAGAGAGAGAGAGAGAGAGAGAGAGAGAGAGAGAGAGAGAGAGAGAGAGAGAGAGAGAGAGAGAGAGAGAGAGAGAGAGAGAGAGTCAGCAAGTGGATGTGTGAGTGAGCGGAGGACACTAATGACCTTCCCTTTCAATTAATGTCACAACTACTTGATATGACCACCCAATTAGACCTATAGTGATTAGACGTGTTATTGTTTTTTACCGTGAGAGAGAGAAGAGGAAGGGGGGGGGGAGAGAAGGGGGAGAGGAGGGAGGGGTAAGAAGGGGAGAGATATGGGAGAAGGGCAAGAGAGAGGGCGAGTGTGGGAAGAAACGAGAATTTTTTTATTTAATTTTTTTTGTTCTTAAGTGAAGTCTATGAGATTATATTTATTTTTTTTTATATTGTTATTGTTATTATTTTTGTTTGTTTTTATTCTGTGGTTGGTGTTATTTATTTATTTATTTATTTTTTTCCTCGTTACTTTTTTCTCTTTTTTTTTGTGTGTGTGAAAGTTGGTCAGGATGTGTGTGGTTTGTAGTGTTCTTTTTTTTGTTCTATCTTTGTTCAATCTTTGTTCACTTTTTTTTTCCTTCTCTTTCTTTTTTATTCATACGTTTCTTTTTTTGTTTTTTCTCCTCGTTTTTCATTCTCTTTGTGACTCGTCTTCTCTTCCTTCTTAGTATACTTTCATTTTGTCCTCAATTCATCTTCCTCTCTCTCTCTCTCTCTCTCTCTCTCTCTCTCTCTCTCTCTCTCTCTCTCTCTCTCTCTCTCTCTCTCTCTCTCTCTCTCTCTCTCTCTCTCTCTCTCTCTTCTTTAATCTCTATTCCAGACCAGCTTTGCCTCTTAAACTAACATTGAATGGAAATGTGAAATGTGATCATGTTAGCTCTGTGTGTGTGTGTGTGTGTGTGTGTGTGTGTGTGTGTGTGTGTGTGTGTGTGTGTGTGTGTGTGTGTGTGTGGGGTACATGGACAATCTAATTTATTTCGAGATCCACACACACACACACACACACACACACACACACACACACACACACACACACACACACACACACACACACACACACACACACACACATTTAACAAGGGCTGTAATGGCAACACTCGCCTCATTATCTCTCTCATTCCATTAACTGACCACAATATACTGGCCGCCGCGAGTGTTTGGAGCAAAATATAGTAGTGTAAGAGGAGGAGGAGGAGGAGGAGGAGGAGGAGGAGGAGGAGGAGGAGGAGGAGGAGGAGGAGGAGGAGGAGGAGGAGGAGTCTGTGTTTACATTTTGTTTCATGTATATTCTTCCTGTGTCTCTTCCTTTGTTTCCTTGTTTTTTTTTTCCTGTTTTATTTATAAGTCTCACTCTTGCTGTTCTTTAATCATAATTTTTTCCTTCGTTTATTGTCCTTTCAATGACAATTTTCATCATCTTCCTTGTATTTCCTTGCCTGTTATCCTTCCTTCCTTCCTTCCTTCCTTCCTTCCTTCCTTCCTTCCTTCCTTCCTTCCTCCTTACCTTCCTTTTTTCTGCTCACTCACTCGTCAAGATTTTTTTTATTCAAATCATGCTCATATTCATTATCTCCTCCTCCTCCTTCTCTCCTCTTCTCCTTCTTCCTCCTCCTCCTCCTCTTGAATAATCTCAGAGGCTTTCCCTTTTTGCTGGTTCCTCCACTTTTTGCCCTTGGTGTCCCTTTGTCCTTCTAGCTCGCTGTTCCCTTGTAAAGATTTAATTAAATTAGTGAACAAGTCAAGAATTACCCATTGTTTCGTGGCCTTGCTTGTTGGCGTGTTGGTGTTTGTTTTGTGTATTTTTTCATGTGGTGTGTGTGTGTGTGTGTGTGTGTGTGTGTGTGTGTGTGTGTGTGTGTGTGTGTGTGTGTGTGTGTGTGTGTGTGGTTTTCGTTTTTGGTTCTGAGACATTGCTTTGGGTAATGATGATGATGATGATGATGATGATGATGATGATGATGATGATGATGATGATGATGATGATGATGATGATGATGATGATAATAGTGATGGATATGGACACAGCTGACGGTCACGATAATAATAATAATAGTGACTAACCTCAAACCACAGTAAGAAATAAATAATCACATAAAAAAGAGAGAAATAAAGAGAGAGAAAGAAAGATAATTAGAGATAGAGAGAGAAAGAGAGAAAGGAAAGGCGTAATAAACTAACACATCCTCCAGGTGGGGTGAGGCAGGAGATAAGGGTGAAAATAAACACAACACTGATAGATGAGCCAACAAGAGTGTACACCTGGCACCCATTAATTTACCTGTCCCCTCCTCATTTGCTTCCACTATACCTTCCCTTCCCCCTTCCATACCTTACCTTTCTTCTTACTCCCTCACTCATTCTCTCCCTCACTCACTCCCGCCCTCACTCTTTTAATCCCTAGAGGCACACAGACCATAATGCACTGCCGCCCACTCTCTCCTCCACGGTAATGAGGGGCAGGTACGGGTGGACAGGTGAAGGGGTGAGGGAGCTGATCTACACACAATGCCTACCCGCCCTTCCCCCTCACCCCTTCCTTCCCTTCACCCCTTCCGTTACCTCTCCCCTCCTCACCTTTACTGCTTACGCTACCTGTCCAATTTACTCTCTTTTCTTCTCTTGTTTTATCTGACTGACGTGTTTGTGGCGGTGGTTATGGTTGTGGTTGTGGTTGTGATTGCCTTAAGAGAGAGAGAGAGAGAGAGAGAGAGAGAGAGAGAGAGAGAGAGAGAGAGAGAGAGAGAGAGAGAGAGAGAGAGAGAGAGAGAGAGAGAGAGAGAGAGAGAGAGAGAGAGAGAGAGAGAGAGAGTTTAAAGGTTCATAAAGAAATTTGCAAAGGTAAACACATGTGTGAGAGGCTAATGCCCACTGTGCGGCCAGGTGTTAAAGCAGTAACCTAGAGTGTGACACTACTTTCTCCCCCCCTGCAGGTGGCGCCGCGGGAGGTGTAGGAAGGCGGGGAGAGGCGCGCCACGAGACTCAGGTAAGCTCATTAAAGCCCAGCCACTATTGTCTTGTGATCCCACATTCCTAAAACTCACGCCCCGTCCAAGCTGACCCTCCCTCCCTCCCTCCCTCCCTCCCTCCCTCCCTCCCTCCCTCCCTCCCTCCTCTGTCCACTTGAACCCTGTAGTACCTGTTGCTTTGTGTTTGGGTGTTATTAAGCTAACCTAACCTAACGTAACCTAACCAAACCTAACCAAACCTAACCTAACCTAACCTAACCTAACCTAACCTAACCTAACCTAACCTAACCTAACCTAACCAAACCTAACTTGATTTAACTTAACAACCAAACCTATTACTATTACTAACCTATTAATATTACTACTACTACTACTATTTTCGTCTACAAGTGTATGTACAGTACTAGTACCTACCTGGATTACTTATCTCCCGTCACATCTCACAGACTCACCTGTAGTGATCCATTACTGTCATGTTCATGTCCAAATTATTATTGATGTTGCTGCTAATATTATTCATGTTGATGTTTCTTTTTCTTTTGCATGCTTGATAGTGCTCCCGCGTACATACTATAATACATACTACATACTAATCCAACAGAGAGAGAGAGAGAGAGAGAGAGAGAGAGAGAGAGAGAGAGAGAGAGAGAGAGAGAGAGAGAGAGAGAGAGAGAGAGAGAGAGAGAGAGAGAGACACACACACACACACCCACACACAACACTAATGGCTATAGGACATCACAAACAAACATTAACAATAACACACTCTCTCGCCCACCCCCGCATCGACCATCCCTGACGTCCTTCTAAGGATTGGTGACCTTCAGGGAGGGGGCGGGGCGGGGGCGGGGCTTGTTGTGCCTTAAGGGAAAGAGGCAAGGCAGGGCAAGGTAGGGGAAGGGAGGGGAGAGGTGCAGTGTGGTGTCCCTGTTCCCCGCCTAAAGTGGAGGTGGGCGGCAGTGAAGTTGTCGAAACAGATAACCTTGCTACTTACTAACTCTCCACTGCCAACCTCACCACCCTCACCTGACCCCTGCGTGTGTGTATATAACTGTGTATGAACTTAACAACCCTTAATAGACGCTGTTTTTACCCTGCAGCGCCTGTTTCTCTGCATAATTACTGTGTTTATAATTGTTACTATTACACTAATCTAATTTAAGTCCCACCCTGGCTGCACCTTCCCCGTCCCGTCCCGTCCCGTCCTCTTCTTTACCTCTTCCTCTACTCACCTTCCTTCCCCGCCCTTCCCCGCCCCGCCTTTCCCTCTCATGGCGTCACTGATTAGCCTTGAGGTGGAGGTGTTCTGTGACTCCCGTGTCGGTGAAGGGCAAGTCTAGGGGTGAGATAGTAGGTGAAGGACGAGGACCAGAGACAGGGCTCAGCAGGGGCGGTACACGAGGGGCAGGAGATAGAGAGGAGGAGGGAAGGGCGTGCGTGAGGGGGGAAAGGGGTAAGGGTGAAGGGAGGAGGGAAGGGTAGAAGGTGATGGAAGGGAAGAGGCTACGTGAAGGAAGGAAGGAAGGAAGGAAGGAGGGAGGGAGAAAAGGGTAGGAGGAGAGAAGATAAG
>JAPQNM010000005.1:20244750-20259750 GCA_029783475.1 Metacarcinus magister | reverse complement strand
CAAGAGGAGGGTGAGGGTGGGAAAAAAGGTGTAGTTTGCGATAAGGATTTTATTACTCAAGTTTAGATTCTATTTTTTCCCTACCGACAGTATCAGTGGAAGGATAGAGGTTTAGGAGAGAGAGGGGGGTGGGGGGGTGAGAGGTGGCCTTGATGTGAGGAAAGGGAGGAAGGGTGTGTGGAGGGAGGGAGGGAGGATAGGGAGGGTAGGGTGTGAGAAGTGCCTGGAGGGTGGGAGGGTGGCATGCAGAGAGGGAGAGAGAGGGAGGGAGGGATAGAAGGAGACAGGAAGGGACTGCAGTAAGAGAGGAGGGATAGGTAGGGGATGAGTTATGCCTGAGGGGGCCACAGGAAGGGAGAAAGGAGGCAGGGAGGGTCTAGGATACGAGGAAAGGCATAGAATGTGAGTACCGGCTGGGAGGAGGAAGACAGGGATGGAGGGAGTAGAGTGAGAAAGAAGGATGGACACAAGGAAGGATGCATCTATATCCAGGAAACACATACACATATCCTATTTATCACCTTAAAAATCCTAGCAATGGGAACTAATATTATGGACCTAAACACACACAGACACACGCTCTAGTCTCCTACAACCCAAAGTCATTGTCAGGAGGATTTTCACACGAGACCCGAGGTAGAGAGAGTCGAGTGAGTGCAGGGAAAGTCCGGCCGCCACTCATCGCCGCTAAAAACACAGACAAAGAAGCGTGAGGCACAAAACAATGAGGTGGTGGTGGTGGTGGTGGTGGCAGCGTGCGATGTGGGTCACCTGCTCCCAGCCTCACCCACACTCACAGCAGCGTCCTTCGTCAGGTATCCTCCCACCTACCTCCCCACTCCTCTCACTCACCATGTCCCAGCCTCTCCTCCCTTCCTCCCTTCTCATCCTTCCTGCCATCCTCCCGCACCTCTTCCGCCGCCACCCTGCACCTGCAACACTGTTATCATTCCGTTTTCTTAAGGTGGGGTAGAGTTTTAATTAACGTTCGGGGCATGACTAGGATAGAGTAACTGTATGTGGTGGTGGTGGTGGTGGTGGTAGTGCCTGGGCGGTGCTGGCCTAGCGGATCCCCATTGTTTGTGCTTCCTGTTGGGGGGGGAGGGGGCGTGATGGGGTTGGCTGGCGGGGAGGCTAGGTAGGGCGGAGCCATGGCCACTGTCCTCCAGCGGGCTGCTCGGTTGGTAATGGTGGTGTGTGGTGGGTGGGAGGGAGGGGGATGGAGAGGTATAGTGCTGTAAACAAGATTAAAAAAAAGTTGTCATATAAATTCCATGGCGTGACATAGACAGCCTTCAGGGTTTTGGGGTTTGGGGCTCCACCCGCGTCCCTGTGTGTCCCTATTTTACCAGGTCCAAGCGCAGCGTCATTACCGGCGGAGGAAGGAGCTTGCAGGGGCGGGCGAGGCGAGGCGAGGCGAGGCGAGGGGCGGCCCATACGTTATCGACGAGCCAACACACGTCACATTATAATTAAGACGTAAATCGTGCGTTCTTTGTCTACAGGAATACACACAGACACAGAGAGAGAGAGAGAGAGAGAGAGAGAGAGAGAGAGAGAGAGAGAGAGAGAGAGAGAGAGAGAGAGAGAGAGAGAGAGAAGAGAGAAGAGAGAAGAGAGATAGTTATGAGGCCACCACATGGGAGGTTGACGGACAGAATTTGCCTCTGTTAAGGTCCACCAACTCTGCTCTACCTTTATCAGATCCTCCTCCTCCTCCTCCTCCTCCTCCTCCTCCTCCTCCTCCTCCTCCTCCTCCTCCTCCTCCTCCTCCTCCTCCTCCTCCTCCTCCTCCCCTTGCCTCAGATTCCAGCGTTGTGCCTCTCATTCCCTCTTAAGTATACCTGTCCGCTATTCATTTGTTTCTAAGGGAAAGTGAACGTACAACCTATACATCACTGTCTTACACCTTCCTTCCCTACAGCCTCACCTCCCTCCCTTCTCTCCCTTCTCTCCCTTCTCTCCCTTCTCTCCCTTCTCTCTCTCCCTTCTCTCCCTTCCCTCCCTTCCCTCCATTCCCCTGTAAAAGGTCAGAGCAACGTAGTAACTTTAAGAGAGACGCCGTAACTTTCATCCTTGCGAGGGTGAAGAGAAATTTGTAGGCACGTGACGGTGAGGGTGAACGTTAATGTAGCTAAGCTGTTAACATGCCGCAGTGAAACATTTATGTAGAATAGTAAAAAAAAGAAGAAAAGAAGAAGAAAAATTAGTACATGGTCACCAACGTTTGTCTGTGATCTGTAAAACGCTTGATAGGAAGAAAAAAAAAGTGAAGTTATTAGTGATTGATTGTTATTTTTTGTCGTATAAAAGTAAGCACGTGATTGTCTTCTTAAACCCTGGAAGCTGCCTTTCCCTTAGGTCACCATCCTTAAGTCGCGTCCAGAAGGTCATCACTACAACCTAACCAGTCAGTCCTGTTCCCTTATCCTTCCACCTCCTTCCTGATCCTTTTACTTCCTGCCAGTCACCTTCCCTGATCTCCTTACCTCCCCCAACAGAAAACCCCTTAACTCCCCCTTAACCCTCCCCTTTACTCCCCGCCTCCTCCCCCCGTGCTAGCAGTAACCAAGCCCCCTCTCCATCAGTCCTCATCCTGTCCCTTACCACGCCCCTCCCCTCCTTCAGCGAGACAGATGGGCGTGGGGCGTAGGGAAGGGGTAAAGGGAAGGGGGCGAAGGGGGTGAAGGGGGGTGAAGGGGCTCAGACACCTCCCAGCTCGCCGTGATTTACTAAGACGCCGCCCATACAGAGTAAAGGGCAGGGGGGAGGTAGGGGGTAAAGGGGGTGTAGCGGCCATCAAGACGACCCTTGTGTAAATGTTGTCCCGCCTCATTCCCTGTTGTGGTGATGTTAGTGAGAATGACGGTGGTTAGGAGGAGGAGGAGGAGGAGGAGGAGAAGAAGAAGAAAGAGGAGGAAGAAGAAACAATACTCGAAGCAGATAAAGAGAAGTCAAAGTTATGTATTTACGAGTAGAGGTGACAGCAATTGTACTTCCTTCCCTGTGGTGCTGGTTGTGTTCCTGCTGTGTTGTGTATGTGTGTATGAGTGTCATGTGCTGCAGCTCAGGGTGGGTGGATGGGTGGGTTCGGGTGGATGGGTGGGTGTGTTAGTAGGTGTAGGTGGAGGGTCGAGGACGGGGTGAGGTGGAAGAATTGTGACGAATAGCGGAATAGTGTGGAAGAGCGAGTGTGTTTGTGTGTATACGGTACTCAGGTTGCTGCTGCTGCTGCTGCTGCTGCTGCTGCTGCTGCTGTTGCCGGCATGACGAAACGAAGGTTAGGTAACTGTGCGTGTATGTGCGTATGTGTGCGTGTGTGTGTGTCATAACTCCATACATATTCCACGCTGACCATTCCTCCTCCTTTTCCTCCTCTTCCTCCTCCTCATCCTCCTTCACCCAAACACCTGTTCATTGACCTCCCAAAAACGCAACTTAAAAAGCCGACGCGCCGCCATGACTCACCGCATGACCCCTCACTGCGGCGGTGTCCTCCCTGGGGCGCGGAAGACCTGCTTTGAGGACCAACAGCGGGCAAGGAAGGAACATACCCCAGGAACATACCCCAGCTTCACCCTCCTTAGTCCCCCTTAGCAGCTGGAGAATCAACGGCCAGCTAACCACCTCCCCTTCTGCTATTTTCTTTATCTTTGAGGGTCGCGAAGTTTTGCAATGTTAGTGGTAAGTTGGGTGGTGGCCGTGGTTGACCGTGGGACGTTTCGGGGTCTGCCTTTGGGTTTTCTTGCACCTTTAGGGAGGGTTGGATTGAGGGAAGGAAGGAGAGGAGAGGGAGAGTAGGTAGGTGGTCAAAAAAGTGACCTCTGTAGTACTCCCAAGGTGACTGTACTGGTCCTGGGATAGCGAGAGTCTCGTGCAAAGGTGTTGGTTGGGGCAAGGTTGGGTCCGGCGGGTGGATAAGGTCGGGTGGGAGAGGAGAAAGGAGTGAGCGGTGGTAGTAGGATTTGGGATTGGGATTGGCTTCACTGGGCTGGCTGGGGTGAGGTGATGGTACGAATACAGGGGTTCAGTGTTCTAGGGTAGGATAGCAGTAGGGATACAGTGGGCAGGTGGTCTCCAGAGGCAGGGGATGATGACTGGGTGGCGTGTGTGGCAGCGGTATGTAGGGCTGGGCTGGGCGGGGCTGGGCGGGATCAACAGTGACTTGTGTTGCAGAGACAGACTGACTGAGCTGGTGTTGTGGAAGCAGCTCCTTGTTTTAGCTGATGATGATTACATAGGATGACATAGAATTACATAGAAAAAATATATAGCAGGAGAAATATTGGAATAACTTTAGTAATAATAATAATAATAATAATAATCAGGTGTTGTCGTTGCACTTATCATCTGGAAAAAAATGTTAGGAAGACAAGGTTATTTAAATAGAGTTACATAGAAAAATATGTAAACAGCTTTATGTGGAATTGACTGATGGTGAAGGAATTAGGGAAGTCCTGGATGGTGATGCAGATATGTTAGGTTTTGTTGTTGGTATAAGAGGAAGCAGCAGGGGTGGTGTGTGTTGTTTGTATAGGAGCAATGGTGGTGATGTGGTGGTGGTGGTGGTGGTGATGGTGGTGGTGGTGGTGGTGGTGGTGGTGGTGGTGGTGGTGGTGGTGGTGGTGGTGGTGATGGTGGTGTGTGTGTGTGTGTGTGTGTGTGTGTGTGTGTGTGTGTGTGTGGGGCAGGTCTGTGTGGTTGTTGAACACGCCCTTCGCTGTGTTAATGAGGCGTATCGAAGGATGCGACTCTGACCTCTCACAATCTCCTCCTCTTCCTACTCCTCCTCCTTTTCTCATCCTCTTTTTCCTGTTCCTCCTCGCTTTCCTCGTCTTCCAGATTTTTCTCCTCCTCCTCCTCCTCCTCCTCCTCCTCCTCCTCTTTGTCTTTTTTCCCGTCCTTGTGCTCCTTTTTATTGCCTTCGTCCTCGTCATTATTTTTCTAAGCCTCGTCTTCGTCTTCACTGTCTTTGTCCTCATCCTCTTCCTCATCCTCCTCCTCTTCCTCCTCCTCTTCCTCATCCTATTCCTCATTTTCGTCGTCCTTGTCCTCATCATCATCCTTGTCTTCCACGTCTTTGTCTTCCTCGTCCTTCTCCTCGTCTTTCTCCTCGCCATCCTCATCCTCGTCATCCGGCCTCCCTTCCCTTGCATACCCTCGTCGCCGTTAACACGTGCGGGTCACACCAAGTACGTGACCACGCCCTCCGCGACCCTGACCTTTCTGGAGGGTGTACAAAGGTCACTGGAAGTAGATTATATAAAAGATCCACTCTTCCTTCCCTCTCCCGTGTACAAAAACAGCCATTATAGTGTTTATGGCGTCATTATCGGGTGAATCAAGGCCGCGTTGGTGGGCTCGGCAGACTCTTCTATTGCAGGGAATTGTTGAATAGATCTTTTATACTTTTGTTGTATATAATTTTGATGTCCGACAAGGCAACTTTTTTTCCTGTGATATTATTGTTGTCGTAAGAAAATATTAAACCCTTGAACTGGTTTTAAAAGATTTATATTTTGAATTTTCTTTTCCTTTTGTTCTTTCTTCCTTCTTTCTGTTTTCTTTATATATATATATATATATATATATATATATATATATATATATATATATATATATATATATATATATATATATATATATATAGAGAGAGAGAGTAGAGAGGAGAGAGAGAGAGAGAGAGAGAGAGAGAGAGAGAGAGAGAGAGAGAGAGATAATTTTATCAATTACTTTCTTTTTCATCTAATTCTTATTACAAATCTAATTATTAATAATCACATTATTTTATTCTTTAGTTACATTTCCTTCTCTCTCACACTTTCTTTCTTTTCCTCCCTCCCTCCCTGCCTCCCTGCCTGATCACCCCGCCCCCCACACAAACTTTCCCTTCTCTTTAGCAGCCTGCATCGGTTGTTCATTGGTGGTTAATAACACGTCTTGTCTGACCCCATAAATCTCCCGCCATGCAGTGCGAGTGCCTTTGTTGCTCTATGATAGATACTAAACTCCTGACGAACTTAATTGTTAATGCATGTATTTCGCCCTTATCTGATCCGCGTTGGGCCTGGTGCCTTCCCCTTCCTCTTCCTTCTTCCTTCTTCCTTCTTCCTTCTTCCTTCTTCCTTCTTCCTTCTTCCTCACCCAAACCTCCCCTTACCCCCCCACCCCCCCCAACACGCATCCAACCTCACCCCTACGGCCCTCCTCCTTGTTTCCATCGTCCTATCTGGCCTCCCTGCCCTTGTTTTTTTTTTTCTCTCTCTCTCTCTCTCTCTTTCTCTCTTTCTCTCTCTTTAACCAGTTATCGTGCACAATAGAAACAATTAAATAGCGTGAATAAATTGAGAGAGAGAGAGAGAGAGAGAGAGAGAGAGAGAGAGAGAGAGAGAGAGAGAGAGAGAGAGAGAGAGAGAGAGAGAGAGAGAGAGAGAGAGAGAGAGAGAAAAAAAAAATATTGCTTGCCTGACCGTTTATCATGTCCTGAGTGGCAGCAAAAGGTAGTGGCCTCGAGTCATGTAATAAAAGTCTGTCTGTCTGTCTGTCTGTCTGTCTGTTTGTCTGTCTGTTTGTCTGTCTGTTTGTCTGTCTGTTTGTCTGTCTGTATTGACGCTGCTTTACGACACTGAACATAAAAATGAACGAGGAGGATGATTTACAACCTCACACACACACACACACACACACACACACACACACACACACACACACACACACACACACACACACACACACACACACACACACACACAGTCTCGTGGCCTCGACCTCAGAACTAGGTTACCGTGACTGAAACAAAGGCGGACGTCTTCTATCTCTCAATGGATGAAGGAGGTGCAGAAGAAGCCGGGGGAGGAGGAGGAAGAGGAAGAAGCGTTAGAAGAATCGTGGGAAGGGCAGGATGTGTGTGTGTGTGTGTGTGTGTGTGTGTGTGTGTGTGTGTGTGTGTGTGTGTGTGTGTGTGTGTGTGTGTGAAAGAGAAAACAGTTAGGAGTGGTGATTGCGAAACAAGGAAGGGAGGGAAGGTAGGAAGGAAGTAGGGAGGGGAGGAGTCGAGGTGAGGAGAGAAAGAAAGGAAATTAGGGAGGAAGGGAAGGAGGAGGGAGGGTGAAGGTAACAGGGAGTTGTAAAGTAGTGGACACACACACACACACACCCACACACACACACACACACACACACACACACACACACACACACACACACACACACACACACACACACACACACACACACATGGAAGGAACACCGTTAAACAATTAGCTCGGACACAGGACCTAACAGGAAAGGAGACTGGGTGGGGCGGGGCGGGGCGGGACGAGGCTTGGGACGAGGGACAGTACTTTAAGGCATTGGGTCGGTTGTGTGGATGGACGAGGGGCGGGGAGAAGGGTGTGGTGTGTGGTGTGTGCCTCTCTGGACAGGGATGGGTGGTGTTAGTGGTGTGGGAGGTTGGGGATGGGTGTGGGTAGGGATGGGGATTGGTAGGGAGGTGCAGGGATGAAATAAGGCTTTCCTGACTAGCTTACAGTATGAAGGAGGTGCAGCAGGGGGCCATCACTAGTAGAGAGAGAGAGAGAGAGAGAGAGAGAGAGAGAGAGAGAGAGAGAGAGAGAGAGAGAGAGAGAGAGAGAGATTGTAATTGTGTAACCTTGACCTTGAGCCATGTGTGTTTCCTTTGTTTTTTTTGTCCAGTTTGACCGAGATCGTCTTCTTAGTCTCCTCTTCATCTCTTCTTCGTTAGCCACTCCTCTTCCTCTTTCCTTTTAACCTTCCTTTCTCTCCTTCTCTTACATTAATTCCTCCTTTATCCCATTCTTTCTGTCTTTCTGTCTTTCTTTTTTTCAATATCTTTCTTCACCTTCACCATTTGCATATATTTCCCTCTTCCTCTCTCTCTCTCTTTATTTTTTTCTTCATCCTACTCCTCTTCGTACCTTATTCACTGCACCATGGCCCCGCCCCGCCCTGCCCCGCCGTCCATCTCTTCATTGCCCTGTTTATTTATTCATCTTTATCTTGTGCATCCCTTGTTCCTCTTCCTCTCGTCTACACCTCTTCTTCCGATGTGTGGGAGATTGTAACTCTTTTTGCGCACTTGCTTTTATCGCTCTCTCTCTCTCTCTCTCTCTCTCTCTCTCTCTCTCTCTCTCTCTCTCTCTCTCTCTCTCTCTCTCTCTCTCTCTCTCTCTCTCTCTCTCTCTCTCTCTCTCTCTCTCTCTCTCTCTCTCTCTCTCTCTCTCTCTCTCAACTAATCAACATGTTGCCCAAACGTGTGGAGTGTTTTTGCGATGCTTCATGAAAATTGCCATCAGATGTTAGTGAGCGATGAGAGAGAGAGAGAGAGAGAGAGAGAGAGAGAGAGAGAGAGAGAGAGAGAGAGAGAGAGAGAGAGAGAGAGAGAGAGAGAGAAGAGAGATGTGTAACGTCTGGGATGGGGTAGTATTTAGAGATTATTGATAAGAAAGGAGAACAAAAAAAAACAAAAAAAAAAAAGAGTAAGCGCCACAGATAGATCCTCAGGTGAAAATAATGAATCTGGTGGCAATTATATATTCTTACAAAAAAGGATTTACAGTGAGACAAAAAAAACTAATTAATCTGATAACCTATTGATAAAACGAGTATAAGGATATTAAAGAAAATAAAAGAAAAAGAAAAAATTGATGACAAGTAGACAATTATCAGGTATTTTCTTCATGTAGTATAGATAGAGAGAGTGTCACCTGCTCGTTAACACCTCCACCTGGCCTATCTATGTCCTGTATATCCCTGTATTACCGCTCCTCTATGGTTCTCAGAGTAGTGGCAGAGGACGCATCATACTTCACAAACCTCCCTCATCATCATCATCATCACGTCATCATCTTTACTATCTATCCTCTCGCTCTAACATTAGGATCAGATTGTAAGCTAAGTGCGGACCAACAATTCTGCTGGTTATTGTTCTTCCTTTGTGTTATTATATGTTCCTTTTGTGTTTTGTGGCCTGCATGACACACGTGGATTGAAGGTCGGTACTTTGCCTGAGGTGCATCGAGGCAGCTCACCTCTTAACTTTGCACGAGGGAGAGAGAAAAAAAAAATGGTCGGAACGTACAAACTAAAGACTTTGCAAATTGAATACGTTGCGGGGCAGTAAGTGAGTACCGACCGGCCTCTGCTCACTCCCTGCTCACTATATACCTCGGGCGACATCCATTCAGTTGTAAGATCCAGTAAGAGCGTGCGACTGACTGAACACCACCACCACCACCACCACCACTCACCCGGTACAGCAGGTCTCTCGCCACACCGACATCGACTATAAAAGGTCATTAAGTATATATGTAGAAATCATCCGCTGTGCCCTGGATAAAAGACAGACAAGCATTGGGGGTTGAAAGGAGGTGTTGACGGGTTCGATCTCTCTTTTATATCGTAGGAGAATAATATATGGATCTCTAAATGTGTTTGTATTATCGCCATTTGTTTTTATCACAAGGAGAGCTGCTACGGCCATTATTATTTTTTTTTTTATTCATGTTTATAGTATTTTATGATTGGACTCGCTGAACCCAATGCAATGTTTGAGAGAGGAGAGAGAGAGAGAGAGAGAGAGAGAGAGGAGGAAGAGAGAGAGAGAGAGAGAGAGAGAGAGAGAGAGAGAGAGAGACGAGAGAGACGAGAGTTAACCTACATGTTCGCTTCCTCTCTTAATTCGCTCTCTTCCTCTCCTCACCTACCGTCTCGTCTGATCTTCCTAGGTACACGTGTTTTACCAGTAGGAGGAACCTGTCTTGTCTTCCCGCCGGCGACAACCTGCACCACTCAAGGTCAGACGAGGGCACACACACACACACACACACACACACACACACACACACACACACACACACACACACACACACACACACACACCATAACTCATTTTTTTGAGGGGGATGGTCACTAAAACGGTAGTAGTAGTATATAGTAGTAGTAGTAGTAGTAGTAGTAGTAGTAGTAGTAGTAGTAGTAGTAGTAGTAGTAGTAGTAGTAGTAGTAGTAGTTATAGTGTTTTTGAGATAGGTTTATTGGCGACTGTGTGGGCGGTAGTGTTTATGGTGGGTAGTGAAAGAGTGTGTGTGTTGGGGGGGAGGGGAGTTGGGGGGACTGGTTGGGGTTTAGATGCAAAATTTATGTTGCTGTTGTTGGTGTTGGTGGTTGTGGTGATGATAGTGGTGGTTTAGCTGTTGATGATGCGGTTTCCCCCCCCTCCCCCCCTCCTCCTCCTCCTCCTCCTCCTCCTCCTCCTCCCCTCCCCCTCCTCCTCCCCCTCCTCCTCCCATCCTCCCTCCCCCTCCCCCTCCCCTCCCCCTCCTCCTCTTCCTCCCCTGGCTCAAACTCTTGAATGTTCCTATTACCAAATTTGCGTAGCGTACACTGGGAGCGGATTCGAGGCGCCACACACACACACACACACACACACACACACACACACACACACACACACACACACACACACACACACACACACACACACACACACACAGGTCTTCTTTGTGTAAGGTGAGGCTGAGTGTCGCTTTGTCTCGGGTTGGTTGGGCACATGACAGTGTGTGTGTGCGTGTGTGTGTGTGTGTGTGTGTGTGTGTGTGTGTGTGTGTGTGTGTGTGTGTGTGTGTGTGTGTGTGTGTGTGTGTGTCTGTTTGCACCAGTGTTCGTGGTGCGACGATAACAAACGATCGATGTAGTAGAGAAAGTGAAGTGAAACTCAGTGACCCGTTGTGAACTCCCCCGACACTTGTTGGCCCAAGATGACCCTAAGGTCTTACCCAATGCTGGCCACACTCCTGCTGGTGACCCGGAGAGGAGAGGGAAAGGAAGGAAGGAAGGAAGGAAGGAATGAAGCAAGCAAGAGTGAGGGAACGAGGAGGAAGGAAGCATGAAAGAAATTGATATAAAGGAAGAAAGAAAGAAAAAGAGAGGAAGGGAAGGTGATTGGTATAGAGGGCGGTAATGAAGAAGGAAAGAAAGGAAGAGACAATGGAGGGGCTGAGGTATGGAGAGAGCCTTGCTGAGTCACTGTAGCCTTTCCTGGAGCCTTTCTGGGGGCCTTGTTTTGAAAGGGAGTCGCTTAGCTAAACCCAATCCTCGTCTGGGAGATTTCTTTCTTTTCTTTTTTCTTTCTTTTACGATGGATAGGCAAGTTTTTGGGTGCAAGCGTGTATGTGTATGTATGTATGTATGTATGTATGTGTGTATGTGTATGTGTACGTGTGTTTGTGGAGGGGGATGGATATTTGGTCTTCGTGGGTCTTGGTGTTTCTCAGGGAGTGTTCGTGCTTCCCTGGGGTCTTTTTTCCCTATGGTCTTCTGCAGGTTAATCCTCGTGGGTCTTTCTTTCCATGTTTTCTTTGTTCGTCTTTAAGTCTTGATGTCTAATGGTGAGGCTTCCTTCGTCCCTCCAAGTCTTTGTATTCTTGGCTATGCTTCCTTCAAGTCCTCATGTTACTTTAGCCAGTCTTCTTGTATGTCTCCCAAGTGTGTTTGGATAAGTGCATGTCCTCACTTTTATGTATCTACTTAAAGGTCCCTGTGTGCTTATAAATCTTCTTATCTCCACGTTTCTTAGTCTTAGTCTCGTCTTTGTATGTCTTGATGTGTCACACTGTCATCTTCTTGTAGTCTTGGTGGAGTCTTCTTTGTCTCCTCGTGTCCTCTTTATTGACTCTCCGTGTATGCCGGGCGAGTGGGTGAGTGTTGTCTTGGCTGGTCTCAGTTCCTTCCAGTGTGAGTGTAATCGAGTGTAACAGAGTCAGGTCACCAGCACGGTCTCCTCCTCATCGCCTTGCAACCTTGCCTCGTCCTGTCCCGCCCCGCCCCGCCCCGCCCTCGCTTCTCCTCCGTGGATGCTGTCTGTGGGCGTGGCTGTTACCTGACCCTTCACAGCCCGCCCATTCCTGCAGAGGAGAAGAAAGAGGAGGAGGAGGAGGAGGAGGTGGAGGTGGAGGTGGAGGAGGAGGAGGAGGAGGAGGAGGAGGAGGAGGAGGAGGAGGAGGAGGAAAAAAAAGAAGAGATAGAAAAAGAAAAAGAAAAAGAATATAAGAATAGAAGATGAGATATAGTAAGCAAAAGTAAATAAATAAAGAAACTGGGAGTAAATTTGCATCCATCAACTATTCTTCTTCTTCATCTTCTTCTTCTTCATCTTCTTCTTCTTCTTCATCCTCTTCTTCTTCTTCATCTTCTTTTTGTCTTTATTTGATGGTGATGATTATGCTGATGATGTTAATGTTGATGAAGATGATCATGTTAATAGGGAAGATGGTGATAAGGAGAGCTACGAGGTGAAGGAGGGGAGGAGGATGGCAGGAGGGGAGGGGGGGAGGGAAGGGAGGGGGGGAGGGGAGGGAGGGGGGGAGGGGAGTCAGTCCTTGTTATCTAGCTTGTTTGTCTTCTTTGTCAGGGATTAATTTTGCTCTCAGTCTTCCCTCATCAGGATGCAAGTTGCCTGGCCAGAAGGGGGAGGAGGAAGAATATGATAATAAGTAGGAGCAGAAAATATAATGGTAGAACTCTCTCTCTCTCTCTCGCCAGCCCACACTCGCTGCCCCACATCTTCCCTCTGCCACACCTGTCCATGCATAATCATCCCCCTACCTACACCTACCTACTTACACACCTGGTCAGCCTCACCCTGTCACTTCAAGACTCTTCCACCCCATACCCACCACACCTGCAACTCTCACATACCTTCACCTGTTTCATAAATACCTTCACCTGTTTCACTTTTTCCACATAAGGCCACAGCTGGTGCGCCACATTTCCCATACCTTTCTACCTTTACAGCCGGTCCAATAACACACCCCTTTCATTGACCTCTATTGCCCTACACCATGCCAGGCCTCCCCCCTCCCCTTTCTCTCCCTTACTCCCTCATGCCCTGCTGCCCTCTGTTCTCAGTGTATGTATGTATGTATGTGTGTGTGTCTATCTCTCTCTCTCTCTCTCTCTCCTAGCTCTGTATCTTGCACGTCCCCTTCCACCTCTCATTTAACTCTTTCGTGCCCTAATGATCCCTGTTCTCAACCCATTTCTCCCCCTCCTCATTGCTCTCTCTTCCCCAGCCGTCCCCCAGTCCTCCCCTTCCCCCTCCTCCCAGCTCAATATCTTTGTATCTGGATTACCTGCCCAGCCTCGCCATCCGTGATTGTGTAATAATGTTAAAACCAGTGGCTTTCCTTCAACTAATTCGAAACTCTTGCTCGACTTCACCATAATTTTCAGCCTCTCTCCCTCTATCAAGATCCGGATTGACTCGAGGCTCGTTCCCCGCATGCTTCTTGCTCCCTTTCCTTTCCCTTCCACTCATTACTCTGTTGGATTTTCAGTGTAATTTTATTTATTTAATTTTTTTATTTTTTTGCTACCTTCACCTCATTATTTTTTTCTTATCAATTCTCGTGTCTTGTCTTCCTATTGCTTCTCTTCTCTTCTCCGTTTTTCTCTTCTTTTCTCTTCTCTTCTCTTCTCTTCTCTTCTCTTCTATTTTCTCTTGAGTCATTTGTTTGGATCTGTTCAGTGAGAATTATCTTTTTTTTCTTTTCTTTTATGTGTGTGTGTGTGTGTGTGTGTGTGTGTGTGTGTGTGTGTGTGTGTGTGTGTGTGTGTGTGTGTGTGTGCGTGTGTGTATTTGGTGTCTGGTGTCATATTTGTCTTCGTCTTGTTGATGTTCTTACCTTTTCTTCCCTTTCTTCCAGCTGCCTCAAGGGTCAAGTGGAACCAAGAGGTGAGTATTTGTCTAAGTATTTGACTCTTCTCACACACTCACGACTCCTCCCCTCTTCCTCCTCCTCCTCCTCCTCCTCCTCCTCCTCCTCCTCCTCCTCCTCCTCCTCCTCCTCCTCCTCCTCTTCTTCTTCCTTCTCTCCTTCTCTCCTTCTCTTCCTCCTCCTTACTTACTCACGATTCCCTCAGCCACTCACGCTTCCTCTTCTTCTTCCTCCTCCTCCTCCTCCTCCTCCTCCTCCTCCTCCTCCTCCTCCTCCTCCTCCTCCTCCTCCTCCTCCTACTCAGCAACTCACGACAAACTCACAAAAGTGACCCAACTTATCGCATTAAATACATGAAAATTTCACGACACTAATAATACGAAAACGACATCACAGACTCTCTCTCTCTCTCTCTCTCTCTCTCTCTCTCTCCTCTCTCTCTCTCTCTCTCTCTCTCTCTCTCTCTCTCTCTCTCTCTCTCTCTCTCTCTCTCTGTCACGTATATGCTTCTTCCCATTCTAAAGCTGTGGTAATATAATTTTTTTCCTTATCATTTTTTATTTCCCTCGTGTTTTCTCACTTGATAATGTTTTCCTCAAATTATCGAAGCGTGGAATTTTAAAGAGAGAGAGAGAGAGAGAGAGAGAGAGAGAGAGAGAGAGAGAGAGAGAGAGAGAGAGAGAGCGAGAGAGCGAGAGAGATAGATTCAGAAGCTCACACACACTTGCATTCCAGTTTAAAGGAAGGAAAAGTTGAGAGCTGTGTTGAGCTGGTTTTTGTAGCAGAGGAGAAGAAGAAGCGTGAGAGAGAGAGAGAGAGAGAGAGAGAGAGAGAGAGAGAGAGAGAGAGAGAGAGAGAGAGAGAGAGAGAGAGGAGAGTGAGAGAGTGAGTGGTGGGCTCAGCTCTTTTAGTGTAAGAGGAATTTAAATTTATGGTGGGCTCAAACTGCCTCTTTCTTTAATCACTTTTCTACCCTCTCTTCATCTCTCTTTTTTTTTCTTCTCTTCCCTTATCTCCTCTCCCGCCAACTCTTCTCCTTTTCTCTTCTTTCCTACCTTTTCTTGTCCTTTCATGTCTCTCCTCTTCTCCTCTCCTCTCCTCTCCTCTCCTCTCCTCTCCTCTCCTCTCCTCTCCTCTCCTCTCCTCTCCTCTCCTCTCCCCTCCCCTCCCCTTGGTATTACACTGACCATTACCTCTGATCCTTCCTTTTATAAGCGAATTACAACCATTTGTCCCTTGAATATTTATTGCCTGTGGTTGATCA
>JAPQNM010000005.1:20224750-20239750 GCA_029783475.1 Metacarcinus magister | reverse complement strand
TTCAGAAGAAAGAAAAAGATCAATTCAGTGGGAAACACTACTTGGAAGTCCAGTGTTGCCCTCTTCAACACTGCTAAGCCCCCTCATCACTGCAATCCCCCATTGTCTGCAATTCTCCGTGTCGCTGATGATCCTCCCACCACCAGCGATCACCCCATTACTTGCGGAGGACGGTGGTCGGGGTAGGTGGGAGGTGTCTGGGGTGTCTAAGGGATGGGGGAATGGCAGTGATGAGGGGGGGGTGGCTAGCAGTGATGGGGGCGGCTTGCAGTGATGAGAGGATCATTAGCGATATGGGTTATGGCAGTGATGAGGGGGGCTTGCAGTGAAGGGGGTGGCTCGAAGTGATGGGAGGCACGCAGTGATGGGGTGATCGCTGGTTGTGGGGGGATCATCGGCGATGTGGGGAGTTGCAGATAGTGGGGGATTGCAGTGATGGGGTGGCTTAGCAGTGATGAGGGGGGCTGGCACAACACTGGACTTCCAAATAGTGTTTCTATTTCTGAATTGCTTTTTTTGTTTCTTCTGAATGGCTTCGCACTCTATCCAATCCTATCCTATGTTATCCTACTCTATTTCTACCGGAAACCCCATAGTCCCCTCATGACATCACTGATGCCACGTGGGGTCTATGGGGGGGTGGTGTCTATGGAGGGGGATGGCAGTGATGGGGGGGATCGCTGGTGGTGGGAGAGTCATCAGCGATTTGGGGGGTTGGCAGGGGGGGGTTGGGTTGCAGTGATGGGGGGATCGCTGGTGGTGGGAGAGTCATCAGCGATTTGGGGGGGTTGGCAGGGGGGGGGTTGCAGTGATGGGGGGATCGCTGGTGGTGGGAGAGTCATCAGCGATTTGGGGGGTTGGCAGGGGGCGGTGTCTTGCAGTGATGGGGGGATCGCTGGTGGTGGGAGAGTCATCAGCGATTTGGGGGGTTGGCAGGGGGGGGTGTCTTGCAGTGATGGGGGGATCGCTGGTGGTGGGAGAGTCATCAGCGATTTGGGGGGTTGGCAGGGGGGGGTGTCTTGCAGTGATGGGGGGATCGCTGGTGGTGGGAGAGTCATCAGCGATTTGGGGGGTTGGCAGGGGGGGGGTGTCTTGCAGTGATGGGGGGATCGCTGGTGGTGGGAGAGTCATCAGCGACTTGGGGGGTTGGCAGGGGGCGGTGTCTTGCAGTGATGGGGGGATCGCTGGTGGTGGGAGAGTTATCAGCGATTTTGGGGGTTGGCAGGGGGGGGGGTTTGCAGTGATGGGGAGATCGCTGGTGGTGGGAGAGTCATCAGCGATTTGGGGGGTTGGCAGGGGGGGGGGTTGCAGTGATGGGGGGATCGCTGGTGGTGGGAGAGTCATCAGCGATTTGGGGGTTGGCAGGGGGGGGGGTTGCAGTGATGGGGGGATCGCTGGTGGTGGGAAGAGTCATCGGCGATTTGGGGGGGTTGGCAGGGGGGGGGGTTGCAGTGATGGGGGGATCGCTGGTGGTGGGAGAGTCATCAGCGATTTGGGGGGTTGGCAGGGGGCGGTGTCTTGCAGTGATGGGGGGATCGCTGGTGGTGGGAGAGTCATCAGCGATTTGGGGGGTTGGCAGGGGGTGGTGTCTTGCAGTGATGGGGGGGATCGCTGGTGGTGGGAGAGTCATCAGCGATTTGGGGGGTTGGCAGGGGGCGGTGTCTTGCAGTGATGGGGGGATCGCTGGTGGTGGGAGAGTCATCAGCGATTTGGGGGGGTTGGCAGGGGGCGGTGTCTTGCAGTGATGGGGGGATCGCTGGTGGTGGGAGAGTCATCAGCGATTTGGGGGGTTGGCAGGGGGCGGTGTCTTGCAGTGATGGGGGGATCGCTGGTGGTGGGAGAGTCATCAGCGACTTGGGGGGTTGGCAGGGGGCGGTGTCTTGCAGTGATGGGGGGATCGCTGGTGGTGGGAGAGTTATCAGCGATTTTGGGGGGTTGGCAGGGGGGGGGGTTGCAGTGATGGGGGGATCGCTGGTGGTGGAAGAGTCATCAGCGATTTGGGGGGTTGGCAGGGGGGTGGGGTTGCAGTGATGGGGGGATCGCTGGTGGTGGGAGAGTCATCAGCGATTTGGGGGGTTGGCGGGGGGGGGAGGGGGGGTTGCAGTGATGGGGGGATCGCTGGTGGTGGGAGAGTCATCAGCGATTTGGGGGGTTGGCAGGGGGGGGGGTTTGCAGTGATGGGGGGATCGCTGGTGGTGGGAGAGTCATCAGCGATTTGGGGGGTTGGCAGGGGGCGGTGTCTTGCAGTGATGGGGGGATCGCTGGTGGTGGGAGAGTCATCAGCGATTTGGGGGGTTGGCAGGGGGCGGTGTCTTGCAGTGATGGGGGGATCGCTGGTGGTGGGAGAGTCATCAGCGATTTCGGGAGCTAGGGGGTAGTTTGGTAGTGGTGGGGGGATCGCTGGTTGTGGAGAGTCATCCGCGATTTGGGGGGTTGGCAGGGGGAGGGGGAGGGTCGAAGTGATGGTGGCATCGCTAATGGTGGGAGAGTCATCAGCGATATGGCGAACTGCAGATATGTGGGGTATTGCAGTGATGATGGGCCTTAACGGTGTTGAAAGGGGCAAGCAGTAATGGCGGGATCACTGATGGTAGGAGAGTCATCAGTAACATTGGGAATGGCAGTGGGCGGTGAACTGAAATAAATGGGGGGGCTCGAATGGCTGCTGGGTAAGCCTTGACTGGCTCAGGCTCAGGGAGTGTTGGAGGGAAGACTGCACACCAGAGGCACGGCTTCCTCCTCAACCAATGGTGATGATGGAGGTACATGATGAGGAGGCAGCCGCCTGCCCACCACCGCAGACACTTGAGGGTGTACCACCAGTATGCGTCGAAGATGTTGTCTATGGTCTTGGAGAGGCACTCCACGCTAGGATTGGTGGCCCTGAGACCCAACACCCAGGCCCACCACCTCGGCTTTCGGGCCGGACACGCCACGTGCAGGTTCGTAACCTGCGGGGGCGTGAACGGCCCCAGCCACCACATGTTGCCCTCCAACTCTTTCTTCCTCAAGGCCGTGAACAGGCCGTCCGAGGGGACACCCAGGTCCTCGGACGCGTGCAGGTTGATCCACACGCATAACGTCAAGAAACTTCCCAGCAGACAAAAATACATTACTGAAAATAAAAACATTCAACACTATTGCTGAGCATGCGTTCCACCTTTACTTCCAATCGAGGATCACGTTCAAGGAAGGGTGAATCTTGACTCCATTTTGTTGCCATTCGTATCATTCTCGCCTTAGAGGCATTGATGCCATTAAGGTACAGTGCACACCTGCCTTACTGCACCACGGACGAGTACACAAAACTATTCAGGAACAATAATGGGAACAATACAAAGATTTTTTATTCATTTTTTATGTAGAAATTAAACCTATCCTCTCTCTCTCTCTCTCTCTCTCTCTCTCTCTCTCTCTCTCTCTCTCTCTCTCTCTCTCTCTCTCTCTCTCTCTCTCTCTCTCTCTCTCTCTCTCTCTCTCTCTCTCTCTAGGTGTTTATGTTGACAGATATATGCTTTTTGATGTGCATATCAGTTAAATGAATAAGAAAATAATGGGTCTTTTGATGTTTATTAGACGAATAAGTGACAATTTTGACAAACCAACTCGAATTATTGTTGTACAGACTCTTGTTCTCAGCTTGATGAATTATTGTATATATATATATATATATATATATATATATATATATATATATATATATATATATATATATATATATATGGGGCTCTACAAATGTAACTCTTCTTCATAGGGTACAGAAATTACAAAATTTTGCAGCCAAAGTAGCCAGTGGGGGAGCTAGTAAGTATGACCATGTTACTCCAATCATAAAAGAACTACAATGGATGACTATTAAAGACAAATTTGTTTTTTGAAAAATGCATCACTATGTATAAGGCTTTAAATGGGCTATATCCGGAATGGTTCTTACAGTTTTCCACTGTCAGAGAACATACAGGAGGCACAACAAAACAACTAGATGACTTGTATGTGCCACGAACTAGAACAGACTCTGGCACCAGGGCCACTACTGTTACTGGACCTATTTTATGGAGTGATCTGCCTGATTGTATCACTAACTCTGGGAGCCTACATAGTTTTAAGTTTAAACTAAAAAATCGACTTGTAAGCTCAGAGTAATTTTATGTGTATCCATGTTGATTTTTGCATATTTGTTTTACTTGACTATTTAATGCAATTTTTTAGACATTTATCATTTTAATTCTTATTTAGTGTTAGTCATATTATATATGTTTAGGGTAGTTCTTTTTATCTTCTTTAACTCATCTTTGGCTTTTATTTATTCTATCATTTGTATTTTTGTGTATTGTCACCTTGACTTTGTGATGTGACTGACTCACCCAGTCTGTTAAGCTGAATAACCATGTTTCATGGAAATAAATATTATTATTATTATTATTATTATTATTATTATTATTATTACTCTCTCTCTCTCTCTCTCTCTCTCTCTCTCTCTCTCTCTCTCTCTCTCTCTCTCTCTCTCTCTCTCTCTCTCTCTCCCTCTCCCTCTCCCTCTCTCTCTCTCTCTCTCTCTCTCTCTCTCCTCTCTCCTCTCTCTCTCTCTCTCTCTCTCCTCTCTCTCTCTCTCTCTCTCTCTCTCTCTCCTCTCTCTCTCTCTCTCCTCTCTCTCTCTCTCTCTCTCTCTCTCTCTCTCTCTCTCTCTCTCTCTCTCTCTCTCTCTCTCTCTCTCTCTCTCTCTCTCTCTCTCTCTCTCTCTCTCTCTCTCTCTCTCTCTCTCTCTCTCTCTCTCTCTCTCTCTCTCTCTCTCTCTCTCTCTCTCCAAAACCGAGACTCATATTTTTGTATTTATTTACTCCTAATTTGGTGGGTTGGCGCTGGAATCCTTATAAGGCATTTGAATCGCTCTCAAGGAGCCGGAACACGCTTGTTGATTTATTCCAGCACGCCATGGGACCATTAAATGCAAGTATGTAAATGTTCTTATCAGAGAGCTGCATCAGACACACTCTTCCCCTGCTTGTCTTTCTCTCTCCTCCTCCTCCTCCTCCTCCTCCTCTTCCTCCTCCTCCTCCTCCTCCTCCTCCTCCTCCTCCTCCTCCTCCACCTCCTCCTCCTCCTCCTCCTCCTCTAAATGGTTAAACGTAAAAAGTGGCGTACCACAAGGCTCAGTGCTTGGTCCTGTCTTATTCTTGATATATGTTAATGACATAGATGATGGGATCACTTGCAAAATATCGAAATTCGCTGACGATACGAAAATTCTCATCAAAGTAACTACGACAATTGACAGAGAAGTCTTACAATCAGACCTGGATCGACTAACGTCTTGGGCCAATAAATGGCAAATGAAATTTAACGTTGAAAAATGCAAGGTACTACACATCGGAAGAAATAATGATCACGTTCAGTACTCAATGAATGGTAAATCACTTTCTACAGTAAACAAAGAAAAAGATCTGGGAATCACAATATCAAACGATTTAAAGCCCAGTCAACATTGCTCAGAGGTAGTTAAAACTGCTAACAGATTGGTCGGCTTTATTGGGCGTACTTTCGAAAATAAATCAGAAAAAGTCATATTAAAACTGCATAATTCACTAGTACGACCCCATCTTGAGTATTGCGTACAGTTTTGGTCCCCATATTACAGAAAGGACATTGACAAACTGGAAAGAGTCCAGCGAAGAATAACAAAAATGATTCCAAGGCTGAAAAAATAAACCTTATGAAGAAAGACTTAAAGAACTAAACTTATTCAGCCTAGAAAAACGAAGGATGCGAGGGGATTTAATTGAAATGTTCAAGATAATCAAAGGATTCGATAATATCAATGCAGAAGATTACATTACTTTTGATCGATCAAATATAACAAGAAGACGTCATTCTTTTAAGATTACTGGTAAAAGATTCACATCAAACGAAGCCAAGCACTTCTTTTTCAATCGGATCGTTAACGTTTGGAACTCCCTGCCCGCCAATGTCGTCGACAGTAAAACAATTACTACGTTCAAAAATAGACTTGACAAATATTTAGAAGCCAATCCACAACTAAAATACTATCCGTTAACGTAGCAAACTTTGAGTAAGTTCATCCTGATGTACCTAACTTACGAAATGTCGATTCAAAAGACGTTGCTAGTGGCCTGACATCGCTTGCCAGGAAGTAGTGGTAGCAGTAGTGGTAGTGACAGTGGTGATAGTCTGGTCTTGGTTGGCCTTCCTTTCCCTGCCAGCCATGGCTGGGGAGAGAAGCCTTCACCCTCACTATCTTGTATCCTTCACTCTAGAGTAGAAAGTGTACTCACAAACAGCCTCGTAAGGGCCAGCAGGCCTGTTGTTGTTTGTTCTTCCTATGTGTTCCTATGTGTTCCTCTCGCATGTACTCCTATCAGCATTCCGTCCCTCTCCTCTGCTCTCCTCTCTTCCAGTCTCCATCTCCTCCCTCCTCTTCCTCTCTCTTTCCTCCTCCTCTCTTCTAGACTGGAGTTCGTTCATCCATTTTCAAAGTTGTTCTCGATTCTAAGCTTTCCCTTGTCTTTTTTCCTCCTTTTTTCCTCTTCTCTTCCATCTTCTTTTTTCCCTCTGTTCCCTCTTTACCTTTTTTCCCCGTTCCCTCTTTTTCCTTCTTTTTCTTCCCCCCGCCTCCTTCCTTCCTCCTTCTTTGTCTTTACTTTTCCTGCTTTTTGACCTCCATCGCCCCACCTGTCGCCTCCTTAACTCAGGTTAGATTTTTGGCAGGTCATCCCACCTTGATGACCTCCTAGAACCTAACCTGACCCAGCCTAACCTAACCCAACCTAACCCTAACCTAACCTAACCTAACCTAACCTAACCTAACCTAACCTAACCTAACCTAACAACCTAACTCAACCAAACCCAACCTAACCTAACTTAACCTAACTTACTTAAATTAACCTAATCTAACCTAACCTTATCTAACCTAACCTAACTTAACCCAACCTGACCTAATTTAGCCTACTTAACCTAACCTAACCCAACCCCTTAGTGACCTGGAATCCTTAATCATCCTGACACTTGGGTGGTGGGAGTGACGCCTCATGACCCCGTGACCTTTGCCCTTTGGAGGTCATTGAGTGGGACGCTAAGTAGCCTGTTCTCTGTCCCTTCGGATTTGACCCCCTTGTGACCTGCCCCCCTCCGCCCCCCCTCTCTGTTTGGTTAGGTTAATGAGCCTCGTGACCTTTGCTGAGGTGACTCTGGCGCCTCCTGAGTTGGCTGAGCGTGTTTGACCTTGTGTGTGTGTGTGTGTGTGTGTGTGTGTGTGTGTGTGTGTGTGTGTGTGTGTGTGTGTGTGTGTGTGTGTGTGTGTGTGATATGCTAAACTCTCCTAATGATCGGTGCCATTAGTCGAGAGAGAGAGAGAGAGAGAGAGAGAGAGAGAGAGAGAGAGAGAGAGAGAGAGAGAGAGAGAGAGAGAGAGAGAGAGAGAGAGAGAGAGAGACTGACCGCATAACCTCTACTCCCTCAACTCTTTTAATTGCATCAACTTTATGTAACACTCACATAATTTATCGTGACCTGACCTGACCTAACCTAACCTAAACTAAACCTGACCTGACCTGACCTGAATCGCGGTGGTGGTCAAACATTATGTAAGTTTCAACCTTCGTGACATGACTCCTGACCCCAAGAAGCTGACCCTATCCACCCCTCCCCCCCCGCCCTTTCTTCTTTTCCTCTCCTCTCTCCTCTTTCTCTCTCTTCTCCCTTTCTCTCATAAATAAGTACAGTGACAGGAGAGAAGTGAAAGGGGAAGAAACGCAAGAAAAGTCAGAAAAGGAAAGAAAGAAAGAAAGAAAGAAAGAAAGAAAGAAAGAAAGAAAGAAAGAAAGAAAGAAAGAAAGAAAGAAAGAAGGATGAATATAGACTCCAGAACCTGATTATAGGTATTCGTTTTCTCATTAATTAAAGCCACCTGTTCGTAATTAGCTTAATGATGAGCACCTCCTGTCATCTTCTGTCACCTGCCATCAATCTCCATCAATCTATCTCCACCAGCTTCCGTTTGACCTCCATCCATCCTCGTTATACACTCTCTCTCTCTCTCTCTCTCTCTCTCTCTCTCTCTCTCTCTCTCTCTCTCTCTCTCTCTCTCTCTCTCTCTCTCTCTCTCTCTCTCTCTCTCTCTCGAAACATTCACAAACACACACCTTCAGTTTCTCTCTTTTTTGTGTGTGTTTGTGTGTGTGAGGGTGGTTGAGGTGGTATTTCTGGAACTGGTAGATGGTACAAGGAGGAGAAGAAGAAGAAGAAGAAGAAGAAGAAGAAGAAGAAGAAGAAGAAGAAGAAGAAGAAGAAGAAGAAGAAGAAGAAGAAGAAGAGTAGGAGTGAGGGAGTGGCGGAGATGGGAGTGGAAGTATGTGGCAGAACAGGGAGTAGAGAGTAAAGGATCAGATCAGAATCAAGAAGAGGTGGGCAGGAAAACAATGGGTTCCCTGCTAGCTAGAGTAATCAGTCCATTTTATTATCGTCCTCTCCACCACCATCTGATCTTAACGGTACTCGGGGCACGCTGTGGGAGGGACGGGGCGAGGCGGGGCGAGGCGAGGCGGGGCGAGGCGGGGCGAGGCGGGGTACTGGAAGGGTCACGAGTGAAAGTTCATCTATTAGGAAGGGGTTAAGAAAGGTCAGCTCATCTCTTGAATGGCTCTGTGTGTGTGACCTCGCCCTCCCTTAACTTAACGCCCACGGCCCCCCCACGTTGTATGGTAAAGGCCTCACCTCACAGCCGCTTGGAGAGAGACAGAAAAGATATATAAGAAGAAAAAAAAGGTAGCAATACGGACGGAGGCCAAGAGTGAAGGGGTGTATAGAAGAGTGAAGCAACATGTAGCTCACCTAACTAGCCATTGGAGTAACGTAAGCCTGTGTATGAATAGATAGTTAAGGTGATACATGGTTAGAGAGAGAGAGAGAGAGAGATGGATAGAGCAAGAGGAGGGGAGTAGAGGAGGAGATAACATCCAGCAGTGAAGAATAAAAGTACAGAGAGAGGTAGCGTCCGTAAATATATGTTATGTACACTCACCCTCTCCACTGAACCTCGTATGTATGTATGTGTGTGTGTATGTATCTACGTCTATACAAGAAAGCAAAGTACACGGACAGACAGAAAGATAGACGGAGGACCAGACTAGATAAGACCAACAGCTGGAAATAACAGAGTAGCAGTGGCAAAGAAGAAGATGTATTACGTATAGTTAGTGGAGAGGAGTTCGAGCCCCGCCGTGCACCACTATCTGTCGTGTTCCGTGCCAGGGATGACCAATAGTGTCCGGGGCAAGATATGTATACATGCTCCCAGCGCCGCCCTGAACACGAGGGTCGGTAGGGAATATTGCAGATGCGACGGAGTTTAATTTATGTCATTACTGAGAGCAAAACGCCACCATGTCTTCCTCCTCCCACTCCTGCCGCCGTCTGTCTGAGGCTTGATTTGAGACCTGCTCCGCCACCCACTAATCTGTAACTTCTGGTTTGGCGCTACAATTACCTGCCGGCGCTTGTCTCCTAGATGCAGCTTTCTCCTGACTCCCGGCGGTTCAGGGATTGCTCCTCCCTCTCAAGAAGCAGGTCGTCTCCCTTCTGTAGGCGAGTGTATATACGGGTTAAGGGCTTGTTCACCCCCAGCAGGTTTTGAGTTGCCTTAGACCCACAGCCGTGTTAAGGAGACGGAAAATCGTGCCTGCATGCGAGGAGGAAGGTAACAGAAGACTGAAGACAAGGGAATTCGTATATGGCATTGGTGAACATGGAGAAGAGGAAGATTGTGTATACGTATAAGTAAAGGAAGGAAAAGGAGAATGCAAGATAAGACAAGGAGGATGAGACTCAGAGAAGGAATAACACGTGAAGCGTAAGGAAGGAAATGTGGAATAGAAGACAAGGAAAACTGTGCATGGAAGACTAGAGAGGTTGAAGGGAAGTGAAACATTAAACATGGAGGCCAGGAACACAGTGACGAGTAGGAGGAAAACATTATAAGTAAATATAGCGTCGAGGAGAGCATGGTATTATTATAGAAGATAAAGCAAACAAGACAGTGAAAAAATACATTGAGGAAGCTAGGAAAGGAAGTGGATGACTCGTAAGAAAGCAGCATGAAGAACGACGCTTAAGAGGGCACAACGAAGCACTGAGAGACCGAGTGAAACGAACCATGCTTCACTGAGGGGAGTCGAGCACTGAACCGAGTAATACAACATACAACAGTGAAGTATTTTAGGGTCCTTATTAAGCATCGAGAATTGGGATGAAGCACTAAACGATGCAGTAAAGATTTTAACAGCAATAATAACAGCAACAGGAGGTAAGAGCCGCCCTGCCTCGCTGTGGAAGTGACGCTGCTGTTACTAACGTTTTTTTAATATATTTTTTTACGATACACTCATCCTTCCTGTTGCTTCCTGATGATGTTCTTCCACCTAACCTCTCTTTACTCTCTCTCTCTCTCTCTCTCTCTCTCTCTCTCTCTCTCTCTCTCTCTCTCTCTCTCTCTCTCTCTCTCTCTCTCTCTCTCTCTCTCCTGCGACGATTACAATCTCACGCAAGCTACCCACCTCTTTTTGCTTTGCTTTCAAAACCTTCCCTTTCCTCGTCCTCATCCTCCTCCCCCTTGCCGGGTGCCTCCAGCCAGTCAATCAAGATGGTCTTATCTCGTTTCATTTCAGCCTCCGTTCGTTCCCTTGGCCACAAGAGCGCAAGGGAGACCCGCGGCCCACGAAGAGACGGGTTGAGATGAGGGGGTGATAGAGCAAGATGGAGAGACTGAGGGACGAAAGGAAGGAGGGAGGGATAGGGAGAAGGAGGGTGATTGTTTAGACTAGTGGCCCTGAATGGTTAGAGAGAGAGAGAGAGAGAGAGAGAGAGAGAGAGAGAGAGAGAGAGAGATGAGAGAGATGAGAGAGATGAGAGAAGATGAGAGTAGGATGACTTGGAGAGGGAACAATGACAAGTGAATGAGAGGTTAAGGGAAAAAATGAAAGGGATTGAGGGTGGGGGTGGAAGGAGAAAATGGAGATAAAGAAAAGGAGGAGGAGGAGGAGGAGGAGGAGGAGGAGGAGGAGGAGGAGGAGGAGGAGGAGGAGGAGGAGGAGGAGGAGGAGAGGAGGAGGAGGAGGAGGAGTGAAAATATAAGTGGAGGAGTTCTTATTGGGTAAAATTGTATAGTAGTGTTTGTTGTTTTTCAAGTTTTGACAGTTCTCGTGATGATATGTAAAGTCATGTGTTTGGTGGGGTGAAGTAGAGGAGGAGGAGGAGGAGGAGGAGGAGGAGGATGACGACGACGAAGACAAACAAAAAGAGGAGGAAGAGGAGGAGGAGGAGGAGGTAATAGCAACAGAATAAAGCGAAGGAGATAGCAAGGGAAGAAGTCAATGGTGGAGAATTCGACAGAGAAAATAAGAAAGGAGATAGAAGAAAATAACAGAGGCAGAAAATGACAGTAAGAGAGAAGACACGGAAAAGATACGAAGCACACGAGAGGTAAGGTTAGGTTAGGTTAGGTTAGGTTAGGTTAGGTTAGGTTAGGTTAGGTTAGGTTAGGTTAGGTTAGGTTAGGGGAGGGGAGGACAGAGGAAGATTGGAGGAGGAGAAAGAGGAGGAAAAGGAGGAAGAAGATTGGAGGAGGAAGAGGAGGAGGAGGAGGAGGTAGTGAGGGGAGTTGAAGGAGGTGAGGTCAGAGTTACTCGATGGGAGGCGATGCTGTGGGACAAATTGAAAGGTTAAGAAGCCTCTCCGACCCACGGTAGGGCGCCTCACCTGTTGGGAACCTGCATTAATTGCCTAGCGCGCCAGGTGAAGCAGGTGGAGGGAGGAAGGGAGAGAGAGGTAGGGAGGGAGGGATTGAAAGAGGGAGGAAATAATAAAGAATGTAAGGAAAGAAGTAAAGAATTGGTGTTTTTCCCCTTTCTTCTTTCTCCGTCTTTTTAAATCATGAGAGAGAGAGAGAGAGAGAGAGAGAGAGAGAGAGAGAGAGAGAGAGAGAGAGAGAGAGAGAGAGAGAGAGAGAGAGAGAGAGAGAGTAAAGGCTTTCACGTATACTATATAAACCTTGTCATCCTTTACTCTCCTCTCTCCTCCTCCTCCTCCTCCTCCTCCTCCTCCTCCTCCTCCTCCTCCTCCTCCTCCTCCTCCTCCTCCTCCTCCTCCTCCTCACCCCCCCCCCACCCCCTTAAACTGAAGCTCTCAATAATGGACTACAAATTATCAGCGTGTAAGTCCTCCCGTGGGCCGTCAGGGTGTGACTTGCAAGGCGTCGCCCCTCCTGTTTTTGTGGGCGTTGGAAGGGCGTTCGAGCCAGGAGGAAGGGTAGGGTGGGGGTGGTGATGAGGCAGGCGGAGGGGGAAGAGGTGATGTTCTAGTGGTGTTGGGTATGACAGGAAGGGGGCATAGGAAGCTGTGTTTAGTATATAGTGTGAGCAGGAGAAAGGGATGTGTTGAGGTGAGGGTGTCAGGAGGTGGTGGTGTTGAAGTGTGAGGAAGAGGGTTTGCGTGGGTATGAGGTGAGGTGTTGGGCTGGAGGAGGAGGTTGGGTGTTGCTGTGGGTGGTGAGTGGGTGAGTGGGTGAGTGGAGGGGCGTTACAAGAGTGTGTGGAGGGCTAAGGATAAGTGGGGCGTTGCTTTGAGAGAGAGAGAGAGAGAGAGAGAGAGAGAGAGAGAGAGAGAGAGAGAGAGAGAGAGAGAGAGAGAGAGAGAGAGAGAGAGAGAGGAAAAAAAAATACTCTTGGAGGTCGGGAGGGTACTTTAGTGAGGGGGGTTGCCTGTGGGCGGTATGAGGTGGGCATGGCAGGGCAAGGGAGGGATGGGAGGGGTGGGGAGGGGTGCCTTTCCTTCCCTTAATGAGTTACAGCAGCGGGGAGAGGCTGGGGTGAATGGGATGCTGAGGGCCGAGGGTAAAGGGTTTGTTCTGCTTCGGCGTCTACCTCTCGTTCCTCCAGCAGGGTGGCAGGATGGGGGTAAAGTCGGCCCCGTTGATGATAGCTTTATCTCGCTCCTCCGTGGCCGCTCGACTTAACTAACCATGGGCGTGGGGGAGGAGGCAAAGGGAGGGTAAAGGGAGGCAAAGGGAGGGAAAGGGAGGCAAAGGGAGGTAAAGGAAGGTAAAGGGAGGTAGGGAAGTGCTAGCGTCATCAACCTATTCTATCTTGGACCTACTCAGCCTTCTCTAGCCTTGCTTTGTCCAGCCTCACTCAGCCCTTCGCCACAGTGGACCGCTTTTGGGCTTGGTTATCTTTCCTCAGCTTCTCCTTGTTGAATCTTTCCTACCTAATAGAGTGGAGAGTGCGTGGGGAGCCTTTGAGTTTCCTTGTAAATATGATAACATTGGGCAGGGAATTATGTCTGTGATTCGTGCACATGCAATTGAAAGGCGTTAATGAGAGTGGTTGGTGGTGGTGGTGGTGGTGGTGGTGGTGGTGGTTGGTGAAGTGTAAAGAGTGGATGCAACACCACCGTCGTCATTGGGAGACTAACGAGGTCTGGACGTGGATAATTAGTATGAGTGCAGCACTTTATCAAACTCACCTGTCAGACACCTTCATTGCCTTCCTTTCGTGTTAGATAAGTGTTCACAAATATTTGCTTATAATTGTGAGTTAAAAATATACTTAATGTGGGTTTTAAGACAACCGCCTCGAGTTCTTGTTTTTCACCTCCACGCACGCACGCCATTCTCACACAGCCTCGCCCAGCTATACACACACACACACACACACACACACACACACACACACACACACACACACACACACACACACACACACACACACACACGTCCAGACATCGAGGGCTGAGCTGACCCACCGCGCCTCATCTCAAGGTTTTTTTTATAGTCAAGAGGCATCGCCACACGCCCGCCCTTCATGTACCTGACTCAGCTTAACAAAATGACTTTAACAAAGATGCCTTAATTAACACACCTGGAGTAGCCCAGATGACCCAAAACTCAAGTCACTGCACCCCCTCCAGGCTGACCTCCACCCCACCCCACCCCACCCCACCCCACTACTCCCTTCCCTCTCTTTACCTTTCTCATCTCTCCCTCACAAGCCTCCATCACTCAAAGTATTAAATTTCCCCTCCTAAGTCTCCCTGCATTACCTTCCTGGTCACACTTGGCCTCTTTTTCAAGTTCCCTCAGCACTCTACTCCCAAAATCTTCTTAAGGACTCACATTCCCCTTCCAGTCCCCTTCCAGTCCCCTTCCACTCCCCATCCATTCCCCTTCATCCCCTTCCAGTCCCCTCCCTCCCCTTCCACTCCCCTTCCATTCCCCTTCCACTCCCCTTCCAGTCCCCTTCCAGTCTCCTTCCAGTCTCCCTTCCAGTCTCCCTTCCAGTCCCCTACAGCCCCTCTTCCACCATGCCTCGTCCTCCCCTGCAGCACACCTCAATTGATCTTGGTCAGGGGGTACTGTCACGGCCGCTGGTGGTGGTGGTGGTGGTGTGGTGGTGGTGGTGGTGGTGGTGGTGGTGGTGGTGGTGGTGTTGGTGGTGGTGGTGGTGGTGAGGCGCTGGGCCATCACTCCCACAGTCTCCCAGGTGTTTACGGGGCTCACCTGGTAATTAGCTAGCTCACCTTGCTGCTACCAGACGACCAGCGCACCCCATCCACCTCGCAGGGACGGACGGAAGGTGGTGGTTACGGTGAAGCTGGTGGTGAGGCCGGTGGTGGTGGTGGTGGTGGTGGTGGTGGTGGTGGTGGTGGTGGTGGTGGTGGTGGTGGTGGTGGTGGTGGTGGTGGTGCACAGGTATGATGGTGTGGTGTGGTGTGGTGTGGCGTGCAGGTAACTTATACTTTGTTAGGAAGGTGTATTCTTGTGGTTTGGTGTGGAGTGTAGTGGAGTGTGGAGGAGACAAGGGGAGTGTAGAGTGGGTTTAAGGAGGGAGGGAGGGAGGGAGGGAGTGGGTGTAGGGATGGGTGTGGGGGGGGGGCGAGGCTATGTGGACAAAAGGACCCCCGTGCCTGCCATCCATCATGTGGAGTGACATCCCT
>JAPQNM010000005.1:20207250-20209750 GCA_029783475.1 Metacarcinus magister | reverse complement strand
TTGAGGGTTTTCAGTTTGTTTTCTGTAATTTTTTTTTTTTTTTTTGGGGTGGGGGAAGGAAGGCATCGTTCTTTATATTTTTTAAAATTTGTATTATATTTTTTTATTTTTTATTTATTTCTGTATTTTATTTTGTGAGGGAAACGCAGAATTTATTGATGGTTCTCTGCTATCAAACAAGGGAACATTTGATGAGGTAGTTTTTTGTTTTGAGTGAGAGTAAACGTGTGTGTGTGTGTGTGTGTGTGTGTGTGTGTGTGTGTGTGTGTGTGTGTGTGTGTGTGTGTGTGTGTGTGTGTGCAAGAACGAGCGAGCGAGAGAGTGAGTGAGTGAGTGAGTGGCTGAATGAATGAGTGGAAAAGTGAGTTAACGAAAGAATGACAAGGAAATGAAGGAGTATCAATCATTAAGTTAAGCGAAGGAAGATAGGAGTGAAGAATGGGTGTGAATGATTAAGGGAGAGAGGGAGGAAGGAAGAGAGTGAGGGGCGTGAGTGAGTGAGTGAGGGAGTGAGTGAGTGAGTGAGGGAGTGAGTGAGTGCATGAGGGAGGGAGGGAAGAAGAAAGTAAGGTTTGTGTGTATAAGAGTTTCTGTCTTAGTTGAGTGATTGAGGGAAGAAGGGAGAGAAATGGGCATGACGTGTTGTGATACCATCTGACTGGAGGAAGAAGAAGAAGAAGAAGAAGAAGAAGAAGAAGAAGAAGAAGAAGAAGAAGAAGAAGAAGAAGAGTAGTAGTAGTAGGAAGAAGAGGAGGAGGAGGCAAGGACAATGATGGTTGTGTTAAGTGCTTGTAAGACTAATGTGATTCTTGTGTTTTTTTCTTCTTCTATTTTTCTTCATGATCTGCCTCGCTGCCTCTACCGGTTTTTTTTTCTTCCTTCTTATCTTCCTTCCGCCTTCCATCCGATTTTTCTTCCTTTCCGTCACAAGAAAAAAAAAAAAATGGTATAAGGTCAAAGGATTGTTGAAGAATAAATATTTTCTTCCCTTCTCCTTCTTCTTCTTCTTCTTCTTCTTCTTCATTTCTTCTTCATTTCTTCTTCTTCTTCCTCTTCCTCCTCGGGGTCACTTCATGCTGTCGGCCTTTGCCCTTCCTCTGCTCGAACACTCATTTCCCCTCATTTATTCACTGCCTCCCTCATTCTCTGCTTTATATTCAGTGGTTTATGCTATTTAATATTCCTCCTCTTTCTCTTTCTTCTTCTCCTGCTGTTGCTCCTCTCTCCTCCCCCTCTAACCCTTCCCCCATTAAGTAAGGGTTACCTGTGGTTTTAGTTGCGTCCATTAGCATCGTTGCGTCGCCATTAGTGTCCCCATTAGCACCTGCACCTGGTCATTATCTGTGCGTCTCTACAGGGGGGTTACCTGGGCGCCGGCGAGGGAAGGTGAGGGAAGGTGTGTTTAGGAAGAAACAGTGAAAAGAGATCAGTGGTTGGTCTCATTTTTTTTTCTTCTCTCTTTTCTAATGTCTTGGTGGATTGGTTTTGTGATATGGTGTGTGTTTGTGTGTGTGTGTGTGTGTGTGTGTGTGTGTGTGTGTGTGTGTGTGTGTGTGTGTGTGTGTGTGTGTGTGTGTGTGTGAGTGTGCATGTGTTTAATAATCTGTATTGACACGGTACATGATTTTGTCATCCAACTGCTCTCTCTTTCTCTCTCGTGCATTCTTTCTCATCATCTGCACATGTTTTAATCTTTTCACAAGCACACATTTTCCTCACTCAAAAACTACAACACAGTGACTGTCTTGCATCCCAACGCGTTAAGAAGGCGTGAAGATGCAATTCCGGAGGTCGAACCTTTTGCCATTATCCCCACCACAAGGCAAGGAGACACTCGGCCAAGCGTGAGGCGAGCTGTAATGGGTTGCAGCGGGACGGGGCAGGTATAGGAAGAGCGATGGGGCGAGGCGATGAGGTTGGGTGGGATGGGGTGTCTAGGGGCGGTCGGTGTGGCTTTGGTGGGCAGGTGGAGGTGGGGCAGCGGGGCAGAACAGGTGGAAGGATGCTAGGTGGAGTGGAACAGGTGGAGGAACGCTGAGTGGAGTAGAGAGAAGGTAGTGGTGGTGGCGGTGAAGTGACGGTCTCAGATCTCGCGTGCCGCTGGGAATTTCAACTCGGCAGTAATTAGTGATCAGAGGAAGACGAAGACCACCTGCCACTAATGGTGTTCTGTTTTGTTGATGATGCTTGTGTGGTGTTTTAAAGGAAGTGGTAATGGTGATGTGGTTGTGGTTGTAGTTGTGGTAATGGTTGTCTAATGGTTGTGTAGTTGTGGTGTTGTTATATGCATTGTGGTCTTAAAGTATTTGTTCCTGGTGAGGTGATGAGAGAGAGAGAGAGAGAGAGAGAGAGAGAGAGAGAGAGAGAGAGAGAGAGAGAGAGAGAGAGAGAGAGAGAGAGAGAGAGAGAGAGAATCATCATTTTTCTCACTCATTCTTTCTCTCTCTTCACACTTCTCATGTATCTGGTTTTCTTTCCATTGTCTCTTCAAAACAACTTT
>JAPQNM010000005.1:20192250-20202250 GCA_029783475.1 Metacarcinus magister | reverse complement strand
ACGGCGACGGCTTGTTCTCCTCCTCCTCCTCCTCCTCCTCCTCCTCCTCCTCCTCCTCCTCCTCTTGCTGCTGCTGCCGCCTTGCCTTCATGTCCTCATCTCGTGTCTGCTCACTTCTATTTTTTTTTCCTGCTTCATATATCATAAGATTTATTATGCATATATTGCGACTGGAAGTAGTATTTGAATCTGAATATCTGTCTTTCTTTCTATCTTTCTTCCATTCTCTCTCTCTCTCTCTCTCTCTCTCTCTCTCTCTCTCTCTCTCTCTCTCTCTCTCTCTCTCTCTCTCTCTCTCTCTCTCTCTCTCTCCACCTTGCATTCATTCAGTTACCTACCCAAGTCCTGCTCCACATATATGCATTGTTGCCGCACCTCGTCCACTCTTGCTCCACTTCTGCAATTAGGATGCCTGCATTCTCCACTCCATCTTGTTCCTGCCTCGCCCCCACTAGATAACATTTCTTCACTACAATCGTTCTGCCCCTTCCCCCACCACCCGCTAACCCCCTGTATAGTATGGCCTCCTCCTCTTCTTCCTCCTCCACATCTCTCTCTCTCCCTCTCCTCCTCCTCCTCCTCCTCCTCCTCCACATCTCTCTCTCTCCCTCTCCTCCTCCTCCTCCTCCTCCTCCTCCTCCTCCTCCTCCTCCTCCTCCTCCTCCTCCTCCTCCTCCTCCTCCTCCTCCACCTCCACATCTCTCTCTCCCTCGCCTCATCTATCAGTTTAATGTTCATTTTTTTTCTCTCTCTTCCTCTTGTCCAACACTTTGTTTGTATACTTACTCTTCTTTTCTTCAGCTTATTTCTCTCCCTTTTCTCTCTCTCTCTCTCTCTCTCTCTCTCTCTCTCTCTCTCTCTCTCTCTCTCTCTCTCTCTCTCTCTCTCTCTCTCTCTCTCTCTCTCTCTCCCTCCTATCTCACACCTCCTATGTCCTTCCAGTTTATTGTTCTTCCTTTTAATTCTCTTCTCCACCTCTTTCATGTCCACTGTAAGTCATTCTTCCCTTTCTTCCTTTCTCCTCGTTGTTGCACCTCGCGGCTTTAGGTTCGCAGAGGCGGGACGGGGCGGGGCGGGACGGGGCGGGGCGGGGCGGGGCGGGGCGGGGCGAGGCGGGGCGGGGCTGGGCGGGGCGGGGCAGCGGTGGATGAGGTGACCCAGGATACCGGGAAGCCTCTTAAGTTATCCCTGTAGCAGCCCCTGGCCATGACCTTGACACTTCCTGCAGGGGTGAGAGGAGGAGGAGGAGGAGGAGGAGGAGGAGGAGGAGGAGGAGGAGGAGGAGGAGGAGGAGGGAGAAAAGAAAGAAGGAGTGTGTTAGGTAATCTTGACAAGGGACAAGCAGGTACTAGTCGAAGTTAGAGAAATGAAGACGAGGAGGAGGAGGAGGAGGAGGAGGAGGAGGAGGAGGAGGAGGAGGAGGAGGAGGAGGAGGAGGCGGAGGTGGAGGTGGAGGCGGAGGCGGAGGAGGAGGAGGAGGAACACAGGAACACATAGGAAAAACAAACAGCAACAGGCCTGCTGGCCCTTACGAGGCTGTTTGTGAGTACACTATCTAATCTAGAGTGAAGGATACAGGATAGTAAGGGTGAAGGCTTCTCTCCCCAGCCATGGCTGGCAGGGAAAGGAAGGCCAACCAAGACCAGACTGTCACTACCACTACTGCTACCACTACTTCCTGGCAAGCGATGTCAGGCCACTAGCGACGTCTTTTGAATCGACATTTCGTAAGTTAGGTACATCAGGATGAACTTACTCAAAGTTTGCTACGTTAACGGATAGTATTTTAGTTGTGGATTGGCTTCTAAATATTTGTCAAGTCTATTTTTGAACGTAGTAATTGTTTTACTGTCGACGACATTGGCGGGCAGGGAGTTCCAAACGTTAACGATCCGATTGAAAAAGAAGTGCTTGGCTTTGTTTGATGTGAATCTTTTACCAGTAATCTTAAAAGAATGATGTCTTCTTGTTATATTTGATCAATCAAAAGTAATGTAATCTTCTGTATTGATATTATCGAATCCTTTGATTATCTTGAACATTTCAATGAAATCCCCTCGCATCCTTCGTTTCGGTGGTAATGGCAGGTTAAACATAACTTATATCCAGTATTAACCCTTACACTGCCGAGGTCTTTTCTAAGTGTTCGATTTATAGATTTTTAAAAAAATTATGATTTTATTCAAATTTTTCTTATTAATGATAAAAATAAATATTAATGATAAAAATAAATATTAATGATAAAAATAAATAATAATGATAAAAATAAATAATAATGATAAAAATAAATATTAATGATGAAAATATATAATAATGATAAAAATAAATATTAATGATAAAAATAAATATTAATGATAAAAATAAATAATAATGATAAAAATAAATATTAATGATAAAAATATATATTAATGATGAAAATATATATTAATGATAAAAATATATATTAATGATAAAAATAAATATTAATGATAAAAATATATATTAATGATAAAAATAAGTATTAATGATAAAAATAAATATTAATGATAAAAATATATATTAATGATAAAAATAAATATTAATGATAAAAATAAATATTAATGATAAAAATATATATTAATGATAAAAATATATATTAATGATAAAAATATATATTAATGATAAAAATATATATTAATGATAAGAATATATATTAATGATAAAAATATATATTAATGATAAAAATATATATTAATGATAAAAATATATATTAATGATAAAAATAAATATTAATGATAAAAATATATATAATGATAAAAATAAATATTAATGATAAAAATATATATTAATGATAAAAATATATATTAATGATAAAAATATATATTAATGATAAAAATAAATATTAATGATAAAAATAAATATTAATGATAAAAATATATATTAATGATAAAAATAAATATTAATGATAAAAATATATATTAATGATAAAAATATATATTAATGATAAAAATATATATTAATGATAAAAATAAATATTAATGATAAAAATAAATATTAATGATAAAAATATATATTAATGATAAAAATAATATTAATGATAAAAATATATATTAATGATAAAAATATATATTAATGATAAAAATATATATTAATGATAAAAATATATATTAATGATAAAAATATATATTAATGATAAAAATAAATATAATGATAAAAATATATATTAATGATAAAAATAATATTAATGATAAAAATAATATTAATGATAAAAATAAATATTAATGATAAAAATAAATATAATGATATAAATAAATATTATGATAAAAATAAATATTAATGATAAAAATAAATATTAATGATAAAAATATATATTAATGATAAAAATATATATTAATGATAAAAATATATATTAATGATAAAAATATATATTAATGATAAAAATAATATTAATGATAAAAATAAATATTAATGATAAAAATATATATTAATGATAAAAATATATATTAATGATAAAAATAAATATTAATGATAAAATATATATTAATGATAAAAATATATATTAATGATAAAAATATATATTAATGATAAAAATATATATTAATGATAAAAATATATATTAATGATAAAAATAAATATTAATGATAAAAATATATATAATGATAAAAATAAATATTAATGATAAAAATATATATTAATGATAAAAATATATATTAATGATAAAAATATATATTAATGATAAAAATATATATTAATGATAAAAATATATATTAATGATAAAAATAATATATTAATGATAAAAATAATATTAATGATAAAAATAAATATTAATGATAAAAATATATATTAATGATAAAAATATATATTAATGATAAAAATAAATATTAATGATAAAAATATATATTAATGATAAAAATATATATTAATGATAAAAATAAATATTAATGATAAAAATAAATATTAATGATAAAAATATATATTAATGATAAAAATAAATATTAATGATAAAAATATATTAATGATAAAAATATATATTAATGATAAAAATATATATTAATGATAAAAATAAATATTAATGATAAAAATAAATATTAATGATAAAAATAAATATTAATGATAAAAATATATATTAATGATAAAAATATATATTGATGATAAAAATATATATTAATGATAAAAATATATATTAATGATAAAAATAAGTATTAATGATAAAAATAAATATTAATGATAAAAATATATATTAATGATAAATATATATATTAATGATAAAAAATAAATATTAATGATAAATATAAATATTAATGATAAAAATATATATTAATGATAAAAATATATATTAATGATAAAAATATATATTAATGATAAAAATATATATAAATGATAAAAATATATATTAATGATAAAAATATAAATTAATGATAAAAATATATATTAATGATAAAAAATATATATTAATGATAAAAATATATATTAATGATAAAAATATATATTAATGATAAAAATAAATATTAATGATAAAAATATATATTAATGATAAAAATATATATTAATGATAAAAATATATATTAATGATAAAAATATATATTAATGATAAAAATATATATTAATGATACAAATATATATTAATGATGAAAATATATATTAATGATAAAAATATATATTAATGATAAAAATAAATATTAATGATAAAAATATATATTAATGATAAAAATAAGTATTAATGATAAAAATAAATATTAATGATAAAAATATATATTAATGATAAAAATAAATAATAATGATAAAAATAAATATTAATGATAAAAATATATATTAATGATAAAAATATATATTAATGATAAAAATATATATTAATGATACAAATATATATTAATGATAAGAATATATATTAATGACAAAAAATATATATTAATGATAAAAATATATATTAATGATAAAAATAAATATTAATGATAAAAATAAATATTAATGATAAAAATAAATATTAATGATAAAAATATATATTAATGATAAAAATAAATATTAATGATAAAAATAAATATTAATGATAAAAATATATATTAATGATAAAAATATATATTGATGATAAAAATAAATATTAATGATAAAAATAAATATTAATGATAAAAATAAATAATAATGATATAAATAAATATTTATGATAAAAATATATATTAATGATAAAAATATATATTAATGATAAAAATATATATTAATGATAAAAATATATATTAATGATAAAAATATATATTAATGATAAAAATATATATTAATGATAAAAATATATATTAATGATAAAAATAAGTATTAATGATATAAATAAATATTAATGATAAAAATATATATTAATGATAAAAATATATATTAATGATAAAAATATATATTAATGATAAAAATATATATTAATGATAAAAATATATATTAATGATAAAAAATAAATATTAATGATAAAAATAAATATTAATGATAAAAATATATATTAATGATAAAAATATATATTAATGATAAAAATAAATATTAATGATAAAATAAATATTAATGATAAAAATATATATTAATGATAAAATATATATTAATGATAAAAATATATATTAATGATAAAAATATATATTAATGATAAAAATAAATATTAATGATAAAAATATATATTAATGATAAAAATAAATATTAATGATAAAAATATATATTAATGATAAAAATATATATTAATGATAAAAATATATATTAATGATAAAAATATATATTAATGATAAAAATATATATTAATGATAAAAATATATATTAATGATAAAAAATAAGTATTAATGATAAAAATAAATATTAATGATAAAAATATATATTAATGATAAAAATATATATTAATGATAAAAAATAAATATTAATGATAAAAATATATATTAATGATAAAAATATATATTAATGATAAAAATATATATTAATGATAAAAATATATATTAATGATAAAAATATATATTAATGATAAAAATAAGTATTAATGAAAAAAATAAATATTAATGATAAAAATATATATTAATGATAAAAATATATATTAATGATAAAAATATATATTAATGATAAAAATATATATTAATGATAAAAATATATATTAATGATAAAAATATATATTAATGATAAAAATATATATTAATGATAAAAATATATATTAATGATAAAAATAAGTATTAATGATATAAATAAATATTAATGATAAAAATATATATTAATGATAAAAATATATATTAATGATAAAAAATAAATATTAATGATAAAAATATATATTAATGATAAAAATATATATTAATGATAAAAAATAAATATTAATGATAAAAATAAATATTAATGATAAAAATATATATTAATGATAAAAATATATATTAATGATAAAAAATAAATATTAATGATAAATATAAATATTAATGATAAAAATATATATTAATGATAAAAATATATATAAATGATAAAAATATATATTAATGATAAAAAATATATATTAATGATAAAAATAAATATTAATGATAAAAATATATATAAATGATAAAAAATAAATATTAATGATAAAAATATATATATTAATGATAAAAATATATATTAATGATAAAAAATAGATATTAATGATAAAAATATATATTAATGATAAAAATATATATTAATGATAAAAATATATATTAATGATAAAAATAAGTATTAATGATAAAAATAAATATTAATGATAAAAATATATATTAATGATAAAAATATATATTAATGATAAAAAATAAATATTAATGATAAAAATATATATTAATGATAAAAATATATATTAATGATAAAAATATATATTAATGATAAAAATATATATTAATGATAAAAATATATATTAATGATAAAAATAAGTATTAATGATAAAAAATAAATATTAATGATAAAAATATATATTAATGATAAAAATATATATTAATGATAAAAAATAAATATTAATGATAAAAATAAATATTAATGATAAAAATAAATATTAATGATACAAATAAATATTAATGATACAAATAAATAATAATGACACAAATAAATAATAATGATACAAATAAATAATAATGATAAAAAATAAATATTAATGATAAAAATAAATATTAATGATAAAAATAAATATTAATGATAAAAATAAATATTAATGATAAAAATAAATATTGATGATGAAAATAAATATTGATGATAAAAATAAATAATGATGATAAAAATAAATAATGATGATAAAAATAAATAATGATGATAAAAATAAATATTAATGATAAAAATAAATATTAATGATAAAAATAAATATTAATGATAAAAATAAATATTAATGATAAAAATAAATATTAATGATAAAAATAAATATTAGGAGGAGGAGGAGGAGGAGGAGGAGGAGGAGGAGGAAGAGGAGGAGGAGGAGGAGGAGGAGGAGGAGGAGGAGGAGGAAGAGGCGGAGGAGTAGGAGGAGGAGGAGGAGGAGGAGGAGGAGGAGGAGGAGGAGGAGGGGGGTAGGGTAGGGTAGGGTTTGGTAGATAAAGATTCATGATATTTACGCTTACATCTTTTTTTTTATATAAACATTTTTTTTTAGAGACATAAATAAAGCAAGCAAGGGAAAGATAAATTACATTACAATAATAAGGGAATGAAAGAAAAGAGAGATAAGAGTGAATGAGAGACTAAGGTAAGGAAAGTTAAGGTAAGGGTAAGGAAAGGAAAGGGAAGGGAGGAAGGAAGGAGGAGAGGAAGGTAGGTAGGTAGAAGTGGTAGGTAGAGAATGTTATGACGGGGAGGAAGGTAGATGGTGCCGGGGATGTCCTTGGTACTAGTTATTTGCAAAGTTATTTTCTCATTAACCTTCCACCGGCCGTCAACGAGGCTCTCAAGACGACTCTGGCGGGGAAGGGGACGAGGAGGAGACGAGGAGACGAGGAGGGAAGGTTGAGAAGGAATGGGTGATGGTGATAGAATGACGTTGAGTGGGTGAAGAGGGAATGGAGAGGTAGTGGAGAGTGTGTGAGGTAGAAAAAAAAAAAGAGTTGGAAGAAGAGAGAAAGGAGAAGGATTAAGAGGAGGAGGAGGAGGAGGAGGAGGATATTAATGAGGTCGTTATCTAGTGTAAGAAGATAAATTCAAGAATGGGAAAGATGGGAACAAAGAAGGCGTGGAGGATAAATGAGAGGAGAGAGAAGCACGACACGCGAATGAGAAGAAAAGGAGACAATTAATAAAGAGTAGATAGGAGAAAAGAACCCAACACTTGATGATAAATAAGAGAGAAAATGAATAAGAGAACGAAAGACAAAATAAATCAAAAGACACGTGAAGAATGCGAGAAGTGAAGAGAGAGAGAGAGAGAGAGAGAGAGAGAGAGAGAGAGAGAGAGAGAGAGAGAGAGAGAGAGAGAGAGAGAGAGAGAGAGAGAGAGAGAGAGAGAGAGAGAGAGAGAGCAAATTACCGAGAAGAGAGAATCAAGACATGAAGAATATACGAGGAAAAGAAGAAACAAAGAATAACTAAAGAAGAGAAACAGCGAAAGATAATTATTGAGAGAAAATTATAGAAAAAATATAACGAGAGAGAGAGAGAGAGAGAGAGAGAGAGAGAGAGAGAGAGAGAGAGAGAGAGAGAGAGAGAGAGAGAGAGAGAGAGAGAGAGAGAGAGAGAGAGAGAGAGAGAGAGAGAGAGAGAGAGAGCGTGCATGAACGAAATCAAAGAAGCCCAAAGGGAGAAGAAAGAAGAATGAGAAGATGCAAAGGAGATGAGTTCATGGAGATGATTAGTGAGACTAAAGACGGAGGAGGAGGAGGAGGAGAAGAGGAGAAGGAGGAGGAGGACCTTAAGTTATTACCAGTGCTAAGGTCACCCTCCAGCATTACTCTAGTGTTACCAACGCTGCTATTTCACCTTTACCTCTACGCTGTAATACCTGTCTCCTCCACGCCTCGCCCTCTGTCATGGCAACACTGTCTTGAAGTTAATTGCAGCTCAGTTATTAAAATTTCTCGGCCTTGAAATTATTGGTCTGGCCGCGTCTTGAAGGATGAAGGAGCGAGAACCCATTTATAACGCCAGCCTTCCGCAGGTGATAATTTAATGCAGATAAAACCTATTTTTCCATTATCCTCACGCTGAAGGAAAGTCGAAATATATTGCCGCGTGGAAATTTGCGGAATGAGGTTTATTAAATTTGGAACTAATTTCTTGTACATTTGTTAAATCAATATATTTTTTTTTGTTTTTTTTATTTTTTGGAATATTTATGGGGAGACTGAGAGTTAATAATGATGATAATATTTTTTAATTGAATACCTACGCGAATTTTTTTTTTTCTTAGTAGCCAAAAGGTAGTGACGCCATCCCACATTATAACTTTGTCTGATCTCATAATCTCCTCTTCCTCCTCCTCCTCCTCCTCCTCCTCCTCCTGTCTCCTTTGTTATCTCATCTTCCTCATTCCTCACTTCGTTCCCACCTCTTCCCTTCTTCTGATGCTCTCTACCCTCTTCCTTGCTTCTCCTCTCCTCTTTGATCCTCTTCGCTACATCTTCCCTCTCTTCTTCTTTATGCTTCTTCCTCCCGTTCCGCCTCTCCTTTCTCCCCTACGCCTGCCTCTATTTCTTCTCTCTCGATTTTTCTCTTCACTTTTCGTCTCTTTCCTCCACTGTCTCCTTGTCTTCCTTGCCTTCGTCTTTCTCCTTTTCTTCATTTCCCTCCCTTCTTCCATCCTCCTGTCTTCTCCCCACCTTCACCTTCCTTCAATCTCTCTCTCTTTCTACTCTATTCTCCCTCTTACCTTCCTTCCGTACCTTCCCATCCGTTATATCTCCTTTTCCTTACTATCCTCCACTCTCCTCTTTATCCACTCTTCATCCACACCTTCAGAATTGTTCTCACCCGGTCCCTTCAGCTGGGTTCAGACAAGACCCTCAGGTACAAGCGTTTTTATTTTTCCTCATTTTATTTTTGTTGCTGTTTCTTCCCTCTCAGCGCCACGTTTTCCTTTGACTGGTTCCTGGTTCCTGGTTCGTGTCCGTAGTTTGTCCAGCGCCTA
>JAPQNM010000005.1:20179750-20187250 GCA_029783475.1 Metacarcinus magister | reverse complement strand
GCCATCAAAGAGGAAATCTCTCCTTTATACAACGTCTCTCTCTCTCTCTCTCTCTCTCTCTCTCTCTCTCTCTCTCTCTCTCTCTCTCTCTCTCTCTCTCTCTCTCTCTCTCTCTCTCTCTCTCTCTCTTACCCATCCATCTCCCTTCGTTCCCTTTCCTCCGATCCCATCCTGTTCCTTCTCTCCTCTTCTCTCCTTTCCTCTCCTTTCTTCTCCTTTCTTCTCCTCGCCTCTCCACTCCTCTCCTCTCCTCTCCTCTCCTCTCCCTTTCTCTCCTCTCCTCTCCTTTTCTTTCACCACCCACCCCCAACCACCCATCTTTCCTCCTCCCACCCACGCATCTTCCCTTCCTTCCTGCACAACCCAACCTCAATCCTTCCCTCCCTCCCTCCCTCCCTCCCTCCCTCCCTCCCTCCCTCCCTCCCTCCCTCCCTCCCTCCCTCCCTCCCTCCCTCACCTCCCCACCCAAGCCGTACCCGTGACGTAACTATCGAGGAGCACCACACCAGTAGCATCACCAGCATCTGGGGGACTCTGACTCATTGTCATTCATTTGATTCACCAGCCGCTTGGCCTTACCGGACAGTGAGTCGACCTCCTGGCGCCTTTAAAAGAGATAAAAAAAAAAGAACATAGGCTTTTGAAATGAAATATAGAGCCTCACTACCACCACCACCACTACTACTACTACCACTACCACTACCACTACCACTACCACTATTATTCACCACTGTGCGTCTTGACTAACAACAACAGCAGCAGCAGCAGGAGCAGCAATAACAAGAAGAAAAAGAACTGTACATACTTAGGCTTAGAGATGAAATACAGCATCACTCTCTCACCCCCTGCTCCCCTCCTCCCACCACCACCACCAGTATACTAGTCTATATGTATGGACTCGTATCTACTTAAAAATATTTATTGCTCGTTCGCCTTAAGTAATCGCCATCTGGGACTCAGTGTGTGCGGGATACATCAGCATTTAGAAGTGAATTGAGTTACGTCGTGGGAGCGGATTGAGATGAATCGCTAAGAGGCTAAAGCTGAATCATGCATGGCGTGTAACTGACCGTAAATGAATTATGAATATTATGCTGCTCGATCACCTTCTTCTTCTTCTTCTTCTTCCTCCTGCTCTTGCTTGCCCTCTCTCCCTCCATTCTCCCACCTCTCACTCTTCCTCTCTTTCTCGTGGGTGCGTTGGGTGGTGAGGTTCGGGTCAGTACTGTGCCGGTATGCTAGGGAGGGGGTATGCTAGGGAAGGGAGAGGCAGGGAGAGCTGGAGAAGGTAAATGAGGAGGAGGAGAGAGAGATAAAACGATGATAATAATAAACGATGATGACAATTATTATGATAACAATAATAATAGTAATAATAATAATGATGATGATAATAATAATAATAATAATAATAATAATAATAATAATAATAATAATAATAATACAAAAGAACGAAGGAAAGGGAAGACAAGAAGTAATATATAGTTTAAGAGTGAAGAAAAGAGAACAAAGATAATGAAAGTGAAATACAACACCAAAGGATGAGGAGGATGAGGAGGATGAGGATGAGGCTGCAGAGAAGTACTCATGCATAGGTGAGTGGAAGAGGAGAACCTGCAGGAAGAGGAGGAAGGGTCGGGGTGTGTGGGTGAGGAGGGGGTTATCATGGCATCTGAAGGCGATCTTATTACTCTGAAGGGGACACCGAATACCTCCTTCCCTGCGTCCCTTCCTCCCCCCTTCCCCTTCACCTTGCTGCTTTACATACCTAATAACCTGCCGCGGCAACCCGCCACAGGCTGCCCCGCTCATCCGCCCCCCGTCGTGCTCTCGATGGGTGAGTGAGGCGCCCCTATCACCCTCCTCCCTCCCTTATCCCCAGCGGACCTTTATAAAGCAAGTTTTTACAGCTACCGCCTCGCCCTCCCTGGCGCCTCTCTCCTACCCCTCAGTAGGGTCTGTCGCCGTTCCTGCAGAGGTGTGTGGCCTGCACCCTCGGCACCCTCGGCACCCTCGGCACCCTCGGCACCCTCGGCACCCTCGGCACCCCTACATCCCCGTCATTCCCGACAGCCGCTGTGCACCACGACGCTGTTCATGCACGGGAAGCGGGCAAATGTCCAGCCAAGGGAGTGTGGCTGTGAGTGGAAGTCTTGGCGTGAAGAATTACGTGGAATCAGATGAAACGACACCATGAGGGACCTCCTGCTGGCAGGGACATGTTCAGGCAAGGAAGGATGTCCCTGAAATGGGCAAACTACGGCTCCAGAAGGGTAGTGTGCACTGGTCTAAAGGAGGACGGGGTCAGCCTTGTGCACTGAGGGGTCGACAGTACCCTGAGGCGTCATACGGAGATGGGAAGTCATAAGGGCGAAGATTTTCATAATGTCCGCCACGCCACTCACCGGGGCCCGGCAGGAGGGCGTCTAGGGGCGCAGGTGCCGTCTGGTGTTCGTTGCGGGTGGTGTGACGGCAGCGGCCATCACCTCGCTGTTCCTTCCTCCCTTACTTTGGTGTGACAGCCAGCCTCTGCATCTCCGCCGCTCCGCCCTTCGGTGTGTGGCCGGGGCGGGGCGAGGACCAGGGCGGCGCTGTGTTTGGTGGAATAATTGCGTCTCCAAGGTAGAAAAGATTGACTCCTTTACAAAACACTTGAGAAAAGGGACCACAGAGGGCAGATGGTGGAGGCGGTGGTGAGGTGTTGGGAAAGGTGGCGTGTACTGTAAGGTGGGGGAGACCCTGCTTTCCTCTTGCTCTTCCTTTTTTCACTCCACTCTTTCTTTTCTTCCTCCTCCTTTAAAACAACACCAACAACAAAGGTGATGTTCCCTCCCGCATGGCCAGGCGTCGAGCCACAGACGGGTGCTGCATAGCCGTGAAATTTATGTAATTACCAATCAAGGTGCGCCATTCCAGCTCCTCTTCGTGCTGCTACTTCAATCTTGTACCTGTCTTCTTCCTCCTTCGTGTCTTTCTTCTTCATTTTCTTTTTCTCTTTTTCTTTTGCTTCTTATTCTTCTTTCTCTTTTATTTTCTTACCACATCCTCCTTTTTTTTTTTTCCCCTTTGTCCTTTTGAGTCACTTCCTCTTCCTTCACTTTCCCATCTTTCTTTATTTCTTCCTCATCATAACCTCACCGTCTGGCTTTGACTAAACACAACATAGCCTTGAGGGAGAGGGCGGCTCCTTCTCTTCGTTTTCCTTCCCCTTCTACTTCCCCGGTGGAGCTGAGTCACCTGGGAAGGTTACCTGGTGGCTGTAATTAGTGGCTAGATAATGAGAGGAATCCAGTTGCTGATGACGGGGTAAAGTGGGCTAAATCCAAACACTTTTCATGGTACGAACTAGACAGAATTTTATTGAGATGCGGAGGGAGGGAGGGAGGGAGGGAGGTAGGTTAGTGGTGTGGAAGTAGATGGTGTTGGTAATTGTTTTTGTGTGTGGGTGGTGGTGTTTGTGGTGGTGGTGGTGGTGGTGGGTGGTAATGGTGGTGCTTGTGGAGTGGTGGAGGGGAGGTCAGGGATGTTATACAAAAAAAAAAATTGTTACATTGTGGAATTCAAGGCTGGAGGTGGTGGTGGTATGTGTTGTGGGTGGCAGGCAAGGTGGTGGGGGTAGGGTGGTGTAGGCGGGATAGGTCAAGTGTAGGGTGTGCGGTTGGGGAGGAGGGGGGTGAGTATTGGAACAGCCAGCCAAGGAGGTGACAATGGCGTGAAGGTGATGTCGAGTCGAGATGAGGAGGTGTAATAGCCGGCTAGGGAGTGGTGGTGACCAAGACGTCCTGTGGCGGAGGTGTTCCACAGGCTGCCCCGCCCCCCGCGCCGCCCCCGTGGAGGTAGTGACGGGAGCCTGGACTGATGACTTGATTCCTGTCGGGAGGTGGGGGGCAGGGGGTCGTTTGGTCCGCCCGGGAGAAGAGTGAGCAGAGAACAGACAGAACGTGATCTCCGCGTGGTCCAGCTGCCCAATAAATGAGCACAGTCGCCCACGACGGCAAGATAACACGCTGACCACTTTAATTACAGACGTCAGTGTCCGCCCCTGTCTGATGCTGCTGCTGCTACTCCCTACCTCCTCCCTTCCTCCTCCCTCCTTACTCCTTTCTCTCCCTCCCTCGCTGTCTCCTCCCTTCCCTCCCTAAGCCTGTCCAAGCTCCCCTTCAGGCTGTGTTTTCAGTGTCACTCCCGCGCCACAATAAAAGAGCGATTATTTGATTTGTCCTTCGGCGCCACGTACACGTACTGAACTCTTTAAGGAATTCTGTGAAAAACGTTTTCTCGCGGGTCAAATGAAGGTCGGAAGATAAGCGATAAGAAGCTGTAAACTTCCTTTTGCAGGCAGCTAGAGTACGAATTCAACATATTTGTCTTGGTGAGCCTCACTTCCTTGCCTCCCAACAAGTCTCCTTCAGTCTCTAGTCAGGTTCGGGCTTCACCTCCCCTCGGGCGACGTAGAGGCCACCTGCTCGCCCTCCCGTGGCCGCTGCTTAAATGCAGATGAAATTATTCTCGAGGTTTTATGATTACCTTTGTAAGTAGTTGGCGCGACGGTGACGCTCCAAGTTTATGGTGCGGATCGAGTGAAGACGAGGACACCTGCCTGCCGGGGGCACCTGGTAACTACCACGCATGACACCTGCTCACAGTGGAATCTGATCGAGCAAAATGGCGTTCCCTTGGTCCTACGAAATACCGCTGCCCACTTGAGCCCATTTGAAGCACCTAGTGAAAGAAAGGAGCTGAGAGGGCGAGGCAATCAAGTCTCCCTGTAAGAGCTGTAATGGTCACGCCGCGGACTGAACAGCGGCAGCACCCTTTATGACGAGGCCGCCGAACCGCAAGGATCACGAGTTTGGGGCCGTCGAGTGAGCAGAATTTTAAAAAGAAGGAAAAAGAAGCATTACAAAGCGAAGTGGGCTGTGTGGTGGAACATTACGGCGAGGTGAAGGTGGCGTGGGAACAAGGGGGCGTGTTGGTGGTTGTAGTGGTGGTGGTGGTGCAGGGACGATGCCGAGGGGTGGAGGCTGACCATATTACTGGCAAGCCTCGGGGCGTGGCGATGTCTGGAAAGCATCTCAAGTCGTGTATGAGGCAATTAGTGACTGACCTTACCTGGGAAGGGGCGACCTGCGCTGCATGGCAAGACGCGGGGCTGCGGATTCTCACCTGACGAAGGCGAGGAAGGAGGTTTGCACGCGTCGCGGGTGAGTGAGTTAGATGAAGAGAAGTAATAAAAGGGAATACTGAGTGATAAATTAAAGATATAAATGTGGAAAAAAGACAAGAAAGGGACATAAAAAAGAGGGAGACGTGGTAGTGATGATGGTGATACTTATAACACACACACACACACACACACACACACACACACACACACACACACACACACACACACACACACACACACACACACACCCTGACATTCCTCTTAACCGCTGCTTGTAGCCTGACCGCAGGACGTGGTGTGGTTGAGGAAGGGGGGGAGGTAGGGGAGGTGTAGGGAGGAAAGGAAGGGAACTGAGTGAGGGAGTGAAGGAGGGAGAGAGTGAGAGGGAAGGTATCTGCGGTAGCCCAGCGTAGTGGAGTGTGAAGGAGCTACGACACCTAAGCCAAGGTCACCTGACGAGCGAGGGTCAACCAGCGCCCTTGAGAGAGAGAGAGAGAGAGAGAGAGAGAGAGAGAGAGAGAGAGAGAGAGAGAGAGGGAGAGGGAGGGGGAGAGGGAGGGGGGAGAGGGAGGGAGAGAGGAGGGAGAGAGAGAGAGAGAGAGAGAGAGAGAGAGAGAGAGAGAGAGAGAGAGAGAGAGAGAGAGAGAGAGAGAGTGTGTGTGTGTGTGTGTGTGTGTGTGTGTGTAGATGATCTTTCAGCTGTGATGGAGAGTTGGGTAATAGTAGGTATTGAAAACTCTTGCAGGTGTTGCTGAAAAAGAGCGTGAGAGAGAGAGAGAGAGAGAGAGAGAGAGAGAGAGAGAGAGAGAGAGAGAGAGAGAGAGAGAGAGAGAGAGAGAGAGAGAGAGAGAGAGAAAGAGAGAAAAAGAAAAAAAGAAAAAAAAGAGAAAAAAAAGAGAGAAAAGAGAGAGAGAAAGAGAGAATAAAAAAACATATGAAATAGACAGGTAAAGAGAAAGGCAGGCACGTGTGTGTGTGTGTGTGTGTGTGTGTGTGTGTGTGTGTGTGTGTGTGTGTGTATGTGTATGTGTATGTGTATGTATATGTGTGTATAGGACATGAGGGTTGTGGCTGTATAACTAAGAACATGGTGTGGGCGTGGTTCTAAGGTGTACGTGGGCGGGGGGCAGGTGATACATAGGTGCGGACGTGGGCGTGGCTATCCCTTGGGCTTGGGTTTAGATTACAGGTGTGGGAGGAGCTGGACCAGGTAAGGGCGCCAATGTGTGGGTGTGAGTGAGAGTGAGAATCTATAGGAAGCCACACAACACCCTCACGCCCATTCCTTCCCCGCCCTTACATCCCTTTGCTTTACAACTCCTTAAGATCTTTCTCCTCTTACGCTTTCACCTTTCCTTCGTCGCTTTTCCTCCCTTCCATCACGCACTTTAATAACCAGAAGCTAACGTACTGAAAGCTTAAAGTATGAGAAGTAGAAGCAAGAGAGAGATAGCAGACAGGTGGAGGTAGAAAGGTAGGAGGATAATGGCAAGATGGTGACTTGGGAGATAAAGGCACGACGGGGTGGAGGTAAGGGTGGAGGGATGTAGAGGGGAGGTAAGGCCAGGTAGGGACAGGTTGAGCCTTTAGGGGAGGAGAGGAGCATGAGTGAGCCTTTGTCAGGGAGTCTCGGCTCTGGCTGATTAGAACCTTTCGTTTGTCCAATAAAGAAGCTGTGATTAGGATCTTGTAGTTACACCAGTCACGTATTTCAGGGGCGGAGGAGGGGATTGGGGGGGGGGCAGGATTAGAGAGATGAAGGGGGGTAGGATATATCAGGGGAGGAAGGAAGGAAGGAAGGAAGAGAGGGAGGGAGGGAGAGTAAATGTTCACGCACAGGGGAGTTAATAAGTAAATAACACACACACACACACACACACACACACACACACACACACACACACACACACACACACACACACACACACACACACACACACACACACACACACTGACTGGACACTGCTTAGTCACATACATTTTTCCGTGCTTGAGTTTACCAGGAAAACAACTCACTTGGACTATCACTTAAACATTTATGTATATTTTCTTTCAACCTGTGTGGCCAGAATGTCAGGTACGTGAGCGTGGGTGCCTGCGTGCGAGGGGTCAGGGAGGGAGTGGTCCTGACCCTGTGTGTGTGTGGGGTGGTGGAGGGGGAACTGACCATGCTAGGGGGCTGTGGAGGAAAGGCGGGATGTAGTGAGTAGTGAACGGCGCCACCTTCAGCATATTTACCATTCCGGGAGGTAGGCGAAGGGCACGTTCAGTAAAGGCTTGAATTTGGCGCTTCTTTCTCATTCACTTCCTCCCGCAGGTCATCCTCAACGGGA
>JAPQNM010000005.1:20139750-20149750 GCA_029783475.1 Metacarcinus magister | reverse complement strand
AGGGAGAAGGAGGAGAAATGGAAAGTATAAAAGAGGAGGAGGAGGAGGAGGAAGAAGAGGGAAGACTAACTGTAGAAGGAAAGAGACAGTAAGCAGGTGACGTAACTTAGTGTAAAGTTTCACCAGGTACGGAAGGCAGATCGTGGGAAAGTAGGCCTTGGCGTGGGAAAATGTAATCCACTGTGGGAATTAGAGTGAAACTGGAAAGGAAGTGTTTGTTTATATCCACCTTGCGTGTGTGTGTGTGTGTGTGTGTGTGTGTGTGTGTGTGTGTGTGTGTGTGTGTGTGTGTGTGTTGGTGCCAGGACAGACAGGACAAGACTTCTACTTCTATCTCTTCTCTTGTTGGTGTTGGTAGTGTGTTGTGCGGTGGAGGCCTTGATGTGGCGGTCTGTCCCTGTATATTTATTGTGAGTGACATTGATACACAAAAAGACGGACAGTGGTGACGCAGATCAAGTGTCATCGAGAAGTGGATAAGAACATGAAGAATGAAGTGTATTTGTATCTCTCTCTCTCTCTCTTTCTCTTTTTTTTCTCTCTCTCTCTCTCTCTCTCGTGGGGTAGAAAACGATTTAATTTCCCTTTGCACACTTTTCGCTTGAGAGAGAGAGAGAGAGAGAGAGAGAGAGAGAGAGAGAGAGAGAGAGAGAGAGAGAGAGAGAGAGAGAGAGAGAGAGAGAGAGAGAAAAAAAAATGTGTGTGTAGTGGCGGCTCTCGTGTTGCTCTCATTTAATCGTGTTTCTCAGTTTCACGCTAAAACCTTCCATCTGTGACTAACCTTTTTCATCTCAATTTTTTCTCCCTCTCCTCTTCTCACTCTTGCGCCTCTTTCCTCCTCATTTTATTCCTCCCTCCTCCTTATTACCCTCCCTCCTTCCTACCCTGCCTCCTTACTACCGCCTGCCTCCTCGCCATGACCTGCCTGCCGAAGGGGTCAGCGATAAGCGTAATGAGAACGGTGTCGTGGGGCTCCTGGGCAGATGTTTATCATTATTTTGCTGCGTCGACGGTGAAAGTCTGGGTCATATACGGCGCACTTCCATGTTCCAAGCTTAAGTGGCTTGCGAAACTTCAATGATCATCCCATCCCCGTATGTGTGTGTGTGTGTGTGTGTGTGTGTGTGTGTGTGTGTGTGTGTGTGTCTGTGTGTGTGGGTGTTCTATTGTTTTTTTTTCTATCAGTCCTCTCTCTCTCTCTCTCTCTCTCTCTCTCTCTCTCTCTCTCTCTCTCTCTCTCTCTCTCTCTCTCTCTCTCTCTCTCTCTCTCTCTCTCTCTCTCTCTCTCTCTTATCTCCCCGGCACCAAGGGACGTTCGTGATAATTAACCTCACAGGTGTTCGTGGTCGTAATTTGGCCTTTCGTTCAGCTCCCAGTCATATGCACATCTCTCTCTCTCTCTCTCTCTCTCTCTCTCTCTCTCTCTCTCTCTCTCTCTCTCTCTCTCTCTCTCTCTCTCTCTCTCTCTCTGTATCATCTTCAATTTTCACTTATATCCACTTTTTTCTCTTTTTTCTTCACTTTGAGTTTAGTCTGTGGAACCTTTTCATGTTCGTGCCACTTTTACCTTCCTTTCCCTCCTTCCTCATTAACTGTGGTAGTAAGGGTGGCTGCTTCCGCTTCCTCCCGAGGCTCTGTGTGTCGCTGAACTTTCCACCTCCTGGCAATTTTTTTTTATATAGTCGTCAAGAGAATGAATGATAATATTTGGGATGCGGGAGATGAGATGGAGATGGGGGGGAAAATAAATAGAAGTGTGTCGTGTGGTGGTGCTCGTGTTATTGTTATTGTTATTGTTATTGTTGTTGTTGTTGGTGGTGATGATATAAGAGGAGGTGGAGGCGTGGAAGAAATGTAAGATTATTCTATTTACGTTTATTTATGGTAATCATCACTTACGCTCCTCACAAATTTCCTCAGTTGTTATATATTTGCTAAGGAAAATCTGATGTCGGCTGCCAGTTTTATCATCATATTCTCGTTATAAATGTTCTTTTCCATCCTTTCTATCTACACATCTTGACATTTTTTTTGCTTCGATAGAGATAAAAAGAAATCTTATTATAATATGTTGTATTTTTTGCTCCCCAGATATCACACACGCCGCGCCCCTGAGGTCCTGAAGCGTGGTGACCCAGGGTGAAGGGTGTTGGGCCGCTCAGACAAAGGGAGGAGGACTCACACCCGCAAGGACACTATAGCACCCCGCCCCGCCCCTACTCGCCTCTACACACTGCCACGCCTGCCCTCACACGGGGAAGCACAGTGAGGCAGACACCCCACAGGCCGCGTGATACTTCTCTTCTCAGTGATCGTGATGTCGCCAATCTAGGACGGAGGACGCAGTGGCAGAGGCTAATGCTGAGAGTGAGAAGGCACCATTGTGGGTTATCAGGGTGCTTACTCTCTTCACATGCATTGACCTCGAGCTGGTTTTCTTTCCGGCACCGGGAGCCAAGAGGAGGTTAGATGCGCCGTGGAGAAACCCCGCGGCGGGAGAGTGTAGCACGGAGGCGTGAGGGCCACCGGGGAGTAGCGGAACAAGGCGGCAGACGGGGCGCCTCACTGCCTCCGTGACCGTCCTGCAGGGAGGTACAGTGTAACGAAAATTACTTCACGAGCATGACTGAACTTATACGTGTGGCCCCGCGCGTTTTCTGTTAGGTGCATAGAAAACGGGGTGCAGCTGTGAAGATGCTGGTGCCGCGGCTATGGTGCTCTGAGCCTGACAGCTCAGTGTGTCGCGCGGGATGTCTGGTGAAGGACGTGTCTGGGGCGGCTGTGAGGCCTCCCCGCCGTGCAGCGTCCAAGGCGGCGGGTTGTTGTAGAAGTGCCAATATGACGCCGCGGCGGGCAGACACTGGCGTGCCCGCAAGGTGCCTTACTCGGAGAAGACATGTAGTGCTTTCGAGGGGAAATACGCCCCTGGCGAACACGTCTTTCGTGTGTGTGTCGGGAAATTTAGAACCTTCCGAGGAATACATCAAAAGTGTAGATACTCAGTGCCAGGCGGGCTCAAGGGCCACAGTGCGCCATACTCAAGAGGACATACTCTCACAAGCCTCGGGCTGGGCGCCAGCCCTTATCACGCGCCCGTCAGCCTCCTACCATGCCCCTCACTCATGGCTCCGGAGGGCGTGGCTGGTGACGTTGCTGGTGGTAGCCACGGTGGGGGTGCTGGGGACGCCCGTGGCTGCCAACATACCTCCGCGGTTCGTGCTGGACGGCCAGAGCGAGATTGTGATCCGCCTGACGGAAGGAGAAGCCACACCTGTTGGTGAGTACCATGACGACTCTGTATTAGTCTTGTTGCTACACAGTGTTACACTAAATACACCTGGTGTTGATTGAGTCAGTGTTGCGTGTCGTCCAAGTTACACGTGTGGGTGACTGTAACAACCCAACAACCCAAGCAGAACATTACAATTTGCTCTTATTAACTTTGTTGGGAAGATACATCGTTGAGAAGGCAGTTCGTCGCTCATGAATAGTTTGCGGAACACATGGCCGGCCGTGTGTCGCCGCTGAGTTAGTGCTACAGTACCGCTGAGACCTTGAGCGTACTACAGGCTCCCAAATCACGTGGAGTGGCCTTTGGGGTCAGAATCCGAATCAGTGTGTGACTAGAAACGGTGATGGCGAGGTTAATATGGGGGTAGACTTCTTTAAGAGAGAGAGAGAGAGAGAGAGAGAGAGAGAGAGAGAGAGAGAGAGAGAGAGAGAGAGAGAGAGTGCTCTGACCTCATCTCATCATCAATTTTTACTCCACCCTTCGCAGGACACCAGAAACATAATCCTTTAGTCCCCGGTCGCCACGAAGCCCAGCCCAAGCCTCACATTAGCCTGGCGTGCTCGTGATGGTGCAGGGCGGTGGTTGGTGTTGGCAGGGAGCAGGCAGGCAGGCAGGCAGGCAGGCAGGCAGGCAGATGAGGGAAAGTTTGATGATGATAATGAATATGTGCTTTGAGACCAGGAGAGCGAGAGAGACACGGAAGAAAAAAAAATGAATATGCTAGGAATCTGGAACACACACACACACACACACACACACACACACACACACACACACACCTTCACGGCTCGGCAAGCAAAGTGTATACTACATTTCCTCCCCTTGATCGGAATGGCGCATAAAAATCAATTAGAGGCTGGCTGAGGAGGAGCCACCGAGTGAACTAATGAGAGTGCACAGCGGCGGACGGTACAGTAGAGGCGCCGCTGTGCTCAAACCTGCAGGAGGGGAAGGAGGAGGAGGAGGAGGAGGAGCAGCAGCAGCACCGTCAGCGGCTCATAATACATTACTACCTGCCATTCATCTGTGTAATTTCTGATAGTCGACGATTTTGCTTCCAATGCTCAAAATCATAGAGGGAAGGGAAGGCTAAGTAAGGGTTCCGAGGGTGGACTTGTATTGCCTCTTACTTACTTTAAAGGGGAAGAAAGGGTTGAGGCTGTAAAGTTTAAGAAGGAAAGGTATGTATGGATGTATTGGTGTATGTTTGACTTGGAAGGGAAAGTGAAGTATTATCAAGTATGTTACACTCTGAAGGGAGGACGTGGAGGGGTGAGCAAGGGTGTGTGTGTGTGTGTGTGTGTGTGTGTGTGTGTGTGTGTGTTTGATCAACGTCGCGAAGGGAGGATGGCGGCCAGTTTGTTCTGCCTGTTATCGCCCCTCGCTCGTGACACACACACACACACACACACACACACACACACACACACACACACACACACTCACTCTCTCTCTCTCTCTCTCTCTCTCTCTCTCTCTCTCTCTCTCTCTCTCTCTCTCTCTCTCTCTCTCTCTTTTCGTGACGCCTCGGGTTTGTCAACCAGGAAAGGATGTTGGGTTTTCTTTCACTTCGGCTGTGTAACGGGAAACTGACCTGCCATGTGACCTACCCATGCCCTACCCTACCCTGTCCTACCCTGCTCTGCCCTACCCTGCTCTACCCTACTCTGTTCTGCTCCGTCGCGTGACCTACCCTTCTTATTTCCTTCCTTATAATCTAATCCTGCCCTCCCCTGATCTGGCCTGCTATACTTCGTGACCTACCCCTGCCATGCTCTTCCTTATAATCCAACCCTCGCCCCTTCCTGGCCTGCCATGTGAATCAGTCTTGTCCTGCCTTTCCTTGTTACTCTTACATTCCCTGCCTTCCTTTGTGACCCCAACCCTGTCATACCATTCATTCCCTGTGACCCTGCCTTGCACTTTCCTTTCTTTCTTTCTTTCTTTCTTTCTTTCTTTCTTTCTTTCTTTCTTTCTTTCTTCTCACCCACCCCTACCTACCTACCTACCTGTCTCATTTGTTTGTCCTTCACTCACTCTTTAAACTCATAGTATATATCTTATCTCACTTACCCATTTTCTTTACCTATGTTTAATGTCACCTTTCTCACGCATCTCATCCCCTTGAAGAGTCAGTCACTAGTTCCTTATGTGACCTTACTCTTATTATGTGACATTCACCCATTTCCCTTTGACACCTATGTACTTCATGCCTCCACCTTTACCCCACTCCAGCACTCCCCTCTATCTTACGTGACCCATCCAGGCCTTTGGTGACCTTTCCTTCCTCTCCGCTCTCCCTCCCTCCGAGTCCCGAGGCGAGGCAGTGCAAACAGAGGGTCTGGTCTGGTCGTGTGGGGGAGACTCAGCACGACCCTTCGTCAGGCACCACATGTGACCTCAGGGCTAACGGTGGAGGTCAGGTAACGCAAACACCCGTAATCACACACACGCACGGCCCCCTTCACGCCCCTGGTGACGCCCCCTCTCCCCTTTGGCACTCTCCCTTCCTCTCACCCTCTCCTTTCCCCTCGCCTCCTCTCCCCTGGGAAACGATGCAGCTACAGAGCGATGAGAAACGTTGTGCAAATTCAATCCGTCTCCCCTCCCTAACGTAACCTTCCCTCCTCCCCACTCACTCCCCTGCTGCCCTGCTCACCCCTTCATCTTCCCCCTTGCTCTCTCTCTCTCTCACTCTTGCCCTCGCTGATAACCTTCCATCACCTCCCTTTCCACCTCCGCCCCGGTCACCCTCCAGAATACACACACGGATGTTGACTCCGGCGCAGGAAGAAACACGGGGAGATGGAAATGAAAGGCAAGGAGGAAACTGACACAGGAAGAGAGAAGTGGTAAGAAAAGGAGAGATTGAAAAGATGGCTGGATAAGGTGCAGAGAAAAGGTATTAAGAGATTCCTAGATTGTTAGTAAAGGAAAGAGGTGAAAATATGAGGGAAAATGAGAGAGTTTGAGGCGTGGTACATGCGCCAGTATCCATTGTTTAGTGAGGGAGAGCTTGGCACGTAGCACGGCAGGCAGCACGTAACACCAAGACACCCGATCTTAAAACGTGCCTCAAAGCTCCTTGTAGAAAATTATCTATAACAAAAAAAAAGTGGAGAAAAACTGAAATGATCCTAGAAAAAGTCCCCTCTCTCTCTCTCTCTCTCTCTCTCTCTCTCTCTCTCTCTCTCTCTCTCTCTCTCTCTCTCTCTTTCTTCTTTCTCTCCTTTCTTCCTTGCTTCACCTCCCTTCGTCGATTGCGTTCAAGGGAAAAAAATAAACAAATAATTTTAGACGAATACTTTTCCGTTTTTGTGTGTGTGTGCGTGAGAGAGAGAGAGAGAGAGAGAGAGAGAGAGAGAGAGAGAGAGAGAGAGAGAGAGAGAGAGAGAGAGAGAGAGAGAGAGAGAGAGAGAGAGAGAATGTTTGCATATTTGGATAAATGTATGTTTGTTGTACGTGTGTAAATATATGTATGTTATGTGTGCGTGTGCGTGCCTTTGTGTGTGTGTGTGTGTGTGTGTGTGTGTGTGTGTGTGTGTGTGTGTGTGTGTGTGTGTGTGTAAGTGAGCCATGGGAAGATTGTAGCCTCACGACCCTCCGTTCCTCGTGCAATTGAATCACCAAGTTGCGCAAGAATGAGGGTCATCCCGCGGCCACTACGAACCCAAGGCTGCTGCTGCTGCTGCTATATTACCCTAACGTTGTCCAACACCCTGGGGACTATAGGAGGAGGAGGAGGAGGAGGAGGAGGAGGAGTAAGGGTGATAGTGGTAGTGGTAGTGGTAGTGGTGGGGGTGGTGGTGGTGTCGGTACCGCTTAGTCAATAAACATTCGTAAAACCAGACCGTCGACATGTATATATTTTTATGTAAATGTGGCGACATAAAAGACGTAAAAAGATGACCCCTTTAGTCCCTGTAGTTAATCCCTGCCTGGGCGTCGTATAAGTCAAGATGATTTAAAGGCCCGACATTAAACGAGAATATACTGCAGACAACCATTTCCGTGTTTGCCTCAAGATAACCTAACTTTCATCACCTTACTTTCTGGAGGAGATACTTAAGAAAGGCTGAAGGCGTTGACGGAGGGTATTGATGGTGATTCCTACTTTGCATGTCGCCCGTTCGAATCCCAGAAGGGCGTAGCTAAGTGCCAGCCATCCTTCACCAGTGCAGGATCGTCGTTGAGTTTATTGTCATCGATTATGTTGTAGGATCTTAAGAGTAGATTTATGACGGGCGAGGAGACGGGTTGAGCACTATTAACGGTCTTTTTTTCTTCGATTTTTTCCTCGCATTAATCTGGTGGAATTGCTAGTTTCCTTTCATGCTACAAAATATGGCGTCTTTATATAAGTCTATCGCTAATACGATGTACATTCTCTCTCTCTCTCTCTCTCTCTCTCTCTCTCTCTCTCTCTCTCTCTCTCTCTCTCTCTCTCTCTCTCTCTCTCTCTCTCTCTCTCTCTCTCTCTCGCCTGCATAGCCTTACGTTCCCAGATTTTAAGGATACGAATAAATTTTGTCCAATCGCTCACCAATGGTCCCCCTAAGCGGCACTCAGCGGGGCGGGGAGACGTGACTTGGAGGTGACCGCTGCTGCTGGTGCTGCTGCTGCTACTGTTGCTGACCCAAGCCTGCTCTCTCTATCCTTCTTTCTCTCTCTCTCTCTCTCTCTCTCTCTCTCTCTCTCTCTCTCTCTCTCTCTCTCTCTCTCTCTCTCTCTCAATTGGAAGTAGACTAATGTGGATGGGTTGTTTGAACCTTCTCTTCGATGTACACTATAGATAAATGGATAGATTAATAGACGTAGATAGATAGGGGAATAGCGGGATGGATGGTTGAATTAATAGATAGACAAGCACTTCTATGTCGCCAGCAAGGTCATGATAATAATTCTCCCCATGTTTCTGTTCCTGTTTACTTTATTTATCTTCCAATAACATCCTTTAAGTCGATGTAAATGAGAGCTATTCATCCAAAGTATTATGCAACTACTTAAGAGAGGGAGAGAGAGAGAGAAGAAAAAAAGGACCTTGTGACGCGTGAATTGATAAGAATAAAGATCACTAAGTGTATTTATTACCAAGTTGGTGTGCACTCCTTACCGCCGACCTTTCTGATCTGTTCACCACCACAGTAAGATAAAGTTTAGTTCTTGTCGTCACCTCAATAAGACATAGAGGGAGACGTTAACACACACACACACACACACACACACACACACACACACACACACACACACACACACACACACACACACACACACACACACACACACACACACACACACACACATTGTCGAGTTATAAATGAAGACTCTTAATTTCACTCACAGCTTAATGGAGGAAGGATAAAAATGAGCTCATTACAACTGGGTCCGAGTGTGAAAGGGCTGACTAACTAACGAACAAAGGCGAGGCGTTAAGTGGAGGCTGACTGGCCGCTTGATTAAGGGGATAACAGTTGCTTGTGGCGACAGCTAAATTGGGAGAAAGGGAAGGTGAAGGAAGTTGTTTTGTGGCGTGTTTAAGCACAACATAGCAATAAAATGCCATTCAGAAAGGAAGTAAATTGAGCTTTAGAACGGAGGGAAAAAAAAAAAAAAAAAGTACGGAAGCTGAAAGTGTGTGTGTTTAAAGAAGAAAAGTAAGAAGGGAGAGAAGGGAGATGGCAGCCTGATTATGGGTACTTAGCGAGAATAGGACACCATAAACAGGCACAAAAACCGAAAAAAGAGAGCTTAGGGTGGAAGAGAAAGGATTGTGAGATGCTTAAGACAGGAAAGGAAAGCAAAAGAGAAGGGGAAAGGAGGGCAAGGTGGCTAAGTTTGTATATTTAAGGGAACAAGGTGCTTATGAAGGCTGCTAAAGAGAGAGATGAAAGGAAGAACAGGTTTTCATCTAATCCTACTCCCTGATGCCCTGGGAAGCCGTGCACTCTAGTTCCTTCTGCGTGAGTGGCGGTGCAACAGAGTGGATATGGGTGAGGGTGGCGTGCGGGGGCGGGGGCGGGGGTGGGCGGGTCTGTATCGGGGGTGGGGGAAGGGGTGAAAGGTGAAGGGGCTGCGAGGTGAGAGGTGTTTGTGGAAGGGCGGCGTGAAGTGAGGTCTTGTTCCCTTCTATAAATGTTGTTGGTCATTTCGCTGCTCTCTGTTTGTGTGTGGTGAAGGGAAGGAGGAAGAGGAGGAAGGAAGAAGGAAGAAGGAAGAAGGAAGAGGCTGCTTACTCTGCTCTTCCATTCATCATTCTTTTATGTTTTTTTTTCTTCTTATTTTTTCTTTCTTATACTGAGTTTTCGTTCTTCTTGTTTGTTTTCCTTTATATCCATCTCTTCTTCATCTCCTCCTCCTCCTCCTCCTCCTCCTCCTCCTTCTCCTCTTGTAACTCGGTGGTACAGGTTGGTATGAACAACGTCCTTGTTCCGTGTAGATTAATCGTAAGGGTATGTGTGTGTGTGTGTGTGTGTGTGTGTGTGTGTGTGTGTGTGGGTGGGTGTGGGTGTTCACTTTATATTTATTAATTTATTTAACTACTAAGTCTGTACACAGAAGATAAGCAAAATTAATTAGCTTTTTTAACCTTGGGTGAGCCTGTTAAGAGTAAAAACTCTCCGATTTTGCTCTAACATGTACACACTTGATTACTCTTCTAAGGAACTATCCACACGAGACGCAACTTTCAATGCGGCCAGACCATGTATG
>JAPQNM010000005.1:20119750-20134750 GCA_029783475.1 Metacarcinus magister | reverse complement strand
AACCTTCAGCATACGGTCCTTGAAAGCCAACACAAGTGATATTTGGACCGGAGATGACTGACTGTTATGAATGTAAGCCCTGAGGTGATGGAAGCTGTGAGGTTATGAGGTTGATGGGTGGGGTGGAGGGTAGAAATACTTGCTTGTTGACTCTTTTTCTTCTTTTTTTTTGTATTCCTGTGAGTGTTGAGTAGAATTTTGTGGTGGTGGTGGTGGTGGTGGTGGTGGTGGTGGTGGTATTAGTTAATTGGCACCTGTGAGAAACAAAGACACAGGTACGTATTATAATAGTATTCTCATATTTTTTGTCTTATATTCCTGTGGCCTTGTCCCTGTCTGTTTTCTTTACCACACGTACACACACACACACACACACACACACACACACACACACACACACACACACACACACACACACACACACACACACACACACACACCTGCACACTTAACGCACCTTTTCATTACTTCATCAACAACAAAGACTCGCCGCCCTGCTGACCATCGACGAGAGAGAGAGAGAGAGAGAGAGAGAGAGAGAGAGAGAGAGAGAGAGAGAGAGAGAGAGAGAGAGAGAGAGAGAGAGAGAGACACCTAACATGGGTCCTGCCTGCAATGCGTACTAGTCACACCGTTGCATTAAGGGAAGGAAGTAAGAGAGACCGAGCTGGGAGACGCTGCTTCAGGCCGACAGAGTAACTAACTAACTAACATACGGCTGACTCTCTTTATTATCGCCTGCCTTTTGCGGTCTCTGTTGAATTATGAGACCTTAATGAGATATACGGCCAGGTAATTGCCCATCAGGAGTCCTAATTTAGATAAACCTTGATGTACATGCCTCTAATGGCCCTCCGTGAACGTTAATTGACCTTCACCTGATATTTATGCTCATGTTACCTGGCGTTCGTGTTTTGCTGTAAAACTGATACTTCTTACCCTTTTTTCCCCGTGTTACTCTGGTAGTTGTGGGAGGCAGTTACGGGGAGGGAGGGAGGTGTAGGGGAGAGACATAGGTGGTGGAAAAGGAGTCTTACGTAATTGTGGTGTGGAGGAGGTTTGGTAAGGTAGAAAGGAACAAGGTGGGCAAGTGGGTAGCGAGTGTAGGTAGGTGTGAAAGGGAGTCGTGTGTAGGTGTGGGAAGGGGAGCAGATGGGGCTGGGGCTGGGGGTAGAGATTTAGTATGTGTATTGACTTTAGGAATAATGATAGTAATAAAAAAATGTAAATAAATATGTCTGTGTGCGAGAACTGATATGCCAATTTGGAGTGAAACGTTCCAAGGGTTTTTGTGTGTGTGTGTGTGTGTGTGTGTGTGTGTGTGTGTGTGTGTGTGTGTGTGTGTGTGTGTGTGTGTGTGTGTGTGTGTACTGACGGCTGGCAGCTGCACGAATATTTATCTAAGTCCCCTTTAATTAACACCTCCATGACAAAAAAATAAAACGAAAAAAACAACAACAGAATATAAGATAAATATTAAAAAAAAATAAAACCCCATCAACTAAAACAGAGCAAGGCGAGTATGCAGAAAACATTATATACCAACGCGAATAATACACACACACACACACACACACACAAAAGAACACACGCAAACACACGTCCAGCTCATGCCTGAAGCCAAGAAGAGGACGACTTGTTAGGAGAGGGAGGACAGGAGATAAAGAGACACAGGTAATTAATTTCGACAGTGTACAGGTGTGAGAAGCAAGCGTGTGATAAGGTGTGAGTGTGGGTGAGGTGAAGGGGCACCTGGAGGCATGACTGAGCATTCTACTCTTCCTCCCCATCCCCTATTAAAACTAGGTCGAGAGAGAGAGAGAGAGAGAGAGAGAGAGAGAGAGAGAGAGAGAGAGAGAGAGAGAAAGAGAGAAAGAGAAAGAGAAAGAGAGAAGATAAAAGAGAGAGACGAAAGCAGGCTGGCTGGTGGAGTAATCGTGTTTTATGGTTAATGTGAGAGCAAAGGGAGGGGGTACATCCATTTCTTTGTGCCGGTGCAGGGAAGAAAGGAGGTGAGGAAAGCCAGATGGAAGAGGAGGAGGATGTGGAGGAAGAAGAGGGAAGAGAAAGGCTGCTCTGGAGGAAAGTATGAGACAGGTTTGGTCCTCATCAATAAATAGATGACAGATGACGAGTCTTGGGGTTGAATACTTTGATTGGGGTGAGTGGATAAAGGTATGGGCGTGGCGGGAGAAGGGGGTGAAAGTGGAATACATCAGCTTCATAGGTGGATAGAGGGAGTGGAAGGGAGTGGAGGGAGCGCTGATCGATTGATTGCTTCAGAGGTCACGACCCAACTTGGTGACTCTATTAGCAAAAACATGTGAGAGAGAGAGAGAGAGAGTTCCAGTTGCAGATGGAGGAGGAGATGCCTTTACCACCTGACACTCGACCCCGCACACCTGACATTAAACTGACTAATATATACATCAAGATTAAGCGACGAGGAAAAATATGTATACGTGTTCCTCATGCACGGCTGACAAAGGCAGGGAAGAGGAAGGAAATGTGAGTAAGATGCAATGTTTCCTCGTCTGTTTTCCTCGCATGTTGGTGCTAGATTTGAATGATCTTATACGAGAAAGCAGAGTTTTGTTTATAGGAAAAAAAAGAAGAAACTGGTATTAAGAATTGCCTCTGGAAGACCCTGTTCATTGGTACTTTTTTTTTCTTTGTGGTGCCTGAAGGAGGAGGAGGAGGAGGAGGGGGGAAGGAGGTTTATTAAGATGCGGTGCCATAAGATACTCTCTCTCTCTCCTCTCTCTCTCTCTCTTCTCTCTCTCCTCTCTCTCTCTCTCCTCTCTCTCTCTCCTCTCCTCATCTCTCCTCTCTCATCTCTCTCTCTCTCTCTCTCCTCTCTCTCTCTTTAAAACCGGGTGGTCAAGAGGAAAACAAAAAACCTAAACTATCACAAAATCTTAAAATATCCCGGATACAGTTTCATTCTCCGTCTGGCTTTTTTTTTATTTTATTATTTTTTTTTCTTACCTCTCATGCTTTTTATACTTCAAACCATAATCCTTTTTTCCACCAACTGTCTTGAGCATTTATAGTCTTGGCTGACGCGGCTAAACTGATATACCCAGACTGTGACTTGCATAACAGAGAAGGACCTTGTGCAAGACCAAGAGGAACGCCAGGTGGATGTGAGGACATTAAGGAGGAGGAGGAGGAGGAGGAGGAGGAGGAGGAGGAAGAAGACAAGGAGGACTTTTAAGCCTAAACACAATGGAAAGTCAGTACTTACCAAAGACTCACTGAGGTCTCTTAGGTACGGCTTCGAGTAGGTATAGAATCTGAAGGTCACTGGAAGAGCCGCTGGTCCTGCCGTCCACTCTGTACCTGGGTTACTTCGTATTCCAGATCGTCCCCAGATTGTGTCGCCGCGGCTATGGTTTTGTCCAGCGCGAAGGTGATTGGACAAAAAACGAAAGAATAATGACTCTTTTAATACTTTTTCTTTCTTTTTTTACTTTTTTTGGGGGTTTGTTCCTCTTGCAAGTTGTGTGTGTGTATATAAAAAGGAAAAGAGGATGAGTGAGGACCAGAAGGAAGTAATTTGTCGAGAAAGTTTGTGTGTGTGTGTGTGTGTGTGTGTGTGTGTGTGTGTGTGTGTGTGTGTGTGTGTGTGTGTGTGAGAGAGAGAGAGAGAGAGAGAGAGAGAGAGAGAGAGAGAGAGAGAGAGAGAGAGAGAGAGAGAGAGAGAGAGAGAGTTGAAGGAAGAAAAGGTGAATGAGATGCAAGTTGGGTAATGTCATCCACTTGCTCTCTTATTATTGTGGGCGGTTCTTGTACAAACACTTATTAATCCCCTCCTCCTCCTCCTCCTCCTCCTCCTCCTCCTCCTCCTCCTCCTCCTCCTCCTCCTCCTCCTCCTCCTCCTCCTCCTCCTTACCCTAAAGCGTCACCTGCCTTAACTACTGGACTGTCATTCTTATCATCTTTCACCCGGATGCAGTCTCTCTCTCTCTCTCTCTCTCTCTCTCTCTCTCTCTCTCTCTCTCTCTCTCTCTCTCTCTCTCTCTCTCTCTCTCTCTCTCGTGTGGCGTGTTGCTCTACTCTCCCTCCATCGCTCCCATCCTTCACCCGCGTGTCAACTTCCCGCCTCTCTCTCAGGGCACCGTTACTCCCTGAGGCACCACCCTCTCCTTCCTTTCCCCCCTTCACCCTCCTCCTCCTCCTCCTCTTCTTCCTCCTCCTCCTCCTCCTCCTCCTCCTCTTCCTCTTCTTATTTTAACCTCGTTTCGTCATTCTTTCATCGTCTCCATGTCCCCCTCTCACTTCTCCTTACCTGCCTGCCTGCCAACCCTACCGTTTCTTTTCCTCGTTCCTTTTTTTGCCATTTCCAAAGGCTAAAGAAGAGAGGGAGGAAGGAGGGATGGAGGGAGAGAGAGGAAGAGTCATCCCCTCGAGGCAGGTAACCTTACCATCACCTCCTCGCAAAAGGGTCAGAAGAATGTCCTCGTTTGAGAGAGAGAGAGAGAGAGAGAGAGAGAGAGAGAGAGAGAGAGAGAGAGAGAGAGAGAGAGAGAGAGAGAGAGAGAGAGAGAGAGAGAGAGAGAGAGAGAGAGAGTGTATATATATAATGCCGTGACTGGTTTAATAAGACATCTGACATTGTTTCTGTAATCAGCCTTGAAAGGAGGTCGTTTGGTCGTCCTAATTCTTATCCCAATCCCAGTCATTCATTTCATACCGTGATGGGAATGCTGATCGCCATGATTTGTGAAGGGCCCCCTGTACACGCTATTCCTCCTCCTCCTCCTCCTCCTCCTCCTCCTCCTCCTCCTCCTCCTCCTCCTCCTATTCTTCCTCCTCCTCTTCCAACTCTCTTTCTTCCTTTTCTTGTCTTCATCTTCACTTTCCTTCCTCAGACCTCTTCTACAATAATCCTTCCCTTCCTTCTTCGTTCTATTCCTCCTCCTCCTCCTCCTCCTCCTCCTCCTCCTCCTCCTCCTCCTCCTCCTCCTCCTCCTCCTCCTCCTCCCCGTCCCCTTTGATTACTTCGGCGGCCACACACGGAACCGAGAATCGCCAATTAGCGCGGCACAATACAGCCCGACACGCACGCGTACACACACACACACACACTTACACACACCACACACACACACACACACACACACACACACACACACCACACACACACACACACACACACACACACACACGTTTTACTGGTTAACTTGTGTGAAATACGTAAATTGAATGAATATCTTATCATATATAAATTTTAATTGATAAGTAAATGTGTGAATAGAAACATAAATATAAACATAAATATAAATAAACAAGAAATATTAATGTTCCTCCGAGAAATAGCTTTTTTTCTTTTTTTTCTCTCTCTCTCTCAACGCCCTCCTTTCTTCTCTCCCTCACCCTAACCACCCTCACTAACATACCCTGTGACGCAATATGGTTCTCCCTCCCACTATTCTCCCTCATATTTCAACCAAATTCCTTCCCCCATTCTCCTTCCTTCCTTCCTTCCTTTATTCTCGCTCCCTTCCCTTCTTCCCTCTCCTTCCTTCCTTCTGTCTTTCTTCTGGCTTCCTTCACTTCCCTCTCCTTTTTTCATTCTTTTTTTTATCATTCTCTCTCTCTCTCTGCCCCACCCACACCTATCCTTTCTTCCCTCTTCCTTACTTCCTTCCTTTTTCTCTCCACCTTCCCTTCTTATCAATCCCTTCCCCTACACCTCCCTGTTATTAGTAATCTTCCTTTCCTCCTCATCCCATTCTTCCATTCCCTGGCTTTCCCTTTCTCCCTCTTCTCCCCTTTTTATCTCCTTCAATTCCTACATTCTCCCTTCCTTTCTTTCTCCACCTACATGTGAAAAACAGAGTAGGTTTTCTCTCCCACTTGATTACCTTTGCATCTCCACCCTAAAATCTGGAGGAGGAGGAGGAGGAGGAGGAGGAGGGAGGAGGAGAGAGATCGGATGTTTGGGGGTAAGGAAGAGAGAGTTTAGGGTGAATGAACAAATACCTTTGGGAATGAAAAAAGCAGGAGGAGGAGAAGGAAGAGGAGGAGAAGGAGGAGGAAGAGGAGGAGGAGGAAGAGGAGGAAATGTTAGAAGAAGAGAAGGCTGCCATGATGGTGAGTGGTTATTGAAGAAACGTAACTTAATTATCAGTTGTGACCTCAGAAATACTTGCCCCTGTGACCCTCCTCATCTACCTCCTCCTCCTCCTCCTCCTCCTCCTCCTCCTCCTCCTCCTCCTCCTCCTCCTCGTAAGGTGACGCTTCTCCGCAGTGGTTCAGGTCGTCGTGTTCAGTGAATTAAATGTACACAAGGTTGTAAATGGGAAAGTGTGTTTACCTTTGTTTAGTGTGCAGCTCTTGAAGAAGGTTTAGGCTGTAAAACATATTGCCCTCTCTCTCTCTCTCTCTCTCTCTCTCTCTCTCTCTCTCTCTCTCTCTCTCTCTCTCTCTCTCTCTCTCTCTCTCTCTCTCTCGATGCATTGCCTGTTCACATGTTCACATTTTTCACTTTAAGTATCGTAAGTATCTTTTGCCTTCAATATTTATTCCATTTTTTCCTTGTTATATCCAGTTCTCCTTTTTCTTCGTTCGTTATTCTTTCGTTCTTGCTTTCGTTCCTTGCATGTTGCTTTTCATCTTCTTTTTTTTTTTCCCCCTTACCCATGTATCGATTTTATTGCACGTTTATTTTCTTATTCACTACTTCATTATACAGTTTATTTTTTCTACTACTTCCTTCTTGCCTCATTTTTTTCATATTCCATTCAGCTTCATTCATTTTTTTTGTATATACATTCCTCCATTCTATCATCCTCTATCCTTCCTTCCTTCTTTTCTTCTTGGGCTTTTCTTTCGTTCCTCTTACCAGCCAGTTATTGTTATGCATGTCTTCTCCCTTCTTTTCTCTCTTCGTCCTTCCTTCCCTTCCTTTCTCTCCCTCTCTCTCTCTCCCTCTCTCCTCTTTCCGCCTGGTTGACCCTTCCCACCAAAGTACTGTGCTAGGCATCTGTTTGTCTCGCTTTGTTGAGCCAAGACTGTGCTCACCCTGCCTCCTCCTTGTCTCCTCCTTTGTCTCATTACCTCACCTCTCTTTGGCCCATCTGTCTCCTCCTCCTCCATCTCCTCCTCCTCCTCCTCCTCCTCCTCCTCCTCCTCCTCCTCCTCCTCCTCCTCCTCCTCGCATCTATCCACTCGTCTCTTTATCAGCATTCTTATGTACAATCGGCCAATCTGTCAATTATTCAACGCTTTCTCCCCCATTTTGGTGCGTTGATATATAGGGACCACCATCGACCGCTGTCTTTACATTACACTCCTCTTCCTTCTTCTCCTCCTCCTCCTCCTCCTCCTCCTCCTCCTCCTCCTCCTCCTCCTCCTCCTCCTCTTTCTTCTTCTATTCCTTCTCGTTTTTCTCCGGAGCAGGCGCAGATGGAGGAGTGATGGTATGTGTGTGTGTGTGTGTGTGTGTGTGTGTGTGTGTGTGTGTGTGTGTGTGTGTGTGTGTGTGTGTGTGTGACTAGCGTGGTCGCCCATGTGAGGTATGATATAGGAAGGGTCGAGGGGCGTCTGTGTATTGTAGGTCACGCAAGCTGCTACTGTGGGGCGGGTGTTTGTTTGTGTGTGTGTGTGTGTGTGTGTGTGTGTGTGTGTGTGTGTGTGTGTGTGTGTGTGTGTGTTTACGATTTCTTTGTGTGTGTGTATATCAGTTTGTGTGTGGGTATATGTGTTTCTGTGTGTGTGTGTGTGTGTGTGTGTGTGTGTGTGTGTGTGTGTGTGTGTGTGTGTGTGTGTGTTTTCTTTGTTAGCAGCGTCGTTGACAGGCTTTCGTTTTTTTTTTCTTTATTTTATTACTTGTTTGGTTGCACAGTTAATTTGTTGAGTCTCCTCTTCTCTTCTCTTCTCTTCTCTTCTCTTCTCTTCTCTTTTCTTCTCCTATTTTCCTCTCCTCTCCTCTTTTTTTTTCTTTTTTCGTCTTTTCTTTTCTTTTTTCTTTTCTTTTCTTGTCTTTTCTTTCCGTGTCTTGTCTTCTCTCTCTCTCTCTCTCTCTCTCTCTCTCTCTCTCTCTCTCTCTCTCTCTCTCTCTCTCTCTCTCTCTCTCTCTCTCTCTCTCTCTCTCTCTCTAAGTTAATGTCATTATGCAAATCAATGTCTTGGAGTGCTGTTTAGACACCGCAAGACCCTCCCCCCACAACCCCTTCCCCATTACTTACATGGGGAAGGGGAGAGAGAAGAGAAGAGAAGTGGAGAGGTGACCCAGAGATAAGTGTCCTGGACCCCCAACGCCGCAGGGCACAAGAGGAGGAGGAGAAGGAGGTGGAGGAGGAGGAGGTGGTGCCAATGTGTTACTCCCTGCTGGTGCTTCATGTGGGAATGGTGTGGTCGTGGTGTGGTGGTGTGGTGGAGGAGCGAGGAAAGGATGATTGGTGGTGATGATGTCAGTGGAGGGGAGGTAGGGGGGGTGAGACTGATTTTGGTGGTGCAGAAAAGAAAGGAGAAGTGGCGTGGGAGAGGCCGGGAGACTTGAATGTGTGGAGGGAAGAAAGGAGGAGAGGAGAGAGTGTGAGGGAGAGGGGAGAGTGGGGGGAGGGAAGGAACACAACAAACAAGGGGTGAAAGGCAGCAGTAATCACCCCACATGATACTGGTGTGTGTGTGTGTGTGTGTGTGTGTGTGTGTGTGTGTGTGTGTGTGTGTGTGTGTGTGTGTGTGTGTGTGTAGGGTCCTCTCACCTTCCTCACTAGCATACTATTACCTGTGAGTGTCGTTACCTGAGGCGTATACGTTATTACGGCCAGGTAGCGGCAACTCATTCCATTACCTCACCACTAAACCACTATTTACATTACGCCGAAAATATCTACTACAATTTATTCTTTGTTTATGTCTCCATCTCACTATTTTTTTCCACGAGTTTACAGTTACAATACGATACTTTTCACACAGAGTTGCAATACGTATTTTCCAGGTGATTTAGAAACGTTTCATTCCTTTCCATCATTCACTAGCGTCCCTGAATACCATGATCTGAGTGTGTTCCCTCTTGATAAATCGTCGAGGCAGGGACACGCGCGACCCAGAACAGGTCAGGGGAGGCTAGGCGAGGTGTTGCAGGTCTTCTTGGTCTCACGAGCTGACTCTCCTCTTCCCAAGACACACGTAGATCCCCTTCAAATGACATAAGGTTGCCCGACACGCACACAGACACACACGCAGACAGACACACGCACACACTTCACGTCCTCGCAAAGTAATCAAATTCACCCATCCTCTTCCTCCTCCTCCTGATACTGTGGAGATAGTGACGGAAAGTAAAGTTAAAATCATGATAAAGTAAAGTAAAGTAAATTTAAGAAAACTATCTGTGCGATATCAGTCTTTGAGCGTGAGTAAATCAGTGTTCCTGTCAGGCCTGAAGGGAAAGAAGAAAAGAGAGTGAGTGGAGGAGACTGAGGTGGGGAAAAAAAATAGACGTGGACTGGAATGAAGAAAAATAGAAAAAGAAAATGAGGATACTCCAAGAAAAAGAAAAAAAAAAGTGACAACGATCTTTAGAAAACACTTTGGTCATCCATTGTCTACGATCCTCAAGATAAATAAATGGGAGACTCTCAACTTACATGTAACCTAAGCGCGAAAGTCAGACTGGGAGTGAGTGCAGCGATGGGGGAAAAAACAACAACATATATAAGTGAAACAGTATTCCTACCGTGTCCTGAACTCTGACAGCGAGGGAGAGAGAGAAAACGATAAAACACGATAACTCCTTCATACTCTCACAAAAGGATTACCGATAGCTATAAGGTGCTTCAAAATCCTAGTCTCAATCTTTTCACAAACTCTAGTACTTCTTATGACAGCGGGAGGATCAGCAGCGGGGTATCGAAGGCTTTGGTGCGAGGCTGAAGATTCCGGTGTTGAGGTCTTTTCATAACCTCAGGGACTCCGTGGGGCAGCGGCCTTCTTAGAGGACCACCATGGTTCTGAGAAGATGAGGTGCAGCCGAGCCTTGCCTGATACCTGACCCGTATGTCTGATGGAGGTGTGTGTCCCGCCACCACTCCAGACCAGACACGTGCATGCGTCTAGAGTGTGTGTGTGTGTGTGTGTGTGTGTGTGTGTGTGTGTGTGTGTGTGCTGTGATAGAACTGGAAAAGAAGAATACAAAGGCAACAAAATTTGTGTTGCAAAGAAAATAAGTTGATAAACAGGATTCAGAGAGAGAGAGAGAGAGAGAGAGAGAGAGAGAGAGAGAGAGAGAGAGAGAGAGAGAGAGAGAGAGAGAGAGAGAGAGAGAGAGAGAGAGAGAGAGAGAGAGAGAGAGAGAGAGAGAGAGAGAGAGAGAAGAGAGAAGAGAGAGAGAAAGAGAGAGAGAGAGAGAGAGTACACTTGTGTCTAGCTTGTAGATGTGTCGCCCTGTCTATGACCTCCGCCCTTAGCAGTCTGGGAGTCGAGCAGGGATGAAAACTCGGGGGGAGAAAAAACAAAAGCAAGAGACCTGGAGGAAGAACAGGATAAGAAAGGACAGAAGAGAAAAAATAATGAGATAAATGGATGGTCGGTTTACATAGAGGGGGGGGGGTGGGGGGGTTGGGGTTGTGTTGGGGAGTGGAGGAAGGAGATGGGGAGCCAAAGATAAGTTAATTAGCTTGTAGCCTTCAGCCTTTGTCTCCGGCGGTGTAATCTCTCTTCCATCTGTAGTGACCTTCGTCCGGCGTGGCCTCTGTTAAAGGAAGGAAGGAAGGTGAGAGAGAGAGAGAAGGAGAGAAGCTGGACATGTGTGCCACCCCCTCCCTCCCTCCCTCCTTCCTTCCTCCACTGCCTCCCTCCACCCATCCCTTCCTTGACTTCTGGACCCCCACTGTGACATTCCCACCTCCACCCTTCTTGATGGCAGGGGGAGGGAGAGAGGTGGAGGAGATTGGGGGTAGGAAGGGATGGGGTGTTTGTGAGGCTGTTCATTTGTATCACGCCCCGACTGGCTCCTCGTCCATAAGGTTAGGACAGTGTAAGGTTTCTCGCACTTACCTCATCGTCTGCAGTGCATCAGGTCTGTGGTGGAAGGTGTGGTCTGTGTGTCTGTCCTTATAACGTGAGGTTACATATGAGTTCGAAAAATGGATCAATAATATAAGTAAAAAATGTGTACGAGTCATTGACCTTCGCTTGCCTCTTCTTGCTGTTCCTCCTCCTCCTCCTCCTCCTCCTCCTCCTCCTCCTCCTCCTCCTCCTCCTCCTCCTCCTCCTCTCCCAGCCTGGTATAGAGCACAATCCTTAATGCCCCCAACAGAGACCCTCCCCTTCCAGTTCTCTCTTTTCCTTTCTGCCGCAGCATCACCCCGCTGCTCTCCTCCTGTTCCGCGTCTCACTGCCCGGCCATAAATCCCGTGTTCACCTTGCCCACTGCCTTACCCTCCAATGGTTCCCTTTTTCATGTTCCTTGCCTCCCTTACCTGCAACCCCACCACATACTCTCTCTCTCTCTCTCTCTCTCTCTCTCTCTCTCTCTCTCTCTCTCTCTCTCTCTCTCTCTCTCTCTCTCTCTCCATGTCGGTACCCATCCCTCCCCCAACCCTTCCCAAACAAACCATGTCCCTTTGCCTTACATTGAAACCTCCTCCTCCTCCTTCTGCTCTTTGCAACCCCCCGCTCAGACCCTCCTTGTAGCCCCATCACTTTTAGTTTGTGGCCCCGTGTTATGCAGTGTAGGGGACGGCGGTGATCGGGGCGGCCTGGGAGTCTTGCTGCATGGTCACCCTACACACTGTCTCCAGGGTGCTTCATAACACTTGGTGGTGAGGTAGTGGAGGGTCGGCTCTTTCTCTTCACCATAGCTCTTTGCTGTTGCCCAACCGTAGAGATCCGTGGCGTTCTTCAGGGGTAGAGTCCCTCGGTGTTTCTTTCAGGCGGCGTGGTAGGGGTTCTCCTTTCGGTGTCATGTGGATGTAAGAGTCATTGGTGCACTCTCTTTCCGTCTCTCCCTACCTCCCCTCCCCTGCCCTCCCCACCACACCTATAAGTAGTCCTCAGCATTCCTCGCAGAAGAGTCCTTTGTGTCGCCTCAAGGTGCTGGTGGAGGAGGTGACGAGGCCTTGTATGCAGCGTCACCTCTTATGTGGGTTTTGTATTTTTTTTCCTCTCTGAACTTATTTACTCAACCAACCGTGTACGTCGTGAGTCTTTATTATCTTTTCTATTACTTCTATTTTATGTTTATGTATTAGTTATAGTAGTTAGAGTGCCTGGTGCATCGAGGTTAGTGTTGGTGTTATCAGGAGTGAGAGTGGGCAGATGTGGGCACTGGAGGGGCAGGCAGGGCAGGTGTGTAGCGGCCAGGATCCACTGTTTGGCCTCGTCCGAGTCAGCCGCTTTCTATCTATTTGCTCAGTTGTCAGCGTGACGATTTGTGTGTCGCTGCTCACCCGGACCCCTGACTGACACTCCCTCCGCCCCTCCCTCTCTCTCCTTCCTCATACTAGCCCTCACCATGACTTTCCCTCTCGCACTACCGCAATACCTATACCTTCCTACTCTCCCACCCTCCTGAGCATGACCCTCGCATTTTTTCCACACCTCGGTACAATCCCACACTTTCCCTTTTAAGAGAGCACACGATTCGAAACCCAATCACTCCACACTAACCACAATCACTTCAGAAGGTATTACATCGCGTGTTTGTAATCGTTTACGTAGTCTTATTGGCTTCTATGGTTCCTCGAGTGTACAGGATATATTTTTTGTTCTCTCTCTCTCTCTCTCTCTCTCTCTCTCTCTCTCTCTCTCTCTCTCTCTCTCTCTCTCTCTCTCTCTCTCTCTCTTTCACTCTTTGCGGTTTCCTCTCACGAAGACGTGCAACAACGACTCGTAGGCTCTTAAATTTCCAAACGTCAGTCACGTAAGGAAGTTCATTGAAGCTCGAGGATCATCAGGCTCAGCGGAAATGTGGACAAGTGATTACAGGTTCCGCTTCGCCTAATCTTGTAACCACATATTCATTCCTCCTCAGCCTCCTCTTCCTTCTCAGCCTCCTCTTCCTCCTCATCCTCCTCTTCCTCCTCAATCTCTCTCTTCCTCCTCATTCCTCATCTTCCACCTTCTCTTCCTCCTCTTTCTCCTCCTCCTCCTCCTTCTGTCAGACCGTGGTGTGGTAAGATCCATGTCTCGCCTTTCAAAGAAATCTAGATCACCAATTGAGGCTTTCACGTTCATTGACTACAGGAGGCTGCAGCGCCGCCCTCGCCTCACCCTTACCTCATCTCATCCTTGCCTTGCCTTGCCTTGCCTTGCCTTGCCTTGCCTTTCCCCAGCTTCACTCTCTCAATGCTCTCGTCTTGCCTCTCGTCTTGCTCGCTGTACCTTATATCACGTCCGGAATGAGGTGCACGGAAAAAAAGGGGTTGTCATTGGTCCTTGATCTGTCCTCGTACGTGACACAATTTCTCTCTCTCTCTCTCTCTCTCTCTCTCTCTCTCTCTCTCTCTCTCTCTCTCTCTCTCTCTCTCTCTCTCTCTCTCTCTCTCTCTCTCTCTCTCTCATGAGCGGAAGAAGAGACAGACCAGGTAGTTAGGTGGTTAGGTTAGGTAAGGAATGGTTAGGTAGTGAACAGGAAGCAGATCGACTCAATGTAGCACCTCGTGGCTTTATTTGACGATCCTGAAGCGTGACTCTTTCTATAGACTGAACGGCCACTTAGCATCCACTTCACCCCGCTAGTTCACCCCCCCCCTCACCTCCTCCTCCAACCAACCAGGCGGGAAGAGGGACGTGATGGTGTGTGTGGGGGTGAGGGGACGATGCAAGGTGATGGAGAGGAAGGGGGGCAAGGTTAGCCGGGTGACGGAAGGCAGGTGGCAGGCGTGTTGGGAAGGTGAACACGAACGGAATGAACGGTAATTGTGCAACTGTATCTGTCATGGATGTCTCTGATCGTGTCTCTCTCTCTCTCTCTCTCTCTCTCTCTCTCTCTCTCTCTCTCTCTCTCTCTCTCTCTCTCTCTCTCTCTCTCTCTCTCTTCACTTCACTTCACTTTCCTAACTTTACCCTTTAATTTTTCACTTTACTTCTCCGATTTAATCATTGTGATCACCACCACCACCACCACCACCTCCACCTCCACCTCCACCTCCACCTCCACCACCACCACCACCACCACCACCACCACCACCACCACCACCACGATCTTATTACACTCTCCCTAATTTCATGGGTTTTGTGAACGGCCCTGAGATGCGATAAAGGGAAAGGCATTCAGCTCGAGGCCGGGGCGATGCTGCTGCTGGGAGTAATAAGAATAATAAGAAGTGTGTTATAATAAGGAATTTTTCTGATTATTATTATTATTATTATTATTATTATTATTATTATTATTATTGTTTTTGTTGTTGTATCTGCTGTTTCTTTTTCGATTTATTTATTTATTTATTTTTTCATTTTGTATATTCGTTGTCGTAAAATAACTGTTTCATCTTCTTTTTCTTCCTCCTTTGTGTTATTTCGTTGTAAAATATTACCGACGAAAAATAATTCGTTCTCTCACGTTCGCTCTGGAAGAAGAGAAGAAAAAATAATATATACCTTACTCTGGATTTAAATTGCATGCAACGGAGAAGTTACTTTTTTTTTCCTTTTTTCTTTCCTCTGTTTTGCAATTTTCGAGAAACCGCAAGAGGCAATCGTGAATCTGTGAGTGCAGCAGCAGCAGCAGTGAAGGAGAAGGAAGAGGAAGAATGCAGGAAAATAACAACGGATTGTCGGCCACATAAATATAAGTGAAGCGAAGGACATAGGAAAAGAGAGAGAGAGAGAGAGATACAAACATAAACTGACACACGAAAGAAAGGAGAAGAAAAGGAAACAAAAATCTGGTAGACATAAATTTTCAACACATAAAAAAACAAAAAAGAAATAGAAAGAAAGAAAAAGAGCAAAAAGAAAGGAACTGAAGAGATAATATACATAACTTCTCACACCAACATGCAATACAAAAAAGTAGAAAGAAAAAAAACAAATGAAAAATTA
>JAPQNM010000005.1:20057250-20114750 GCA_029783475.1 Metacarcinus magister | reverse complement strand
AACGAAGACTTACACTTACACTTACTTGATTAGCGTCTGGCCTATAATTTTGACGTTTTCTTTGGCCATTCCACAAAGAGGATGGAAGTATCGGGTACTAAGTTAATTATGTAAACACTAGTCCTCCCTCCCTCCCTCTCTTTCTCTGCCCTCACCACTTCCCTCACCGTCCTTCTTTGTAACTTTCAAGGTTGTAGAGTCCGCAGAAACGTGGAACCTGGTTATTAGGTCGTAGTATAGATTCATTTAGATATACATATTCTGAATAAAGTTAATTTTTATGAAATTCTATCGCCACTCTTTATCTCGGCTAGACCCTGTGTGTGTGTGTGTGTGTGTGTGTGTGTGTGTGTGTGTGTGTGTTGAGAATTATTATTTATTCTTTTTTGTGCCATGTTTTTGAGGTATTACTTTTGCCTGTTACTTGTTTGATATTTGGTTATTTTCGTGTTAATATCAAACACACACACACACACACACACACACACACACACACACACACACACACACACACACACACACACACACACTGCATCATCATTACACTGTCTCACTCCCTTCTCTTTCTCCCTCAGGTTCCAAGATCTACACTTTGAAAGGCAGCGATCCTGACGGCGACTCTCTGACCTTCGGCGTGAGGGGGGTGGAAGGGCGCGACCTGCTCAGGATTGAACAAAACGGCGCCACAGAAGCTAACGTGTTCCTGAGAAAAGCCCTGGATAGAGAGGTAAGTGACGAGGGATGGAAGGAAGGGGGAGGATGATAAATGGGTGGAGATAAAGATGGTGGGAATGACTGGAGGAAAGGAGGGTGAATATGAAGAAATTATGGGTATAGCATAAGACTCTTTATGGAAAGACACAGGAGACAGAATGGTTTGAATGTAAAGTAACATTTCTATGAGTAGTGATGAGGTAGAGGAACAAGAACCATGCAGTGAGCGAGCCAAACGTAGACTGATGGAAGGCTTATTAGTATGGAGGAACACGCTCGGTATAAAGAGGAAGTAGCAGGTATGTGGAGAGAATTTGAACTGATGTGTATATGTATGTGTGTGTGTGTGTCTGACAGATCAAGGATGAGTACACGGTGGTGCTTACCCTGACGGATCACAAGCTAGGCGACGGTCAGTTCATCACCCAGTCAATGCTGCTGCTCATCGAGGACATCAACGACAACGAGCCCATCTTCCGCCCCTACGAGTCCTCGGTGCTGGTGGAGGAGAATGCGCCGCCCCGGGTACTGACCACGCTACTCGCCACTGACCAGGATGAAGGACCCTTTGGCCAGGTGAGAGTACTGATGATGATGATGATGATGATAATGATAGTAATGATAATGATAGTAATGAACAAACCATCTAGCACTATCATAACAGATGTAGAAATTAAAATAGATAATTCCAATAGTTTTTTTCTTTCTCTATATCACAAACCGTTGGCGCCAGTAGGCTTTTTTTTTTATGGAGGCAAAGATGGACGTGCCTTATTATTATTATTATTTGGCGTGGTACTAACAGGAAGCATAAATTTAGGATAAGTTCACCAATCTGCTTTTTACCACTGTGTTCATCTCTCTCTTTTTTACCTTTGAGTACGGTGGTGAAAGACTCTGTACCCAGCGGACTTACCTTGCCCACATTTCCCAGGTAGCACCCATTAAGTGGCCAACCTGCAAAGTAAGGTGAACGGCAAGTTAAATTGTAGTCTTCCTCGACCTGGCCTTCAGCCGCGGCCTGCAAATCAGTGTTAATTAAGTGCGTTCACTACAGCACTTTAGGGAGAATGAGTTCTATGTATTCGTAGATGTACAAATAGTAAAACAACTCAACTAGAACTAGATGAATCGTATACACTGCCTATTGCCATAAAGTGTAGCTGATGGTAGACAGTTTTATTTTATTTTTTATCATTCTTTTATTTTAGTGTGTGTGTGTGTGTGTGTGTGTGTGTGTGTGTGTGTGTGTGTGTGTGTGTGTGTGTGTGTGTGTGTGTGTCAGAAGCCACGGTCCAATCACAGCCCGTGTCCGCTAGGGTGACTGCTGCTCCTTGCACCATTTTCCTTTATTCTTCCGAGATAACAAGTTCGTCACATCCACCACCCGTAAAGACTTGTAATTCTCCCGGGACCAAGCACGCTTACGTCACTAGTAATGGGCGGGTGTTTGCCTGCATGGTGATGAGCAAGATCCAGATATAGTTTAATCAATGAATATATATGCTTCTCTTAATGAATCCTGATTGATTGAATGAATAGTCACCTTTGAGAAATGAAGAAAAATAAACTCAAACCATACGTGTCCAAACCAGCTGAATGAAATTTGTAATCATAAAGAACACTCCCAGTTTCAGGAGCAGAAAAAAAAGTCGTAACACTCTTTACTGTAACCAGTGCATGAGTTTAATAATAGAACTGAAACAATGATAGAACAAGTGCTTTCATCATATCCTGGAGTGGGAAGTGTGTGTGTGTGTGTGTGTGTGTGTGTGTGTGTGTGTGTGTGTGTGTGTGTGTGTTTGTCTTTGTGTGTGTGTGTGTGTGTGTGTTTGTTTGCGTCACGTGTGAGTACCAAGACAAGACAACGCTAATAGGAAAAAATAAGTCTCCTCTTTGTTTAAATTATTTCCACATCATTACAAATTAATTCAAATGTTCTCTTCCATGTAGTGCCCGGGTGTGTTAGACTAGTGAGACGTGGCTCAGCACCTCAGCACCGAACAAGCTGCCCTCATTAATCTGTTTACTTCCCCCTCCTCCCGCAGGTCATCTACAGGCTGGAGGCGGACACGGAAAGTGATTTGGAGAAGTTTACTGTGAACACCGTCGACGGGAAGGGTGTGTTGAGGTTAAACGGAGACCTGGATTATGAGAGGAAATCCCTTTATCAGCTCAGGGTAAGTCTCCCCCTCCCTCCCTTCCATCACTCCCTGTCCCTCCTTACCCTCCCCCTTCCTCCATTCTCACAATTCATTCCAATCCACTTTGTCCTTCTTCATTTATCTTTATCAGACTTATAACTGCTTCATATTCGTCTTATTTTTCCTTTCTCAGTATTACTCTCCTTTCCTCTCCTTTACGTCTTATTCCCTCCCGTTGTTTTGATCTTTTTCCATACCCTCCCACCTTCGTCTCCTCTGTCCCCCCTCACCTCCCTCGTCTTTTTCCCTCCTTTCTGTACCCCATCACACGTTCACGTCCACCTTGCCGACGCGTGGACTGTTGCCACGCTCACACCTCCTCTTATCTGTCCTGTGAGGTCGTAGTGGGTTTTTAACTTGTGTTTCGTCACGGGCGGCTGACTGACGCTACTAAACCTTTGCCTCACCTGGGGAATAAGAGGCTTGTCCCAGCAACATTTTAAATACATTAATGGTTTTCCTTGTATTAGATTTTAGGAAATTTATATTAAAAAATAATACAGATGATCCCTCTTATGATTATTTTATCGTGTTTTTTATATTTAATTTAGTTTTATGTGGGTCTTATCACCGGTAAGATAGACCTTCCCTCGTTGCTATCTCGTTTCCGCGCCGCTAGAGGACTCTCACATGTCACCACTTTAACAACGGTAACCAGTTAGTCACTTGTTATCGTCCCTCGTCAGCGATTGTCATAACAAGAACTAAATCATTAAGTTGTTTTAGTGTTTTTATTTTTTTTTATTTTTCACGCTCCTCTTTTTCAGTTTAAATTGACGTTGAAGTAAGTTCGATGCTATGAGGAGGTAGTGTATTAAGAATGTGTAATATCCTGCCACTGATAACGATGACTATGGTTCTATGTACTCTTTATTTCGTATTAAAGACAGGTGTTAATTTCGTACGTGTATCTACTTTTTATGGATTCAGGATAGATTCACTGGCACGATCCGGTAAATAGTTAAAAAGGAAAAAAAAACTAATCTATTTGCAATTTTCTTTGGTGATTTGACTGTTATGGTCTCGGGTATAAATGTTTCTATTATATACAATGATTATAAGGGTAACGAATCCAAGTCTTTGTTACAGGAGCAAAAAAAAAGCCATTAATATATATCATTAATATATTATCTTTTTTCACATCTCACAAACCCGAAAGTGATATATATCATCTAACTCCCAGCGCAATAAGATACCGGATCGTACTTCTTTTGTCCCTATTAATCAGTTCTTTAGGTGCCCACGGGTGGCGCTGCCTCTATATGGAGTAAGCTCTATTAGGGAGCGTTAAATAAACCAGTTCATGGAAAAGGTGTCTGGCTGTTGCGGTCTTCAATTAGTTTTCAGTCTCTGCCTCCCTCTCCCTCTCCCTCTCCCTCTCCCTCTCCCTTTTCGCACCGTGTGGTCAGCAGGTCCTCGCAGCCTGCAGCCAGAGGGGGAAGTTTGCACCCTGACCACAACCATAAAAAGTTAAAATTGTTGTGCCTCGTTATTTGAGAAGTTGTTGAGGTTTACTTGCCCACCATCCTGCCCTTTATCTCTCTGCCATCATTTTCTGCATAGTCTTCCTCCTCCTCCTCCTCCTCCTCCTCCTCCTTTGTGTGCAACCCTCTTGTCCATATTAGCAACAAGGATCGTAAAATAAAATACAGAAGTTCATTCCACTGAACATAATTTCAATAATGGACTTCCTTATTTAAATCGAGGGGTGTTTCTTTTTTTCTCACCACGTCATTTTTTTTTCTTCTTCCCCCTCTTTATTTCTCTCTTGACTCAGTTAAGTGAAGGGTCGGAAGCACATTGCCCTCCACCACACACTCGAGAACACTTGATATTCTAAGGTGTTGACGCTGGTGGAGAGTCGAGAGTGTGAGGGGGATGAAGAGGGATGCATAACCGTGTCACTAAGATAGATGAGGGATGAGATGTGACTATACAAGAGGGGAGGATCACTGTATGAGGAGGAAGGGAAACTGAACAAGAGGGGATAATGAGGGTATAAGGCAGTAATGACCAAGAGAAAGGGTGACTAACTGTAGGTGGCTGAAGGAGGAGTGAGTGAGGGTAGTTAAGGGAGGGATGAGGGTGAGGTATTGCCTGTAGGAGCACCGTAGGGTAACACATCACTGGTTCATCCCTACAGGTGCTGGCGGTGGACCGGGCCATCAGTGGGCGGGTCAACACGGCGACGGCAGCTCTGGTGGTGCGGGTGGGTGACGTGGAGGACCAGCCGCCGCAGTTCATCCAAGCCCCGCCCGTCACCCGCATACCCGAGGACATCCCCGTCAACTCTGGGGTGCTGGAGGGTGAGTGTCCTTCTATAATCATCATCATCATCGTCATTATTTAAGATAACCAAAATATTTATCTTCCTGAAAATTTCTACGTCTATTTTTTCTTATCATAGACAACTCTTGATGCACCTTATTGATATGTTAACCCTTTCTCCCTCCCTCCTCCCTCCTTCCCTCCCTTTCCTCCCATCCCTCCCTTCCTCCTTCCCCCCATTGCTGTCTGGCGGGTGTGGTGGAGCAGTGAAGGCCGTGGACGGTGACCGGGGAGTGAACAACCGCATCACCTACTCCGTGTTAGAAGGGGACAAGGGCCTCTTCCAGCTGGACCCCAACTCCGGCGTGTTGTACGTTAGGAGACCACTCGACAGGGAGAGTCCGCTGTCTAACAATGGGGCGTTCATCATCAAAATACAGGTGAGGGCCAAACTATACTACACAGGTGAACGAACGGAAGACAAAAAAAAGAAGAGTTTATCAAAGCCTCGTCTTATTTGTATTGTTATTGTCATTTAGTTTGAAAGATGATTGAAGAAGACTATAATTATGACGCTCTTTTTGTTTATGTGTACATTTTAACCTTTTTATCTTTCTCTTCCTCGTGTGTGTTTGTGCCCGTGTGTGTGTGTGTGTGTGTGTGTGTGTGTCAGGCGGAGGAGGACAGTAAGGTGATATCCCCGCCGCCCACCATGACGACGGAGGTGACGGTGCTGCTGGAGGACGTGAACGACGAGACGCCCACCTTCAAGGCTGCTCACTACGTCGGGGAGATCTCAGAAGGCTCGCAGTACAACAGTCCGGTCAACTTGCTGGGTGACGCCATTCCGGAGGTGTACGACCACGACCAGGTGTGTCTTCCCCCCCCCCTCTCTCTCTCTCTCTCTCTCTCTCTCTCTCTCTCTCTCTCTCTCTCTCTCTCTCTCTCTCTCTCTCTCTCTCTCTCTCTCTCTCTCTCTCTCTCTCTCTCTTTTACTACTACTACTACTACTACTACTACTACTACTACTACTACTACTACTACTACTACTATTACAACGACAACTTATTCTACTACGTACACTACTACTTTTTTATTTTTCTTCTTATTTTTTCTTCTTTATTGAGGATGATAGAGAAAATTTACCTGCTTACTTGGTTTTTTTTTTCCGAATGTGAGTTAGTTCGTAAAAAAAAAAAGAGGATCTCAGATGGTAAGGAAATGTAGTTTAAGGTCATTTTACACAGTCGAAGGTATAGTTGAGAAGTGGTCGGTGCTGCTTTTGGACTGAGAGAAGAAGACAAAAACTATACCAATATTTTAGGGGGGAATGACTGACTGGCAAAGAAAAAATGAAGTGGGAAAGTTTCAATTACCTACACGATTTATTTAAGAGAGTTACAATCCAGGTGTGTGTGCCCGCGTGCTTGTTAGATAGGTAATGTATAATAACGTACACATGGTTCTAATTTGCCTTTGACTTTTCAAGGGGCATATCTTTGTGAAGGATATGGACCAGGTAAGTCAATCTTCCATCAGTTAGCTGTTCTTCCTCCTCCTCCTCCTCCTCACCGCACCGCATCACGTGCACACAACACCTGGCTGGCCCTTTAGCCGTGTTTTCTCCTTCCTAGTTACTCAGTATTCGCTTCGGTGTGTTGTGCCCATAAGCAGTTTCGCTTCGATTTTGTTTTCCTAGTTAGTGATACTTCAATGTGGTTCGTTAGCGGCTTACGTGAAAGGGAAGGTGTGGTCACTGAGGTGTTGAGGTGGAAGGAGGGACTGTGTGTGGTGGTGTGTTGGTGGTTATGAGATTGGTGATGATGGTTATGCTGATGGGGGAAAAAAGTGGTGTTAACGGTGAGGTAAGGTGGTGATGATGGATGGTGTTGTGATGAATGGTGGCTGGTAACATTGACGGGACAAGGCAATTAGAAACATAACTGGAATATATATTGATTTATGTATTTATATTACTCGTTTGTTATATTCATTTAATAGGTTATCACGTCTCCCAACACCCACGAGAGACACTGACGTAATTATTAGTCCTGAGCGGTGCGTTAAGATCAATGGGAAGGTGCTATAGAAGTGCTGAGTGAACTACATTACTCCCTTGCGTCCCTGTGTTGGGTTCACCGCGCCAAACACACTGCAGCAACCTCCAAACTAATTAATATTACCGCTATTATGGTCTCAATAGCAATGTTTCGATCTTATACTCAACATTAGAAGTTAGTTATTACTGTCTCTATCGTCGTTTTGTGGAAATTATATTGTATTTTGTGGTTTTTGGTGTATTCACTCAACCCACTGCGCTATTTTTCTATTTTCATGTAAGTTGGGGCCTTGTATAGCAGCAGTAGTAGTGTAGAGACAGCAGCACGTCTACGGATCTGTCTTCAACATATGTGATTGTTAATGGACATGCTTAAAAGCGCCCCGAACCTCACTTCATCCTAAAGACAATAAGAACAAGACTCAGTCGCACTTATAAGCCTCCATGGAGCACGTTAGCTTACGTTACTCGTCGCTGTTGTAGTTAAAAATGCTTTGGCGTTTAAAAGATACATGTTATTTATTTTCTTGGTACTCTAACCTTATATACATTTCCATTTTATCCTCTTTTTTTCCCCAATATTATTATAGTCTAAGATTCCCAGGTGTGGAAATATTAACACATTTTCCTAATACTTTTTTAAGATCTTTTCTCCACATCCCAGTACTTAACATCCTTCTGCTGCCGCCTTTTTCAGGGTAACAACGGCACCTTCCAAATGTTCCTGGAGGGCGATGGGGGAATGTTCGATGTGACTCCTCCTGAAGGGGTTAATTTCGCCTCCTTCCTCATCCGCGTCAGGAACCCGTCACTCCTCGACTACGAAAAGGTGAAAGGTACGTTGAGTCGAGGGTAAGCCGGGCAGGAAGCAGGTTGAGGTGGTGTCAGTAAGCTCAAAGAGGAGGAGCCTTCTGGAGCTCTGTAGTGAAGGACCTTATTTCTTTTCTTTTCTATGTTTATTATAGTATTGCAAGTTGTTCAAGGGGTCTAGAGGGGAAAATATCACTTTGTGTGGTTATTAACTATTTGAATAGGACTATTAAGGGTCATCAAGGTGATTAAGTCTTATTCAAAGATATATGCATCAATTTTTTTTTTTATTCAACACCTAACACTTTTGATGTGTGTTGTTCTTAACTTTGAAATAAATTGATACTGAAAAAAAGGCATTGGCTCCTACTACTACTACTATTGATGATGATAATGATAGTAATAATGATACTAATGATAATAATAATAATAATGATACCAACACCACCTTTAACTTATCTATAATTACCTATGTATCATATCTCCCTTTGTGTTGCAGTGGTGAACTTCACAGTGGTGGCGAAGGAGACGGTGGCCGACCAGCCCAAGTCCTCCTCAGCGCTAGTCACAGTCTACATCCGTGACACCAACGATAACTTTCCAATTTTCGGCGAAGACTCTTATGAGGTGGGTCTGGGTTTTCCTCCTCCGCTCCCTCACTCACTGGAAAATCTATTGCATCATGGTTTATCTTTTGACACATTGAGATTTATGTATTTCTTAGATTTATCGGCTTGCAAACAAGATTAAAAAGAAGGAAAATTCGTTAGATTATCTAGCTAGCGTTATGTCACCTTTCCTTTGTTCTCAGTTTCACCATTTTATTATGTTTCCTAAAGCTTCAACTTTTGTCTTAATTCCACTCTAGGAAACATTAGGGCCACTTCCGGTCATATCAGTGAATATCGCTTTGTTTTTCTGAAGTAGTTTTTGTTTTCCTTCTAGTTATCCAGATTCCTCTTATTTTTATTTAACTTTTTTTTCCCTCTTTATATTGCCTTAAGATTTTCAGGACCGTAAGTTATATGTAGGTACAGTTTTTCCCCCTCTTAAATATTATGCCTTTACATGTACTGGACTCATAACACGCATCAATTCTTTAACATCAATAAACATAAATAATAACTTGACACACATCACACCTTAACGAGACCCTCAACTCCTGCTGCACCCTCTCACCTGTTCTGTGTGGATGTGCCAACAGGTGTTCATCCCCGAGGACGCGCAGGTGAAGACGACAGTGGCCAGGATTCAGGCACGGGACCCTGACAGCGGTAACTTCGGCACCGAGGGCATTAGATACACCGACCTGCGAGGATCTCTAGCCGACAAGTAAGTTAGGAGTATAATTTTTAAGACAACACTGAGGTAAGGCTGATCAAACACCCTTATACCTATGCAAAGTCTCCTGGTGAACTGTTGATTTATGGGAGAAAGTTTAACGTGACAATAATCGGTGATGTTTTGTTCAGATGGAAATTATTAGTAATGTAGGAAAGATGTTTGGAATTAAATTGTCCGCCATCTCGTTATCTTTTCCCCCGAAGCAAAGTTATAGAGCCTCGGTTCATGACTTTTCGGTTGAGCCTGGCGTAGAGGGAAGTAAAGAGGCGTCTTGGTTTGTGTTCAGTGTTGCCTAGAATGTTGTGCTGCTGCTGCTGCTGCTGCTGCTGCTTTTTCCCTGTGGGGCTACTACTTTAGTTTCATGATTCCTATATCCTGACCCCCTACTGCCTCATCCCTCCCTCCCTCCTTCCTTCCTTCCTTCCTTCCTTCCTTCCTTCCTTCCTTCCTTCCTTCCTTCCTTCCTTCCTTCCTTCCTTCCTTCCTTCCTTCCTTCCTTCCACTCAGTGTACATCTAGTGGCCTGTAAGTGTGATATGAGATACTATTATATTGTATCACACACGCACACATATTCAGTTTTTAAATCATGTTGTCATCCTCATTATGTACCTAACTTATTATTTCTCCCCACCTCACCCTCCCCCGCCCCACAGGCTGGAGATGGACCCTGAGACGGGCATCATCACCCTGAAGGAGTCCGGGGCGCTGGACCGGGAGACTCTGGCTATACACTACCTCACCGCCGAGGCCAGAGATGATCTAGGGAACGGCAACAGGTGAGTCCTGATCAGGGGATGGAAAGGTGTCGTATGAGTGGATGTTTTTTCTTACATTTTGTTTCACCTTTATTGTCTTTTTTTTTATGTGTTAGGAGACTGATTCAGGGTTCTGTAAAAAAGAGAAAAAAGCATTGAAAGAAATCACTCAGTTACTGGTAAATAAAGCTGTTAGAATATTGTTGTTTGCTAGAAGAAAAAATGAAGTATGATTGAATTTCACGATATTCTTCATTTATAACCTATGAAACCCCGCTAAAAACTTACTACATAATTACTGGCAACTGTGGCGTCAGCGGTGATTGAACTGTTGTAGATGTTAGACTGGTGATTCAGGAATTAGAGGGAAAAGAACCTTAACTTATATACTTTTACGTGGTTATGTGTGTTTATATGAGAATCTGAATGCCGTAACAAATTCATTGGGATCCTCGCCTGCCAGGAACACGGTGGTGATAAAGATAATGGTGGAGGACGTCAACGACCATCCGCCTGTGTTCCTTCAGCCCCGCTACGAGGCGCGCATCCACGAGAACGCCGCCAACTTCCCGGAGCCGCTGGTCATCACTGCCAGGGATAACGACCTCAACGGTAGGTGGTGATGGTGCTTGAGGTCGTGGCCTCCGTTACGCCTTCTCTAGTATTGCTTCTAAAAGTGCTGGCCAGGTTGTAAATTGTGACCTTTAATAACTGGTGACCCAATGCAATTATTTTCTTGAAGTCGTATGTATTGATTAATTTATTTTTATAAAGAGTCAATTAAACAAATTTAGTAATATATAATTACAAACATTATTTATTGGAAAACCAAAGAAATAGGAAGTTTCTATTCACACTCGCTTCAGTATGACCACAATTATTCATGAGGTTTATTGTGTAATTGCAACTAATTTTTCATTATTTTTGTCTTATCTTTCTTTCTTTGAGGCTACAGTGTTACCTTCAAGAACATCTCTCTAACCCTCATGAGCTTGGGAACCACAGTATCAATTATCAAATCACTGCCTCATCACATTGTTCTCAAGCTGATCTCGAACACACTCAACCAGGTGTTCTGTCAAATTAGTACTTAACTACCTGTGACACCCGTTCCTTGTACTTGTACCCACAGGCACCAGGAACCACGAGGTGCGCTACACCCTGATAGGGGGTGATCCTGGTAGGAACTTCACAGTCGACCCTCAAAGTGGCCTCATCACACCTGTCACGCCGCTGGACTTCGAGGCCATCCCGCAGGAGGGCGACTTGAGATCCTTCAATCTGACCATCAAGGTACGCAATTCTACCTGGGTATTCTGGTTTCATTTGCCTAGATATACACGTGTTGCAGGTGTATTGAGTGTTGCAGGTGTATCGAGTTGCCTAATACTTATGGTTTTGTGATGTCTTAGGCGTACGACCTGGGTGAACCACCCTTGAGCAGCGAGGCGGCCGTGGTGGTGTTTGTGGTGGACCAGAATGACCACGCCCCGGAGTTCGACAGTCCCTTGTACCGTGTGGTGATCCCAGAAGACATACCGGCCGGCACATCCGTCACTCAGGTGAGTACTGTCTATCCTATGTGGTTAAGGGAACGTTGTATTTTGTTATTTTTTGTTTGTACTTTTTGTTGCATTTCGCTGGTATGTTACGGATGAACAGAATCGATTTTATATTTAAAAATTTTCATATACATTGTACAGCCTTACTATGAAAACAAAGACCGTGAATGACTGACGTAAATACTTAGGCGAAGAAGTGTATGATACCTGCGAGGGTCGTAATGCGCCAGCATGACTACGTAAATGTTTTTTCTCTCTATCTCTCATTTTTTTTCTTATTTTGTTCTAATCTTTCGTCATATTAACACCTGGGCTCTTTGTGGAACGCCCATAACGCTGTTCTTTCCCCTGTGAAGAGAACAATGAGTAAGCATATCAACCAGGTAAATAATGGAACAGCCAGGTGATAAGTCTGTCTGTACTTACTGGTACATGTTATCATTGCTTCTCTGTGTTTGTGGCTGCAGGCAGGATACAGTTTATGCAGATATAGTATTAATTTTTCCTTAGTATCTTCCTTCGATGCCCACTCTGCTCCTTATACTAGCAGGAAACTCACATCTGAACGTTTTAAATAGCTTCTGTGTCAAAAGCTAGGGCATCGATTACAGCGTAGCGACGACGGGACTAAGAATACGGCCCTTAGGAAGACAGGCTATGGAGGTAGGGAAGCATGACTGTGATCTGAGTACGATTTGATAACAAGATCGGCGAGTGTGTTAGGTGGTAAAATGATAGTTCGCGGCCGTGAGGAGGGACGAGTGGGTGGGAGCAGACCCAACCTATCGTGCTATCTTTATTCTATCAAGATAACGCCTCATCCACCCTCGCCAATTTCACCATCACCTTCACTCTTGTCCTTGCCACCCGCACTCCCCTTTCCCTTGCGCCACCACCACTTTCTCCCCCCCCCCTCCCCCGTCAAAACGGATGCGACTGTACTGAGCTTAACCTCATATATATATATATATATATATATATATATATATATATATATATATATATATATATATATACACACACACACACACAAACATTTCTTTAAAGATATAGCGACAAAGCTCTCCGTCCTCCCCTCCCCTCCCTCAGCCTCAGCCGCCGCCTTATCGCCTGCGCTTGACAAGGGAACTCCCCGCCAGGGCGGCGCCCCTCCAAGGCCACCGTCTGTCACCCCTCCTTTATCCCCTGACCGATTACCAAGGGTGGTGTGTATATGTGATAGTAATAATTACACTAATAATGATAATAATAATAATAGTTAGAATGATAATGATAATAATAATAATATTAATAATAATATACTGTGTGTGTGTGTGTGTGTGTGTGTGTGTGTGTGTGTGTGTGTGTGTGTGTGTGTGTGTGTGTGTGTGTGTGTGTGAAATCTTGCAATGCATATAAAACTTACTAGATCACTGGGGTGGTTTTGATATATTGAGGCGCCTTTGTGTTATCGAGGAGCCTGCAGGGAGTGGGGAGGAGTGGCAGGGTGACTCAGGCGGGAAGCGAGACTTGGAGGCGTGGCAGCTGAGTGTTAAAGACCTACAGTTATGGTTACCAAGATAAAACACAAACGTGTCAACGTTGTCTGTCTCCTCACTGCTGCTGGCTTCTAAAATTGATATCGCTGTTATCTTCATGGCTTGCATTGCTGATGTGATAAGTGTTATCTCTGCCGGATGTGGCTGTATAAGTTAGATTGAAGCGATAGTATGTTGGGCCATCGAGTGGCCTTAGGACCTCGCCCTCACTGCTGTTAGGGAAGCCGCGTGGCGTCCATGTGTCTCGAGAAGTGCTCGCTAGTAGTAGGAAACAGCGCGGCAGCGATGGAAGAGGACGAGACTCATCTGGCAAAGCAGGAAGAGTTCAAAATAAGATATTATAAGGCAGTGGAGTGGTCAACGAAAATACTACTGAAGGAGCTTGGCTCAATGGTGCGGGACACCTTCAAGGTCCTGGGCTTCCCTTCACCACAGGATTATTGCCAAAGAAAACTTGGATGGAGCCACTCAGAGACAGAGACTTTTTTAAGTCATAGAGAAATTGAATATCTAACGGACAGTGATGCTAACACAGAATACAAACTCTTAACAAAAGTGTGGAAGGAAGTGGGCAACAGCGTGGTACAAAAGGTTGAGGCCCAGAAGCTGTTGCTGCAGAAAGCCATCTATGACCCGCCTGTCAGCCTCAACGAAGAGCTCCTCCACCAGCAAATAAAGAACTTGTTAAGTCAGGAGCATGACTTGACTAAGACCGTTCGGAAAGCCTGCCATACGTTGCTAGAGGAGGAGCTGCAGTCTCTTCTTATGCCGAGGAAAAGAGTAACTGCATCATTTAAGAAGATCGTGCATTTAGATGAATACTTGTGTTTCTTATCCCTAAAAATAGCCGTTGATTATATACGTTTGATATGCGAAGAGATTAGTTTCATGAGTGACCAATCTGTCTCTGAATACACCGCTCCAGACTTTGCTTCTTTATACCAGGAAGTCAGTTCTTACAGAGATCAGAGTAAAATTACTAAACCACTTCTCAACATAGAGAAACTGTATATCAAAATTATCCAGAGGAGTCTCCTGCTTGATATCACAGACGCATTGAACACTATCGCTACTGGAGAGATTGGTCATCATCTACTCCATAACTGGGTACAAGAACTACAGGACCTACAACGCAATTTTGAGGGCCGACTTACAGCGCTGGGCAGATCTGAGTGTTCCTCTTACAAGGCTGCTTTTGGTGCCCCATTAGTCGACGTGCACAGGTGGCTCTTGACGCGAAACAGAGAACCACTGAAAGTTAATCAAACTTCTTGGAGTCTGATGGAGCTTGCCACTGGCAGGGAAATAATGCTGCAGCATCTCATAAAGGACAACCATGAAGCTCGAGTGGTGATCGTGTACGGGCCGGCGGGTTCTGGGAAGACTTGGCTTTGTCACCATTTACAAGAAGAATGGTGTTCTGGCCACTCATCGCTTCAATTCACAAGGGATCTGCAGCTTGTTGTCTTATTGAAAGAGGAAAATATACGAGATAAGTCATTCAGTTATCATCTTAAAAACGTGATGCACCCAAAAGTCTTTGCAGAGATCCCTGACTCTCGAGTGATTAAGTCACTGTGTCCATTCAGAGTTTGCTTCCTGATGGATGCCTCAGCAGGATGTAAACCTGAATTCACCTCGGCAGTTAGTGAGGTGATGCGTCATCTTGGCCGCAACATCGCCATCATCACTACCCGCCCCGAGGCAAGGAGGGACGTCCGCTCTGCCACGACAAACTTCCAAACTGATGAGGTGTATTTACAGCCGCTCGGTGACAGTCAGTGTAAAGATTTGTGCCTTGATTATTTGAAAATTTTGAATGCTGCCGGAGATGAAACTGCAAGGCCCAGGAGAGGAGGGTTGGATTCCAGTGTTCATAACGGTATCCTGAAAAGCAGCTCCGAGGGAGCGTGCGTGTTTCAATATCCCAACATGGCCGTAGAGAAGTTCTTACAAACATTAGGATCAGAGGAGAGGAAGGATCTCTTTTACCCTCTGCCGCTAGCTTACTTACTGTGGCTGTGGCGGCAGAATCCCAAGCACCTCACTAAGGTAACCACTGTCTCAAAACTCTTTATCAAGGTTATCAATGTCTGCCAGCTAATGTGTGCAAACACCCAGAAGATTCGTTCTCCGACAGCAAAGGTGAAGGAAACAAACGGAAAAGAAGCAGTGAGAAAGTTAGCTACTTGGGCGTCGGATGTGTTCACTAGCAAGACATTTCCTGTAACATCATCATGGAAAAAAGAAGATTTGATGGAGTTCATGGAACTTCGCAATAGTCTCTACCCGTTCCTGGGATACTTTATAGACCATCAAACCATAACAAAGTGGCACTTCCTCCATCCTTTTTTGGTCGAGGTTCTCTGGGCATGGGACACGCACAGGAAAAACGCAGACCGGTTCTGGAGAGGAAAGATTATCCCTCATTGGAACCAAACTGAAAATTCTGGGAGTAAAGGAAGTAAGTACATTACTGTGACTCGACTCCTTAGCGGCTTTCTTTGCAGCGAGAAAGACAGAGCTATTCAGGGGAGCTCCATCGTGCAGTTATACAAGTGTACGGGCGTGGTCGACAATGATTTTCCTACTTGGGCTTCGTTGCTGCGTGAAGGAGCTTGGGTAATGCCACTGAAAAAAGCTGTTAGAAATGTAATGAAATCCTGGAAATCTTCGTGGAAGGTGCGTCATGCAAGCCCTTTAGAAGTGGAGGCCGTGGTGCAGCTGGTGACCAATTGTGTGTATCGCCCCCGTGAGGTGATCATAGAGACTAAGGCTCCGGAGGAAGTAATCCATATGTTGGCTAATCAGTCTTCTATTGATGTGAGAATATTGCAAGTTGTCCAGGAATCACAGCCTCGAGACTCCCTGCTGTACGATCTTAAAGATGCTGGGAACGTCATTGAGTTCGAGGGTTATGTAGGGGAGAAAGGAGCTTCTGTCCTGGCTCGCATGCCACGCCTCCGTATCCTAGACATTCACCTAACCTCCTTGGCGGCAGTCATAGCGTTTAGCGTAAGCGTGGCAAAACTCTCGGCTCTGTGTGACCTCCATCTGCACCTGGATATTGATAAGAGCAAACCAGTTAAGAAGATACCTGATGTAACGGTTCCTCGTCGCGTCAACGTCTACCTGAATCTCTACAGCATTAAGGACAACAATTGCAAGTGGGCCGTTGAGGTTGCCATGAAGGTTAAATGTTGTAGAATGGATGTGTACCTCAAAAAATCCAGCCTCTCCCCAGACAAACTTCATTATATCAAATACAAACTTAACCCGACGCATGTGCATTTCTCTAAGTAAATAATCACACACCCGCTCTCACCCTATCACACACCTTGATTGTACATTCATTTAAAAAAATCATCAAAAACACTGATACCACAACCACCACCTCTTAAGAAGTCGCCGCCAGAGATATACTGCCACCGATTACAAACCGATTACTCACCTACAAGCCGCCGTCGTAAGTGATTAAGTAAGACACTGATAACGATACAAGAGCCTCCAGTCATGTACAAGTCACTATACCACCATATCGGTCAACGTCGCTGCTCTGCTTGAGTCTACTAAGGAAATGGTGAAGAGAAAGACCTGAAGACTACTTGAAGACCATCTCCACCCAGGGTTCCTCTCACACATCCATGCCGCCTCCCGCTACTTTCCGCCTCCTTCGCCCTCTCCCCCCACGTGACTCACTCGGCTTAGGAACACTCACGTCGCCTTATCGCAGGTAATGCAGTACTCCGCTCCTTTTCGTCCTTTTTTTTTTGTTTATTCAATGATTTGTTCATGTTTTATTCATTTACTTATTCGTAGAGAGAGAGAGAGAGAGAGAGAGAGAGAGAGAGAGAGAGAGAGAGAGAGAGAGAGAGAGAGAGAGAGAGAGAGAGAGAGAGAGAGAGAGAGAGAGAGAGAGAGAGAGAGAGACGCTTTATCGCTCTTACAACATTAGGTATTTTCTCTCTCTCTCTCTCTCTCTCTCTCTCTCTCTCTCTCTCTCTCTCTCTCTCTCTCTCTCTCTCTCTCTCTCTCTCTCTCGCACGCGCGCACACACACACACACACACACACACACACACACACACACACACACACACACACACACACACACACACACACACACACACACACACACACACACACACACACACAGGAAAGACAGAACAGGAAACTAAAAGCATTATCGTTAGTTCATGTACAAAACCGTATTCTGTACATGCTCTCGTATTTATAATAATAATAATAATGAATGAATGAATTATTAAGTAGTGTGAAGTCTGCTGACACCCTGATGCTCCAGGTGGACAGGGACAGCGGGCTACCTACGTGTCAGTTGTAGTAAGGAAAGGAGGGACGGGCTCGCCAATGTTGGAAATTACTTTATATCATTATATTATTGTTACTTATTTTATAGCTGTGACTACCACGTCCAGCAATAGTCAGGGCAGAGACGTCAATAAGAATTAACTTTCCAGCCACTTCTTTGTTTGGGAATTCCTCGTAATCTTTCTCCAGAATGAACTCATAGTGTGTGGTGTGGTTTACCAGTTTCCTGTGATGAGTTTTCAGTAGGTTAAGTGAGCTTCTACACCAGTTTAGATTGTTCTCTCAGACTGCTTACACTGCCCTCCACTCAGTCTTATCCACTACTGTCTCGTGCTGTGTTTTAGCTGCCATGGTGCTCGCCTCACACACGCACACACTCATGGATGGATCGGAGCAGAACAGTGAAAGTGACATTAACCGTGTGAAGTATTTTCTGGCTTTTATGAAGTACAGTAGAGAATGTCTTGAAGATGCCTTTTTCTTGCTGTACACCACCTGGGGCCGTGGGAAGAGTTACGCGACGCTGCAGGAATTCTGTGTGGACTGTCTGGGCGTACAGAAGGAACAACTCTCTGACATCCTATGCCAGCCTGAAATTGTCCCCCCGCTAGGCTCGACAAGGACTAGCGGCGTGGACGGATATAAATTGGAAACCTTGAACGAGCTGAGTCGAGGCTCAAACGGTGCTTCCCACTCTCCCCTTTCACCATCCTCATCTGTCTCCCACGTGATTAGGAAGAGTTTGCTGAGAAACCCGGGCGAGTTGAATGTACAGCAGGATGTAACAGATACCGCTGGTCCACTGAGGAAGCTGTCCCTCGGTGAAGAGAAAGATCACAGAGAACAAGTCACCTTTTATATCAGTGAGGGAATGACACATAACCTTCCCGCCGAGGCTTTCAGTGCTGGCGACACGGATGTGAATCATGATGTACCGAGGCCGCAGAACGCTAACGCTGGGATACCTAAGGTGGCAAGTACCAATAGCATGTGGTCCTTGGTAAGGCGGCTATTGTTACCTAAACCTGCCTTGGGAAAAAAGACTCATGATTCTGATGTTACGTTGGAACGAGAAAATGTCGTCCATACGGCACAGTCACTGCCATATCCACCATCATCACTGCCACCATCACCACCATCGTCTCAAACACCAATTAGAAAAATATCGGTGCATGAAGTGCAGACACATCCTCGAATGGGTGATGAAGATTTAAAGTCCTTGAAAGAAGACGATTCACAGAACATAATCAATATGATTCAAGAAACCAAATATAAACTCAAATCTGCCTTTTTCCTCCACGGAAACGGCCAGCAGAGCTGCTTTCTAAATGTTGAGCCGGACCCCAGCCAGATGTCATTATCAGTACTGATCACCTTACTAACGAAGGTTTTCCCAGAGATCACACCCACAATCCATCACTTAGTTGTTAGACTTCAGCGCCTTGTCTACGCCGTCTGCTACCAAGACCTTGTGTTCGATGATCATCAACTCAAATTCAGACTGCAAAACCTAAGTGTGGTTATTTCAAAACTAATCGGTGTTGTTGTCAGTAGTTGCACAGCCGTAACTACGAAGTTTGTCGCGGAGGTTTCCACTAAGTTACGGATAGCCAAACAGCGAATGAGATGTGCACAAGGGGAATACAACGACTACCTCGAATGTGTTGAAAAGACTCGCGAAGAACTTCAAGTCGTCCAGAAGGAGCTGAAAGAGGCCCAGGAAAGGAATTCAGTAGTTCTTCTGGCTTATTCTCGCTCTTGTAGCCAAGAATCAGATGACACACGCCAAAGGGAGGCCCAGGGAGGCACGTGTATTGATGATGACGTGATCGGCCGGATGGATTCGGGCAACTTATCATTATCTGAGGTGGAGAGACGGGAACCCCAGACTCAGAACGACGACGGCGATGACGAGTGTTATAGTGACAGTCTGTTAGTCAGTGTCATGAGAGAAGTTGCGTTGATCGAAAAAAGACACAATAGCTTAAGACCGTTTGATAGAAGGCTGAAAATGATGGTAAGAGAGACTCATAAGTCTGTTATCCTTACTAAAAGGGAAATGAGAGAGAGGCTTAATTCAAATGTCTCTGCGGAGGAAAAGGCCATGAGCAAGGAAGAAATTTTAAGTAGTAGACGAAGGAACACAAGAGTGCTTTCTAAAGAGGTAAAAAAACTTCGTCGAAACTTAGAAAATCTTCAAAGTGATGAGAAAGCCATAATGTCCCGGATTAACAACGACCTTGAAGCCCTGAGAGAGGACGAGCTGGTGGAGGCAGCTCTGCGCGAGGGTCAACGAGGCGTGCAGCAGCTGCGGGAGGGTTCTGGGCTGCTGCTGTTCCACTCAAGGCAGGAGGCGAAAAAGTTTGCATCGCGCGCCAGAATCCCGGATTTGGGCAAGTGGGTAATGAAGCGAGTGTTTGCAACCACGCCGGTGAGGCAAGTGTACTCGAGTGTCCGAGCTGCTGACACAAGGGACAACATCAACATTACCGATTTCGTGGGGCTCGACGGACAGCAACCACCCATCATCATCTTGTCAGGGCCTAAGGGTAGCGGAAAGACCTGCATGGCTCACTACCTTCTGCAGCAGTGGGAGTCTAATGAGGAAGCTATCAAGTCCAGCATCCATGAATTCGACTTGGTGGTTTACGGCACAGTGGGTAACATTTTGTCGTCCGGCTCGTGGGTCCAGTACCTGCGGGAACACATCTTCTGCCTCACCCTCGTGGACTTACCGGAGGCGGAGATCTACGGGGCTCTCAACACCATTTCTGTGCTCTACTTGTTGGACATGGACACCACCACGCCCTCGATCACTAAGATACTGGACGATGTGTTTGGTAACTTGGGAAACAACCAAGTGGTAGTAACTACACGTCCAGACAGCGAGGGTGCCATCGCAGGGGCCGTGAAACACCATAACATCAAGTGTCAGCGAGTCAGGATGTGTCCCATGACCTTCAATGCCATTCAGGAATACTCAACAAGCGTCTTATCACTTGTCGAACAGGATGATTCGGTAATCAGCAGAATGGCAAAGCAGTTCTCGCGGTTCCTGAGTTCCATGAAGACAACAGAGGAGGTGAAGTACCCTCTCCCTGTGACATACCTCTTGTACTTGTGGCATGTCAACTCTTCCCACGCCTTTCAAGCTACCTCTGTGTCTCGCCTCGTTTCCCAGATGATCGTCGTGGCGGAGAGCTCACTGGTGGAAGCCTTAAAAATGTCTGGCAAGTATGACGGTCAGGCAGGGAGGATCAGAGCTGAACAGTGCACGAAACAGCTGTGCGAGGCCGCGTGGGAGTTGATAAGTGGACATGGGTGGCCACACGACGGACAATTCTTACTTGAGTCGAAAAATATGTCTTTGACAAACCCCTTAGAGATATCTTCTTTTAGCACGTTGATTATAGTGAAAGAATCCGCTGACGGGAGACCGCGAGCAAGTTTTCTACATCCCTGCATTGCTGAAATACTGTGTGGATTTTTCCTGACGCAGCAGCGGCTCCTACACAAAGGACCGTCCATGCTTCGGCGCCGCGAAAAGCTGGAAAAATACTGTGTACCCGAGATCAAAAGATATAAGGAGGTCCTTCCACATGCAGCAGGAGCTCTGGTATATAATGCACACAAACTTGAGGACGCCAAGGAAATAGCCACTCTCTTTTTCAGTTCCTTGAGTGACAAAAGAGACATGATAGCGTGGCATGCCCTACTCAGCGAGTGTGGTTTTCTTCCAACCATGTGTGCAGCAGTATCTTCCTTGCTGTCATGTTACAGCTGCTGGAATGTTGCCCATCACTCTCAGGAAACTAATTGTGCCCTAGCTGAATTGCTAAAGAGAGAAGCTTACCACCCACAAACTGTTGTTATTTCACAAGAAGGAAAATTCTGTTGTAACTCAGAGTGTGTCATCCGCGCCCTTGCAACCTGCTCCTCAACGTTTGTTCACCTTCGTCAGGAGTCACAGTTCTATGCCTGGGGCGAGGCTACAACCTCAGACTCTTTGATTTTGCCCTTACAACCTTCCGGAACCTTGCAGGAGTTCTGGGGTCATCTGGGAGTAGAGGGCGCCCTTGCACTTCGTCATTTTCACCAGCTAATGGAGCTTAATGTTCGAGTGTCTTCCTGTGAAGCCCTGGAGTCCCTCACGTACAGTATCGAGCGGATCGGACGCAGCCTGCGTTACCTCTACATCCGTCTAGATCTTCCTACTTCTACACCTGTGTCTGATATTGAGCCACTTAAGTTTAAAGGAAAGAATTTTTGGCTGAGGATGAAGGGTGTGGAGGACGGAAACCTGAGCTGGGTGAAGGAAATCACCGCAAAGCTCAGTGACTGGTACACGGAGGTGCTGCTGGAGAAGAGTCGCCTCTCCCCGCCTGCCCTACAGGAGCTGAAACAGAGTCTTCCTAATACACCAGTGCATATATCCTTGTAAATCTACATATCTCTTGACGTAATTGGCAGTAGCTGTGAGCATGTAAAACGATAACATTTTAGTTACTTGTCGTCGGAAGAGAAAGAAAAAATATGAAAATGAAAGGGCAGCTATGTTCCCAAAGTCAATATCGTGTTTGTGTTTTGCTGAAAAAGACGCCGTGTGATGCAGTGACACCCCTGCTGCCTTGTGCCTTGTGTACTGTGTATTATTTTCGCTCTCCTTATCACCAATCTGTCCTCACGAGGTAATAACCTCAACGTTTCTCTTGCTGGAACACTTGATCATCGCAGTAGAATGACCACCGCCCTGAGTGATTCTTCCTTGTCAGGTAATACCAAAAAATGATTATCTTTATCATGATTTATCAGTCTATGATATCAAGTACTTATGGAATGTCATTAATTTCGAAAAAAAAAAAGTATCAGCCGCTGCGCACAAGATATATTTGAATCTTGGCTGCGCATAGGATACAACACTGTTTGAAGGCATGCAAAACAATATGTAAAGAGTAAAGAGTATATTATTTAAATTACACAATACAATATCACTTAATTGATTCAGGCTTTTATTGTCAGTTAAGATTTTTTTTAAAATCTTATTTATTTTGACGAAAATAGTGTTGTTGATTCATTTAGAAAACTCTGCCACTTCAGCTGAACGCGAACACTGTGGTGCTTCAAACAAGGAAAATATTATATACTTCCTTGGCCTTAAGTAGCTTTCTCTTTTTTCTGTTCTATCGACATTAATAAACAGCATGTAAGATTAGGACAAAGGCAAATGTCTTACTTGCCCTCGCAACAATAATTAATTAAGAAATGCCGTGCACAAACAAAATATAAATTAAAATATGTTTCATGAATTCTTTTACATCGAATATATGTAATGATCTTGGTGTTATCATTAAATAAACTCACAACACCATTCCTTTCTAGGTGTTTGCCTCAGACTTGGATGGGTCAGCGTTGAACAGCAAGGTGGTGTTCAGGATCCAACATGGTGCGCAGGACAAGTTCGTGATGGAGGCTGATACGGGCGTGATATCCGTGGCCCAGGGTGCTGTGTTGGACCCAGACCGCACGGAGCCCAGGGCCACCACCTATGTGCTGGAGGTGGTGGCCTTGGATGGGGGTATAGGCGGTACACAGCTTCAGGCGAGGACGGTGGTCAACATTACCATTAGAGACGTGAACAACAAGCCACCTGTGTTAGTGGACCCAGGCACTGTCAAGTAAGTACAATGAGGCTACTTCAATGGCATATACTTACCCATCATGATAGCATTGCATGGTATACGTAGTGATATTATTAGCCCATAGTGTTTATTAAGAAGCAATGTTTACGTCCACACGTCCACCCTCAGAGTGTATGAGAACATGCACAGCGGCTTCTTCGTGCATCGGGTGGAGGCGGTGGACTTGGACGCCCAGCCCAGACTGCAGTACACCTTCGACCCTAACAATTCAGAGGCTAGGAATGAGGAAGGTGCCATCGTCAAAGTGAGATAATCCCTGAATTCTCTAGAGCGTTATGGTGAAGATGTAAAATAATACCAAATTTTACATCTTCACCATAATGGCGTTTGTTTACGTCTGCGTCTTGGGACTGCACCTCGTCCAACTCCCTACTTTTGGTCATAGAGATCATTTGATAGCTTCTATATTAACCTAACCTAACCTAACCTATATTAACCAAACCTTAACCTACATTGACAAATAACAGAACCTTGTTCAAACAAAACTAAACTTTATTTTTCGAAGAGAAGGTCTCACAGAAAACATTGAATATCTATCTCACAAATTAAGAATTTGCGACGGAAATGTAATTTAAGAAAATCTTCTCAAAATGCATCAGGTAATGCAAAAATATAACCCTGAATTCTCTAGAGCATTCTGATGAAGATGTAAAATAATACCTCATCTTCCCTTGATCTTTTATATATATATATATATATATATATATATATATATATATTATATATATATATATATATATATATATATATATCCCACCTTCCTTGCTAAAATCCATTGCTTTTGAAATGGCATCAAGTGCCTAAGTCCCCTCAGTGCCATGCCTCCACCTCCTTCTAGCAATGCCCTATGGCTGTACCACAACAATATTCATATTATTTTTTATTGCATTGTTACAGCTGTCTGAATACAACTATATGGATGCTTTTGAAATGAATGCAGTGGACGGTATTATCCGCACTGTGATGCCCCTGGACCGAGAGCAAGTGGAAATAATCCGCTTAGGACTAGTATGTGAGGACTTGGAAGCTTCCACAGAGAAGCAGACAGCCACTGCCACCCTCACCATCCTAGTGGAGGATATTAATGACAATGATCCTCAGTTTAGAAAAACATATTACCGAAGAAGTGTCGCTGAAAACTCCAAGAAAGGAACAACAGTTGCATCCATAGTGGCTGATGACATTGATAAAAACCGCACCATCACATACTCTATGCAGGTAACAATTGAGCGCTGCAGTGAAGTATTGCTGAATGATAATAAAATAATGTTACTGTACAAAGTCATTCTGCTGGTCTGATGCTAACATTTAAATTTGTTCGTATACGTAGTTTGAATTATAATAACATTTTCTATTTTCATCCATCCGTAGGGACCCAAAGAAGTGCTGTCTCTAATGCATCTAGACAGTGAAACAGGAGAAGTAGTGGTGGTGGAACGGGTGGACAGGGAACAGTTTGCATGGCTCAACTTCACTGTGCAGGCCATGGACTCTGGTGTGCCTCCTCGTACAAGTGCTGTTGATGTTGTGGTTCAGGTGAGTGCAAGTTATTACAATCATGGAAAATGTGTACTTACTTCACTGGTAATGCATCTCACGGTAAACAGGACATTTCCCTCAACTAAACTCACATTATTCTAGATCTCATGTGACACTCGTACAACCATCACATCACACACCAAAAGCATCATCATTAAAACTAGTAGAAAATTTGGTGCATTCAAATTAACTGCTGACACTAACTTGCAAGAACAGAAAAAAGCATTAGGTATACATGCTGAACAATATATATTACACAGCATGTTTCTCTACCATCAAGAACACCAGCCGAAAGAATTATAAATAATTCAAAACAGCACTAGAAGGATTAAGTAATACACCTAAACCACAAGACACAATCCACTTGGACTGTGAAAACAAAATCCCATCCATAATTTTTAAGCCGGTTCTATTTGCAAATAAGCCCATACTCTGCCTTACCTCTATTTGATGTAACTTTTCATCGTCTAGTTTTGACCGATTGAAGGTAATTTGATTTTTTTTTCTCTATTGTTTTCTTCTAGAAATTATATTACGAGTCCAGTGATGCTTCATATTTCTTATTTTTCAGGTTATAGATGAAAACGACAACAATCCTACTTTTATTGATGCACCGTCCAACCTTACCATTCGGGAAGATGCTCCACCAGGCACTGTGGTAACAACAGTCACTGCCATTGATCCTGACTCGGATGATTACGGGCTTGTTACCTACTTACTAGACAGAAGATCATCATTTGGAAAATTTGAGGTTAGTCCGTTAGACTGAATCATGCATGCTTGTCATGAAATCACTTTTTATTGTATTGTGAAAGTGATTAGATAGTGTTGTGGGAAGATGTATTATACAGATCCTTCCTTACCTAATGCTTGGTGTTCACAGATTGATCCAGACACTGGAATAATCACTGTGTCCTCTGCCTTGAACCGAGAAGAGATGAGCACCTTCAACCTGCTCATTGAAGCTTGGGACAACTACCAGTTTGGATATTCAACTCGGGAATCACGAAATGCCTTCATGCAGCTTGGGTGAGTGATAGACCTCCGTGTGTGTGTGTGTATGCTTTTTTTCTTTTCTTAGGGTTTCAGTCCTCATACATAAGCATCAAGAAAATTATTTTGTCGTGTATCATATATATAATTGCTCTTTTTTTTTATTTATTTAATTTTTTTTTTTCTTTTTCTTCTCTCTAACATGTAGATACTATAGTAGTAGAGTGTAGCCACATGGACAACCTCGTGAGTCCAATAGGACTGTTGCTGTCTGTTCTTCCTTTTGTACTCTTATAAGTTCAAATAGTGCTGGTGGTGCTGCCAGTCTTACAGTATTTAGAGTGTCTGATGTACATGAGAAAAGTGTGCAATATGTATGGAATGTATAAGTGTAAGTTGTAAAAACATTGTTGTGATGTAAATGTTTTTATTTCAGTGTGACGGTTGCTGACATCAATGATGAAGTGCCTGTGTTTGAGGAACGTGAAAGCTGCACTATGATAACTGAGTTTCACACTCCCCGAGAAACAATCACTGTTGTGCGAGCCTCTGATGGTGATGACTTAGACTCACCCAATGGCAGGATTCGCTTCTCTATTGAAGGTGGAAATGATAAAGGTGAGGATTCCTGCATTCTCTTGAAACATCATGGAGTGGTATAACAAATTTTTCTACGAGTAAGGAGATAAGCAAGAAGTTAAGGTAAAGATATTAATTTTATAAGAACTATGTTTAAGCCCCAGTAATGTTCAATTTTTTCTCCCATTAATGAATGGTTCATGTTCTATACATCACCCGTTAGCCTTACCTTTGCCAGGAACATCAGTCAGGCACTTGCATGAATAGGATATCCTTGAGAGTTTGTTCTGCAATGGCAATAGCCTGTTGAAAGCTTTCCAGGAGGGATAATGATGATGATATTGTAGTTTAATGTCCTAAAGTTTGAATGGTTTGCAAGTGTGAAAATGAAAAGTTCATATTATAGACTGCAATTTTATTTTTCAGGTCTGTTTGAGATTCGCATGATAGAACAAACTGCGGCTCAAATATTTGCTGCCAAACCTCTTGTTGGACAATATGGAAACTATTCACTGCAGATTCAAGCCCAAGACAGAGGCTTTCCACCCAACTCTGTCTTGTCTGCTGTTAATGTGTGTGTACTGGACTTCAATGACCATGCCCCAGAGTTTGTCTCTCCATCTGAAAATGTTACAATCAAAGTACCTGAGGTTTGTACATAGTATTGTAGTGTATGTATTATATTAAAAGCTGTCTATATATTTTTGTTAATCTATCTATCTATATTATAATCACATACACAATAGGCTTATTAATCTATTTCATATGACACTAAGAAAAGTTATCTTTAAACCTATTATCTATCTGATGTATGTTCCTAAGAATCTTAATAGAGATATATAAAGTTCCAGTACCGAAAGGTACTGGAACGGCTCGTGTCCTATAGGTTGTGAGTTCAATCTTGCCTCATGGCAGCTTAGTGAGAGGGATGGCATCTCGTTAACACTAGCAGAGCTATATTGTCTAGGGGCACTAGTCTGTAGGTGACGCATTTATTTATTCCAATACTCCATTAACAACAAAGTAGATGTTAAGATCTAATTTGCAGTCTGGCAGAGTTAAATTTTTCAATAGGAAATAGATCCCATTACATTGTTCATAAGGATGAAAGTGACTCTACAGTTTGAAAGATAGGGAGTTGTTTGATGTGATAGAATATGTTTTAGCAAGCATGAATCTTTCAATCATTCATCTTATGTGGATTTGGTCAAGATCACAGCTATATGAGGTATCACTATCACTTGCAATGGAAACTAATAATTTACCGGTGTTGTAGGACAAAATAAGACTTAATTAGTTTTATCAATTTTGTTTTGTTTTTGTGTATGTGTATTAGTTATTGGCTATTAACTCATAGGATATTTGTCTTGATATGTTACTGTATTACAGAATGCCACTGTTGGGAGCCTGGTGATCCAGGTGAGAGCCACAGATCAAGACATTGGCATCAACGGAGCAGTCCGCTACAGAATCCTCAAGGACGCTTTGGGGAATTGGCAGACTTTCACTATAGATCAGACCACAGGAGCTATACTGTTACAAAAACCTCTTGACAGGGAGAGACAGAAGCTTTATGAAGTGAGTTAATTCTTGTCTTTGCCTTTTCCTGATAAGATCTGTTTATTATAAATTTACCCACTAGGGTATGTAGAGGTGTAATATAAAATGTATAATAACATTGATAATGGATATACTTAAGTGCCTGATGAAGGTGCATAGTTGCACAACCTGTCTGGTTACTGTCCTGCACCTAAGGACAGTTGGGAATTATAGTTTTGACACAATATTAATCATGAGTTTCTCTTTATTCATTTGTGACCCCTCAGGGCAGGATTCCTAGCCTTTCACTCCTGCGAGGATTGCAAAGTCACAAACCCTTGGCTTACTCCCGTACCTAGTTACTGCTAGGTGAACAAGGGTTATGCGAGTTTCTAACTGTTTACATTTCCATTCCAGATAAGAGTTGAGGCATATGATCAGGGAACACCAACTCCACTTTCCAATGATCTTGATCTTGCCATCTATGTTCGAAATGTCAATGATTATGAGCCACAGTTTGTTCAAGATAGTGATGTCAAGAATTTCACAGGTAAGAGGCATTCCAGTTTAATTCCTCATTTAGTAATCAAATACAGGCAAACCATGATTTACTCAATTTATGAAATTCTAAAGTACAAATTAAATTATTTTTCTTAGTTCTGATTTAAGAATGCAGAAAACACATTTACAAAAATCCTGTCATTCCTCAAGTTTTTTCCCTGACTTGCACATTAAAAACACGTACCTGACTGCCAAGACCAGTGCATCCTCAAACTATCATTCCTTAGTTATTATTTTCATTATAATTTTATTTCCAGAACACAAATCACCAAGAGCAGAACGTTTCAAATTAATGGACACTGTTGACTTGGATGATGAGGATGAAGAAAACACAGCTCAGGTGTGCTACTTTATTGTGGGTGGAGACGTGTACGGCACCTTCAATCTGGATCGGTTCTCCCATGAACTAATGGTAAGACTGGTGGTTGTGGTGGTTCCTTGAAATAAGAATGATAGTGGATCACTTTTGTTTTAAAGATGGGTGTTATCATAATTGTGACATCCATGATAATTTGTTGACAGGAACATTACATTATATACATGATATGCCTTTGAATGTATTTTTTATGCATATGTATTTTATTAATAATTCAACTTCCTTGGACAGGCTGTGAAGGAACTAGACCGAGAAGTAGAAGACCATTACACACTTCTCGTGAAGGCCACAGAAGACTGCCTCTCTAAGCCTGACCCTGTTTCTTTCTTTGATCCAAGAGATGACACACTCCTCAAAGTAGATGTGTTTGTCAATGACATCAATGACAACCCTCCAAGGTTTACCCGGGAGGTGTTCACTGGAGGCATAACTACTGCCTCGGACTTTGGTCAGCAAGTTATGAGACTCACGGTAAGGCACCAAGGAAAACCAGATGATTAAGTTGTCACACTATGTACTGTTGATCTGTTATATTAATTAAACCAAAGCAGAATGCTGATTCGTGATTTGTAAATAATATTCTATTTCATCTGACTTGCCTGGTCATAACATACCTGCAATTTATAAAGGGATGTTTTAATGCTGGTCTTATTTTGCATATTATTAACACTAATGGATGTTGTGCATTGGTCTGAAATGTTTCCTCATAATCATTTGGGTGGGTATTTTGTTTCCAGGCTTATGATCCTGATGCTGGGGAGAACAGTCGCTTGAGGTATTACATGGATGGTCGTGTTCAGGAAACCTTATCAGAAAACTTGGATAACGTTCGCCGTTCACCCTTCCTTGTTGATCCTGTGTCTGGCATTGTGAAGCTCAACTTTGATCCACAGAAGGGAATGAAAGGATACTTTGACTTCAAGGTAAAGAATAAAAATGTTACCTTCATTATAACTGACATTCTTTTGGAAACTTTATTGTGTATATTTTTGGAGTATCAATATACAAAGTTGATTGAAAAATTTTACATACTATATAATCAGTCCTATGAGCATGTTCTGCTATTGTGTTTTTTCTCTCCACTACCAAGGTGTATGTCAATGATTCAAGTGGATGGGGAGACCGAGCAAGAGTGTTTATATATCTGCTTCGAGAAGACCAAAGAGTGAGATTCATTCTTAGACAATCACCAGATGAGGTAGGTGTCACACTGCTTTGTATGATTATTGTCCTCAGTTTCATGATTGAATTAACAAAGCGCCTAACATTTTGTGTCCATTTGACATCAAGATGCTATTTATTCATGAGTTGGAAAACTTTATTGAAAGTTGCTGCTTAAAAAAATTTGTATTTATAGTTTGAAAGTCATGCCAATGATGGACTGAAATATTGCATCTTTTTCAAAGTTAAGATCGTTAAATTCCTAAGAAATGTAGAATTTTTCAATATGATTTCGTCTTCCACAGGTTCGAGAACAAGTAGAATATTTCCGAGATTACCTTGGAAATATAACTGGAGCAATTGTTAATGTTGATGATTTTCGAGTTCATGAAAATCATGATGGCACAGTTGACAAGACCAAGACTGACCTTTACCTTCACCTGGTGGATCGCAGTGACAACTCTGTGCTGGAGGTGAAGCAAGTGTTGGCAATGATTGACAAGAATGTGGAACACTTGGATCATCTTTTTAAGGTATTTTTGCTTTAATAACATGTACTTTGTCAGTGTAGTTACTTAACATTATACCAATGCAATTATTCTGTTTTAGATAATTCCTGATAAATATTTATGAATACTAAATTCCAATTTAAGTAGTATAATGCAGGTCACTATATATAAGTCAGTTCATGGGTCTTAAATCTTCATTTTGAGAAAAGGTGTCAAGTTTATTTCATGAATACAAAATTGATCTCAGTGTGGTGATGGAAATACAAAAAGGTCATTTTTTTTTTCTCAGTAGTTTACCAAGTATTGTAAAAGATTAAAGTAAAGGTATTTACTTGACAATGATAAACTGTGATCATGCATGAATTTTCATTATTATGTTTTGATTATTGTTAGTTTATACTTTCAAGGTGAGGTGAATGCAAAGTTTTTCATTGGGTGATGGTCTTTGTAGGTGTCATCTCTTTTATGATATATCTCTCCTACTGGAAATGTAATGAATGCTTAACAAGAATCTATAAATGTGACTATGAGTAGGCATGAAGGTAATATCCATGTTGGGTGTAATGCACTGCTTGTTGAAATTGGTGATGGGGAATAGACAATTAGATTAAGATTTTTTCTTCTTTCTTGATGAGTGTGTTCTTTAGAGCACATTTTCTTAAATCTTTGCTCTATATTTTGTGAAGTATTGCTTACTTTTAAGCTTGGTTGCTGTATTAATGGTGGATTTATTTCCTCCAAGACTGCATGTTAACAAGAGCCTTATTGTTACTAACATCTTCACTGCTATTGCCATAGGAATTAAATGTGTTGGACACCCAGCGTGCTGAGCTGATCACTGCTGGAGTCAAGGAGGAAGATCTGCTCTTCTTGTGGCTGGTTGGAGTGATTGTGTTCCTCACATTGCTCCTCGTCCTCACTGTGGCACTCTGTCTGTCACAAAAAGCTCGATACTCCAGACGGTTGAAAGCTGCCACGGCCACTGCCTTTGGAGAATGTAAGTTATCAATTTGTAAACAGTTGCATGCGGTGTAAGCAAATTACATGAAATTTGAAATAAAATTTTTGTCAAATATTTTTCATCTTAAAATATGTGTAAAAGGGAAATATTGTATTTTTAAGTTCAATCATTGAAATGTGGCAATAAAGAAAATGTAGTCATATACAAGGGTTTAAAGACCTGATTTGCTTGTTGAATGGGAATTTGCACGATCCTATGGGAGTTGTGTGTTCTAAAGCCTCATAATTTAAAGATATATTTTTTTCGTTCATTGGGTATGGATCGTTTATGCAAGTTAAAATATTATATTTATTTTTCTTAATAGATGCACTTTTAAAAAATTATTCTTATTATTTTTATGGCACATGTATAGTGAGCAGAATAGTGACCATCCACTAGTAAGTTCATTGTCTACAGGTTCCCACGACCCCGGCCTCACCCGCACCTCTGCCGTCCCCAACACCAACATTCACAGTGTGGAGGGCAGCAACCCTATATGGATGTCTGGCTTTGACAATGACTGGTACAAGGATGAGGACTCCCTGAGGTATCAACAGTTTGTGTGAGTTTGCATGATTGTTTTCTGTTTATGATTTATGTATCCTTGGTTTTATTTATTTATTATTATTATTTTTTTCTTCATGTTTATACTTTAGTTATATATTTATCTTGTACTGAAAGGGGTTTTCCATAAACAACTCTCTTTCACAGACTTGAAGCAGCCACTCACCATCCTTATTTCATCCAGGTACTCCCCATTTACCCACCACTTACTTCATCCACTTTTATCACTATTGCTTTCATGTCACTCATCACCACTTAGGTAATTTCCTCCCTTTCCCTTCATGCTGAACACACTGTTATCTCTTGTTGGCCTCCCTTGATGTATGAAGCTTTCAATCACCTGTAAGACAGAACAGAAATGAGTTCTGTTTACAATAAACAAGCTTATAGTTGTGTTTTCTCAGCTGTTTTTATATAGAAACATTTCATCATGTAGCATTCATAGCACATGGTGGTACAAAATAGATGGCACTTCCATTTTTTTAATTGTAGTCAAGATGGTTTGGTACTTAAAGTTAAGCTGCATAATACCATTTTTTACTCACTATTGGGAGCATGCCTAGCTAGTAACAGAAATTTGTCACTGCCAGTCAGCCTAAATAGTTACTAGGTGTTCATGGGCATCTTCATAATAGGACTGTCCATGAAGGCAATTGATATTACATATTCTCAGTACAGGAATAAGGAAATGGATTTTGAACATTGATAAATGATGAGGCAGTGATAAATTTGTCAATAGTATTGTAATAACGGCTCTAAATATTTGTGTTACAGCCACCAAAGTGAAGGAAATGACAGTTTGGATGACAATGCTGTGGATCCTCACAGTATGTCCCCTCGTGGTGATCGTGATATGCCTTACATCACTCACAGTAGTGTGCCTAATCCATTATCAAGGTGAGGCAGACTTGATGTTCTGTACTGTATATCTGGGGACATTTTGTAACTGCAGATTAAGGGTATTAAAGATGTGTTTGTTACTAGAGAGACGATAACAAACACAGACCGCCTAACTCTCCTCTCATGTTATGTACAAGGAATGTGATTTGGCCTTAAGTTTAGGAAGTCAGAATCAAAGTACACACTATCAATGCCTTAGGTGATTCCAGTTTGAAGGTGGTGATCAAAGTTTCTTTGAAATCTGTTTGTTATATGTTCATGCCTTTAGAAGGGGTACAACTGCCTAAATGATATTTCACGGTATCTGTTTACGCTTCTCACACTATGGGAACATTTATGCCCATTCCTGTCCAGCCATATGTGCATTCATTCCCATATTCATATCCTTCAAGATGTTCAAAAGTGAAGCTCAGTATCGTCAGTCATGTCAAATTTACAGTATTTACGAAGGGAAATTTGGTAAAAAGTCTGAGTTTATTAATACAGTACATTGCCGTGTGCAATTTATTTCTTGGAGAAAAAAATACAAAGGAACGGGAAACTGGGAAAATGCAGTAGTTTATTTTAGGTCAAATTATGCCATTTAGTAAGGAGTTGCAGGGAGGAAGAGACCATTGACGTTGGCTCACAGGCATGGACTGGCTAAGAATTAGAAGCAAAGTAAATGCTACATGCTATTTATTTATCTGACTGGCAAAAGTACAAACATCTCTTATGTAAGGCTGTGCTAGGCTGTATTTTTACCGATACAAAAATTTTCTTGCAATATAAGGGGTTCTCAGAATAATTTAGAATGGTATTATGGGATTATCAATAACTTGAAATGGGTTATTTGGCAGTTGTGCTCTTTTTAAAGACTCTTCAACTACTTGAATTTGTAATGATAAACACTACCTGGAATACTATACAAATATGATGTTAGTTTTTAGCTTTTTCATATGCTCTGGATTAGACCCATCTCATGAGGTGGGAGAAAAGGGCAAACTGTGATAGAAAAAATTAGTCAATTATGACTGTATGCTTTATTTAATGCAAATACTGTACTATGTTGAAAGATGGGGACCTTGGTTCCCATTGCATGACTAATCAAAAGAGAGAGAGAGAGAGAGAGAGAGAGAGAGAGAGAGAGAGAGAGAGAGAGAGAGAGAGAGAGAGAGAGAGAGAGAGAGAGAGAGAGAGGAGAGAGAGAGAGAGAGAGAGAGAGAGAGAGAGAGAGAGAGAGAGAGAGAGAGAGAGAGAGAGGAGAGAGAGAGAGAGAGAGAGAGAGAGAGAGAGAGGAGAGAGAGAGAGAGAGAGAGAGAGAGAGAGAGAGAGAGAGAGAGAGAGAGAGAGAGAGAGAGAGAGAGAGAGAGAGAGAGAGAGAGAGAGAGAGAGAGAGGAGAGAGAGAGAGAGAGAGAGAGAGAGAGAGAGAGAGAGAGAGAGAGAGAGAGAGAGAGAGAGAGAGAGAGAGAGAGAGAGAGAGAGAGAGAGAGAGAGAGAGAGAGAGAGAGAGAGAGAGAGAGAGAGAGAGAGAGAGAGAGAGAGAGAGAGAGAGAGAGAGAGAGAGAGAGAGAGAGAGGAGAGAGAGAGAGAGAGAGAGAGAGAGAGAGAGAGAGAGAGAGAGAGGAGAGAGAGAGAGAGAGAGAGAGAGAGAGAGAGAGAGAGAGAGAGAGAGAGAGAGAGAGAGAGAGAGAGAGAGGAGAGAGAGAGAGAGAGAGAGAGAGAGAGAGAGAGAGAGAGAGAGAGAGAGAGAGAGAGAGAGAGAGAGAGAGAGAGAGAGAGAGAGAGAGATGAGAGAGAGAGAGAGAGAGAGAGAGAGAGAGAGAGAGAGAGAGAGAGAGAGAGAGAGAGAGAGAGAGAGAGAGAGAGAGAGAGAGAGAGATCGGTGAGTCACTGTGGTTCGTCTTGACTATGGTTCCTTAACATCCTATGTTAGGATGTCCCCCACAGGATGTCTACGAACCACAGTCAAGACTCACCACAGCCTCCCCACGAGGATAGATGCATACACTGGAAAGAAATATAACTTAATATAATGTCTTTTTAACCCCCATGATGCAAGTCTGGTGATCTACTTTCTGTGAGTTGCATAGGTGCTTCTCTGTTTGTTATGTCACCCTATTTATTATTTAAGGTAATACTGTGGCCTTTTCAGTCAAGTCGTTTTACTAGGGGAAGAAAATTAAAATGAAAAAAAAAAGTCCTTACTCAGGGTGCCAGGGCATCATATTTGTTTTTAAACATGTATACTAATGGATATATAAACCATAGTACTCAGTATTATTCGTTTATATTATGAGTGTCCTAGAAGAGTAATTTCGTCCTTGAAAAGTAACTATGGAATGTAAATTTGAATGAAAAAAACAACCACTTTCACCATGACCGAAGATCATAATCTTCATAATTGGCACTGACTGACACTACTTTCCTTACTAAAAACACTCTTTTTGATATCGCCACAAGTAATTAACATTCAGGTATTGATTATGAGATTCAAAGCATTAAGGGGAATATAAATTGTGGATAGGGAGTACCTTCTAACTTTGTATGATGGAAGAAAGGGATCAAAAGTACAAATTGAAAAAGAAATTTAGCTTCACAAGTAGAAGTAGTATTGATGCTTGGAATGAGGTGGATTCAGAACGATACGAATTAGACTTAAATCCTAGGTGAATACATGAATTACAGGGAAAAAAATATACAGTAATGAAGTGGCAGCTGAATCCTCACTTACCTTTGTGCAATACTAGTTTTAACTGGAGGAGGAGGTTTGAGATCAACAACTCTCCAAACCTTCCTCCCATATTTTCAACTCTTTGAGGAACAGTTACCAAATTGACAAAGGTCTGCTTGTCTCCCATTCGTGGCTTGAACCTGTAAACAAGTGTCGTATATAAATGTATGTACAGTAACGGTTTTAAGTCTTTTACACTTTGTAGTTGCATTTGTAACTGTATGAATGGGACATTCTGACCTAGGAACGTACAAATAACTTAGCTCTGGAGAGGAGTGTTGTGGACGTATGATGTGAGAATGAGGTAGGTTCTTGACCATCTTGATAATTGTAGTCTATCATGAGTGTTCGTCTTCAGAAGGGATGCCAACAAAGTTCCAGAAACTTGCAACTGGTATCATTTGGAACTCCAATGCTTTCACAAATTGTCCTCCTTATGTAGCAGTCTGTGGAATGCACATTTTCAAAATGGTCTTAAGAAAGTAGGGTATCAGCCATCTATCAATCATTAGTCTATGTAAAATAGGATTCAAAGCACTTGAAAATACATTAAAGGTTCTGTCAGTAACAAAAGTGTTTTATAAGAGTCGTATGATTATTTATGATTTGGGAATCTATTTCGTGTTGATTTATTTATAGCTGCATAGAATCTTAAAGTTTCTAATCTTAAGGACCACATATTATATAGGAAATTGCCTTGTCTAAACGTATCCTCCTTAAATAGCAGCATTTAAGGAGTCTGGTGAGTGTTAAAGGCCAAGTTACACTATTGAGATATTTAAATACTACTACTAGATATCTATATTGGTATGTTATGGAGTATGATATTATCAATGACGCTAGGTTTCTATATTAATTACTAAGCAAAGTGCCACAAGTATTAAAACTGGTAGATTTCCATAGTTTGTAATTGAACGTTGTTTAACATTGTTTTTTTCTTTCTTCTGCAGAGAGTCCAGTACTGTGGGATCCAACACCCAGCTCATGAACAATGAACACCCAAACATCAATGACACATACCGAGCTAATCTCTACCAGACTTTCCACAAGATTGCCAACCCTTTGGTTGACAAAAAACTAGAAACCACTGAGCTCTGACATAATACAGACATTTATAATGTATAAATTTTCATAATTTGTACATTTTTTATAGGTATTTGCAGTGTCTCAAGTCCTCAGGTGTTCATATAGTCACTCACAAGACGATAGGCTTTGACATATTCTCAAAAAATCAATATAGGTGATGCTCAAGCTCAAATGACTATTACTTAATAGTGTGCTGGCGTGTGTTACAAGTGTACTTTGACATGTAACTCAAACTAATTTACTGTCTACAAGTGCGCAAGTTGCTTGATATTGAAATTTATAAACAGCTGCCAGATCTGGTGAATTCACATATCATTGATTTCACTTATTCCCATTTTGTTAATACATATTTATTATTGAACTACTCATTGACGTGATTTCTTCATAGCTCACTGTGATTCAAGGTTCAACTTGAGATTGCATGGTGGGTGCCACATCGATGATATTTTGTATAAAGTTCCTGCTTTGATGATTTAGCTTTTGTACATGAAAAAGATATTATTTATCATACAACATTTTGCAAAGCTTCCTCAATTTTCATATCGATGTTTCATATTGTAGATAAATGTTTATACTTTAGGTTAGATTTTCACTGTCCGCTGAGAAGTCATGTCAGTATACTAGTAACATTTGATACAACGAATTCTAGTACTGGATGGTGATAATAAATACTTTCTTAAGTTCCTACTCAAATGTTTTCTTTACCTTGAAATGTATTTATTTATTTTCCCAGTTAAAATTAGTATGAAGCACACAAGAAAGAAGGAAGAGGATGGAGCAGTGGAGGAGATGAACTGAAGGATGATAATTGAAGGTCATGAAAAAGAAGTTGTCAAAAGAAACACAATTAGTAAAAAGCTACCATTGGGATTGAGAATCAAAATGACAAGGGCCACCATATAAGGAGGAGTTAGTACAGCCTCTCGTTACCACCCCTCCATTTCCAAGCCCATTGTCGATGTGAAGGGGCATCGGGATTTTACAAACAGCAGCAGACCACCTGGTCTCTACTTGGCTGTTTGATTTCTCATTTCTATGGTAGCTGAGTTAACGACGTTGGAAGGTAGTCCGTTCCCAACATTGACAACACGATTAAAGAAAAAATACTTGGCTTCGTAAGTTTCAAAGTGTTTCTAAATTATTTTGTCACTGTTGTTTTCTCGTGATGTTAGTACGGTCCACTGTGAAATAGGCATCTGGATTTACGTTTGAAGATTTTAAAAACTGCAATTAGCCTTCGTTTCGTTAGGGGAAATAAATTTAGTTCTGAGAGTCATTCCTCGTATGGTTTGTTACGTAATCTTGGTATCATTTTGGTTATGCGACGCTGTATTCTCTAGTTTTTCTAAGTCCTTCCTGTAATAGGGTGACCAAAATTGTACGCAATATTGTAATTGGGGACGCACGAGTGAGTTATATAACGCGAGTATCACTTTTTCGGATTTAAAATTGAACGTTATTCCAATGAAACCAACAAGTTTGTTTACAGTTCTTATTACTTCAGTACATTGACTGCTCGCTGCTTTTGATCTGTTAGCCAATTTTCTATCCATCTACAAAGGTTACCGGTTATGCTATGAGCTTTAACTTTATTTATAAGTTGTTTGTGTGGAACTTTATCGAACACTTTTTGGAATCTAGGTATACTATGTAGACCAGTGGTTCCCAACACCATGGTCGCGACACAAATGAGGGTCGCGAAGGTTTTTCTGAGGGTCGCCGGAGGGTCTTAAAAGAAATAGTAATAAAATATATAAATAGAATACTTCACAGGTGGTCACATTTTGATTTTGAGTAATGTAGCTGATTGACTTCAGTAGGACAGCATAAAGATTGTCTGTGTTAGTAATATAAACCTATATAAATAGAATAATGTAAGCTCATAAACATTTGCAAGTATAACTGTAACATGAAAATGGTAGGATTTATTACTGTGTTCACACATTTAGGGTCATTAGTCCAGTTTAAGACTGTATTTAGGGTCGCAACCAAAAAAGGTTGGGAAACACTGATGTAGACTGTCCTAGTGTTGTTAAACATTTTATGTACGTCGTAGAAGAAATTCAGTAGGTTAGTAAGGCATGAACATTTATTTCTGAAGCCATGTTGTGAATCCTTAATGATGTCGTTTTTCTCTAAATATTCTACTAATTTGTCTCATCATTAATTTACCTTCAACAGAAGTTAGACTAATTGGTCTGTAATTACCAGGATGAGACTAAATACTTTTTTTGTAGATTGAAGTGACATTGGCTAGCTTCTACTCGTGTGGGACTTTGCCAAGAGTTAGGGATTTATTGAAATGGATTGAAAGTGGTTTGACTGTCTTGTTTATTTATTGTTTTATTTATTGTGTTCTGGGTGAACCTCTTGTGGGGAACTCTGTGCCCTGAGGCTGTACTGTTGTGCTGTACCCTGTAAGCGTGCTGTTTGTAAATATACCAGGAAAGGAGAAGTGTTGTTGTCTGTGTGTGATTTGTTTTAAGACCCCCTTTTCCCGTCCCGCCAACCCCCGCTACACGAGTCCCAGGAGGGCGTTACCTCAGGTAAAGGAGAGGTAACGTGTTTGGCGACACCCTGCCTTGGAGGGAAGTGGAAAAGGGGGTGTGCCGTAACAATGGTGTCAAGAAGTGAGATCCTAGCTGTTCTGTGACTCAGAACAGTGTTGTAGCAGTCCGTGGTTGAGCCGGACGGGAGAGGAAGAACACACAGTGAAATGGACGCACAGGGACAAAGCACGAGGGCCTCTGTGATGAGCTGGCCAGTCTCTCACAGAGGTAAGGGCGGAGACCGAGGGGCGCGTGGAAAAAGCTGTGAGTGGGGCGGGAGAGTTTTGCAGCAGGCAACACTCCCGTGGCCCCAGGCAGCCTAAGCGGCCGCCAGTCCGCCACATTGGAGCCATGGCAGTCAAGGGACGGCGCCGTGGAGGGGAATCCATGCTGGGAGGTCTTTTTGGGAGGCACTGGGCACAGTGAGAACCTCAAGGGGCCAGTGGATGAGCCGTGTCTGCTATGCCTGACTCCTGGACGCGTGAAGGGCGTGGTACCTTGGAGGGAAGTGGAGAGGGTGGCCGGAGAAATGGCGCCCTTGCTTCCTTAGGTTTCGCCTTCGCGAGGGGAGTGGGTGGCCAGCAGGCACCTTTCCTCCCCTTGAGCGGAAACCGGTTGTCCAGGGCAGCTCAAGAGGAAGACGGGCGAAGAGGACGGCGCCACCGCCTGACTGATGGTGTAGCAGTGTGGCGAGGAAGATTGTATTTTTATTTCATTTCATGTGTTATGTTTTTTTGTTCTGTGGTTGTGGTGGTGGAGTTATAGGCGGGTCGCCTATGTTGTAAAGGGGGGGATAGTGTTGCGGCGACGCATTTAGCATGTAAATAGTGTTGTGTAAATAGTGTTATTGTAAGTGTAGTTGTGTGGAGGCAGGGAGCGGTGGGTCACCCAGGCCTCCCTGGGGAGTGAGGGTTGACAGGTGTCAAGATACGGTGACCTACGTATCTGTGTTTTCGGCGATACGCAGTCGTGGTGGGGTGTGTTTGGGGAGATGTGGCTGGTTGTTGGCTGGAGAAGGAGGCCAGGAGTGAGTGAGAGACGACAGACAGAGGGACACAGCGGTGCAAGGCTGACTCCTGGGCGAGTGGAGGGCAGGACCTTGGAGGGAAGCGGACAGGGTGGCCGGAGAAATGGCACCCTGGCTTCCTTAGGTCCCTGCCCTCACTAAGGGAGTGGCTGACTGGCTGTGTGGAGGTTGTTGCCTGACTCCTGGACGCGTGAAGGGCGTGGTACCTTGGAGGGAAGTGGAGAGGGTGGCCGGAGAAATGGCGCCCTTGCTTCCTTAGGTTTCGCCTTCGCGAGGGGAGTGGGTGGCCAGCATGGCTGTGTGGAGGCTGCTGTGTGTGGACTTGTGGAGGCTGTGTGTTCTGGGTGAACCTCTTGTGGGGAACTCTGTGCCCTGAGGCTGTACTATTGTGCTGTACCCTGTAAGCGTGCTGTTTGTAAATATACCAGGAAAGGAGAAGTGTTGTTGTCTGTGTGTGATTTGTTTTAAGACCCCCTTTTCCCGTCCCGCCAACCCCCGCTACACGAGTCCCAGGAGGGCGTTACCTCAGGTAAAGGAGAGGTAACGTGTTTGGCGACACCCTGCCTTGGAGGGAAGTGGAAAAGGGGGTGTGCCGTAACAATATATATATATATATATATATATATATATATATATATATATATATATATATATATATATATATATATATGAGAACCCTAACTTTTGGGTAGTAAAATTTGGTAAATTTGCAGTTTCAGACAATATTCCCTATCTCTACACACACCCCCCCCAACCGCTTGGGGGACTGTGGGGAATCGGGGTTTTTTTTTGGGGAGGCATATATGAGTGATATATGGACTTTGAAAATGTAGGGAAATTTTCCTAAAAATTCCCTAAATGTAGCAAACCTGACAAACCTATTCCTGGACCCCCCAGCTAGGACACTATTCAAACACAACCAGAAACCTGGTTCAATATCCTAACCTAACCTTCATAACTGCAATAATATAACAAAACATTCACCAATATGGACTAAAAAATCTAAGGAAGTTTCCCTAGAAGTCAAAGAAATTTCCTATTATTAATTATTAATTTCCGACAGTGTAATATGGGGCTAGAAATGCTCCTAACAATGTCATCTAGACCCTGAAATAGTTTATAGTTACGTGTGGTGTATTGTCTGAGACTGCAATAATACCCTATACTTGTTTGCCAAACAAATCGTTCCTTACTTACAGTCAAAACATCGTTGGCTTGTGGTAGTTGTATTCGCCAGAACACATGCGGACACTCATCACGGGCTGCTGCTGGAGTACCTGCACGAGGGATAATGATGTACTTTATGGCAGCAACAGTGAAAAAAAACAAACATCAAACACTTTTAAGTTAATATATATTTGAATTAATTTTGCGAATCACGTGTGTGTGTGTGTGTGTGTGTGTGTGTGTGTGTGTGTGTGTGCGTGCGTGTGCGTGTGCGTGTGCGTGTGTGTGTGTGTGTGTGTGTGTGTGTGTGGACCACCTCATGTATGGAGAAGGCTACATAATTTCCCGTGCAACTTGTAAACTTCTTACCAAGTTTCCCTTCCCTCTGGACGCCAATCCTCGAACGTTATCCACACCGGAGTTTTCCTTCTAAACCGTGATCCAGATTGACGCGAGTGACCGACCTCCTACCGGCACGTAGGTGTGCTACTACTGGTGGTGGTGGTGGTGGTGGTGGTGGTTTGGTTCTGTGCTGAGTGAACCTTGTCTGCCAGGCATGTCCGAACACTGTTTCGAATCATCTTTAAACCACCCAACTAGATATCAACCGTTTGATGCTTAACAATCTATATCTCACCTGCCAACTACCATTTCAATCTCGAATAGTTTTAAATGTTTAGATGATGAAGTACCATTGTATTTACCTTCCCTTCCGGCTCTGTTAACCCCACTAGCACTAGTACCACCACCAAGACCACCACCATCACCACCATCGTCTTCAACACCATTTCTCCTTCAGTTTACCTTCCAAGTTTCGTTTCCTTGAAAGAAAAATGATTTTTATTGTCCCCTTGAATAAAAAAAAATTGTTTACCCTCCAGGGAACTTATATGCATAAAGTAAAAAAAAGTAAAAATAATTATGCAAATGGAAAAGTCAAATCAAGATAAATTAAATTTTCTGTCACATTAAAATATGAAAGTTTCCCCTAAGAAGAAGTTCTATAATATGTAGCTATGTAGTATGTATTTTTGTTTTGTTTTTATATCACTTACAGTTTCCCCACAAAGGATATATACTTAAATTCCTCCGTAAGAAAAATCCTTAGAACATTTTTAAAAATTTTCCTACAAATAGCTTACACTTGGAGAAAAGATTGTTTAATTTAGTTTCGCCTTGGAAAAATATGATTTTAGCTTCTTGAAAATATTTTGTGTACCTACTCTCTAAAAAAAAAGTTTATTATAAAACTATAATTTAGAAGAACCTTTCTGTATAGAATATTGTATATATGGGGCAGGGAGTGAATCAATGTTCCACCATCAATGACGATGAAGTCATAAGCATCTGGTGCAACTAGCTCCTCATGGTCAGATGCTTCCATGATACTGACTAACAGGTGTGACTTAGTGCACGAGTTGAGGGACCCATCACATGACAACGCAGGTGGGTATGGAGAAGATTCATGACGAAAGAACTCCTCGAAAACAAGGAAAGTTTGTCCATAGAGCTCTGCATGACGTCTGAAGTGTTGCACTCTCAACTTATTGGCGGTCTTTCTTGGTGTTTTTTTTTCTCTCTCTCTCTCTCTCTCTCTCTCTCTCTCTCTCTCTCTCTCTCTCTCTCTCTCTCTCTCACACATAGGAACACATAGGAAGAACAAACAGCAACAGGCCTGCTGGCCCTTACGAGGCTGTTTGTGAGACTACACTATCTACTCTAGAGTGAAGGATACAGGATAGTAAGGGTGAAGGCTTCTCTCCCCAGCCATGGCTGGCAGTGAAAGGAAGGCCAACCAAGACCAGACTATCACCACTGTCACTACCACTACTGCTACCACTACTTCCTGGCAAGCGATGTCAGGTCACTAGCGACGTCTTTTGAATCGTCATTTCGTAAGTTAGGTACATCAGGATGAACATACTCAAAGTTTGCTACGTTAACGGATAGTATTTTAGTTGTGGATTGGCTTCTAAATATTTGTCAAGTCTATTTTTGAACGTAGTAATTGTTTTACTGTCGACGACATTGGCGGGCAGGGAGTTCCAAACGTTAACGATCCGATTGAAAAAGAAGTGCTTGGCTTCGTTTGATGTGAATCTTTTACCAGTAATCTTAAAAGAATGACGTCTTCTTGTTATATTTGATCGATCAAAAGTAATGTAATCTTCTGCATTGATATTATCGAATCCTTTGATTATCTTGAACATTTCAATTAAATCCCCTCGCATTCTTCGTTTTTCTAGGCTGAATAAGTTTAGTTCTTTAAGTCTTTCTTCATAAGGTTTATTTCTCAGCCTTGGAATAATTTTTGTTATTCTTCGCTGGACTCTTTACAGTTTGTCAATGTCCTTTCTGTAATATGGGGACCAAAACTGTACGCAATACTCAAGATGGGGTCGTACTAGTGAATTATGCAGTTTTAATATGACTTTTTCTGATTTATTTTCGAAAGTACGCCCAATAAAGCCGACCAATCTGTTAGCAGTTTTAACTACCTCTGAGCAATGTTGACTGGGTTTTAAATCGTTTGATATTGTGATTCCCAGATCTTTTTCCTTGTTTACTGTAGAAAGTGATTTACCATTCATTGAGTACTGAACGTGATCATTATTTCTTCCGATGTGTAGTACCTTACATTTTTCAACGTTAAATTTCATTTGCCATTTATTGGCCTAAGACGTTAGTCGATCTAGGTCTGATTGTAAGACTTCTCTGTCAATTGTCGTAGTTACTTTGCTGAGAATTTTCGTATCGTCAGCGAATTTCGAATTTCTCTCTCTCTCTCTCTCTCTCTCTCTCTCTCTCTCTCTCTCTCTCTCTCTCTCTCTCTCTCTCTCTCTCTCTCTCTCTCTCTCTCTCTCTCTCTCTCTCTCTCTCTCTCTCTCTCTCTCTCTCTCTTTCTCTCTTTCTCTCGACACTTTCCTCTACCTTTCCGATACTTCCAACGCTTGTAATCTAATACAGGTAGACTGGTGCCGTGACGGCAGCGGGCGCAGCGCGCGGGGCTCTATTGTCTTGTATGTCCACAAACCTCCCAAACCCCCTCACTGAGGCTAGTCAGAGAGCGGCGCACAAGTCATAGTGTGTACGGGCCTTTAGATTCCCTCCGAGATAGATAACGAGAGAGAGAAAGAGAGAGAGAGAGAGAGAGAGAGAGAGAGAGAGAGAGAGAGAGAGAGAGAGAGAGAGAGAGAGAGAGAGAGAGAGAGAGAGAGAGAGAGAGAGAGGAGAGAGAGAGAGAGAGAGAGGAGAGAGAGAGAGAGAGAGAGAGAGAGAGAGAGAGAGAGAGAGAGAGAGAGAGAGAGAGAGAGAGAGAGAGAGAGAGAGAGAGAGAGAGAGAGAGAGAGAGAGAGAGGAGAGAGAGAGAGAGAGAGAGAGAGAGAGAGAGAGAGAGAGAGAGAGAGAGAGAGGAGAGAGAGAGAGAGAGAGAGAGAGAGAGAGAGCGAGAGCGAGAGCGAGAGCGAGAGAGAGAGAGAAAGAGAGAGAGGAAAAAAAAAAGAAGTTCATGACGGACGGTACTAACACTCGAGTAGGGAGACGCTGAGCACGAGGGAAGCTATTGACGGAACCATAAAAGCCGGCGCATACTTGTTACGTTGCGGCCGTAAAAAAGGAAACTCCTCTTCCCGCTGCTTCTAGAGAGGCGCCGCTGGAGGAAACTGCTCGTAACCTCCTCGTCAGTCAGAGTTTAATTTTTTGGCCATCACGGGGAAGGAGAGTGGACGTGCGGCTCACATATTTCCATGGAATGCCGCTGAAGGAAGAAGGGAACAGCCGCATAGGCACACTTCTGCTTGCTGCACCCAAATGCGACTGGTATACTGACTTGACAAGGTTAAGGAACATTGTATAACTGCTCTAATGTATACTGTTGATGCAGAACAAGGCAATAAACCCATAAGTAGTACACCCAACAATGACACCTTTAGCACTTGTGTATATTCTGCATCACTTAAAATCTCTTTGCTTTCATACGTTCACGGGAGAGATAAGTCACCTGCCGCTACATGTCTTTTTACAGGGAATTACCTATATATTTTTTCGGAACTATTTTTTCTTTACAAGCGTTGACAGTAGCAGCCCCTTCGCCATGTCCTTGTTTAGTCTTCATTAATAGCTGAAAGGGTCTCGCTTCTCGTCTTTGTACTAGTTCTTCACAGAATCCCTTCCACGTCCTCTTTCATGTCCCGCTCTCTTGGAATCTGATGTGTATTTTTCCCTTTCAGCATTTCTTACTCCTTCTGCATACATGTTTGAAATCTTTCACCCCTACCGTCATTTATATATACTTCCTTCTTATATTCATTTCTGCCTCTATTTTCCATTAGCCATATGACTCTTCAGGAACCCTTTATTTTATCATTATTAACTCTCTCTCTCTCTCTCTCTCTCTCTCTCTCTCTCTCTCTCTCTCTCTCTCTCTCTCTCTCTCTCTCTCTCTCTCTCTCTCTCTCTCTCTCTCTCTCTCTGACAACTCATTCCATCCAAGTCCAAGCTTCTTCGCCTCATCCCTCCCTCCAGCACCACTCTCCGCCGTTCAGGCCTGTCCTTCCAACAAACTTGGCCCACTAACTTTGCGTCAACAAGCCACAAGTTCCCAACAACTAGACTGACTACTTTAAAAAGGTCAGATAAGCTTCCTCGCTCAGCCGCATGACAGATGTTCAGGCTAAGTCAGGCACGTTTTCCTCAATACACGAATATATATACGAATAAGGTAAAAACATAGTCCTCTTTTGCAATTGAGAATTTGGTCCTCTTCGGTTTGAGATGTAGGTACATATAGGACTTTCTGGGTTAAAATTAGAAACGTGCCAAGAAAGTGATGTATGTACTTTTATGTTACAACGTTACAACGAACAATATCCTATCCATATCTTTTTTGAACATAATTTATTGTGAACATTTTATCTTGAAATGTTCCTCCCACTTTCCCTTAATGATGGTGATGATAATAATAATAATAATAATAATAATAATAATAATAATAATAACAATAATAATAATCATAATAACAAAAATAATAATAACAATGACAATAATATCAATAATAATAATAATAATAATAATAATAATAATAATAAAGAGCCACGACTACTTACTAAAATCTAAATTAAAGTGAAGGGAAAGAAAACTTTGCTTTAAATACATTGTTTTATTGTTTTTGTTAATAAGGAAACAAACACATCGCTAATGCTTCAAAACAAAAAGCTAATTACATGTTTCCTTAAAGTTCCTTCTATCGGACTTGTATAACTCGATTCCATTTTCCATACAAAGTAAATCAACTAAAAATATAGCTTATTCAATCTAATCAGCCTATTGTTGAGTTTTTCGTCGGACGTTCAGGATTCCCTGAAGGCAAGTGTTCCGTTGAAGTCCTCGCATCTCTAACGCTGGTTCTTCTCCACCGACACAGTCGCGATACACATAAGTAAGCACATGCTCCCGCCAGCATGAGTGCTACAGCCATGCCGACCACCATCCAGTTCATGGGCAGCTTGTCCTTAACGTACACCAACGCCCAGGCGACCATCACACTGGCACACACCAAGTCGTCCAGGTGGAGGACAATAAATTTTGCCCACATCAACTTGCGGCAAGGCTTTTCCTTCGCCGCCGCCTCCGCCTTCTCCTTTACCTTCAGCTCGTCGTACTCCTGCATTAGACAGGCTGCCTGGCCGTCTGGCTGCCTGGCCCAGGCGACCATCGCACTGGCCTTTTCTTTCACCGCCTTCTCCGCCTCCTCCTTCGCCTTGGTCTCGTCGTACTCCCGCACCAGCTCGGGGATCACTGCGCCTGAGTCAGTGAACTTCCGTCGTCGAGTTAACCGCAGGTCCGTACGCTGCTCGGTTACATTGTTGGAGCAGTGCACGTCCTGTTGATGTGCAATAATGGGCGAGCACCGAGTAATGATGGAGCTTGGTTCACTTTCTAAGACGTGCACGTCCACAGACTTGGCGGGGCTGTCTGTGGTGGCAGATGACGTGCTTTCAAGGTGGTGGGAGGTGTGGGCTGGCAAAGACATCATTCCAGAATCCTCTGGCACGACGTTCGCCACATCCGCACGTTCCATAACCATGTTCCTGGTCTGGATCCCTCCAGACAACGCCTTGCCCACGCCTTGCTTCACGCCGCGGTCCTGTCCCTCACTAACAGCATGTGGTGGCACTTTCTTTTTCTTTCCGTCACACTTCGGGTAACGCATTGCCAAGAGCAGCTCATCGTCTTGCAGCTGCTCCATGATGCGCCGGAAGTTGAAGATACCCTTGTGTTGTACTGAGCTGCCCCGCAGACAGTACAGCTGCAGGGCAAGGTGCTTCCGCCTCAGCAGCTTGGGCACGTTGATGGGCACTGCCATCGCTTGCTCGTTCTGCCACACATCACCTGGCAGCAGCCTCCACCCGGCCTTGTAGAGAGGGATGGAGACCAGCTTGCGGCGGAAGGCAAAGAAGAGCGCCCCGCGATCCTTCAGAACCACACGGACGCGTTCAGGCCGCTTCTCCTTCAAAGGGATGCTCACTTCAACTCTGAGAGTGATCATTGTCTTCTCACTTGTCATGATTTATATTTACTGAATATACGAAGCTCCAAAACCGAGCAGACCAGAGTATTGAGGTAGCAAATATATCAGGTTGGACCCATCACTCATTTTACTCCAACCTCTTCCATTCAGGGCCACTTATTCTCCCTCCTGATTGGACCCGTGAAGTACGTTAGGTATATATTTATATTATTGGTAACTCCAACCTCTACCATTCACTGTCCCTTCAGGTTGGACCCATCACTCATTTTACTGGTTAATACTGGTTATCACTGGTTAATACTGGTTATTACTGGTTATCATTGATCCAGGTCTGAGTCGCTTACAAGATGGTTGTGTTGGCTTCATGGCACCGTGACACCATCGTGACTCCTAGTAAGTCTTGGTGGCATCACTGTGTCTCCTTCAACATTATTTGAATAACACTTCTCGCTCAGTTGCTATCATTAATTTCGTTTCCACTGATTAGAATCCCTGAATGAATAGTTAACCAAGGACGGAAGTGCTACAAAGGTGAGTTCATATCGATCAGGTGAAGGCAAAACAAAATCCTAGAACCAACAGATTGTGCAGTAGTGTTTCCCTCGGTCTTGTACACTCCTTCCTCTCCTTACCTCCTCCTGTTTCCCCCTTTTACTCCTTCTCTTGCCCTCTCCATTAAGGTATCACCATCGTACCACACAGCTGAGAGATGTAAATGTAAATGATATCTGCTTCCAAACCACGAAACATCAACGTGAAACAGAACCACCAGTCACACTCACGTCCTTATTTGTGGAAAGAAACGTTGCAAATATACAAAGAAAGTAAACATTTATCACTATCCTCTAAATCCCTGGTCACTCAATTTTGGTCTGATTAAAAATAGATATTTCTAGAAATCTAAAACTATGAAATTCTTAAAATGGAACAATTTTGCATTTAACTTAAAGTAGTTAGGGGACGAAAAAGTAAGTGTAATATGAAGTACCAAGAAAGTGATTTACGTAACTTTATGTACACACACACACACACACACACACACACACACACACACACACACACACACACACACACACACACACACACACACACACACACACACACACACACACACACGATAATTGGTGACATAATGATGTTAGGGCTTAATGTAGACGAGACAGTTACATCACACACCGAATGACTAATCTACATATGTCGAATTAACCAACACACACGCACACCGCACAGTCGTACACACACACACACACACACACACACACACACACACACACACACACACACACACACACACACACACATTCATACAAAACTACTGTCTACAGCTTTTCGTGTCGTCAGGTCTGCGTGACAAGTAATAAACACGTTAGGGCCAAAGTCACATCCTTCTACACGTAATACTATTCTGGTTGTGACTTCATCCATATTCAGCTCCACCAAGGCAAGGCGCGGGAACTTCTTTACTAACGAGGAATTTCCATTAAAATTTTCATTACAATTCCCTTCGCAGCCACGAGTAAATCAGCTCCACAAACCTTTTCGAAAAGTTGTATATGTACTTCTAGTCCCCAATACTTTTCGCCTCCATCGTAACATTATTTTTTCCCCTTCCTTGTGGTACTAATTTCCTCCCCCCAACCTAACACTATGCATTCATTCATTTGTTCCCTTGGACACAACTAACCCTCTGCCTCTTCCACTCTCGCTTTTCCTCTCCTTCCCCACGAGTAATATTTTCCTTCCCCTCTTTCACCTCTCTCCCTGGTGAATCATCCTTCCCTCCTCCCTCTCCCGCTCTAGCACCACGTTTCTCATCCTTCTGCTTTCGGTTTTCCCCTTCCTCCCTCCCTCCCTGCCTCCTTACCCTGCACCTCCCATGCCTGGCTGTTAAGTAATATACTGCTAATGAGAAGCGGACGCCCATCAGTGGGGCGAGACCCATGTTCCCGCCTCGTTCCCCTCTTAGTGAGTCTAGCATCACCAGGGGACGAAGGGAAGGTAGGTGGCAGCAGCACAGAACAGACACCTACACTAAGATCAACACTCGCTACACTTTAACTACACTTAAGCTTCTTACAACGTTCCTGTCTCCCTTAAACTAATATTCACTCATTCATTAATTCATTCACTCACTCATTCCATTCACTCATTCAAATTATCACCTCTACCACCGCTACCCTTACATCCGCCACCATACCTCATTTCATAATCATTCCATTCTCTACACTAGCCTCGTTCCGCTATCGCCGCACGCCTCTAGCTTTTCTGGTCTCTGGAGTGTCTTTCCCTTCTTGGTCGCCATACTAGGAAGTCTTCAAGTCTTTTCAAACACCCTAGAATGGTCTTTGCCTCTCGAAGCTCCGCCTCATATCGTGCCATTCTGGACTGAGGGTCTGGAGCCAAGTTCCATTACCAGGATTCGTGACCTGCATGCCTCGTCTTTCCTTACTCCTGCCTCTCTTTTCCCCCCTCATCCACATCCCTGTCCTCCCCCTTCTTCTCCTTCCCCTCCTCTTTTTCCACTTCCTCTTCCTCCTCCTCCTCCTCCTTTTATTCTCAAACTACATCGTGCTTCTCCTCTTTCTTGGTTCGTATCCTCTGTTCCATTCTTCCTTTTTTAATTTTCGTTTCTCTTTCATTTGGTACGAGGGTATATGGCTTTACGAGTTGCATTTGTTTGTTTGTGAAGGGGAGCGTTATCCAAGGTTATCTTCCCCCGAGTGGTTGGTTGGTAGTGGTTACGTACCGTTGACCAGTTACTAAATCATGTATTGACTGACCATTGTATAACTTGTTTGTTGTTTACTTCAAGGGTTCTTTGACGTTCGTTCCGGCCTGGTGGATAATGCTCTCGATGTGTGTGTGTGTGTGTGTGTGTGTGTGTGTGTGTGTGTGTGTGTGTGTGTGTGTGTGTGTGTGTGTGTGTGTGTGTGTGTGTGTGTGTGTGTTTAAGTGAATTGACGTTATCATTGTTTGACATTCTTGAAACATAAATTCACGTTCCTTTTAACTTTCATTCATATTTGAACATAATAATTATTTCTTATTCAATGCCTTATTCCTTTCATTTCGTATTCAATTAGTATAATATCATTGCACTCTTATTTGTTTAATAGATTAGAAAATGAGAGAGAGAGAGAGAGAGAGAGAGAGAGAGAGAGAGAGAGAGAGAGAGAGAGAGAGAGAGAGAGAGAGAGAGAGAGAGAGAGAGAGAGAGAGAGAGAGAGAGAGAATTATCACATCCTTCTACACACAGACATGATTAAAATCCAACCCAGGACAAGATCACAGATTACATTAAAACCTTCCCAGTCCTGGCATAACGTCGCGTGCATTACAGTGACACAACATAGGGTGACTGAACCTGACCTGATACACTCCCTTGGGTCAGGCTCAGGGTGCACCAAAGCCCCAGCGAGTTGATCATAACAACACACCACCCCACCACCGCACACCATGGAAAAAAAAAAAGGGACAGTGAGTCATTACTTTATTTTTTTTTGTTTCACTCTGCTTTCAAAGGTTTACGTGTTGGTTGATTGGTTAGTTGTTTGGTTGGTTTGGATGATATTGTTCTGTTTAGTTTTGGTTGTCATCGTTGGGTTGTCGTATGGCAATAAATAATAAAACATATCAATGACATCCCCTGACAAACGCATATAAAGAAAAAAAAATGTAATGTTAAAAAGAAAGACAGCTTATCTATTACAGTAAACAGTAAACAACAGCTTTTGTGAAAAAAAATAACATAATAAAATCGGGTTAAGGGAAGCGGAGGGTGATTACATGAACATGATTAAGAAGCTACATATTTATAGAAAAAATCGCCTGAAATTGGAAAAAAACAGGCAAGTGGCTGTCGTAAGAGGAACATTCTCTTCTCTGCTGGTAAGGGGGAGGGAGGGAGGGATGATAGGAAAAAAGAAAGGTTGAAGGGAGGTGTGTGGGGGAGGAAAGGAAGAAAGGATGGAGGGAGGAAAAAAGAAAGGCTAAGGGGAGGTGTGTGGGAGAGGCGGGAGGGGAGGATGCTGGATAAAGTGGTGGAATTCAAGGAAAATCTGCTAGATGAGGAATGTGAAAAGATATTTACTATTTGAGAGTGAGAAAAGAGAGAGAGAGAGAGAGAGAGAGAGAGAGAGAGAGAGAGAGAGAGAGAGAGAGAGAGAGAGAGAGAGAGAGAGAGAGAGAGAGAGAGAGAGAGAGAGAGAGAGAGAGAGAGAGAGAGAGAGAGAGAGAGAGAGAGAGAGAGAGGAGAGAGAGAGAGAGAGAGAGAGAGAGAGAGAGAGAGAGAGAGAGAGAGAGAGAGAATGTCCTTCACATAACCACTCGTTTCTTAGTACAAGACGCTCTGTTGACAGCCATTTTTCTATTGTGTTCTTAATTTCATTCGTTATTAAATTTCCTGGAATTAAGAAGAGACTGTGAAAATATTTACTTAAATTTATTAAGCAACAAATTTTTAAGTTATATTTTTCCCAAACAACACCACGCTTCCTTCCTCTCTATTATTCTTATTTACACACTTCTTTCCCTTACATTCTCTCCTTTGTGCTCATCGCCATCCCTTATACATTTATTTTTAATATATCAAAGTCTTCAAAATTATCTTATATACGAAAATACAAGAGTTACATTAACCTACAGGCAGGAAATCCACGCAGTCTTTTCACTTGCCTAAGCCGTGACGCGTGACCTTATCAATGTATCGGTAACCTTTTAATATATTCTTCCCTGTGAGTTAAAAAAGAAAAATATTGCCGCACCAAACCTTATCTCGCTCGTCACGTTCCGGCAAGAGGAGGCGTGAAGGACATCCCAGGTTGGTGCAGAGAGGAGGCTGGGCGTGGGTTGATACATACAAGCCTTTTCAAAAACAGAAGGAAAAATGTTTGGGGATTCCTGTACGCTTCATTTTCTTTCTTGCTTACCTTTCCCCTCCTCTTACCCCTCACCCCTCATCCGTCCCCTTACCAGCTGCCTCGCTAGTCGTCGGGAGAAAAAGCCGCTCGTTGCACATTTGTCCTTCTACATTTCCGCATTTCCTGAGCAAACATGAACAGCAACAATCACGCCCTCTACACCTACTCCTACTCTTACTCCTGCCTCTCCCTGCCGCCCCTGGTCTAGTCATCGTAACGTGAGTGACGACAAGTTCTAGCTGTGTATTATGAAAAAAAGACCTTTGTGTTTAAGTGTGTGTGTGTGTGTGTGTGTGTGTGTGTGTGTGTGTGTGTGTGTGTGTGTGTGTGTGTGTGTGTGTGATGTTTGCCTTTAATTTATTCGTTTGGACAGGTCATTTGAATGCTTAGTCTGTCCCAACATCAATTAAATTTCAGTATAGCGTCGCATATAAGCCGCCATCACCACCACCACCACCACTACCACCTCACTCTACCATCATCACCACCACTACTACCATATCCTCCTCCTCTTCTCCATATCACCACGGCTACCACCCTACCCTCGCCTTCACCTGATCACTACTGCAGGAGGGCAAAAGGGACGCGCATCTAAGGCAGGACATTATACCTCGATACAACAACACAGCTTAAGGGTCCTCCAAAACTCTAGTGAAAACACGTCACCATTCTCCTCCCTACCACGAAAACTAAGTGTGTGTGTGTGTGTGTGTGTGTGTGTGTGTGTGTGTGTGTGTGTGTGTGTGTGTGTGTGTGTGTGTGTGTGTGTGTGTGTGTGTGTGTACGTATACCATCTTTGCCTCGAGGTTACAAGGGAAAGATAAACACACTTTTTTTTTTTGTGTCCTGTTTTTTTTTTGCCCTGAGCCCGGAACGGAACTAAGCCCCCTCGAAGGCCGCGCTGTACTGCCACTCTCCTTAATTAAATCCTCAGAAGAACGTGATGCTGTAGCGTACACTACTGCTACCTGCCAAGGACTGCGCGAGGCGAGTTACAAGGAGGAGAAAAAACAACACACACACACGGAAGGAGACAAGAAAATGAGGCAGGAAGACGCTAGAGATAAAGTGAGTGAGTGAGCGGATTAGAAATGAAGTGATTGAGCATGGTCGACTGAGCTAGTGAGTGAGGGAACTGGTGAGTAAATGAGTAAATGAGTGAGTGAGTGAGTGAGTGAGTGGGTGTGAAAAGGGAAACTGATTGACTTTTGGCTATCAGGTAAGCAAATGAAACTTGCTGCAGGAATGTTCTGACTCCAATGAAAGAGAGAGAGAGAGAGAGAGAGAGAGAGAGAGAGAGAGAGAGAGAGAGAGAGAGAGAGAGAGAGAGAGAGAGAGAGAGAGAGAGAGAGAGAGAGAGAGAGAGAGAGAGAGAGAGAGAAGAAAAAATCAACACCCATAACACGCATAGCATCAGTACAACAAGTAGAAGACAACACTACCTCCCATTCCTTGCACACTTCTTGATAATCTTCACGCTCGTCGCATACTTCTACCTAAGTTATGTAAATATGACACGCTTTTGCTTAACAAGGAACGGTATTTAGTAATGAAAATATATGTTGCAAAAAGTTGGTAGGTACGTATAAAGAGTAAATATTTCGATATAAGACTAGGTTACACGCTCATTTCTCTCCTTAGCTGTGTCGTCATGTTCGGAGGTGAAAATGATCCTAATTGTCTTGCTGTAAGTAGATCTTATCTCATGCAAGAAAGAAAGAATAGAATATAACAATGAACTATTTTTTTGGCTCTTTTCACACGAAAGTTTGTGTAATTAGAGGTAAGAAGTGTGTCGTGTGTGTGTGTGTGTGTGTGTGTGTGTGTGTGTGTGTGTGTGTGTGTGTGTGTGTGTGTGTGTGTGTGTGTGTGTGTGTGTCGTGGGAAAAACCTAACGCTTAACACATCTGTCAGTAGTCCCTTAATGCAGTATTCTTTAGTGAACCAAAAAGAAGACAAAGAAAAAAAAATAAGCCTAAGCCAGTTGAGGTTTTTAGTGAGCTCACATTTTATCTTTTTGACGTAACATTCCCTGAGGCCACATGAGTTACATAAACATTCACTTTATAAGCTGTTCAACCTACTCATTTTATGCTATATTTTCTCAGTCATTTATCCAACTCCTTATCAGTATAACCTTCGCGTAAAGATATGAAAATGTTCGTAGATGTTGCATAATTTTGCGCAAACGTTAAATTTGATTAATAAATGTTATTACTCAAAGAAAATAAAACTCTGAGCAAGAAAAGCGAGACAAAAAATAGAAAAATGTAAAGCAGACAGCGCCATTTGTAGTGTAAGTATTGTAGTTGTGCAGCTTTAGGGCACGATGGAGCTTTGCCCAATAAGGTGAAGAGTGTGTGGGGGAGGCCGGGGCAGAGGGCGAGGGGGAAGGCACGGGTAGAAAGATCAACAAAACAAAGGAAAAGATTATCTCTTGTACACACAAACACACACACACACACACACACACACACACACACACACACACACACACACACACACACACACACACACACACACACACACACATATACATAAACAAACACACATACACACACAGATGCTCGCTCCCCTTCTTTATATTGAGGTAGAATGCGCCAAACTTAACAATGGTAATCTAACTCAGGCAAGACAACACCGTAGACTTTTACACACTTCCAACAGCCACCACCCCTCCGCTGCCACACTAAACACGACCTTGACACAAAGACCCTGCCACACCTCAGACCACCACATTCACCACACCATTCTTCCCTTAACAACACAATCTTTATGGCTTACCACACCAGCCACTCATCTTTTACGCACTCTGCAAAATATATATATATATAACAAAACACATGATATTCCACATTTTTCATACTCCACCAGATACTTCATATATTAAAAAGTAAGAAAAATGTATATACACAAAGAATTATCATCACAACAACAACAACAATTACTACTATTACTACTACTACTACTACTACTACTACTACTACTACTACTACTACTACTACTACTACTACTACTACTACTACTACTACCACTGCTACGTTGCACTCCTTGCCTGTTCTTAATAACATCTATGGAGGAACCTTGAATGTGGATGGGGAAGGAAGTGGAGAGGTTACAAGACGGTGGATCACAGGGTGCATGGATCAGGTGGACCAGAATTGAGGAATGATTGGATGAGGCTGGCCGAGACCACGAGGACTACCGTCAAAGGGTTGCTGAGAACAGGGATCATTGCCTCTCTCTCTCTTTCTCTTTCTCTCTCTCTCTCTCTCTCTCTCTCTCTCTCTCTCTCTCTCTCTCTCTCTCTCTCTCTCTCTCTCTCTCTCTCTCTCTCTCTCTCCTTATGATCCCTCCGCAGAATTTTCACTTCGTTTCTACACATTCACTATTCTTAAATTCCTTGCATTTTATCCTTTTCTCCTCTAAGCCCCAGAGGCAGCATGAAATTTACTTGATCATAACATTTATATCTTAGTCTTCCTTGCCTCGCCTACACACATGCACACACACACACACCTGCGTAAAATGAATATATACATAGGATGATAACGAGGAGGAGGAGGAGGAGGAGGAGGAAGCTGGTGATTAAGTAAGAAAGTTTAAACCATAACAAAGTGGCCCAAATTAGAACTTTACTAAGAATTAGGTAAAGTTATTTAATGCAGATCGTTGGTTAGCTGGCTGTTCCTTCTGTCCTTCGGTCCTCTTCCCCAATCTTGCGTGTCTTTCTTAACAATACGACTGTCATTCTTTCCTTGATCTTTGGGTATTAACACTGCTTAAGTGAACGAATGTGTCAGTTTATCAAGGACAGAACCACGGTGCCCCACTTAGCTTTTTCTCTTACTCTCTCTCTCTCTCTCTCTCTCTCTCTCTCTCTCTCTCTCTCTCTCTCTCTCTCTCTCTCTCTCTCTCTCTCTCATAAGGGAGGGGGTTTACGAGGAGTATGAAAGGTATGGGTGGAGAGGTAGGGAGAAAGGGACGGTTGCAAAGAAGCCAAAAGAGAGAAGCATGCATAAAAGGAGGGAGTTAGGGGGAAAGGGAAGAAGGAAGGGACGGAGGGTGGAAGAAAAGAGGGAGAGGGGGATAGATGGATGGACGGAAGGAGGGAGGGAAGGAGGGATGGAGGGAAGGAGGGATGGAGGGAAGGAGGTAGGGAGGGAAGGAGGTTGAGGAGGAGGATTGGGAGGAGAGGGTTGATTGAGTTACAGTGTCGCCGTTGGAGCCGCCGCTGGGGTCACCTTAAGAGAAAACAGTCTTGCCTGCCTTATCAGCACTTTTAAAATGGCAAGGCTGGTGCGAGGGAGGAAGATTTGGAAGCAGAGTATGTGTGTATGTGTATGTAGTATGTGTGTGTATTTAAAGGCATACAGAAAAACTGTCCTATAATAGATAAAAAGATAGAACTCCATATCAATAATAAAAGGAAACCAAGAACAATTCACATCAGAAAGAAACGGAAGGAGAATGTTGATAAGAGTAATACATTCAGATCCTACCAG
>JAPQNM010000005.1:20047250-20049750 GCA_029783475.1 Metacarcinus magister | reverse complement strand
CTTTCCTGTGGTGATTTTCGTATCTATAGCCTGCCCTGACCCTCCCACCCCTTCCCCTTGAACCGGTGAAGGTGAAAGTGGTTTGGTTGTCAGTGACGCTGAGTGCCCATCTACAGACCCAATTTGGCACCGATGCAAATCTTGGGAAGCCAATACTTAGCCAACACCGGTGTCTATCGATTCCTCGCAGCAATAACACGGACGATACAGTTGCCTCATGTTCCAGGAGAGTGGATGAATAACCCGCTAAACCTGGGATTGGGCGCATCAGTGCAGTGGTGAGGACACGGAGATTGCGTTGATTTAGCCATGTGGAGGCAAAGGACGAGAACGACCGGGTGAAGCGTGGCAGATATTTTGAATTGGAAGGTAACGTGCTAGCAGCTACAGCAAAGAAAACATACACGTACAATAGTTTCTGATGAAGGTTGTGAAAGCTAACGAATTTAACAGACACACTGGACACCAATGATGCAATTTGTCGTGCAGCTATCAGGTGACAAAGGCTGACCCGTGGACATATGGAAACTTACAAATCGATGACGGCGACTATGGAAGTTTGTGGCAAATTAGAGAAATTGTTGCTGAGTGGGCGGAGTGGCTACACAATTTACATTAAGTCCCGCCAATGTTTGATCATGGGAAACAGACTATTTTCACGGTAGTAAATTTGGATTGGTGTTTTTTCTCTCCTGTGATGCATGCGTTAAAACTACAACTGCACATCTGTTTATGAGAGGCAACTTCCCACCTGCCGTTCCCTAATTACTCGAGTTAAATTTTAAAATCATCTCCAGTGTTGTTCACAGCGTGGTCTGAAGTCCAACTCAGCCTCATCGGAAGACTAAAATCAAATATTATCATTATAATGGAAACACCTACATTTGAACTCTCCATAGCACACGGCTCAAACAAGGCTATGAAAAAAAGATTGTTGCAAAATTATATGTTGTCTTAATAATTAGTGAAATGTAATAATTTTCCATACTTATTAAATTCTTCGTAGAGACTTAGTAATTATATGTGTAGGCAATGCTTTTAATATTTTTTGAGCAATATTAAACAAAAAAAAGTAATCCAATAAATAAAGAATGAATGGATTAATTTATATATAAAAAAAATGTAATTAAGGACGACATATTCTTATTCCGAGAGATGAAAATGAAACTATGGACTAAACTTTGTCCTATATTTGATTATGAAAATATTTAAACCCACGAATTCTGTCCGTGACGTGAGATTCCTTAAAACAGCAACATCTTTTCTTCACCGTCAAGACTAAGCTCCTGCCTGCCTGTCCTTCACCTTCTTTCTCCTCGCTGTCCCCTCCCTAAAAAGCACCAACCTTCCCCTCTCCCGGCCTCGCGTCCCACTTCCCTATCTTTTCTACCTTTTATTCCCCATGATTCTTTAAAGGCACCAGACGTGGCTCTGAGGACTTTCCCTTCCCTTCACTTTGTCCCACTCAAGGCTGGCGGAATGGCGGGACGGTCGGGCTAATGCATTCAAGTATTCAAGGTCATCAAAATGTATTCTTTAGACTAGCAAGATTTCACACATTATATATATTTTTTCCCCCTCACTCAAAATTCGTCAGTTTCCTTTACAGCTTAATTTTTTTACCGACACTTTCAAGCATGAAAAAAGCCCTCTCTTTTCAAAACTCTAATGGGTTCCCCCTTTTGCAGCTTTTTTTCCTTCCTTTTCTTTCTCTCTCTCTCTCTCTCTCTCTCTCTCTCTCTCTCTCTCTCTCTCTCTCTCTCTCTCTCTCTCTCTCTCTCTCCTCTCTCTCTCTCTCTCTCTCTCTCTCTCTCTCTCTCTCTCTCTCTCTCTCTCTCTCTCTCTCTCTCTCTCTCTCTCTCTCTCTCTCTCTCTCTCTCTCTCCCTCCCCTGTGCTCCGTTAATTTTCAAGGTTATTACCCATACTCTCCTCTGACGTTGGAAAGAAAATGGATATAAGGTTTAAAATCACTTCCCAAAGGTGTCAAGATTAATACATCTACCTGTGGCGCATATTTCAACACCTGAGCTCAGCGAGACGGCTTTATATTAATTACATCCTATCACAACGCAAACGGGCTGCGAGTAACGGCAAACTATTCCATTTATACGAAAAAAGGGGCAACGTGTACAAATGTCTGTTGTGTTCAAACGAAAACGAGAAATGAGCGCGTGTCTGTCCTGTTGAAATGAAAAACGGGATATATGTAACAGAGCCTAGATGTGGGGTCATTACAGAGCGTATGAATAATGCTGGCTTGATAGTGTTTTTTTGGGGCCGTCTGGGGGAGCAAAGTGATCGAGAGAGAGAGAGAGAGAGAGAGAGAGAGAGAGAGAGAGAGAGAGAGAGAGAGAGAGAGAGAGAGAGAGAGAGAGAGGTGGGGTGAATACAGAAATAAAGATGATCAAAGAGGAATCCAACAGTATATTTTTTTCCTCTCTTCCTTTTTTCTCTCTTTCTCTCTAGCTCTTTTGTCTGTTTTTTTAAGTGGTTTTTTTA
>JAPQNM010000005.1:20034750-20037250 GCA_029783475.1 Metacarcinus magister | reverse complement strand
CGCTGCTTACCTCCTTATTCTTAGTTTCATCCACTTGTCTTTCTAAACTTTTTCCTATTCACATTTTTTTCATATTGTACGCGTCCCTCCATCCTTTCATCTACTTTTCGTTTCATCTTACAGACTTCTTCATTTTATCTCCGCGTGGCAGCATCTTCTTCCCCTTTCTCCAGTCTGCAGTACCCTCCCTCGGGCAGCTCCAGAAGCCTATGTCACCCTGTCACCTTCCACGCCTCCCTCACTAGGCCGGGGGCGTCGGTTCTCCCCTACAAGTAATTAATCACCGCCTGCTGCTCCACTTCAACCCTCCACGCCCTTATGAGTCTCACCTCACCCCATTTTATTTACTCTATAGTATGCTATATCTTTACTTATATTCCAACTCCATTTCACTATAGCTCAAATGAATGGGTATTTCTTGCTCTTTCTTTTATATTATATACTTATTTTACGTACACCTCATACTTTCCGAGATACTGTATCGAAAAACATGTTATTTTTGACAAATATTGTAATGGTGTGTGTATCATTTGAATTTTCATGAATATTTCGACACCTCCGCATATCATGAACATTAGTACATTGAGGTTCAGTCATGTTGAAGACGAATTCGGCCACAGTTTTCTGATTACTATAATATCAAATCCTATTACCTGTTAACAATAATGGAAACTACTTTTTTTCTTTTTTTTTCTTTTTTTTTACTTTACTGTGATGCTGATCTCCTACGATAAAACTACATAAAGATGACAACCCTAAATGTACACAATATACGCGGGAATCTTTATATTACGCTCCACTACCCACACGGCCTCGGGAGCCCTTTGGTGTGGGTGGCGGGTGAGTGGGTTATAGTAGGTGTCGGCAGTTTGGTAAATCTTCTTACTTACTGTTTTGTTTTGGGAGTTATTTGTCATGTATGAAATAAAAGTTCCCTCCTCTCCCCTACCCACGTAATGCTGTGTTTACGCAACGTATTCTGACGCATATCACTGTGTTGATTCTGACGGGTTTATGGGACTGGTAAATGCAAAATGAAAGGTTACTCTACTGTACTTGTTTGTTTATTACTTTATTTTTCCTCTAGCCTTGACTCGTTTGACTGGCTGATTTATGATAGCCACGTGTGTGTTACGAAAGGAAACGGAAATAACGTATAACACTCGTATTCTTGGGGGGAGATGTTTTTAAACGATACGATCAAGGCTAATTACGTCGGGACAATGAGTTACTGTGACAACTTAACGAAGACTTTTATGACTTTACTTAACGAGAGCTACGTAAGAATGGCCAGGCGAGACGAGGGAGAAGAATGGAAGTGTTGACGTGAAAGGAGCTCGAGTCTGGATGATCTACAGACTTCCTGGCGTCGCTATTTATATCCCCAATTGGGTGGTTGGTCCTCAGAATGCCAAATCCTATTAAGAAGGGATTCACAGCCAGCCAGCCAGCCAGCTAACCAACGTGATGGGGTCTGGCTCTGTGTGTGTGTGTGTGTGTGTGTGTGTGTGTGTGTGTGTGTGTGTGTGTGTGTGTGTGTGTGTGTCGATCTGTCTGTCTATGTAGCTTTCTTTATGTCTGTCTGCCTGTCTGTCTATCACTAATTGTCAGTCATTGAGCAACTATCAATCCATCAATCAATCAATTAATTAGTCAGTCAGTCCTTTAGTAAGTCTTTCAATCCGTTCGTCCATTTCTCTCTCTCTCTCTCTCTCTCTCTCTCTCTCTCTCTCTCTCTCTCTCTCTCTCTCTCTCTCTCTCTCTCTCTCTCTCTCTCTCTCTCTCTCTCTCTCTCTCTCAGAATATAAAAAAATCACATATCCTCAGTCTTAGCCACCGTCCTCCTTTTCTTCCTCACATTACCCTCTTCCCCTCCTCACCACCACTCCTCAAGAGGCACGACCCACGAAACCGCAGCACTCTTACAAAAAATGATATATGCCTCAAGCCCTCGCCTCCCACCGCTCTCATATTTCGTTTAAGGTGACAAAAATATACTGGAGACATGATATATCTCTTGGTATATCCCGAGGGACAGAGGCGAGGTCTACAGATGTATATGTACGTACGTGAGAGTGTACGTATGTGTGTGTGTGTGTGTGTGTGTGTGTGTGTGTGTGTGTGTGTGTGTGTGTGTGTGTGTGTGTGTGTGTGTGTGTGTGTGTGTGTGTGTGTGTGTGTGAAAAATCCCAACGTCTCTGTGGCTCCAAATGATACAAAGAAACGGTCAAGATGGAGAGAGAGAGAGAGAGAGAGAGAGAGAGAGAGAGAGAGAGAGAGAGAGAGAGAGAGAGAGTAGAGAGAGAGAGATGAGAGAGAGAGAGAGAGAGAGAGAGAGAGAGAGAGAGAGAGAGAGAGAGTGAGAGAGAGAGAGAGAGAGAGAGAGAGAGTAGAGAGAGAGAGAGAGAGAGAGAGAGAGAGAGAGAGAGAGAGAGAGAGAGAGAGAGAGAGAGAGAGAGAGAGAGAGAGAGAGAGAGAGAGAGAGAGAGAGATAATAAAA
>JAPQNM010000005.1:20029750-20032250 GCA_029783475.1 Metacarcinus magister | reverse complement strand
AGGAAGGTATACCTACACCCCTTTCCCCTTGACGGTTCACATAGCCCGGGGAAAGGGAGATGGTGTTGGGAGGAAGGCGTGAAACCTGTATATCATGCATGCAAAGGACGTCCGTATGGATCGTAAAAATATAAGAGAAGGAAGAGGAGGAGGAGGAAGAGGAGGAGGAGGAGAGGAAACCAGGTCATGGAGGACAAGAAGGAGGAGGAGGAGGAGGAGGAGGAGGAAGTAGAGAAAAAGATTGCAGCAAACATAAAAACCTTCTTGCTCTGTGTGTACATTTGTCCGTCCATGTCCGTGTTTGTGTTTGTGTTTTGTGTGTGTGTCTATTTGTCAGTCTCCGTGTACGTCTCGGCACAGGAAGTCCACACAGAAAGAAGCAAACGTAACAGCAACAACCAAACGAGCATTATCCGATGAATCTACGAAATTAAACCTGCCTCTCCACTCGCCTAAACAAACAAACTCAAAGACTAAGTTCATATTCTTGTGTTTCTCATATTTAACTTGACGAGACGAGGACGAGTAGCAAATAGACAGAAGTATAAAGAATGATGCTGAGAAGAAAGAAAAAGGGAGTGAGGATGAGGAAGCTGGAGAAGGAAAAGGAAGTGGAGGAAGGACGAGAGAAAAGAAGGGAGAGAAAAATGGATGGCAAGAGGTTGGAATATTTTTAGAAAGTTGGGTGACTGATATCAAGATGAATTTTAATATGCTTGCTGAGATGCCGTGCACCCAATACCACGAGGAAGATTGGTAGACCTTTAGATTTTCACGATTTCATTCATATCAATTTCACAGGGATTCCAACAGCCAATTGCCCAAGTGACCTTATGGTATGAAGCTCCCAGCCTCCCTTCCCTCCCCAGAGATTTTTCCTTCTTCTTGTTGCTCTGAATGAAAAAATTGAATATTATACCTTTGGGGTGTTTTAGTTGTTAGTGGATAAAACAAAAAACTCTTCCAACTTAAGTGAAAGAAAAATGTCTTTATATATATTTTTAACAAGACATTTTTTTCCGAGAAGTTTATTTATTTTTTATTTTATCGTTCTAATAAAGTTCAAGTGGCTTTTATTAACAAGTTTTCTGTACACAACTTGCTTAAGATACTGTAAATTACATTACTTTTGAGGAGAGGGAAATATGACGAAGCTTCAGATACTGCTTCACTCGTATAATCTCTCTCTCTCTCTCTCTCTCTCTCTCTCTCTCTCTCTCTCTCTCTCTCTCTCTCTCTCTCTCTCTCTCTCTCTCTCTCTCTCTCTCTCTCTCTCTCGTTAAGGATCAGGTAGAGGCACAAAGCAATGTTAGACGAGACTGATTCAAAGGCTAGTCGTCCGATTGATTCCCTTCCCTTTAATTACTTCCTCAAATCTCTCTTTAACTCCACCTCAGGGGTTAAATCACCTGCTGCCTCCTATCGCAGTCACCGTGGAGTCAGAGGAAAGTAAATGTGCCAAGTGTACGTATTTTTTCCCCTAGTGGTTTGAGGAGCAGAAGAGGAGCACAAGAGATCTTATATTTTCATGTTCGCTCTTTCATCTCTCCACGGGGACATTGCGTAATCTATAATCTTCATCTTTTTTTATTTTTTTTTTATTTCCATGCGTTAGAGGATTCTTTCAACGCACCCGGTTCTTGTTTTTTCATTTTTATACATTCAATTTTATTTTGTTTTTGCCTCTCTCTTCTTTAAACTTTAGGTCATCCCAGAAAAATAAATGACTTAAGTTTTCCTATTTACAAGCACAAACTAGGATTCTTTTACGTTAGTTTATTAAGCGTCTCTCCTACCAACCTTCCCATGTCCTTCTTTCCCTTCCCTTTCTTCCCTTTGTCTGCCTTCATCACTGGTCAGCCTCTGTTGCAGTAAGTAAAAGGCACCAATCATTGTGCTGAGAGAAAACAGACCACGGGGGGGAAGAGGGGATGCAGGGGGGCGCGACTTGACGACGAGGCAATTTATCTTAATGCAAGAATCAATGAAGTGAGGGACGCGAAAATGCAATGGCAAGGCGAGTGGAAGGAGAGGTTAAGGTCCATGTGAAGGTCATGTCTCGAAGGTCTGTGTCTATCTAGCTGCTCCCCTCACTGCCTACATCTGACCCTCTCGAGTGAGGTGGTAGCTCCAGGTGTTTACTAAGGCAGTGCAACGGAATTGGGCAACGATGTGGATGGTGAGGAGGTGCAAAGGGAAGGAAGACCGTGGAAGTGAAAGTGGGAGAAAGGGAAGGGAGGTAGAATGTTGCAGCCTTGAAAATGAGTAAAATAAACACGGTTATTTTTCTCCGTAGACTTTCACGCACCACATCGACAAAAGAGTAGGACGGCACACATCTTTTTTAACTCTCTTTATGCGTGTGGGGATGGAATAGGAAGGCGCCAGATAGAAAATCAGGCGCCAGAGAAGGGTGGAGGGAGGAACGCAAGGCTGCTATTGCTGCTGCTGCTGCTGCTGCTGCTGCTGCTGCTGCTGCTGCGTCATCACCCCGCCCGTG
>JAPQNM010000005.1:20012250-20022250 GCA_029783475.1 Metacarcinus magister | reverse complement strand
TCCCCCCACCCCCAAGTCACAAAAGGTCCCTCCCTCCCCCCCTCCCCCCGAAAGAGATCCCCCTCCCCCCCCTCTACTCCTAACTAGACCCCTCGTAAAACCTCTACCCCCCTGCTACGCTACCCCACCCCCCCTGCTGCTTCTGTAACTACCCCCTGTGCTCCCTCAAGAGGTCAAGATACAAAGAAAAGCCATCCAGCCATCCCCCAAAAAAAAAATAACTCATGACCTCTACCAGGAAGTTAGTTAGGCGTTTTAGTTTTCAGCCTCTCCCTGGAATTTTGTAATTATTTTTTTTGTTCATTTTTTTCCTTTTCCAGACGAAGAGAGGAGAGTTAAAATAGACACAACACGGGAGTCCAATTGCCTAACCACTGGGAATTGAACGGGGGATGACAAAAGACCCCAAAAAGATCATCAAAAACAACAAAAAACGGCGGCTGCAACACAAGACCACAATCCCATCAAACACACCAACAAACGAAAAGAGCATGTGACAAGACAACAAAAGAACGACGGGAACATACAGGGACAAACAGGACACGAGGAGGAACAAAAACTAAGAGCAAGGTACAACACACCCACCACAACACTATAAATACCCACAAAATGGCAAACGACACGGCACACACAAATGACACACAATCGCAAAAAAACGAAGACTCTAGTAAGTAAAACATATGAACGCAATCACAGACGATAAATGGTTGAATGGTTGACCCCCAACCACCTCCCTCCTGTTTTCATCTGTCCACAAAGTAACCCCACCTGGACACGAATAGAAGCCGAAAGAAACCACTTCCACCAAAAAGAAACAACGATGTTTTGTCACTGCGTGACACCCTATTTTTTATCAATTAAGCTTATTTTTCAACAGAGAACAACCAGACAGGTAGTTATTATAGGTGAGAAAGCCATTGTTGAAACAAAAAACAATAAAAAACAAAATAAAAACAAATTTATTAAAAAAAAATAAAAATAATTTAAAAAAAATTAAAAAAAAAAAATAAATATAAAATTACCCATAGATCACTTAAAGAAAAAGAAAATTATTTTACAAAATTAATACCCCCAAGAGTAGAGAGAAGAAACATACAGTGTTTCCACAACATAATTTCACTCACATCATTCAAGGTTTTTTTATCATAACTATTCCACAACCATTCAATTCAAATTAATCAAACACAATTCACATCATCGTTAAAAAATAACGGGAGTGATTGGGATGGTCTGTTTGGCCTGACTTTCTCTCTAGCTTGGGTTCCTTTCTGGCGTGTTTCCTCTAGCTTCTGAAACTTTTTGGGTTCCCCCACGCTATTCTGGCATCCAATATGGCTTCTGCTTATCCCCCGGGGCTGTGGCTTTCAACCCCACGCCACCACTGCTGCTGCTTTTCGGCTAGTCCCACCCTGCCTCCGCCTTCTCAGTTTATGTCCGCGCTTTGTCCGGCGTGCCGTGACGGTCGCGTTTGCCAATCGTATCCACACCGCCCCAACCCCCACCCCTCCACCTTACCCCTCCCCCCTCCACCTGCTCTTCCCATATTCCCCCCCCCCCCTCTCGGTCTCGTACCCCCCCCCCTCGCGCGTCAGGAGGCGTCCCCCGCACCCACCTCATAAATGAACCCCCCCCATCGTTGAACCCGCGGGTCCGCACGCCGCGTCCCTCACCCCCCCCCCACATGTCCCACACCCCCCGTTGTGTCGTTTTTCGCGGCGCGCGAGTACTCACTCCCCACCCCTCCCCGTATGCCTCCGCCTCCCCACCAGTCCCTCAATCTCCATCGTCTCGAAACATGGCAAATAATTTGGCCTGGCTCTCAGGTTGCCAAAACAAAAAAAGGCGGCCGAGTCGGGGATGAATTGAAAGGGAGGGTATTAGAAACACCAGTGCAACGAGAGAGAGAGGAGAGAGAGAAAGGGGTAGAGAGAGGAGAGAGAGAGTAGAGAGAGAGAGAGAGAGAGAAGAGAGGAGAGAGAAGAGAGAGAGAGGGAGAGAGAGAGGAGAGAGAGGAGAAGAGAGAGAGAAGGATGAGATAGAGAGAGAGGAGAGAAGAGAGGGGAGAGCAGAAGGAGAAGGAGGGAGGAGGAAAGGCGAGAGAGAGAGAAGAGAGAGAGAGGGGAGAGGAGAGAGAGAGAGAGAGAGAGAGGAGATGTGTGAGAGAGAGTGAGAAGGAGAGAGAGGAGAGAGAGAGAGATAAGAGAGAGATAGTAGAGAGAGGAGGGAGAGAGAGAGAGGGAGAGAGAGAAGAGAAGAGTGAGAGAGATAGACAGGAGAGAGAGAGCGAGAGAGAGAAGAGAGAGAAGAGGAGAGAGATAGAGAAGAGAGAGAGAGAGAGAGGCAGAGAGGAGAGAGAGAGAGAGAGAGAGAGGAAGAGAGAGAGAGAGAGAAGAGAGAGAGAGAGAGAGAGAGAGAGAGATAGTAAGAGGAGTAGCGAGGAGAGCAGAGAGAGCGAGATAGAGTATAGAAAGAGAAACAGACAGTCAAACCATGGCAACACTCACAAAGAAAACAGACACACACACATACATAACATAGAATAAAACATTGATAGTGAAGCAAACACGTTAGCACGACTACATAAAAAAAAAGAAAAAAAAAATGAAAATATATAAGGGCTCAATTATCTCCATAACAACCACGTACAAGAAGGCACTTCACTTTCTAGTAACGAACAACAACAACAACAAGCAACTATATACTACTATTTTTATTTTCTATACTACTATACTGGTTTACTGTCGTCTTCAAACAAACAAACAAACAAACAAACTAACTTATAAATTATTAGAACCACTTCCTTCCAACAAACTCCTGCTTACTTTAAATTAAAAAAAATAGCAAGAAAGAGAAAAGAAGATAGACGCAACACATAAGCAAGAACGTGGTGATGGATACAAAGGTTGAAGGCTAACTAGAGGAGAGTGGAAGTAGAGGAGAAGGAGGAAACACATAGAACACATAGGAAGAAGACAAACAGCAACAGAGGCCTGCTGGGGGCCCTTACGAGGCTGTTTGTTGATTACACTATCTAATCTAGAGGTGAAAGTATACAGGATAAAGGGTGAAGGTCTTCTCTCCCCAGCCATGGCTGGCAGGGGAAAAGGAATGCTTACCAAGACCAGGACTATTTCACTATTGTCACTTACCACTACTGCTACCACTACTTCTGGCAAGGCGTGTCAGGGCCACGTAGCGCGACGTGATCTTATTGAATGAAAAATCGACATTTCGTACGATTAGGTAAATAAAGTCATGATGAACATACTCAAAAGTTTGCTACGTTTAACGGATAGTATTTTATTGTGGATTGCTTCTAAGATATTTGTCAGTCGTATTTTTAACGTAGTAATTGTTTACTGTCGACGACATGGCGGGCAGGGAGTTCCAAACGTTCATCGAGTCCGATTGAAAAGAAGTCTTGGCTTCGTTTGATGTGAATCTTCTACCAGTATACTAAATAGACTGACGTCTTTCTTGTTATATTTGATCGATCAAGGAATGTAACCTTCTGTATTGTATCTTATCGATCCTTTGCTTATCTTAGAACATTTTCATTACAATAAAAATAATCCCATCGCATCCTTCGTTTTTCTAGGACTGAATAAGTTAGTTCTTGACAGTCTTTATCTTTCTTCATAAGGTTTTAATTTTTCACCGCCTTGAATCAAATTTTATTGTTCTTCGTCGCTGGACTCTTGCCTAGTTTTGTCAATGTCCTTTCTGTAATATGGGGCAACCAAACTGTCCGACAATACTCAAGATGGGGTCGATGCTAGTGATTATAGCAGTTTTAATATGACTTTTTTCTGATTTATTTCGAAAGTACGCCCACTAAAAGCCGCCATCTGTTAGTCAGTTTTTAACTACCTCTGATCCATGGTTGACTGGTTTTAAAAAATCGTTTGTATTTGTGATTCCCAGATCTTTTTCCTTGTTTACTGTAGAAATGGTTTAGCCATTCATTTAGTACTGACGTGATCATTATATTTCTTTCCGATGTGTAGTACCTTGCATTTTTTACGGTATAAATTTCATTTGCCCATTTATTGGCCCAAGTGTGTTAGTCGTCTAAGGTCTGATTGTAGACTTTCTCTGTCAATTGTCGTAGTTAGCTTTGCTGAGAATTTCGGTATCGTCAGCGGGGGGGGGGGGGGGGGGGGGAAAAATTTCGATATTTTGCAAGTGATTCCCTCATCTATGTCTGTAACATATATCATGAATGAAGAGGGGACAGGACCAAGCATTGAACCTTGTGTACTCCACTTTTTTACGTTTAAAAAAAGCCATTGAGAGGAGAATCACCAGTTTAATACTACTCTCTGCTTACGTTCAAGAGAGGCCAGTCCCAGAAGCCAATTGTAATGCTGACCAGAGAGTAAACCGTGATCATCTATTTTATTAAGCAACAAAAATCTCGTTGATGAGGTACTTTATATTCAAAAGGCCTTGTTGAAATCCAGATATATGGACACTACTGCTCGTGCTTTCATCAAAATCGTACGGCGTCAAAAACGATTGTGGAAGAATTCTAATAAAGTCAGTTTAAAAACATAAGACGTTTAGTTATTTACGAAAACCATGCTGTTAGGGTTTTATCTCATAGGTCCGTTGTCTTCAAGGATTTCAATTCCACCCATTGTCACAAATGATTAGTGTCTCCAAATTAATTTAACATACGAACTGATTTCAAGACTGATTGGCCTATAAATTTCCAGAATTAGTGATTTGTCCCGCCCTTATTTTTGAGATTGGTGTTACATTTGCACGTTTCCAATCTGAGGAACTATTAAACCATCTTCTTATTTACCCCCTCTCTTAAGGATTTATTGAAATACGAATTTGTAAGACGGGTTTTAACTGATCAAGAGTCTGGTTTGATTTACTCCTAGTAGTTGTACATAGTCCTTCCGTTGACCTTAAAAGTGCTGCTGGCATCAAGAATAAGGGCCTCATTAGGAATTAGGTAACATAGAGAGGCAGAAAGAAAACACATTCAATTCCCCAACCGCTCGCGTCGCGGTCCTAGGACCCGGACCGATCAAATCTTTTCACATACTGACGCCGCCTCTGTCACCGGTGCCAATGGTCTATTATGGAGTATATTTATTTTTCATTCCATTAAATGCTTGCTGCAGGTTTCAAGATAGGCTCACTAGAATTAGGTATATATAGATGCATAAAACAATTGAATTCTCCGGTACGCTTCGCTCGGTCATGGACGTCCGATCAAGATTTTCACTACTGACTCTTGTCTACGGTGCCAATGGCTATGGAAGTGATTTAGGTGTATAATATTTTCATTCAAAAATGTAATGCCAGTACTTTATATTGGCAGTGTCAAGCTCCAATCGTAGAGATAATTATAGCCATCATTAACCTGCGTATGTTAACTCTACTGTTACACACGATCACTTTTATACCCCTACCCCCCAGCCTAAAGGAACACATATTGTCTAAACGTCCCGAATATTCTTTTAAGTGACTGTTTACAGCTCAAAGCAGTTCATAACTATGGCCTTACGGACACGTTTAACCATCTTAGCAGACCCTCGTGGATGTCTAGAATTTACCTCAGACATATGGTGTATTTTTTGTCATTTTTTTTTTTTCTTTCTACTCCGGAAATTTTTTTTTTTTGCAAAATTTTCTCTTCGATTTTGTTTATTTTAAAACTATGTTGTACATGGGAATAAATGTAAGACTTTCAGTCATAGTTTCAGTTAAATTTCACCAGAGACTTTTATTGCTCATAAAATGAATTTATTTTGTTTTAAAACAGAGGATAATTCAGTATGGTGGATCTAATACTATTACCAATGTTGATGGAAAAGATATCGATATTCCTTATAAATTACCAACTAATAAACAAAGCACTTTGTTCAATTGGTATCTTAGCTTAGAAGCTAATATTGTTTGTTTAATGATATATTATTGTTAGTAGAGATAACTATTTTTTCTGATGATATGAGTAGATACCGATCAAATATAAACAAAGATTTAGATTTTATTGAAATCAAAATATTTTTCTCCTCTTTTTAATAAAACTCTATCCCATTCCAATCCTGCTGCGTCAGTTTCTTTTTTCATTATTTAGTAAATCTACGTAATTTATTTACGTGGAGGACGTAATATATATTTTCTTAATATTGTGTTTTATCAGTACTTGTATACATAAACATAAGGATCAGAAAAAGGTGCAGGTTTTTGAAGCATTGCTTGAAAATTCGATACGAGTAAAACGAAAGAGTTACAACTAGTTTTAAGTAGAACATATGATGAAAACAGTTTTTTATACACTATTTCAGGAGGATGGCAGGAGTCTGTTTGAATTACACTCTGTAGTGTACATACCTTTCTTTGACCTTCTTAAATGCTGCTGCATCTCAAGATAAGGCTCACTAGAATTAGGTATAATAGTAAGGCAGAAAACATTGCAATCCCACGCGCTCTCGCTCGTCATGACCGGACGATCCAATCTTCACTACTGACTAATCTGTCACCTGGTGCCATGGCTATGGAAGTTATTTATTTTCATTCTTAATGCTCTAGCCATCATCAAGTAAAATAAGGCTCCCTAGAATTAGGTATACATCGAGCAGAAAACATTCAATTCCCACGCGCTCGGCTCGGTCATGACTGGCCGATCAAAATCTTCACTATCTGACTCTGTCACTCCGGTGCCAATGGCTATGGAAGAGTTATTTATTTTCATTCTTAAATGCTGCTGCAGTCAAGATAGGCTCACTAGAATTAGGTATATAGAGGCAGAAAACAATTCACTTCCCCACCGCGATCGCTCGTCATGACCGTCCGATCAATCTTCACTACTGAACTCTGTCCCGGTGCCAATGGCTGATGAAGTGTATATAATTTCATTAAAAAAAAATGTAATGCAGTCCTTTTATTATTGCAGTGTTAAGCCTCACATCGAGAGGATATGATAGCCATCAGTAACGCCCCGCGTATTATTTATTATATATTATATATATTTTAGTTTTTGTACTCCTACACACGAACACGTTCCCCCGTAAGAGTAACACATAATTGCTTAAAACGTCCACGAATATTCTTGTAAGTGAACTGTTACAGGGCACTCACAGCATTTCATACTAAATCCCTATTACGAACGAGACACGTTTAAAACATCTTACAGAGACCCTCGTGGAGAAATTGTCCTAGACACTTGACCTCAACATATGGTTGTTTTTTGTCATTTTCTTTTTCTATTTTTCTAGTTTTACTTCTTTCTTTTCTCTATTCCTCTTCTCTTTCCTATTTTCTCTTCTCTTTTTTCTCTTCTTCTCTTCCTATTCCTCTCCTCTCTTCTTCTTTCCTTTCCTCTCCTCTTCTTTCTTTTTTTTCCTCCTTCGTCGTACACCCCGGTCAAATTTTTTTTTGCAAAATTTCCCTTCTTCGATTTTGTTTTGTTTTAAAGACTATGTTGTACATATGGGAATATAATGTTAAGACTTCATGCTTTGTTCGAAGTTAGATCTCACCAGTAAAACTTTATTGCTATAACTGATTTATTTGGGTTGAGCAACCAGATGATAACATCAGTATGTTGGTGGATCTATACGTTATTACCATGTTGATGGAAAGATACTCAGGATATTCCTTACTGAAATTGACGCAACGATTATACACAGCACTTTGTTCAATGGTAGACATAGCTTAGACAGCTATTGTTGTTTTGTTTAGGGGATGGTTACCTATTATTTGTAGCAATAACTATCTTTTTTTCATGAGACGATACCGATCAAATATAGCAAAGAGTATGTATTGTGAATCATAAATATTTTTTTGCTCCTCTCTTTGTAAACTCCTATCCCTTGCATGCGCTGAGCGTCTAGCTTGCTAGTTTCTTTGCAGTTTATTGTATATCGATCGTGATTTACGGAGGACGTAATATATATTTTCTTAATATTGGTGTTAATCAGTATTGTTAAAACCATCAGGACAGAAAAAAGGGTGCAGAATTTTGAAGCAATTACTCTTCTGAAAGAAAATTCAAATACGAGTAATAAACGAAGAGGAGGTTTACAAACTAGTTTTAAGTAGACGATATGATGAAAACAAGTTTTTTAATATCACTATTTAAGGATGCAGAGTCTGTTGATTACTCCTGTAGTGTACATGATCCTTTTTTCTTTTGACCTTTCTTAAATGCTCTGCAGTCAAGATAATGCTCATTAGAATTAGGGTATATTTGAGGGAAAAACATTCATTTCCAACAGCTCGCTCGTTCATTGACGCGCCGATTCAAAGTCTTCACTACTGACTCTGTTTCACTCGGTGCCAATGGCTATGGAAGTTATTTATTTTCATTTCTAAATGCTGCTTTGTGTGCATCATGATAAGGCTCATTAGAATTAGGTATAATATAGAGGCAGAAACAATTCATTCCCAACGCTCGCATCCGGGCGGTCAATCCCAATGACCGGCCGATCAAAATCTTCACTACTGACTCTTGCGGGGGGTTCACCCGGTGCCATGGCTAAGTGGAAGTTATTTATTTTCATATTCTTAAAATGCTGCTGCAATCAACTATAGAGGCTCACTGAATAGTAATATATAGAGGCAGAATAAAATTCACATTCATTACTCACCAGGCTCGCTCGGTCCTGACGCGCCGATCAAACAATCTTCTCACTATCTGACTCTGTCACACCAGTGTGCCATGGCTATGGGAAGTGATATTTTCATTACAAACAATGTAATGCAGTACTTTTATTGGCAGTGTTCACAAGGCTCCCATCGAGAGATATGATAGCCATCAGTTAAAAAACCCGCGTATACCTCCTACACACGACATACGTTAGACCCAACGTTACACCCCCGGAAAGGAACACATATTGTCTTAAACGTTCCACGAATATTCTTGTAATTACTGTTAAAGGTCAAAGCAGTTCATAACTAAAGACCTTAACGAAAACAAGCGTTTAACCATTACTTACAGACCCTCGTGGATGTCTATGAATTGACCTCGAACATATGGGTGTATTTTTGTCATTTTTTTTTTTTTTTTTTTTTTTTTTTTTTTTTTTTTTTTTTTTTTTCTTGCTTTTTTTTTTCTTTTTTTTTTTTTTTTTTTCTACTCCCGGGAATTTTTTTTTTTGCAAAAGTTTCCTCATTCGCTTTTGTTTTTTAAAAATTTAAACTATGTTGGTAAAACAAAAAAAACATGGGAATAATGTAAGCAAGACTTTCAGCATAGTGTTCAGTTAATTTTCCCACAGAAACTTTTAAATTGCTATAATGAATTTATTTGAGTTAAAAACGATGATAAATCAGTAGGTGATCTATACCTTTACACCAATGTTATGAAAATATAATCAGATATTCCTTATGAGAAATTAAACCAACTAATAAACAAAAGCCACTTTGTTCACTTGTATCTTAGCGTAGAAGCTAATCTTGTTTGTTTAAAAATGATATCATTATTTCTGAGTACTAATCTATTTTTCATCAGGTGAATGAAAAAATAGATATACCGATCAACATATAACAAGAGTGTATGTGTGTGACTATCATACATATTTTTCTCCTCTTTTTAAACAAAAACTCATATCCCACTTCCAATCCCCTGCGTCTCTAGTTTCTTTTCTCATTATTTATAACATCGTACACGTCATTTACGTGAGGACGTAATATAGATTTTCTTACTATATGTGTTTTTATCATGTACTATGTTCCATACCATAAGAGCTCGCAAAAGGTGCAGCTTTCTGAAGGCATGGCTTGAAAATTCACTACGAGTAAAACGAAAGGATTGTACAGCTAGTTTAAGTGAACATATGACTGAAAACAGTTTTTTATATCACACTATTTCAGGATGCCAGAGTCTGGTCTTCATTACTCCGTAGGTGTCACAGTAGCCTTTCCTTTGACCTCTTAAATGCTGCATGCATCAAGATAAGGCTCACTAGAATTAGGTATATCGATGCCAGAAAACAATTCAATTCCCACCGCTCGCTCGGTCATGACCTCGGGAGCG
>JAPQNM010000005.1:19999319-20006819 GCA_029783475.1 Metacarcinus magister | reverse complement strand
ACACACACACACACACACACACACACACACACACACACACACACACACACACACACACACACACACACACACACATTCATCAAACACGAATTAGCAGTACACATACACTACCATATATAAACAACACACACACACTACTCTCAGTATTACATGTAACCTACCCATTAAACGCAAAACACACAAGCTGAAAGTAAAAATAAATATACATTTCACGCATGCACGAACGGTAAAGTCCCCCCTCTACCCCCTGCTCCCTCAAGCCATCCCCCCAAAAAAATAACTGACCTCACAGGAAGTTAGGCTTAGTTTCCCTGTAATTTCCAGACAGTTAATAACACGGAGTCAATTGCTGAACACTGGGATTGACGATGACAAAGACCTCATCAAAACGCTGCAACACACACACACACACACACACACACACACACACACACACACACACACACACACACACACACACACACCTAGTACATACACACACGATAAATGGTTGACTCTGTAACCTGACAATAGAAGCAACAATTCACTGCAGACTATTCAACAGACAGGTAGTTTAGCCATTGTTAAATACCCGATGATCACTTAAAGTATTCAGTAGACATACAGTGTTTCATCGTTAATACGAGTGATTGCATGTTGTCCTGCTTCCCCCCCTCTCGTCCCCCCTCATCCCCCCCTCGTCCCCCCTTTCGTCTCCCCGTCCTCCATGCAAGAATTCCTGGCTCTCAGTACCACAAAGGCCGAGTCGGAATGAATTGAAGGGAGGATACAGTGCAAAGAGAGAGAGAGAGAGAGAGAGAGAGAGAGAGAGAGAGAGAGAGAGAGAGGAGAGAGAGAGAGAGAGAGAGAGAGAGAGAGAGAGAGAGAGAGAGAGAGAGAGAGAGAGAGAGAGGAGAGAGAGAGAGAGAGAGAGAGAGAGAGAGAGAGGAGAGAGAGAGAGAGAGAGAGAGAGAGAGAGAGAGAGAGAGAGAGAGAGAGAGAGAGAGACGAGAGAGAGAGAGAGGAGAGAGAGAGAGAGAGAGAGAGAGAGAGAGAGAGGAGAGAGAGAGAGAGAGAGAGAGAGAGAGAGAGAGAGAGAGAGAGAGAGAGAGAGAGAGAGAGAGAGAGAGAGAGAGAGAGAGAGAGAGAGAGAGAGAGAGAGAGAGAGAGAGAGAGAGCGAGAGAGAGAGAGAGAGAGAGAGAGAGAGAGAGAGAGAGAGGAGATGAGAGAGAGAGAGAGAGAGAGAGAGAGAGAGAGAGAGAGAGAGATGAGAGAGAGAGGAGAGAGAGAGAGAGAGAGAGAGAGAGAGATAGAGTATAGAAAGAGAAACAGACAGTCAAACCAGGGCAACACTCACAAAAAAACAGACACACACACATACATAACATAGAGATAAAACAGTGATAGTGAAACAAACACGAACACGACTACATAAAAAAAAAGAAAAAAAAAGAAAGAAAGACAGGGCTCAATTAACTCCAGAACAACCACGACAAACACTTCACTTCTACTATAACAACAACAACAACAACAACTACTACTACTACTATTACAACTACTACTACTGTCTCTTCAAACAAACAAACAAACAAACAAACAACTATAAAATAGAACACTTCCTTCCAACACAACTCCTGCTTAACTTTAAAAAAAATAGCAAGAAAAAGAAAAAGAAAGAAAGACGCAACACATAAGCAAGAACGTGGTGATGGATACAAAGGTTGAAGGATAACTAGAGGAAGTGGAAGATGAGGAGGAGGAGGAACACATAGGAACACATAGGAAGAACAAACAGCAACAGGCCTGCTGGCCCTTACGAGGCTGTTTGTGAGTACACTATCTAATCTAGAGTGAAGGATACAGGATAGTAAGGGTGAAGGCTTCTCTCCCCAGCCATGGCTGGCAGGGAAAGGAAGGCTAACCAAGACCAGACTATCACTATTGTCACTACCACTACTGCTACCACTACTTCCTGGCAAGCGATGTCAGGCCACTAGCGACGTCTTTTGAATCGACATTTCGTAAGTTAGGTACATCAGGATGAACATACTCAAAAGTTTGCTACGTTAACGGATAGTATTTTAGTTGTGGATTGGCTTCTAAGTATTTGTCAAGTCTATTTTTGAACGTAGTAATTGTTTTACTGTCGACGACATTGGCGGGCAGGGAGTTCCAAACGTTCACGATCCGATTGAAAAAGAAGTGCTTGGCTTCGTTTGATGTGAATCTTTTACCAGTAATCTTAAAAGAATGACGTCTTCTTGTTATATTTGATCTATCAAAAGTAATGTAATCTTCTGTATTGATATTATCGAATCCTTTGATTATCTTGAACATTTCAATTAAATCCCCTCGCATCCTTCGTTTTTCTAGGCTGAATAAGTTTAGTTCTTTAAGTCTTTCTTCATAAGGTTTATTTTTCAGCCTTGGAATCATTTTTGTTATTCTTCGCTGGACTCTTTCCAGTTTGTCAATGTCCTTTCTGTAATATGGGGACCAAAACTGTACGCAATACTCAAGATGGGGTCGTACTAGTGAATTATGCAGTTTTAATATGACTTTTTCTGATTTATTTTCGAAAGTACGCCCAATAAAGCCGACCAATCTGTTAGCAGTTTTAACTACCTCTGAGCAATGTTGACTGGGTTTTAAATCGTTTGATATTGTGATTCCCAGATCTTTTTCCTTGTTTACTGTAGAAAATGGTTTACCATTCATTGAGTACTGAACGTGATCATTATTTCTTCCGATGTGTAGTACCTTGCATTTTTAACGTTAAATTTCATTTGCCATTTATTGGCCCAAGATGTTAGTCGATCTAGGTCTGATTGTAAGACTTCTCTGTCAATTGTCGTAGTTACTTTGCTGAGAATTTTCGTATCGTCAGCGAATTTCGATATTTTGCAAGTGATCCCATCATCTATGTCATTAACATATATCATGAATAAGACAGGACCAAGCACTGAACCTTGTGGTACGCCACTTTTTACGTTTAACCATTGAGAGGAGACACCGTTTAAGACTACTCTCTGCTTACGTTCAGAGAGCCAGTCCAGAAGCCAATTGTAAATGCTACCAGAGATACCGTGAGTCATTAGTTTATTAAGCAATCGTTGATGAGGTACTTTATCAAAGGCCTTTTGAAAATCCAGATATATGACATCTACTGCTCTGCTTTCATCGTACGCGTCAAAAACATTGTGGAAGAATTCTAATAAGTCAGTTAAACATGAACGTTTATTACGAAAACCATGCTGTGAGGGTTTTATTATATCGTTGTCTTCAAGGAATTTCACCACATTGTCACAAATGATTGTCTCCATTAATTTACATACAACTGATGTCAGACTGATTGGCCTATAATTTCCAGGTTGTGATTTGTCCCCCTTTTTGAAGATTGGTGTTACATTTGCACGTTTCCAATCTGATGGAACTTTACCATCTCTTAAGGATTTATTGAATAAGATTGTAAGCGGTTTACTGATCAGAGTCTGTTTGATTACTCCTGTAGTGTACATAGCCTTCCTTTGACCTTAAATGCTGCTGCATCAAGATAAGGCTCATTAGAATTAGGTATATAGAGGCAGAAAACAATTCAATTCCCACCGCTCGCTCGGTCATGACCGGCCGATCAAAATCTTCACTACTGACTCTGTCACCGGTGCCAATGGCTATGGAAGTTATTTATTTTCATTCTTAAATGCTGCTGCATCAAGATAAGGCTCACTAGAATTAGGTATATAGAGGCAGAAAACAATTCAATTCCCACCGCTCGCTCGGTCATGACCGGCCGATCAAAATTTTCACTACTGACTCTGTCACCGGTGCCAATGGCTATGGAAGTGATTTATTTTCATTAAAAAATGTAATGCAGTACTTTTATTGCAGTGTCAAGCTCCATCGAGAGGATATGATAGCCATCAGTAACCCGCGTATACTCCTACACACGACACGTTACCCCGTAAGGAACACATATTGTCTTAACGTCCACGAATATTCTTGTAATGACTGTTACAGCTCAAAGCAGTTCATAACTAAGCCTTACGACACGTTTAACCATCTTACAGACCCTCGTGGATGTCTAGAATTGACCTCAACATATGGTGTATTTTGTCATTTTTTCTACTCCGGGAAATTTTTTGCAAAATTTCCTCTTCGATTTTGTTTTTTTTAAACTATGTTGTACATGGGAATAATGTAAGACTTTCAGCATAGTTTCAGTTAATTTCACCAGAAACTTTTATTGCTATAAATGAATTTATTTGGGTTAAAACAGATGATAAAATCAGTATGGTGGATCTAATACTTTACCAATGTTGATGGAAAAGATATCAGATATTCCTTATGAAATTACCAACTAATAAACAAAGCACTTTGTTCAATTGGTATCTTAGCTTAGAAGCTAATATTGTTTGTTTAATGATATCATTATTTTAGTAGATAACTATTTTTCATGAGATAGATACCGATCAAATATAACAAAGAGTTATATTGTGAAATTAAAAATATTTTTCTCCTCTTTTTAAACTCTATCCCATTCCAATCCTGCGTCTAGTTTCTTTTTTCATTATTTATAATCTACGTAATTTACGTGAGGACGTAATATATATTTTCTTAATATTGTGTTTATCAGTACTTGTTACATACCATAAGGATCAGAAAAAGGTGCAGATTTTGAAGCATTGCTTGAAAATTCAATACGAGTAAAACGAAAGGAGTTACAACTAGTTTAAGTAGAACATATGATGAAAACAAGTTTTTATACACTATTTCAGGATGGCAGAGTCTGTTTGATTACTCCTGTAGTGTACATAGCCTTTCTTTGACCTTCTTAAATGCTGCTGCATCAAGATAAGGCTCATTAGAATTAGGTATATAGAGGCAGAAAACAATTCAATTCCCACCGCTCGCTCGGTCATGACCGGCCGATCAAAATCTTCACTACTGACTCTGTCACCGGTGCCAATGGCTATGGAAGTTATTTATTTTCATTCTTAAATGCTGCTGCATCAAAATAAGGCTCACTAGAATTAGGTATATAGAGGCAGAAAACAATTCAATTCCCAAGGCTCGCTCGGTCATGACCGGCCGATCAAAATCTTCACTACTGACTCTGTCACCGGTGCCAATGGCTATGGAAGTTATTTATTTTCATTCTTAAATGCTGCTGCATCAAGATAAGGCTCACTAGAATTAGGTATATAGAGGCAGAAAACAATTCAATTCCCACCGCTCGCTCGGTCATGACCGGCCGATCAAAATTTTCACTACTGACTCTGTCACCGGTGCCAATGGCTATGGAAGTGATTTATTTTCATTAAAAAATGTAATGCAGTACTTTTATTGCAGTGTCAAGCTCCATCGAGAGGATATGATAGCCATCAGTAACCCGCGTATACTCCTACACACGACACGTTACCCCGTAAGGAACACATATTGTCTTAACGTCCACGAATATTCTTGTAATGACTGTTACAGCTCAAAGCAGTTCATAACTAAGCCTTACGACACGTTTAACCATCTTACAGACCCTCGTGGATGTCTAGAATTGACCTCAACATATGGTGTATTTTGTCATTTTTTCTACTCCGGGAAATTTTTTGCAAAATTTCCTCTTCGATTTTGTTTTTTTTAAACTATGTTGTACATGGGAATAATGTAAGACTTTCAGCATAGTTTCAGTTAATTTCACCAGAAACTTTTATTGCTATAAATGAATTTATTTGGGTTAAAACAGATGATAAAATCAGTATGGTGGATCTAATACTTTACCAATGTTGATGGAAAAGATATCAGATATTCCTTATGAAATTACCAACTAATAAACAAAGCACTTTGTTCAATTGGTATCTTAGCTTAGAAGCTAATATTGTTTGTTTAATGATATCATTATTTTAGTAGATAACTATTTTTCATGAGATAGATACCGATCAAATATAACAAAGAGTTATATTGTGAAATTATAAATATTTTTCTCCTCTTTTTAAACCCTATCCCATTCCAATCCTGCGTCTAGTTTCTTTTTTCATTATTTATAATCTACGTAATTTACGTGAGGACGTAATATATATTTTCTTAATATTGTGTTTATCAGTACTTGTTACATACCATAAGGATCAGAAAAAGGTGCAGATTTTGAAGCATTGCTTGAAAATTCAATACGAGTAAAACGAAAGGAGTTACAACTAGTTTAAGTAGAACATATGATGAAAACAAGTTTTTATACACTATTTCAGGATGGCAGAGTCTGTTTGATTACTCCTGTAGTGTACATAGCCTTTCTTTGACCTTCTTAAATGCTGCTGCATCAAGATAAGGCTCACTAGAATTAGGTATATAGAGGCAGAAAACAATTCAATTCCCACCGCTCGCTCGGTCATGACCGGCCGATCAAAATCTTCACTACTGACTCTGTCACCGGTGCCAATGGCTATGGAAGTTATTTATTTTCATTCCTAAATGCTGCTGCATCAAGATAAGGCTCACTAGAATTAGGTATATAGAGGCAGAAAACAATTCAATTCCCAACGCTCGCTCGGTCATGACCGGCCGATCAAAATCTTCACTACTGACTCTGTCACCGGTGCCAATGGCTATGGAAGTTATTTATTTTCATTCTTAAATGCTGCTGCATCAAGATAAGGCTCACTAGAATTAGGTATATAGAGGCAGAAAACAATTCAATTCCTACCGCTCGCTCGGTCATGACCGGCCGATCAAAATTTTCACTACTGACTCTGTCACCGGTGCCAATGGCTATGGAAGTGATTTATTTTCATTAAAAAATGTAATGCAGTACTTTTATTGCAGTGTCAAGCTCCATCGAGAGGATATGATAGCCATCAGTAACCCGCGTATACTCCTACACACGACACGTTACCCCGTAAGGAACACATATTGTCTTAACGTCCACGAATATTCTTGTAATGACTGTTACAGCTCAAAGCAGTTCATAACTAAGCCTTACGACACGTTTAACCATCTTACAGACCCTCGTGGATGTCTAGAATTGACCTCAACATATGGTGTATTTTTGTCATTTTTTCTACTCCGGGAAATTTTTTGCAAAATTTCCTCTTCGATTTTGTTTTTTTAAACTATGTTGTACATGGGAATAATGTAAGACTTTCAGCATAGTTTCAGTTAATTTCACCAGAAACTTTTATTGCTATAAATGAATTTATTTGGGTTAAAACAGATGATAAAATCAGTATGGTGGATCTAATACTTTACCAATGTTGATGGAAAAGATATCAGATATTCCTTATGAAATTACCAACTAATAAACAAAGCACTTTGTTCAATTGGTATCTTAGCTTAGAAGCTAATATTGTTTGTTTAATGATATCATTATTTTAGTAGATAACTATTTTTCATGAGATAGATACCGATCAAATATAACAAAGAGTTATATTGTGAAAAAAAAATATTTTTCTCCTCTTTTTAAACCCTATCCCATTCCAATCCTGCGTCTAGTTTCTTTTTTCATTATTTATAATCTACGTAATTTACGTGAGGAC
>JAPQNM010000005.1:19964319-19984319 GCA_029783475.1 Metacarcinus magister | reverse complement strand
ATTGCAAACTGCATACGCATTCCTCAACATGTACAGAGATATTCCTTTAGTATGCCATGTGTTTGGGGCTCATTCAATGAGGAGGGAAAACGGGGTCAGTTAGGGAGGCGGTGAGAGTGACGGGTGAGGAGTGAAGGTGAGGCAGGAGTGACAGGGTGAGCGATGGGAGTGTGAGCCCAGAGGAATGCCTACCCTTCCTCTCCCTTCAATCCAAACACGGCCGTCCTCGCCTCCCACGGGAACACAGCATTAGCGGGACCATTTTTCCGGTGCTGTCATGCTTTATATTGGATTCTGTCGCTGGTGGTGGCGGTGGTGATAGTGATAGGTGATGTCATATTAATTGTGAAATTGATGGTTATGCAGGACACACACATACACACCCACCCACACCACACACACACACACGCACACGCGCACATACACACACCCACACCCAGACCCAGACCCAGACACAGACACAGACACAGACATACACATACACATACACACACACACACACACACACACACACACACACACACACACACACACACACACACACACACACACACACACACACACACACACACAAATACATTTTCCCTTGCATTTTTTTTTTTTAACATATAATCACTTAAAACAAATTCCAAGCGTCTATCAATATTTACCTCGTTTGAAATAAAAATAGAAATATCCGTACCGGCCCTGGTCAGGCGGCTACAGCAGAGGCACGTGCCGGTATTAACTCGTCTCTGGCGCCATTCTGACCTGTCCTCCACAGTTATTACTTTGGAAGGGCGTGATGCTGTGTTTGGCGCGTCAGTGAAGAGAAAGTGAAGGTTGCTATCACGCTCACTCCTGCAGCCACCTGGTATCAGTAATGGCTCTACTTGCTACAGAATGACCTCTTACTTCAGTGTCGTGTGGCATTGTCTCAGGTGAATGGGTCCGTCTCCTCAGGCTGTGCGGGGCAACGTAGCACTATGTTAACACCACCACCGAGCTCTAAACACTATGCTTGCTTACTATATGATCATCTTATTTGCGATTACTTCCGGAAGCAAAACGCGCGAGGGACAAATTGTAAAGATAAGATTAGTTAGTACTTTTCAGTTTCAGTCTCCGCATAAGATAGTTTAATGACCAATGGAAACTTAGGTTAAATCCGCGGTGAAGTGTTGAGGAAATGATCACTTTCTTGGCTGTGTTACTATTATTACAGTCTTGCGTCACTAAAGTTCTCTCGGAAGTGGTTTGCTGATATAACTTCAAAAATGTACACTTTGAGGAAAAAAAAGAAGTTTGGGGAGACTAGAAAAATGTTGGATTTGTGTGCATATGATCGATCAATTTATCTACGTATGTAACACCTTCAAATGCCCCCGCTCCCCACACACACACACACACACACACACACACACACACACACACACACACACGCGCACACACACATTAGGGAATCACATAACGAGGTGGAGGTGTGGGTGAAGAAAGGAAAGAAAGGGTGTTGTGTTGTGTTGTGTTGTGTCATCTGTCTTTCATGAGCCACTTAAAACCAGCACAAAATAGATGAGGTAGAGAAGGGAGAGAGTGGTGAGATACGAATATGCATGCAATAAATATAAATGACTCTCTTTCTCTCTTTCTATCTCTCTCTCTCTCTCTCTCTCTCTCTCTCTCTCTCTCTCTCTCTCTCTCTCTCTCTCTCTCTCTCTCTCTCACAATATTCATCCCATTGCTCGTTGCTTCCTATCCTCTAAAGACTATTACTTCCCATCCAGACTCTTCCACTTCCTATTCTCTATCGTTGCTTTTACTCACACTACTACTACTTCCCATCATCCCCTTGTTTTTTACCTGAACTTTTTTTCTCTCTCTCTCTAGTACTGCATCTTTTATCAAACCTCTATTGTCATTTTTTATTAAGGCAATTACGTCTTCATACTTCTCTATCCCACACTACACCTCTTCTTCGTTTCCTATACTTGGTACATCCTAAACTCCACACCTTCATCCCTCCCATACCTGTAATGTCCATGTTGTTTTTATACATAGTTGCCTTTATTTTTTGTATGATTTGTTGCTTGATCTCATCGCTACAAAGGAAAGACGAAAGGAAGTAAAGGAGAAAAATATATATATGAAACCTTATTTTTCTACATTTAAGCTGAGAGGAAGTAAGGATGATGATGAGGTAATATATTTATGAGTGTTATGTCTACACACACACGCACACGCACACGCACACGCAGGCACACACACACACACACACACACACACACACACACACACACACACACACATATTGATACTACTCGCTACCACACACCCTAACACTCCATTCCCACAAGTCAAACACAGGAACTCCCGTTTGATAATTAGGTAAACAATGAGAAGAAGAAAAAAAATGAGGTAGAAGACACAGCAGGAACACGAATTTTTCAGGTCACGCCGGAACGTATAAAAAATAGATGACGAGCTTGCAAATTTAGGTCAAGTTGGACTTTTCATTATAGAGTATCCTAGCCCCTCCCCTTCCCTCCCCTTCCCTCCCCTTTCCCTCCTCTCCCTCCCACACTATTAACGAGGATAAGTAATGCAGGAAAACGAGGGAAACGATTAAAAATGGCAACAATGTAAATGAAAATGATTAATTGACGCTGCCACCAAGCAAAAAAGAAATAAGTTTAATATATGCAAGCGAGGAGAGAAAGATTTGGTTACAGAAAAGTTAATAAAATGAAAAAGCGAAGACAAGAGGAAAAAAAATAATGATGTGTAAAGAGGAAAGAACTGTGATAATAAGGGAAATGAAAAATAATATAAATAAAACAATAAGAAGATAGAAATGGGGGAGAAAAACATACACAGAAAATAGCCAAGAAAAGGAGAAATAACATGAAAAGGAAAAAAAAAAAAAAAACTCACATATTTCTAATAGACACAATCTGATTTATAGTTCTAAATTGAATGTTGCCACCAAACAAATAAACAAGGAAATGCAGATTAATACATAGTTAGATTACCTGGGAAATTTAAGCTTAAGGAAGTAGACGGATATTTTCGATGTTCAGTTAATAGACCAAAAAAAAAAAAAAAATATTGTTAATGAAGTTAGACATTACTGCTGAATAAAGTATAAAATCCATAAATTATAAAATCTATGAAGTATAAAATCTATTAGTATTTCTAATTATAACAAAGAGAACACAGTGACTGCCTCTAAGCATCTAAAACGTATCCTAAAACAAGGTAATGAGAGAGAGAGAGAGAGAGAGAGAGAGAGAGAGAGAGAGAGAGAGAGAGAGAGAGAGAGAGAGAGAGAGAGAGAGAGAGAGAGAGAGAGAGAGAGAGAGAGAGAGAGAGAGAGAGAGTAATAAGGTCAAGGTAAAGTCAAGGCCACAAGTTGAGTCTCCAGCTTTAACTTCAAACTTCCGTAAGCGATAAGAATGCATGTTTAATGGGAGTTAAAGTGAGTGCAAGCTCCTTACAACCTGACCTTACTAAGACGACTAATACAGGGATTTAAAAGGCCGTGTCAAGGTCATACAACACACACAACACACACACACACACGCACACACACACACACACACACACACACACACACACACACACACACACGTTCCAAAGCACTACAACCATTAAAATCGCATCAAGCTTTGTGATGTGCTACTTTTCGAAATAACTTTTGATACAACATCTTCAACATTTTCTTTCTCCCTCACTCTCCATCATCTCCACCACCACCACCACCACCACCACCACCACCACCACCACCACCACCACCACCACCATCACTATAGTATCTCCTCCATCATCGTCATCCCGCCGCAACCAGCGTCTTCATTCCCTCTTTTCCTTTTGTCTCTCTCTCTTTTCAGTTTCTCTCGATTTTGATGTCACTGTTTGTCCTCCTGTTCGTCTGTCTGACTGTGTGTGTGTGTGTGTGTGTGTGTGTGTGTGTGTGTGTGTGTGTGTGTGTGTGTGTGTGTGTGTGTGCGTGTGCGTGTGCTGTGTGTGTGTGTGTGTGTGTTACTAACCTTGGTAGATTCCCAACTTAGAACCTTTTTATAAACGCCTCTAGTTGCTTACCTGAAAAATAAAAATAATGGTATTACAAAACATGAAAATAAAACAAGGATAAATCAATAAAAAAAATATTGTAATAAAAATAATGTACCTCTCTCTCTCTCTCTCTCTCTCTCTCTCTCTCTCTCTCTCTCTCTCTCTCTCTCTCTCTCTCTCTCTCTCTCTCTCTCTCTCTCTCTCTCTCTCTCTCTCTCTCTCAATTTATGCGATCCTTTCATTCCCTCATATTTTTTATCTCAAGTTTCTCTCCTTTCCCTTGTCACCTCCCTCCCTTCCTTCCCTCCCTCCCTTCCTTCCCTCCCCCCTTGTCTTCCTCCCCTCCTTCCCTCCTCCTTCCTTCGTTCTTCCGGATCCAATCTCTCACGTTCTCACTTCTTTTTTTTCTCACTCCATGCAATTTCTGAATATTTTTTTCTATTCTTCTCTCTCCTTCCTCCTCTTCCTCTCTTCTTATCTCCACACCTTCTCTCGAGGATTTTCACACTCGCCTCTCCTGTCTGTCTCTTTTAAAGTTTGTTTTGCATCATAATTTCATGGGATTCTTTATTTTTGTCATACATACACCCACCCACACACACCCACACACCCACACACACACACACACCCACACACCCACACACACACACACACACACACAAAGAGAACATGGTTTTTTTATATATATATTTTAATAGATTATCCTTACCACCACCATCACCATCACCATCACCATCACCATCATCATCATCATCACCATCACCATCACTGCCTCTCCTGACCATAATTATTCCACGTCAAGGTAGTTAGTTCCTTTCTGTCAAAGTTAATTTAGGAGTCAGGGCGGAGTATTCCCTTGTATACCAACCTCTTCTGGGCACACAAGAAATCACGGAGACACCTACACAACCACCCTCCTCCCGCACCAGCATCGCCTCCGTCAGTAGTGCTTGGGCGAGGCGAGGTTAGGTGTGGGTGGCGGGGAAAAGAGGGAGTGATGCACGGTGGTAATTTATATTCTCCCATAATGGCGTGGCGGAGGGATAAGCAAAGTTCATTTCTATTCATGGGAAATTCTGTGGCGATCCGGTTAACCAAGGAAAAAAGATAGAAAGGGAGAGAGAGAGAGAGAGGTAGATCTTCCTATCAGCCCTTGTTTTATGTGACGCCCCTCCAGTATTGTGTGTGTGTGTGTGTGGTGTGTGTGTGTGTGTGTGTGTGTGTGTGTGTGTGTTCATTCTCTCGCCACACCCACACACCACCCTCACCACCACCACCACCAAAAGGTAACGAGCTCCACCAACAACACCTTACAGTTTTTAATAAAGTTTCTCATTATTTGCCTTGACATCAAATAAAGACGAGAAGATCAATAAGCTTCTGCACACTGAAAGGCTGCAGAATAATACCGTAATTTGCATAATTCTAGCTTAAGGCCTCCCAAAGTAAGAGAGAGAGAGAGAGAGAGAGAGAGAGAGAGAGAGAGAGAGAGAGAGAGAGAGAGAGAGAGAGAGAGAGAGAGAGAGAGAGAGAGAGAGAGAGAGAGAGAGAGAGAGAGAGAGAGAGAGAGAGAGAGAGAGAGAGAGAGAGAGAGACTGTAAGAGGAGGAGGAGGAGGTATAGAGAGGAGACTAAAACGCTACGCCAGTATAGAGAGGCTTTTCACAACACGTTCAGGTAGGAGTAATCTTCTTCCCCCGCCGCTCAATTTCCTTCAATAAGCTGCACCCACGCCACCAGGTCTCATTAAAGGCCAGGACGCCGCCTGATAAGCAATTACAGACCGTGCCGGGAAGCTATCACGGCAGGTATTCAAGAGACCAAACTTTGATTAGTGATAGGAAAACTCCAGGTGTTCGAGTGATTAAGTTGAAATTAAGGCACATAGCGAGGCATTAAGATACACTCACATACACACGCACACGTACTGCACATGCATATACACCCATACATACATGCACACACTCAACCTGACACCTTCATTAAACAAACTCATCCTCACCCTACACTTTGTACATCACGCCTCGCCTCGCCTCGCCTCAGTACACACCCCTCATCACCGCCACCTGCATCACACCTCATCTCTCCCTCATCACCAACATCAACCAACACCTGATCCGCCACCAGACACACTTTCCCCGCTCACCTCATCAATTCCCATCAGAGCGGTGAGCAGTTTTCATCACTACATATCAAAAACAACGCACATGACTGACAGCGAGAGGAGGGAGGGGGAGGAGGAGGAGGAGGAGGAGGAGGAGGCGGCAGCGGTGGTGGTGGTGGTGGTGGTAGTAGGGGGACAGTGGCGGGAGGAAGGGTTTAGTGGTGTGAATCTACGTGGTGATGATATATGGGATCAGATATATAGACGTGACATGTGAGTGTATGGGGATGAACAGTAACGGGTGGGAGGTTGTGTAGGGGGGAAGATATGGGTGTTAAGAAAAGTGGGGTTAATGGGAAGGTAAGGCTGGTAGGGTGAGATGAGAGGAGGGTGTGTTGGGGTGTTGGGAGAGTGATTGGGAGGGTGAGGTGGGGAACATCACACCGCGTGAGGCAAATTCTTACTGACACCCTCATTAAGGTTCAGGCGGTGAGTGTGTGGGGAAGGATGGGGAGGAAAAGGATGGGAGAAGGGAAGGGGGGCAAGGGGGAGGGATATGAGGGGGCGTAAAGGGGAGTGGGAGGCATGCAAGGCCATTCCCATTCCTCTTGAAACTCTTATGATGGGATTAAATATTGCTGCATAAATTCCTGTATATATTCATTAACCTACAATGGGATATTTTCATCTACAAAAAAATAAATAGTTCTAAAAAATAGGTAAATCTATCTATATATAGTTCTTTTTTCTAATCTTATTTGTATTTATTCCATTGTAGTGGGATATTTACCAAGAACAGAAGATTAATTTCCAAATGGAGAGGAAGTGGAAAAATAAACTAGATATGATATAAATTCCAGAAGCTATTTATTAACAGAGCGATTCTAGGTGTGTGTGTGTGTGTGTGTGTGTGTGTGTGTGTGTGTGTGTGTGTGTGTGTGTGTGTGTGTGTGTGTGTGTGTGTGTGTGTGTGTGTGTGTGTGTTCACCTATCATAGTCAGGTGGCATAGCAATTTCGTGAAAATTAACTCTCTTTTTCTCTTTCATTTCAGGTGAGTGTCGAGTGTCGCCTCCATCATCACCGTCGTCACACACACACACACGCACGCACCCACCCACACACACACACACACACACACACACACACACACACACACACACACACACACACACACACACTTGAACACGTCCCCCTTGTCCTCAGCTTGGACCTTCTTTTCTTAAGAGTTTCACACCACCTCATCCTTGGCATCTTCAAGTATTATCTCCACATCTCCAAAAGTCCTCATCTTCTCACCTTCCATCCACTCCTCTCCGTTCTTCTCTTCTCTCATTTCTCCTTAACTCTCCCTTCCATCCCCCTTTTTTCCCTTCCCTCTCTGTCTCTCCCTACACCAAGAGCCTCACAAAATCCAACCACGTTATGCTAGGAGAGTCAAGAAGGAGTCGATGAGGAGGTTGAAGAAAAACAAAATTAGCCTAATGGAGAGGTGAGTAAGGAGGGGGAGAGGAGGGAGATGGAGACCAATAGAGAGGCAGCTAAAGAGAGGGAGGTTTGGAGAGGGAGGAGTGGTAGTGAGACGAGAGGTGAGGAGAGGAGAGGAACGCTAAGAGGGTGAAGTAAAAAGGGTACTCCACCTCCTCTTAACTGGAAGCTCCGCCCACCACCAAATTCAGGAAATATGCTAACAAATTGATGTAATTATCGAAACTTAATCAACATGGAGTTACGGTGGGGAGGGGAGAGAGGGGGAGGCACCAGGAGGAAGGCGGAGGATTAAGGAGGAAGGATGGAGGGGCATGGAGGGAGGAGACAGAGCCGATAATGAATCTCCATTATACTCGTTTCTTCTGCAGTTTGGAAGATATAAAAATGTGAAGATTGACAGCTACCACCTTTCCGGACTCCCCCGGGCCACCCCTTCCCCCGTTAATAGCTTCCTGAGACTCAAAATAACAGTTTAGATAAGCATATGCACGTGTTGAAGGGAGAAGGTAGGGAGTGGTAAGGTACGGAAGGGGTGACATAGCGGGAAGGAGTAAAGACGAGGCTAAAATAGAGGGAAGAAGTAGGGATTACGACGTGGCAGAGAAGAAGAAGAAGAAGGAGGTGGAAAGAAAACGTGGGAGTGAAGGGAAGTGAGGGTGACGGAGGCGCAGAAGAGGGAAGATAAACGAAAGACGAGTAAAGAGAAGGAAAATAATTGAACCAGGTCGTCGCGTCACTAAACTAAAAAAAGGAAAAGAGAAAGAATCGCTAATGGAGGCATGAGTCAGGGAGGAAAATGGGAAAAGTAAACGAGGCTGCTACAGAGGAAAAAGAAGGGGAAAAAAAAGGAGTTGATAAAGACAAGTGAAAAAAAGTACAAACCAATATGATTATCTAAAAATAATAAGTTGAAAGTGGAACCCTCCCCCATAAAAAAAACATAAAATAAAGTTACACAAAGTAGCGATAAATACACTGTGAATCGAGGGTAAAATATCATCCACACAGGTGAAGGTAACAGGTGAAATGAGATACAAATAATAATAACAATAATAACAATAATAATAATAATAATAATAATAATAATAATAATAATAATAATGATAATAATTGCTACCACCATTATTATCATATCACTACTACTACCATAATTACTATCACCACCACCGCCAAGCACCCCTAATAAGGTCACTTAACACTACACACCACACCTTCACGGGGCTCACTGGCACAGAAAGGTCATGACACACACATAAACACTCACACTCACACTCACACACACACACACACACACACACACACACACACACACACACACACACACACACACATCAGCACAAAAGGATACGTGCTTAGCTCCTTCTAGTACACCACAGGCTCCTCGTCCCTCAAGTACTCCACCTCTACGTGCCGCGGAGTCCACCCATCCAGCACAGTATCACCTCCAAGTATACTTATAAAACCTTCTTTCCTTCCTTACCCTCCTTACCTTCCTTACCCTCACCAGCTTCACGTTTCAGTCTCAATAAGGTGAATATAAATGATCTTAATGAATAAACTGCGTTCCATTTTCCCGCACTCAGCATGACTAACTGGTGACTGGCATGCACTTTGGGGGAGAATAACTGACTGTCGCTGTGCATGAGGCAGGGCTAAGGGCAAAGGGCAAAGGGCGGGGCTGGACGTATGTATGTATGTATATATGTATGTGTGCTGTTGATCTGAGGTGCAGGCAAACACCCTTCAGTCAGCTATGTTTCATTATGCATCACAGTCTCTCTAAGCTTCAGAAACCTCTATGATACAGAGTTGAGTGAATGCTTTCGGTTCATCCTTTGTAGCCGTCACAGCGTCTCAGCGGCGAAGGGTTTGGAGGGGCGCGATTGGGACGTGTAGCCCACATACTTTCCTCAGTGAATTCTGTGGAAGCCTTACATCGAAAGGGTTCATCCAGGTATTACAAATAGGAACAGGTGAAAGGACAGGTGTGCGCGGAGTAGGTAAGGATAGGTGTGTGGATGGTACGTGGGGTGTAGTGACAGGTGTGAGGGTGGTGGTGGAACAGGTGTACGGGATGATAACGTTCCAACATTCCTGAACAAGCTCACATGCGGGGAAAGTCTATTTTACCACCAATATCGCCTGGCACTGTATATATAAAGAATAAATGAAAAAGTAAAGCCTCTCCTGGAGCCTGACGCCGCATGGCCTGACACGCGAAGACAAGAACGACTGAGGCAATTTGCACCGTCTCTTTCATTGCCTTACAACACGCTGCCGCTCGGTCCCCGCGGCGCCGAGTTTACTTAGCTAGTTATCTGGAATACAGGGACGCCGCAGAGACCACCAAAGCACTTAGTCTTCCATGGGGTGCCTTCTGAGCAAGAGACATCGATTTAGTGAGTAAGACAGGCAGACAGGCAGAGTTAGCAAAGGAAAGTTAACCTTTACCGAGTGTTAGTTAATTTCTAGACGATAATTCGCTATTAAGAGATGAAAGTGAGTGTTCATCCCATGGAGTAAAATTATTAATAAAGGCTGAAATGAGTTTGTTTGAAGTATTATTACCAGAGTTATGGCAGTTTAAATTACTAGCCTCGCAGGAGCACACTTGGACGACGTTTGATTAAAAAACACTGGAGAGAGAGAGATAGATAGATAGATAGATAGATAGATAGATAGATAGATAGAGAGAGAGAGAGAGAAAGAAAAAAAAGGAGAAGGAAGGAAGGAAGGAAGGAAGGATGACAGCTGGAAAAAGAGAAAGAAAATAAGTGTACAAACAAGAAAAGTGAGAAAAGTTTAAAAATACAGACGAGAGGAAGAGGGACGGATGTAGGGTGGAAGGGAGTTATAAAAGAAGGAAAAAGAGAGAGGACAAAAGGGCATACACACTCAAACAAAACCACCAAATAACTGACAAACGCACTCACCAGAACCACACGTGCTGCTGGAAGGTAAAACAAACATGACACACACAAAAAAAATAATAATAAAACGAGAAAAACAAAATAAAAAAAACTCAAAGAATAAAATGAAAAAAGAGAAGCTAATTTGGAAGAGTGAGTGTATGTGTGTGTGTGTGTGTGTGTGTGTGTGTGTGTGTGTGTGTGTGTGTGTGTGTGTGTATGTGTGTGTGTGTGTGTGTGTGTGTGTGTGTGTGTGTGTGTGTGTGTGTGTGTGTGTGTGTGTGTTGAAAGGGTGACATGGTAAGGAAGAGGAATAAGGTATGAGGATGAAGTAGCCAAGGAGGAGGAGGAGGAGGAGGAGGAGGAGGAGGAGGAGGAGGAGGAGGAGGAGGAGGAGGAGGAGGAGGAGGAGGAGGAGGAGGAGGAGGAGGAGGACCTTCTGTAATCTCGACGGAGCAATAGGCAGCAGTAACTTCATTTGGAGGTCCGAGGGAAGAGGTTAGGCTCGGGGGAGGGTTGGGGGGTGAGGGGGGCAAGGGCCAATTAACGCGGTGGGAGGGGGAGGAGGATTCGAGTGGAGGGAAAGGTGGAGGAAAGGGCTGAAGGAGGTGAAGCAACGTGGATGAGGAGTCTGTCTTATTATTATTATTATTATTATTATTATTGCTATTATTATCATTATTATTATCATTATTTTATGGTCGTTTATAAGTGATGTAAATGCACGAGAACATGTCATCAACCAAGGATTCATAATTAATATTAATGAAACTGCCATCACTGTCTGCACTCATCTCGCTTTACTAAGAACTGGAATGATGAAAAAATTTTGATGATTTAATATATAGTAAGGCAATTTTTTTTTTTATTTCACGTTAGACCCAAAAAACCTGTATGTATTTCCGCTAAAGGTCGTTTATAATTAACAAAGAAATTTGCATGTGTGGGAAACTAAGCAAATTGTGAATGTAAAAAATAATGTTAAATAATATATCCAAATCAACAACTTCAGATTATTCAGCAAATCAATAACAAAAACAAATAAATGACGATAATGAAGGAGATTAATGTTATCGCCGAGGCCACGAGGCTACACGGTGGCAGTCATAATTGAATTTTTTATTACATTTCATTTGATTAAAACGGAATATATTTTGTTACTCTGAAATGGAAAAAAAATTATATACCAGTTCTGTATCAAAGAAAAACATTGTTAGTAATTTACTTGATAAAACTACAATTAAAATGCTGTGTGGGAGAATAGAAACTAAACTCTTGAATAGTAGTTCCCAACTTTTTAAACTTGTGTCTCTGTGACCCAAAAAAATTATACTCTGCGTTCCCTCCATCATTAAACATCCTTCTACGTGTATCCAATTACTTAAAGTTATAGGCAATTATAAAAAAAAACTGAGAAAACTAGAAGCGAACATAATTAAAAATATTCCAGTTTATTAGTGAGCAGCATTCAGTTATATAGACACTTTCTGATATGCGGTCAGCGCCAAGCTCGGTCACGTGGGAAACTATCTCGACCGTGTGGGAACTAAGATATATAGTATTATTTAATCATGTGAATATTTTGGCCCAGAAATATATCGACTCTCCTGCAGTATAATGTAATAATAATTTTTTTTCTGGAGGTATTTAAACTTTTGGTCGTATTAATTAAGTTATTTTCAGATAGTTTCATGTTCCCACAGAAAGCACTCCCGTCTCTCACCCCTCTCCCTCTCACCCCTCTCACTCACCCTCTCCCCTCTCACCCCCTCCCACTCTTACCACCCCTGCCCCCCAGGAGTCCATGGCCTCGGCAGGTTATGATCCTCTGCTCAAAGGGAACACTTGCTCAATGTCACAAATTCGTTACATTTATCCGCCGACAAAACCTGTTGACAAATGATACTTAATTATATATTATTATTAAAACTATACACTCGTGACGGCCGATATGTTTGTTTTGCATTCTCATCACGTGTAAAAATGGATATAAATTATTAATACAGAATATTTGTAAACCATTTATTCAAGGTGATAAGATAAAAAAAAAAAGTTTGACGGTGAGCTGTAATATATCATTTAATACATGAATTGTGTTGTTTATGGACAGCCAATCAGAGAGCATACAAAATAAATAAATAAATAAATAAATGAATTAAAAAAAAAAGATAATTAAAAAAGTGATAATGATAATGATAATCGCACAATTATATTTCGTCATTGCATCACATATTGCTTGTAAATAAGTCATCAGCAGCCACGGTGACCTGTTGCAAACCTGTCTGGCATGATATAACTTGGAATGATGAACTGATTATTGGAACACACACACCCACACACACGCACACGCGCACACACACACACACACACACACACACACACGCACGCACATACACACACACACACACACACACACACACACACACACACACACACACACACACACACACACACACACACACACACACACACACACACACACAGTCATACAGCGAGTGAAGGATATAATATTGCCCCAAAAAATGCAGTTTGATAAAAATACAACAGATTATGAGATTTTTCAAATGCAGAAAGGACGAGAGAAAAAAAGAGAGTAAAAAGGAGAAAGAAACTGTCATTTACCATTGCGACTTATTTCCCAGAGAAAGATTATGACCTTTATTTCCCGGAGAGCAAAATTTTGAACGACATAATTATCACTTATTTTTATTTCTATCTCTAATGTTTGTGCTTCGTTTGTTTGCATGTCATAATTTCTTTAATCGTGCATGAAAAAATGGAATCAATAGTCTTATCGCTGAGAACAGAAGGCGGAAGTTATTTTAAATGTCAATAACAGTATATGTCAATAGCTGTGATGGAGGAGGAGGAGGAGGAGGAGGAGGGGAGGAGGAGGGGAGGAAGGAGGAGGAGGAGGAGGAGGAGGAGGAGGAGGAGGAGGAATGTGGTATTAGAACGAGGAAGAGAAGGAAGTTGAGAGGGAGGACAGAAATGAGGAACAGGACGAGGACGAGGAGGAGGAGGAGGAGGAAGAGAAAGAGGAGGAAGGTGGGAAACGAAGAAGAGGAGGAAGACATAGATACAATAAAAACACTACAGTTAATGAGGACGAAGAAAACGATGACAAAGGACAAGAATACGAAAAACGAAAAACAAAATAAAAATAAAAAAGTAGAAAAAAATGTATATAAAAAAATTAAAAAGTATGAAAGCACACACGAAAAAAAAAGAAGAAAAAAAAACAAGAACAAACACAAGCGCTCAAAAGCAAGACGGACACATCCAGAGCAAGAGCGAGAGAGAGAGAGAGAGAGAGAGAGAGAGAGAGAGAGAGAGAGAGAGAGAGAGAGAGAGAGAGAGAGAGAGAGAGAGAGAGAGAGAGAGAGAGAGAGAGACTGAGACTTACGTAAGCGAGAGTAAACAAAAGGAACAATAAACCAACTAGAGGGAGGAGAAGAGGAAGGAGAAAGGGAAGAGAGGGAGGGGAGGAGTGGAGGGAAGAGTGGAGGGAGGAGTGGAGGGAAAAGAGGCGGGAGGAGGAGTGGAGGAAAGAGGGAAGAGTCACTGGATATGACTGAGGATATGATGGAGGAGAAGAAGAGAGAAGGATTATTAAACCATAAGAGGAAACAGGTGCGCGAGAGGAGGAGGAGGAGGAGGAAGAAGAGGAGGAGGAGGAGGAGGAGGAGGAGAGGAGGAGGAGGAGGAGGAGGAGGAGGAGGAGGAGGAAGAAGAGGTGAAAGAAAGTGTGTCATGTGTATGTGTAATGGTGTTGCAGATGTGTGCCAGGGGTGAAAAAACTTATCTGTAATACTGATTCGGGCAGGTGTTGGTAATTACGATTGAGGGAAGGTGTGTGTGTGTGTGTGTGTGTGTGTGTGTGTGTGTGTGTGTGTGTGTGTGTGTGTGTGTGTGTGTGTGTGTGTGTGTGTGTGTGTGTGTGTGCAGGTGGGAGGGGAAAAAACAAACAAACAGAGGCGGTGTGTGAGAGGACAAGCAATAAAATAAAGGGATGATTGATGAGCTCTGAGTGGATGGAATGAAGGAAGAGGAGAAAATGAGGAGAGGAAAATGAGGAGAGGAAAATGAGGGGAAAGGTTATGACGATGAGAAGCGGTAACAAAAAAAAAAATGATATGAGATGAGAAGAAAATTGAGGATGATTATGATGAGAAAGAAGCTGATGATGAAATAGGAAAAAAAAAAGATAGAGGGGAAAAGATTATGATAAGAAGATAAGGAGAATATAGATGAAGTGATGGAGAGGGATGATGGGGAAAATGATGATGATGATGATGATGTTGATAAATAGATAGATAAATAGATATATAGATTAATAGATAGATAGATAAATAGATAAATAGATATAGATAAATAAATAAAAGATAGTTAATGCATATGAGGACTGGTGTGACAATAATTTCATGATCAATAGCAAGGGTAATAGTGATGGTGATGATGATGGCGGTAGTAGTAGTAGTAGTAGTAGTAGTAATAGTAATAGTAATAGTAGTAGTAGTAGTAGTAGTAGTAGTAGTAGTAGTAGTAGTAGTAGTAGTAGTAGTAGTAAAAACGACAAAAACAAAGCTAGAGCTGCAAAAAGTATAATAACAATAATAATAACAATAAAATAATAATAATAATGATACCAATAACAACAATAATAACATCATCAAACTTGCAATCGTTTCTGAATGCATCTCTGGAGTCAAGGGAATCCTATAACACACCCACACCCACACACACCCACACCCACACCCACACCCACACCCACACCCACACACACAGGCAATAATGTTTAATAAAGTGTTGCCTCGAGGCTTGTCACTTCCGGTTGACAATATTATGCTTAGTCTTCCTTTCGCTGCATCATGAATATTATAATCTTCCTCTTTCACTATCCTCCTCCTCCACCTCCTCCTCCTCCTCCGTCTCCTCCTCCACCTATTCCTCATCTTCCTCTCTATGCACCTCCCTCCCTCAGCGGCATGTCCCTTCTTGATTACGTTGGTAGAGGGGGAGAGAGAGAGGGAGAGGATGAGGCCTGGTCGCAGAGAAGGATTAGTCTAGGGAAGGAGAGAAGGAGGGAAGAAAGGAAGAAAGGAGAGGAGAGAGGAGACTGGCAGTTAATGACGTGGTATTGTGAAGGTTAGTAGTCGTCTGTTAGGTTTCATTTTCTTTTTATTTCCTTTTTTTTATTATATATTCATTCATTGTTTTCATTTATCTCTCTGTGTGTGTGTGTGTGGTGGTGGTGGGGGGGTGGTGTTTTTTTTCTTTCTTTCTTGCTTTCCTTCCTCGTCCTTCCTCCACTTTTCTAGATTGGGTTTGTCTGAGTCTGACCCACTTTTCAGTTATTGCACTTTTTCCCCTTCACATCCCTTAATAATTTATCTTCCACATCTCCCTCTTCCTTCCCCTCCTCCTCCTCCTCCTCCTCTGATCTTCCCACTTTCCCCTCCCCACTCCATTATGTCTGCATCACTTCCTCTCCACCCATTCCTTCAGGGTCATAACCTCCACCTACAAGCCTCATTCCACCGTTTACTACCATTTTCCACTTATTTCCACCTCATAACTTACTCACTCACTGTTCCATCCATCCATCCACCCATCCATCCATCCTTCCATCCTCTCTTCTCTGTCAATCTTCTCTTCGTCCTTTCCCCCCAGAGTCAGCCCTGCAGGAGCCTTGTGTAGGAAACTTTCTCCTCCTTCCCCCAGTAAAGCCCAAGGATCTATATTAGTAAGACAGATTCATTAATTATTAGTTTGAGAACTCATCCTATTCTTGGTCTCCTAGTTGGATCAAATGTTTCGACTCTGTGACTCTTGAAAGTGTATTTTTTTTTTATATTTGGGATGTGTAGGGGTTCTTGCTGTCTATTACTCTCTCTCTCTCTCTCTCTCTCTCTCTCTCTCTCTCTCTCTCTCTCTCTCTCTCTCTCTCTCTCTCTCTCTCTCTCTCTCTCTCTCTCTCTCTCTCTCTGATACCTCCCCGCCTGATTTAACCGCGTAATATTAATCCTATTAGAGTGGTATCCTTGTATCCTTCTCTTGTGCTTCCTACCTTGCTTCCTTCCTTCCTTCTCTGACCTACCTTCCTACTTTCCTTACTTCCTACCTTTCTTTCTTCCTGCGTTACTTCCTACCTACCTACCTATCTACCGTCTTAAATGCATACTTTACGAACTCGCATTTCGACTCCCTAATCGCATTTTTCCCCTTCAATTATAACCTTCGTTTCTTCCCCTTCCCTACATCTGTTTTCCTGTGCTCGTTTTTCTTTCCTTGCCTTCCACCCCTTTTCCCTCGTCTGATTAGTTTCTTTACCGGGTTAAACCACCGCTCTTACCCCTTGACTCTCTCTCTCTATTCTTTCACCTTTACATACAGGATTCCTCTTCGTGAATTTGACCTGTACTGTCAATTCTTAGCTCCTTTGTTTCACTTTCACTTTCGCTTTCTCTCTATTTCTTGTTCCTCGCTTCTTGGCTCTATTCTCCATTAGCTACCCTTATTTTTGTTGTATGATAATTAGTTTTTTCTTTTTACTTCCTGGTACTCTTGTGTTTACGAATGACGTTATATTAGAGTAATTTAAAAAGACAAATGATGGAAGTCTCCCTCTCTCCCTCTCTCTCTCTCTCTCTCTCTCTCTCTCGTACCCGGCAACCTCATTATTTTTGTTCCCTAGTTCATTAATGTTATCCTCCTCTCCATGTGAAGCGCCCTCTCTCGGTGTATCTTCATCTGCTGTATGTAGTTAACTCTTTCACTAACACTACTAATACTAACCTAACTTAACCCCCTTCTGACCTGACCTTCGATTTCCTGCTTCTGACCTGATCACGTGGCTTCTCTGGATTGGTCATCATATTCTCACCTCTTGTGTCTGTCATTTTCATCTAACCTCAACCCACCCACCCACCTACCCACCTACCTACCCACCTACCCACCTGCCTGTCTCCTACTTCACCACTTCTATCCTCTTCAGGACATCCAATTGTCTTCTTACCGAGGCCCATCCAACACGTGTCTCTTGTACCTGGCCCTTCTGTCTCTCTGATGGCACCTCCCGCCCCCCCCACCCCCCCCACCCCCCCCTCCATCTCTCCATCTCACCTGTCTAGCCTTGTTCCATCTGTCTCTTCATTGCTAACGCGCCCCACCATAACTTTTGTTCCATTCTCTTGTTCTGATGAGAGGATGGAAGAGTGATTTGACATTATCGAAAGTTTTGTGTTCTCTCTCTCTCTCTCTCTCTCTCTCTCTCTCTCTCTCTCTCTCTCTCTCTCTCTCTCTCTCTCTCTCTCTCTCTCTCTCTCTCTCTCTCTCTCTGTGTGTGTGAACCATGTGTCAATTGTTTTTTTTTGTCGTGTCGCTTCCTCAAAATTTGTCTTTCAGGTAGGCTGTCGAAGGGAGAAACAGGTGAAAGGACGCCATTGGTAATTAGCAGTGATCGATGTTCAATACGAGGCAGCGCTAATGATTCTTTCCTCCTCCTCCTCCTCCTCCTCCTCCTCCTCCTCCTCCTCCTCCTCCTCCTCCTCTTTCCCCTCTATTTCCTCCTCCTCCTCTTCTTCTTCTTCTTTCTCTTCACCGTCTATTCTCCCTTTACCTCTGCCTCCTTTTGCTCTTCTTTCTCCTATACATAATCCTTTGACTTTGACTTTCTCTCTCTCCAACCCTCCAATCCTCCTCCTCCTCCTCCTCCTCCTCCTCCTCCTCCTCCTCCTCCTCCTCCTCCTCCTGCGCTGGTCCGTAGTTAAGGAAGAGAATTGTTTACTGATACAACTTTTCAATATTTTTTTTGAAGGGGGAAGCTGACAGCGTGCGGGCGTTTATGAAAGATAGATGTGTATGGGCGGTGATGGGCTTGTGAGGAAGTGATGGGAGAGTGATGGATGGATAAATGGATGGGTGGAAGTTGGGTGGTTAAGTGGTGGTGGTAGTGGCATTATTAATAGTAGTAGTAGTAGTAGTAGTAGTAGTAGTAGTAGTATACAAAAGAAGAAGAAGAAGAAGAAGAAGAAGAAGAAGAAAAGGAAGAGGAAGAAGAAGAGGAGGAAAATTTAATAGAATAAGGAAAAAGAGCAAAATCCATTAATGAATGCTGACGAAAGACAGAATTCCTTATGATAAAAGTACATTTTTGTTATGTACTACAGGGAAAGTCTAAATTTTTTCTTTTTTCTCTCTCTCTCTCTCTCTCTCTCTCTCTCTCTCTCTCTCTCTCTCTCTCTCTCTCTCTCTCTCTCTCTCTCTCTCTCTCTCTCTAACAATTGCAGATGTAGTACACACACACTCACACACACACACACGCACACACACACACACACACACACACACACACACACACACACACACACACACACACACACACACACACACACAGATTTCTCAGTAGAGATTCGATCACAACCTTAAAAGAAAAAAAAACCAGTCTAGACAAATATAGTTTTTGACTCGAGGGAATTTTACAACTCCAAGTTCTTCTTCCATTAAACCCTTTTCCTTTGCTCCCTCTTTTTTCCCCTCTCCTCTCCTCCCTTCCCTACCCTTTTTCACCCTTTCGTCCAGAGAGATTGCGTAGGAAGAAATACCTGGTGCCAATTCCCTCGATTAAAACTTAGTAAATAAATTAGGACATCCATTCACTTTGTCTTTGTCGAAGTTTAATGACAGTTGAGCTTGATGGAAGGTGAGTGGTGTGGAGGGAGAGGAAGGAGGAGGAAGGAGGGGGAAGGAGGAGAGGGTATAAAGATGGGTGAAAGAAAGGGGGAAAAAGGAACAAAATGAAAGGAAAGAGAAGTAGGAAGATAGGATGTGCGAGCAGACAAGGAGATAGGATGGAAGGGAGGAGGAGGATAAAAAGGAGGATAAGAAAGAAGGGAAGTGAAGGGGAGACGGATATAAATGGACAGGGAAAACGAAGATAGAGAACCCCTGTCTGTCGCTCACTTATAGATGTAGTGAGACGGAAAAGTGGTTATCTAAATCCCTTTGATGGAAAGAACCGTTCAATTTCATCCCTTACATCCTTCCTTAATTTTTATTCCTCTCCCCTACAAGGCTACTTTTCCTCCCATAGACAAAATCATCTTTTCCTCGTCTCTATAATGCGTCGAATTCTTCCCTAGAAACGTATATTATTTCTTCCACTTTTACGTCAGACATAATTAACTCTTCTTAATTTTCCTCAAACTTGACACTCGTTTCCTCTTAAAGATTAATTTCTTTCCTTTCATAATACTTAATTTCTTTTCTTGAGATTTTTCCTATTATTTACAGAAGTTCTCCTCTCTCTCAAAACCTTACCTTTCCTGGGAACTACATTACATTTCCTTACTTTAAAATTCCTATTACTTTGCCTCCCCCCTAGCTAGCGCTGCACTGTCCTCTCCCTCTCACCTGAGCTCTCGAAATCCAGGTACATTTGGACACAC
>JAPQNM010000005.1:19936819-19949319 GCA_029783475.1 Metacarcinus magister | reverse complement strand
AAGTTCACTGACTCAGGCGCAGTGATCCCCGAGCTGCTGCGGGAGTACGACGAGACCAAGGCGAAGGAGGAGGCGGAGAAGGCGGTCTGTCTAAAGCTGGAGGACGACGAAATGAAGGCAAAGGAGAAGGCGGAGGCGGCGGAGAAGAAAAAGGCAAAGCAGGAGGCGAAGGAAAAGGCTTGCACACAGTCTTGCCGCAAGTTGATGTGGGCGAAATTTATTGTCCTCCACCTGGACGACTTGATGTGTGCCAGTGTGATGGTCGCCTGGGCGTTGGTGTACGTTAAGGACAAGCTGCCAGAGGACTGGATGGTGGTCGGCATGGCTGTGGCACTCATGCTGGCGGGAACATGTGCTTACAAATGTGTGGGGGAGAGGAACCAGCGTTAGAGATGCGAGTACTTCAACGGAAGACTTGCCTTGATGGGATCCTGAACGTCCGACGAAAAACTCAATAATAGGCTGATTAGAAATAATAATATAAAAAAAAAGAGCTATATTTTTAGTGGATCTACTTTGTATGGAAAACGGAATCAAGTTATACAAGTCCGATAAAAGGAACTTTAAGGAAACATGTAATTAGTTTTTTGTATTGAAGCATTATCAATGTGTTTGTTTCCTTATTAACAAAAACAATAAAGTAAAATTTTCCATTTGAAGCAAAGTTTTCTTTCCCTTCAATTTGATTTAGATTTCAATATGTAGTCGTGGTTCATTATAATTATCATTATTATTGTTATCAATATTGCTATTGTCAATATCATTATTATTATCATTACTATTATTATCAATATTATTATCATTATCATCATTAACCCATTCACCGTGATAATGAAAAAAGTTTCTTGTATCGCCTGTGATCTAATAATTTATGATTTTTCAATCTATACATTGAATAATATGCTTAGGATAGTAAATTTCTCCTGGTTTATCCGATTTGAACAGTAGCATCAACACTTCGTTTAGTCTTAAGTTACATAAGTTATACAGCATTGAAGTTGAATACAAAACGATTTCAAAGCCATGATACGAGGGAAGCGCGTTGCCAGACGTATGATACACCACCCACCTCACCATTTATATATATATATATATATATATATATATATATATATATATATATATATAAATATATATATATATATATATATATATATATATATTTATATATATATATATATATATATATATATTATATATATATATATATATAATATATATATATATATATATATATATATATATATATTATATATATATATATATATATATATATATATATATTTAGATATATATATATATATATATATATATATATATATATATATATATACATATATATATATATATATATATATATATATATATATATATATATATATACATATATATACATATATACATATATATATATATATATATATATATATATATATATACATATATATACATATATATATATATATATATATATATATATATATATATATATATATATATATATATATATATATATGTATATATATATATATATATATATATATATATATATATATATACATTTATATATATATATATATATATATATATATATATATAATATATATTTATATATATATATATATATATATATACATATATATATATATATATATATATATATATATATATATATATATATATATATATAGAGAGAGAGAGAGAGAGAGAGAGAGAGAAAAAATGAGGAGGAAAGTCATGTTTTTATATAAATATTAAGTTTCATTTTACTGCGTAATTATTAGTCATAGAACAAATATTCATAATGACAGTTGTACAGTTTAATTAGGTGTATCAGATGCTGCAATGATATTTCCAATATTTCTAATAGCTTTCGGGAAAATGAGGAGGAAAGTCATGTTTTTATATAAATATTAAGTTTCATTTTACTGCGTAATTATTAGTCATAGAACAAATATTAATAATGACAGTTGTACAGTTTAATTAGGTGTATCAGATGCTGCAATGATATTTCCAATATCTCTAATAGCTTTCGGGAAAATGAGGAGGAAATTCATGTTTTTAAATAAATACTAAGTTTCATTTTACTGCGTAATTATTAGTCATAGAAAAAATATTCATAAATCAGTTGTACAGTTTAATTAGGTGTATCAGCTGTTGCAATGATATTTCCAATATCTCTAATAGCTTTCGAGAAAATGAGGAGGAAAGTCATGTTTTTAAATAAATATTAAGTTTCATTTTACTGCGTAATTATTATTCATAGAACAAATATTCATAATATCAGTTGTACAGTTTAATTAGGTCTATCAGATGCTGCAATTATATTTCCAATATATCTAATAGCTTTCGAGAAAATGACGAGGAAAATCATTTTTTTATATAAAAATACGGTTTTATTTAACTGCGTAATTATTAGTCATAGAAAAAATATTCATAATAACAGTTGTACAGTTGAATTAGGTGTATCAGATGATGCAATGATATTTCCAATATCTCTAATAGCTTTCGAGAAAACAAGGAAGAAAGTAATGTTTAAAAAAGTAGAATTCAGTATTTATTAGTACTAGTGAAAATATTCATAATGACAGTAGTAGATTTTAATCAGGTCTATCAGAGGCTGCAATGATATTTCCAATATCTCTAATAGTTTTCGAGAACATGAGGAGGAATGTCATGTTTTTATATAAATATATAGTTTCATTTTACTGCGTAATTATTAGTCATAGAACAAATATTCATAATGTCAAATTTACAGTTTAATTAGGTCTATCAGATGCTGCAGTGATATTTCCAATATCTCTAATAGCTTTCGAGAAAATGAGGAGGAAAATCATGTTTATATAAAAATATTAAGTTTCATTTTACTGAGTAATTATTAGTCATAGAACAAATATTCATAATGACAGTTGTACAGTTTAATTAGGTGTATCAGATGCTGCAATCATATTTCCAATATCTCTAATAGCTTTGGGAAAATGAGAAGGAAAGTCATGTTTTTATATAAATATTAAGTTTCATTTTACTGCGTAATTATTAGTCATAGAACAAATATTCATAATCACAGTTGTAGAGTTTAATTAGTTGTATCAGATGCTGCAATGATATTTCCAATATCTCTAATAGCTTTCGAGATAATGAGGAGGAAAGTCATGTTTTTAAATAAATATTAAGTTTAATTTTACTGCGTAATTATTAGTCATAGAACAAATATTCATAATGACAGTTGTACAGTTTAATTAGGTGTATCAGATGCTGCAATCATATTTCCAATATCTCTAATAGCTTTCGAGAAAATGAGGAGGAATGTCATGTTTTTATATAAATATATAGTTTCATTTTACTACGTAATTATTAGTCATAGAACAAATATTCATAATGTCGAATTTACAGTTTAATTAGGTCTATCAGATGCTGCAGTGATATTTTAAATATCTCTAATAGCTCTCGAGAAAATGAGGAGGAAAATCATGTTTATATAAAAATATTAAGTTTCATTTTACTGAGTAATTATTAGTCATAGAACAAATATTCATAATGACAGTTGTAGAGTTTAATTAGGTGTATCAGATGCTGTAATGATATTTCCAATATCTCTAATAGCTTTCGAGAAAATTAGGAGGAAATTCATGTTTTTATATAAATATAAAGTTTAATTTTACTGCGTAATTATTAGTCATAAAACAAATATTAATGATTTCAGTTTCACAGTTTAATTAGGTCTATCAGATGCTGCAGTGATATTTCCAATATCTCTAATAGCTTTCGAGAAAAATGAGGAGGAAATTCATGTTTTTATATAAATATTAAGTTTCATTTTTCTGCCTAATTATTAGTCATAGAACAAATATTCATAATGACAGTTGTACAGTTTAATTAGGTGTATCAGATGCTGCAATCATATTTCCAATATCTCTAATAGCTTTCGGGAAAATGAGGAGGAAAGTCATGTTTTTATATAAATATTAAGTTTCATTTTACTGCGTAACTATTAGTCATAGAACAAATATTCATAATCACAGTTGTAGAGTTTAATTAGTTGTATCAGAAACTGCAATGATATTTCCAATATCTCTAATAGCTTTCGAGAAAATGACGAGGAAAATCATTTTTTTATATAAAAATACGGTTTTATTTAACTGCGTAATTATTAGTCATAGAACAAATATTCATAATATCAGTTGTACAGTTGAATTAGGTGTATCAGATGATGCAATGATATTTCCAATATCTCTAATAGCTTTCGAGAAAACGAGGAAGAAAGTAATTTAAAAAAAAGTAAAATTCAGTATTTATTAGTACTAGTGAAAATATTCATAATGACAGTAGTAGATTTTTATCAGGTCTATCAGATGCTGCAATGATATTTCTAATATCTCTAATAGCTTTCGAGAAAATGAGGAGGAATGTCATGTTTTTATATAAATATATAGTTTCATTTTACTGCGTAATTATTAGTCATAGAACAAATATTCATAATGTCAAATTTACAGTTTAATTAGGTCTATCAGATGCTGCAGTGATATTTCCAATATCTCTAATAGCTCTCGAGAAAATGAGGAGGAAATTCATGTTTATATAAAAATATTAAGTTTCATTTTACTGAGTAATTATTAGTCATAGAACAAATATTCATAATGACAGTTGTAGAATTTAATTAGGTGTATCAGATGCTGTAATGATATTTCCAATATCTCTAATAGCTTTCGAGAAAATTAGGAGGAAAGTCATGTTTTTATATAAATATAAAGTTTAATTTTACTGCGTAATTATTAGTCATAGAACAAATATTAATAATTTCAGTTCTACAGTTGAATTAGGTCTATCAGATGCTGCAGTGGTATTTCCAATATCTCTAATAACTTTCGAGAAAATGAGGAGGAAATTCATGTTTTTATATAAATATTAAGTTTAATTTTTCTGCCTAATTATTAGTCATAGAACAAATATTCATAATGACAGTTGTACAGTTTAATTAGGTGTATCAGATGCTGCAATCATATTTCCAATATCTCTAATAGCTTTCGGTAAAATGAAAAGGAAAGTCATGTTTTTATATAAATATTAAGTTTCATTTTACTGCGTAATTATTAGTCATAGAACAAATATTCATAATCACAGTTGTAGAGTTTAATTAGTTGTATCAGATGTTGCAATGATATTTCCAATATCTCTAATAGCTTTCGAGATAATGAGGAGGAAAATCATGTTTTTAAATAAATATTAAGTTTAATTTTACTGCGTTATTATTAGTCATAGAACAAATATTCATAATGACAGTTGTACTGTTTAATTAGGTGTATCAGATGCTGCAATCATATTTCCAATATCTCTAATAGCTTTCGGGAAAATGAGGAGGAAATTCATGTTTTTATATTAATATTAAGTTTCATTTTACTGCGTAATTATTAGTCATAGAACAAATATTCATAATGACAGTTGTAGAGTTTAATTAGGTGTATCAGATGCTGTAATGATATTTCCAATATCTCTAATAGCTTTCGAGAAAATTAGGAGGAAAGTCATGTTTTTATATAAATATAAAGTTTAATTTTACTGCGTAATTATTAGTCATAAAACAAATATTAATGATTTCAGTTTCACAGTTTAATTAGGTCTATCAGATGCTGCAGTGATATTTCCAATATCTCTAATAGCTTTCGAAAAAATGAGGAGGAAATTCATGTTTTTATATAAATATTAAGTTTCATTTTTCTGCTTAATTATTAGTCATAGAACAAATATTCATAATGACAGTTGTACAGTTTAATTAGGTGTATCAGATGCTGCAATCATATTTCCAATATCTCTAATAGCTTTCGGGAAAATGAGGAGGAAAGTCATGTTTTTATATAAATATTAAGTTTCATTTTACTGCGTAACTATTAGTCATAGAACAAATATTCATAATCACAGTTGTAGAGTTTAATTAGTTGTATCAGAAACTGCAATGATATTTCCAATATCTCTAATAGCTTTCGAGAAAAGGAGGAGGAAAGTCATGTTTTTAAATAAATATTAAGTTTAATTTTACTGCGTAATTGTTAGTCATAGAACAAATATTCATAATGACAGTTGTACAGTTTAATTAGGTGTATCAGATGCTGCAATGATATTTCCAATATCTCTAATAGCTTTCGGGAAAATGAGGAGGAAATTCATGTTTTTAAATAAATATTAAGTTTCATTTTACTGCGTAATTATTAGTCATAGAAAAAATATTCATAAATCAGTTGTACAGTTTAATTAGGTGTATCAGCTGTTGCAATGATATTTCCAATATCTCTAATAGCTTTCGAGAAAATGATTAGGAAATTCATGTTTTTAAATAAATATTAAGTTTCATTTTACTGCGTAATTATTAGTCATAGAACAAATATCCATAATATCAGTTGTACAGTTTAACTAGGTCTATCAGATGCTGCAATGATATTTCCAATATCTCTAATAGCTTTCGAGAAAATGACGAGGAAAATAATTTTTTTATATAAAAATACGGTTTTATTTAACTGCGTAATTATTAGTCATAGAACAAATATTCATAATATCAGTTGTACAGTTGAATTAGGTGTATCAGATGATGCAATGATATTTCCAATATCTCTAATAGCTTTCGAGAAAACGAGGAAGAAAGTAATTTTAAAAAAAGTAAAATTCAGTATTTATTAGTACTAGTGAAAATATTCATAATGACAGTAGTAGATTTTTATCAGGTCTATCAGATGCTGCAATGATATTTCTAATATCTCTAATAGCTTTCGAGAAAATGAGGAGGAATGTCATGTTTTTATATAAATATATAGTTTCATTTTACTGCGTAATTATTAGTCATAGAACAAATATTCATAATGTCAAATTTACAGTTTAATTAGGTCTATCAGATGCTGCAGTGATATTTCCAATATCTCTAATAGCTCTCGAGAAAATGAGGAGGAAATTCATGTTTATATAAAAATATTAAGTTTCATTTTACTGAGTAATTATTAGTCATAGAACAAATATTCATAATGACAGTTGTAGAGTTTAATTAGGTGTATCAGATGCTGTAATGATATTTCCAATATCTCTAATAGCTTTCGAGAAAATTAGGAGGAAAGTCATGTTTTTATATAAATATAAAGTTTAATTTTACTGCGTAATTATTAGTCATAGAACAAATATTAATAATTTCAGTTTTACAGTTGAATTAGGTCTATCAGATGCTGCAGTGGTATTTCCAATATCTCTAATAACTTTCGAGAAAATGAGGAGGAAATTCATGTTTTTATATAAATATTAAGTTTCATTTTTCTGCCTAATTATTAGTCATAGAACAAATATTCATAATGACAGTTGTACAGTTTAATTAGGTGTATCAGATGCTGCAATCATATTTCCAATATCTCTAATAGCTTTCGGGAAAATGAAAAGGAAAGTCATGTTTTTATATAAATATTAAGTTTCATTTTACTGCGTAATTATTAGTCATAGAACAAATATTCATAATCACAGTTGTAGAGTTTAATTAGTTGTATCAGATGCTGCAATGATATTTCCAATATCTCTAATAGCTTTCGAGATAATGAGGAGGAAAATCATGTTTTTAAATAAATATTAAGTTTAATTTTACTGCGTTATTATTAGTCATAGAACAAATATTCATAATGACAGTTGTACTGTTTAATTAGGTGTATCAGATGCTGCAATCATATTTCCAATATCTCTAATAGCTTTCGGGAAAATGAGGAGGAAATTCATGTTTTTATATTAATATTAAGTTTCATTTTACTGCGTAATTATTAGTCATAGAACAAATATTCATAATGACAGTTGTACAGTTTAATTAGGTGCATCAGATGCTGTAATGATATTTCCAATATTTCTAATAGCTTTCGAGAAAATTAGGAGGAAAGTCATGTTTTTATATAAATATAAAGTTTAATTTTACTGCGTAATTATTAGTCATAGAACAAATATTAATAATTTCAGTTTTACAGTTGAATTAGGTCTATCAGATGCTGCAGTGATATTTCCAATATCTCTAATAACTTTCGAGAAAATGAGGAGGAAATTCATGTTTTTATATAAATATTAAGTTTCATTTTTCTGCCTAATTATTAGTCATAGAACAAATATTCATAATGACAGTTGTACAGTTTAATTAGGTGTATCAGATGCTGCAATCATATTTCCAATATCTCTAATAGCTTTCGGGAAAATGAAAAGGAAAGTCATGTTTTTATATAAATATTAAGTTTCATTTTACTGCGTAATTATTAGTCATAGAACAAATATTCATAATCACAGTTGTAGAGTTTAATTAGTTGTATCAGATGCTTCAATGATATTTCCAATATCTCTAATAGCTTTCGAGAAAATGACGAGGAAAATAATTTTTTTATATAAAAATACGGTTTTATTTAACTGCGTAATTATTAGTCATAGAACAAATATTCATAATATCAGTTGTACAGTTGAATTAGGTGTATCAGATGATGCAATGATATTTCCAATATCTCTAATAGCTTTCGAGAAAACGAGGAAGAAAGTAATTTAAAAAAAAGTAAAATTCAGTATTTATTAGTACTAGTGAAAATATTCATAATGACAGTAGTAGATTTTTATCAGGTCTATCAGATGCTGCAATGATATTTCTAATATCTCTAATAGCTTTCGAGAAAATGAGGAGGAATGTCATGTTTTTATATAAATATATAGTTTCATTTTACTGCGTAATTATTAGTCATAGAACAAATATTCATAATGTCAAATTTACAGTTTAATTAGGTCTATCAGATGCTGCAGTGATATTTCCAATATCTCTAATAGCTCTTGAGAAAATGAGGAGGAAATTCATGTTTATATAAAAATATTAAGTTTCATTTTACTGAGTAATTATTAATCATAGAACAAATATTCATAATGACAGTTGTAGAGTTTAATTAGGTGTATCAGATGCTGTAATGATATTTCCAATATCTCTAATAGCTTTCGAGAAAATTAGGAGGAAAGTCATGTTTTTATATAAATATAAAGTTTAATTTTACTGCGTAATTATTAGTCATAGAACAAATATTAATAATTTCAGTTTTACAGTTTAATTAGGTCTATCAGATGCTGCAGTGATATTTTCAATATCTCTAATAGCTTTCGAGAAAATGAGGAGGAAATTCATGTTTTTATATAAATATTAAGTTTCATTTTTCTGCCTAATTATTAGTCATAGAACAAATATTCATTATGAGAGTTGTACAGTTTAATTAGGTGTATCAGATGCTGCAATCATATTTCCAATATCTCTAATAGCTTTCGAGAAAATGAGGAGGAAACTCATGTTTTTAAATAAATATTAAGTTTAATTTTACTGCGTAATTGTTAGTCATAGAACAAATATTCATATTGACAGTTGTACAGTTTAATTAGGTGTATCAGATGCTACAATGATATTTCCAATATCTCTAATAGCTTTCGGGAAAATGAGGAGGAAATTCATGTTTTTAAATAAATATTAAGTTTCATTTTACTGCGTAATTATTAGTCATAGAAAAAATATTCATAAATCAGTTGTACAGTTTAATTAGGTGTATCAGCTGTTGCAATGATATTTCCAATATCTCTAATAGTTTTCGAGAAAATGAGGAGGAAAGTCATGTTTTTAAATAAATATTAAGTTTCATTTTACTGCGTAATTATTAGTCATAGAACAAATATTCATAATATCAGTTGTACAGTTTAATTAGGTCTATCAGATGATGCAATTATATTTCCAATATCTCTAATAGCTTTCGAGAAAATGACGAGGAAAATCATTTTTTTATATAAAAATACGGTTTTATTTAACTGCGTAATTATTAGTCATAGAACAAATATTCATAATATCAGTTGTACAGTAGAATTAGGTGTATCAGATGATGCAATGATATTTCCAATATCTCTAATAGCTTTCGAGAAAACGAGGAAGAAAGTTATTTTAAAAAAAGTAAAATTCAGTATTTATTAGTACTAGTGAAAATATTCATAATGACAGTAGTAGATTTTAATCAGGTCTATCAGATACTGCAATGATATTTCCAATATCTCTAATAGCTTTCGAGAAAATGAGGAGGAATGTCATGTTTTTATATAAATATATAGTTTCATTTTACTGCGTAATTATTAGTCATAAAACAAATATTCATAATGTCAAATTTACAGTTTAATTAGGTCTATCAGATGCTGCAGTGATATTTCCAATATCTCTAATAGCTTTCGAGAAAATGAGGAGGAAAGTCATGTTTTTATATAAATATTAAGTTTCATTTTACTGCGTAATTATTAGCTATAGAACAAATATTCATAATATCAGTTGTACAGTTTAATTAGGTGTATCAGATGCTGTAATGATATTTCCAATATTTCTATTAGCTTTCGAGAAAATTAGGAGGAAAGTCATGTTTTTAAATAAATATTAAGTTTAATTTTACTGCGTAATTATTAGTCATAGAACAAATATTCATAATATCAGTTGTACAGTTTAATTAGGTGTATCAGATGCTGCAATGATATATCCAATATCTTTAATAGCTTTCGGGAAAATGAGGAGGAATGTCATGTTTATATATAAATATTAAGTTTCATTTTACTGCGTAATTATTAGTCATAAAACAAATATTCGTAATGACAGTTGTACAGTTTAATTAGGTGTATCAGATGCTGCAATGATATTTCCAATATTTCCAATATTTTCAATATCCAATATCTAATGCTAGCTAGAAGAGCCCGTCGCTGACGGCCGACGGAGCGACGGTTATATATTGCTGCCGGCGGTGTTGCCAAACCACAGTTATCGTACCGTAAAATTATCTATTGAATATCACATAAATACTCATAAGAACGGTAATTCTGATACATAAGACAATAGAAATTTGTAAATAATGATAAAAGTTGTTACACTGGCCTATACTTATTGTCATCATACGTTTGGTATATGCATGGGAATGATATAAAGATCTTGGCACAGACGTCGTTCCGCAAACACAGGAGAGGGAGACGCTGCTGGCACATACGGTGTGCCGCAAGAACTGAATGGGTTAAGGGAAAGTGGGAGGAACTTTTCAGGATAAATTTTTCACAATAAATAATGTGCAGAATGGATATGGTTGGAATGTTTTTCGTTGTAAAGCAGGAGTAATGATCTCTTTCAAAGTGAATGAATGCAAAGTGTCTTCTCGAGTAGTTCTTTTTCTAGTCGCAAAATAATTCTTGTTCTTGTTTGAAAAAGTTTTGTGAAACTTATCTCTCCCATTAAATGAAAATGACAAGCGTATCCCAAGGTGGTGAAGGCACAGAATAACTGATAAAAGGAACATGAGTGTGGATATCTTCTTTGGTTCTTGCCCATGTATGGCACAAATCAATAAAAACATTGATATCTTTTCTTATGGTTAGCCAGAACAATTTAAGTCTAGCCGGTGAGAGTGACTTGTCTTTACCAGGATGTGAAGTATGTGGAGTGTCATGAAGGAGTTTGAGCACAGACTGAACAACAGTTTGAGGAATGACAAGCAAGTGCATCAAACGTGGATGTTTGAGAGATGACAGGGCACGTGACAGCACAGTTATGAGAAAGAGCTTTACCTTTGATATATGCAAAATCTGGCATGAAATCTTGGATGGTAAGTAATCAACGAGCCATACAACCAGAGATGTCTTTGACTTTGAAGAGATGGAGTAAAGTAAAGGCTTATGATCCGTAAGGACTTTGATAGTGTAACCGTGTATGAGGAACCTAAACTTTTTCATGATCAGATGGCTGCTAGTGCCTCGATCTCAGTCACCTCGTAGTTCTTTCTCCGCCTTGTTGAGACGATGAGAAGCATACGCGATGGGGCAATGTTTAGCGTGGTGTTCCTGCATTAAAACAGCACCAAGCCCGGTATAACTAGCATCAGTGTTGAGCATCAAAGGTTTAGACTACGCAAGAATAGGCGTATAAGTGAGTGTGTGCTTAAATCGTAGAGCGTTTAGTACGTATCTCTTTGGGAAGTGTTTGGTGCGTACTTGTGTGTTTTGTCTTTAAAATAAATATCAACATTTTACGGTTTAATATTATAGTAATCATAAAATTGAGTCCAGAGTCGTATCCCACATTTGTTGTGTATGCTCTCTCTCTCTCTCTCTCTCTCTCTCTCTCTCTCTCTCTCTCTCTCTCTCTCTCTCTCTCTCTCTCTCTCTCTCTCTCTCTCTCTCTCTCTCTCTCTCTCCCCCACCACACCCCCCAACCCACACCCCAGCTGTTATCTTCTCTACACCTTTCCTTTGTTCACCCTTTCATTCAGCCGTTGTTGTTTTATTTCCTCTCTCCCTCAGTCCTTTCTTCCTTCTCTTTTTTCCCTCCATTTCTCCTTTCATCCATCCTGTCCTTCCTTGTTTCACTCATTCTTCTCGCCCACTTTTCTCTGATTTCTTCATTCCCTTTTTTTTCTTCCTTTCTGTTTTTCCTTTTTCCTGCACTCCATTATTTCCTTTTTTTCTTCAATCAC